>CM034156.1:246666775-247266775 GCA_019776745.2 Taxus chinensis
TTGAAGTGAAGTAGAATCAGAAGTTTCTATATAGAGTCGCGAGGAGGTTTGTTCTCGAAAGTGGAATACCTCCTTCAATCGATAATGAAGTCAAAACCACCTTTTTAGATTACAAAAAAAGACACTGTTGGTTTTGAATATTTTCTATTAGATGTCTACAGCTCTAATCTACATATCACCTACGATATCTCTGATTTAGCATAAGTTGTGAATCACCCAACACTTTGATATTAATAGCACCCATTCTTTTAGCTACAATGAGACCAAGTAGAAGGGCTACGTATTCAGCCCTGTTATTTGTACATTCAAAGTTTAACTTGAAGTAAAAAGTGAAAAATCCTTACCTCAAGAGAGGTAATAATTACACCTACCCCAGTGCCAAAATGACACTTGGCTCCATTAAAATGGAGTGTCCAATAGTTACTTGGAAAAATGGAAGCTGGGCCATTCTTTTGTGTCCTTTTCTTTTACCTCAGTTACTTCAACCATGCAAACTTCATATGCTGGAAGAGAACCAAGTCCCAGGGTATGTCCCACACCCATAGAATTGAATGGAAGGAGAATAGCTAAATCCTTCTCCAATAGCTTGAAAATATTTGCTGTGGTTCCTAATGACACTGTCTCTATGATGACAGTTTCATCTTTGACTGTCAGAAGGCCTTTAATCAAGCTTGTTACTTCTAATTCCATTGTAGGAGCCAAATTTTCCTCTGGCACTAAGCTTGTAGGTTTATTTAACTAATTTGTAGGAATCTCAAACTAAAAGTGAACCCCTGACCTCTTTTTCAAGTTAGATAGATGTATGTCGAAGGGTTTTGGATCACCCTGTGTAACAAAGACCTTCCCTAAATGTAGGAACCTGACTTCCTGAAACAAAGTGGAGGGAATCACCTTCATGCGATGAATCCAAGGATAGACAATGATCATATTATAGTTGGTTTCTTGATCTATAATATAAAACTCGGTTATAACAATCTTAGGCTCGATGGTGATTGGAAACACTATAGTTCCTTTTGACGTTGCCTTGAGGTTATCATAGCCTCTCAACATATTTTGTGTTGAAGAGTAATTGGTCTCTCCGTAACCTAACTTTTGAAGGAAACAGAAGGGAACTATGTTAACCACTTCCCCATAATCTATCATCACATGATTTACATAGTTTTTATAAATCCAAAATTGTAAAAATAATGTCGGATCACCTCTACGAGCTATTTTAGTGTCAGCGGGCATCTTGCTGATGTCAAATACAAATCCAACATCTCTTTCAGGCTGCCCTGGAGGATAGACATCAAAGTCAACTTGGTTTATCTGTGCCTCTAGAGGAGGGGTGATTTTAATCAAATGGCCAAGACCTAATGCTTCTAATAAAGTGGTTTTGTGAGTAGGGGAATTCATTAACAAATCCAAGATGGAAATGTGAGAGGTCTTGGTTAAATCACTGATCAAGTTGTAAGCTCCTACTGGCTTTCCTAGCTTATCATGAATGTCACCTAATATAGTAAAGTAGATGGGGATTGGCTATGAAGAATAATATTTGGTTCTAGTGGCAACATTAATATGAGGTTCAATGTCCAACTCTACCAATCCCATAATTTTTGTTTGCTGGCGGCCGTCCAAAGGAGGTTCCACTTATGGGTTTGATGAGGTTGAGGCTTTGTGATCATGGGTCCCTATAAAAATACCTTTGTTTGAACCATTGGGATCTATTCTACCATCATTTGGGTGCGTGGGGAGAGGATCATTGAAGATTCCAAGTGGTGTGTTTTGTAGGGATACCGGTCCCATGTAAGTGTTCTGAGTTGGTGCTATTGGGTTTGCTAAAAACATGTCAACAAATAACTGTCTTTGATCCTCTGGAAAATGTTGTAGAAAATTGTTGCAATCCCGACATGTTCTTGTCTCATACCCGAAAACCGTATGGAAACCACAATATAAGTCAGGATCATAATCTCGAGGCCTTTGATTTTCACCTTGTTGCGGTCTGAAATTGATTATTGTTCGATTGGTGATTTTTATAGTTAAAATATGGGAATCCCTTCCCTTGGTTTTGGAATTTGTTAGGATACCCGCCTGGGTATTGGTTAGGGCCTTGGGTCTATGTTTGTCTTGATTGCTGAGGTTTTTGCTATTTTTATTGCTGAGGATGATAAAAATCTATAGCGTTGATTGAGGGCGAGAAGCTATTATTTCTCTGATTATTGCCATTATCGCCATTATTGTTGTTATTAGTAGTATTTGTATTGGGAGGAATAACAACATTAGGCTTCTTGGGTTGGTCAGTAACACTATCCGTAGTGACCCCACTATTCTTATTAAGGACCTTAAGTCCTTGATTATTGTTTGTGATGTTGGAGTAACCGGGGTTATTTTGGTTAGGAGTGACTAACCTTCCATTTGCTCCATAAGTCTTACGGCCACTATCAATGACTGCTTGGTCGATTTGAAGAGCACCTTCTAGCACCTCTTTATATATCCTTAGCAGGAACTTTTGAACTTATTCCTTTGTCTCCCTATTGAGGGAATGGAGGAACAAATCACAAAGCTCCGTCTGATCAGTATTTAGAGTTCTTGCAGAGGAGTAGAGAACCTATCACCACCTTTGAATGAAGTGGGCTACAGACTTGTTGTGCTCTTGTTTGGTATGAAGGAATTATCTGATTCATGTTATCAAAAGTTTGTTCATATTAAAAGCCTTAATAAATTCTAATACGAGTTGATTAAAGGAGTGTATTGAAGCCTTTGGTATCCTATAGTACCAATCAAGAGTAATACCTTCTAGCATCTTAGGGAAAATATTCACAACAACTGCATCCCATGGGAACAACTCTTGAATGGCCATTGTGTAAGCTTTGATGTGAGTGTTAGGATCACCCTCCCCTTTGAACTTCAAAATATTGGGCAAGGGTCTTGGGAGCATGACTGTCTGGATGGAGAAGTCTAGAGGCTCCTTAAGATATTTAGAATAGGTCCCCATTGCATATGTCAACCATTGAAGATCCCTGTTGGCGAGGTGGAGGTTGCATCAGTTACAAAAATGGCACGACATAAACATTGGTTGGGGCATATGGCATCCCCTGTGGCTACTCATACATACTTGGGTAAGTTTACATATCCCCTTATAATGATTTATAATACATGTTTACGTAGGGGGGTTAAATGCTTTGATATGGAGCTGAAGGCACAAAGCTAGGGAACTTTGCATTTCCAGCCGGTATGGCATTTGAGAACACACCTCTGGCTTGTGCCTGTTATAGATATTCATATGTGGTGTGAGGGGGCATACCCAAGGTGCCCATCCCAATTAGTAAATCCTCAGGGCTTGGAGTTCCTATATAAACTAGAGGGTTCTACACAGTAGGTACTTGTCCATAATTCTGTGGATAGGGATAAGTTATTTCTTTCCTTGTGTATGAACTTTGAGAATTTTGGGCAAGCTCTAAATCTTTGATTTTTTCAACTAACACAAAGATGATATCACCCGTTGATGGGATGGTGTTTTGTTTAGGTGCTTGTTGTTGAGATTTTGGAGGTTATTAAGGAGTGTGGTATCCTACTATGAATTGTTCACTATGCTGCCACCCCTCATTGGTAATGTTTTCAGTTTTTGGAGGGGTAGTGTTATTATTTTGGAACAAAACATCACCTTGTCCTTGAAACCTATCAAAAGCTTAGTTCATATTCTGGAAACATTGTTCACTTGTGGTGTGTCGTGATAAGTAATCCACATATATATGCGGGAGATGGTCTGATTTCATGCTAATGGGTTGTCAAAACAATACCCGAGGATATGAAATTACTTCCCCAGTGAAATTCATGTTGTTTGAACTTAATTGTTCGTGAGGATATGTCTGTGTGATTTGGTCAAGTTCCTCAATACGCATAGAGGAACCAACATTGGCTCCCTGAAGAAGTAGATTTTAAGCAGTTGAGTGATTATCTGTCCATGTTGAGAGTGAAGGTGATTGTTGTGGTATACCTGTTTGATTATTGTACATGTTGAAACCTGGGATGGGTGAACTGTACTCGTCGTATCTCAACATATTCTAGGGGTATAAGAATACCCACAGAATAAAGGATGGATGAAGAAATGGAAACGCTTAGAGACCAACTCTTCACGTTGGGTTCACCAATTTATACGATAGAAAATCAACACATGACCTTCTTTACACCCGACTTCCCGAGGTCATACCGAGATAGATGCTATAGAATATAAATGGATGTGTATGTGTGATGATGACATATAAGCTAATGAGGTAACCTTATATATTTGACATGCAATAATGAGATCTATGAATCTAAGGAAAAGAATGCTCTCCTAACCTGAAGTGGCATGATGGATTGATCCGATATGATAGTTTCTCGAAGACTCTAGTCAATATCGAGCTTTTCCAAGATTCTATTCAATGATTGTTGAACACACATAATTTTACCTGAGAGCATCTCGTATAGATTTCCAGATAAGGTCATGGAAGTAAGAACGAGAGGGGTAATGAAGCCACAAGGACTATGGATGATTTTTTGGTCTAGTCCAGAAAGTCTTAGCCTGATCAGATGCTATGTTCAATAATGAAAGTTGTGCAATGATATCTGGTGGAAGTGGTGGTGATGTAAATACTGATGCACGTAAACTAGTGCTGATATCTAATTGGTTAGCAAGCCCTTTGGGTTGCGGGACCTGGGGATTACAACCAAAAAATCATGGAAGCTGTGGCCCTGTTATGGTCATGCACGTAATAAAACCCTGTTGCGAGGAGCAGTCCAATAATCATAGGCTCGATTAGCTACGACGTTTAGCATTTTTAGTTGTTCTATTTTCTCAGATAATGTAACAGGTGTGCGTAATACTGTCAAACATAAACTTGTTTCAATGTCTGTTATCAACTCCAGCCCATTGGGTTGTGGGACCAAAGGATCACAACCATATGTATTTTCTTATTGTGGGCCATTGATGGTAATGTAGAATGTATTTAAATGATCTTGATAAAACAAACTAATTATCAAAGGAAATATAATCTATGTTTTCATAATATATCAGATCAAAACAATGAAAGAAAACTAATCTAACAAAAGTAAATGTTTTTTTAATCTTTTCTAGTTTTTAAGAAATGCGTTGTAATATAATAAAAAAAATAAAGACAATTAATCAACCGGATTTAGCTGGTTACTTGTGTGAATACATGAATATAAATCTAAAAAAAATAACCTAATTTAATCAAAACCCTTCAAACCCTACCTTAGAGGTGAAGAACAAATCATGACCCTAAAAGAGATATTGTTCCCCACAACTTCCTTGGTAATGTCAAATAGCAAAATTTCTAATGATTTGATCTACTTGTAATTGCCTAATCAATTGAAATGAATGGTTTTACTACTCTATTTGATATGTAATTGAAACTAATGATTTAAAATTGACAATTTGGAAAATGAAGCAAACAAACAAGTAACTCCAACCTGGATAAGCAAGAGCTTTGGAAAATCCGGTTGTGTCTGTGTCTGTCCCCTCAGTTTTTTCCTTTCTATCTTTCTTTCTTTGTGTGTTCATATGAGTCAAAGGAATTGGGAATACAAAAAAAAAAACATAAGAAGACACTTGAGCAATGGTAGCTTGAAGGCAATCTGGTTGCAATGCAAGTAGAAGAGAGATAACACAAGAGATATGACCTTGGCTATGAAATTCCTAACAGGATCTTAGCTTGGCTATGCAATTTTTAATAGGATTGTGGCATCAATACTATACAAGATACAAAAAAATTCTGAAGCCTTTTGCTTGAACACAAGCATGAAATATATAAGAATTGGGGCTGGGATGTGCTTTCATGCATAAGGCAAGAAGAGACAGTTCCAACTAACTAAAGCACATGCAAAAATAGAAGAGGGAAGGAGAACCAAACAATCAATTTTATTTTCAAACCAATCGGTTCACAAACACATCCTAAAAGTGAAGTTTAGTAAATCATCACATGTTAAAAACACGCATGATAGAATTTGGAAAAATTGCTCAGGACCACCACCCTACATAGGGCGGTGGTCGCAGGACCGTCGCCCTACCTGGGCAGTGGTTTCAGAACCACCGTGCAGGCAGGGCGGCGGTCCTGACACTAAAGGCCCAAATATGCACAAAATGAAGTGGGAAGATGGAAAAAGTGTGGAAAAACTAAGTAAGGACGTCTAGGCTACAAATATACAATGCATATGGGTTTAGGAGCTTGAACATCTTCTGAAAGGACGTGAATCATCATTGGGGACTTTTGTAACCATTTTTCTGAAAATGTAGCACATGTAATTTTGGGTGCGTATAATTTCCCTATAAGACGACGTCATGGAGGAAGAATAGGGGGATTTCGTATCCAAAATTTCATAGATTGTGATGTAGGAGTTGAATTAAATGATTGAGTAGAATGAATTTGAGTCATATGAATCTTCTAAGGAGGAAGGGTTTGTTGAGGTGACTTATAAAAGAGGTTCTGCGAAGAAGGGGAGGACCGCGATTGAAGAATCACATTAGATGTTTTATAAAGAAGGTCCTACTAAGAAGGAGAGGACCGTGACTTAGGAGTCAAATTGGATGAATGATAAAGGAGGTCCCGTGAAGAAAGGATGCACTCAAGAATCACATTAGAAGTATGATGAAGGAGGTCCTATTAAAAAAGGGAGGACTGTGATTTAGGAGTCATATTTGATGAATCTGAATAGTACTTGGATTTGAATCATCAGAAGAATAAGAGGAAATATTTGGATTGGAATCCTCAAAAGAAGAGGAAATGTTTGGATTATAATCAAAAAAAGAGTGGGGGGAACTTGAATAATCATTTAGATCAGAAGTTTCCAAACCATAACACCGAATATGAGATGAATGTGGGGAACGGGTTACCCGAATAAGTTCTCTAGCATGAAGAACCAAACATGGTTTACATGATGTGCATCTTTTGATGTGAATGCCTAAATTTTGATTCTTTATGGTCATACGTATAAGAAACCCTGCAATAATTAGTCATGGTTGGAATTTACTAAATCCAAATGCCTAGAACTAGATAGTGTGATTGAAATCCTTCAAATAGAAGGAAGTTCCATGCCAATGAGGTAGGATAACGGAAACCAACTAGACATTTTGCAAATAGATAGGTGATGTTTGTGTAATTTTTGAAAGGGAAGATAAGGAAAACATACACCATGTTGACATAAGATTGATAATCTAACAAGGTTTGGACAACAATTTTGGAGGCGTAAATGTCAAAGGATTGATCAAAATTCTAGCAACATTAAGGATAAAAAGGAAAGATGTTCAATGTTCGATTCATGCAAAATTTGCTTGATAGGAAATTATTTTTCTAAGATTTGAAATATATGTTCAAAAATGACCATGAACTTAGGTAAAAACAAGAAGATCAAAGACCCAAAGTTTTGTCCTAGAAATGAGTTTATAAGGTTGATAAACACAAGGAACAATCACGTAAGTTCAAAACACAACCAAATTAATGACCAAAGAATAATGAAGAATCAATGGATCAAAGTGATTGTCCTAAATGGACAAGTCAAAATGATGAATAATCATTATAAATAATCACACAAAGTTTGTTCTGAACCAATCAATCAATGAACTTAATTCCCAAGTTGTTTCCAAATGATAGTTTGACATTTAATATGATCAAAAATATGTCACCACTTATGTAAAGTTCAAGGAAATGAACAAGATGTAAATAATAACAAAAAGTTGATATGATCCCCAAACAAAGTATACTAAAAGACATATTGAATCCAATCAAGACCTATATCTCAAAAATTGGAAGTTATGAGTATGACGATGTAGCAATAACACCAAGATATGTTAACCAAAATTTATGGAAAAGTAAGGTATTAATATCAAAATAATATTGATATGATGTGCACAAAGGTAACAACAACACCTTTTGAAATTGAGGTAATGTTTGAAAACAAACTAATGCTAGAGTATACCAAGGAATTTTTAAGGTGCATTTAGTGTAATGCTACAATCTAGACACTTAGGCCAAGTTTGCAAGAAACAATACATAAGTATCAAAATTATGACGATATGATACAAACAATGTAACCGTTCAAAGAAGAGTCTAGTGAAGAAACAAGCCTAACTATGATGACAATATTGACATGGATATTAAGATCAAAATGACTGCCAATGATATGAGAATGTTCCCACACACTTTAGACATTTAATAACCTAGCTGAAAACATGGATGAGTGTAAACGGACATAAAAGTGGCGACATAATCAATTGGCAATACACATGTGGTCAATCTTATTTTGATCAACAAAGTGTCAAAAGAAAGTGAAGGAAGTAGTACAAGTGAGGATGAAAAATATTAGCCTCACTTTGGAAAAGTTTTCCCTCACCTTAGGGCAAGTGAAAAACTAAGAAAAACTAATGCTTCACACGTTTCATGATGAAAAATGTCTCTCAACTCAAATTGGTTTTGAAATCATCAAAGTTGTCTCCTAGTCAAAGATATCTTCCTAGGTGGTTCACTAAACTAGGTGTCAAAATTTATTTAAGAGCAACCTCAGTTTGCCAAGGTTTCTTAAGGATTATCCTAACTTTACTTTACCCCCTTCAAACACAGTGGGCAATAAATGCGTCCATAGTGTACTCTCACTGTGGTCACAATACATATAACTTTGACGCTAAAGCTCATGTGTATACTAGTCAAGTAGGTGCGCAGAGTACTTCCCATTTCATCCAAAAGGTTCCCTCTTGCATGGACTACTTTGGGGTTCCTAATACCACCCCCATTTTTGTATCTTAAGGCTTATGATAAAGGGGTTATGTCCTAGTTTTAACTAGATGGGGCGTACCCTTATCCGAACCTGTAAATCACGTGTTTTGAATGTGGTGTGTTTTTTTATCTTTTAGAATTAATGTGGTTTATTCGTTTGCCATTTGGAAACCTACAAAACATTTGTAGTTAGAAAATTATATTTCAAACTCCTTTCTTTAACAAGCGTTTTTAGGTCTTGCACTCAAGCATTAGTAGTTCTCCAAGAAAATCACATTATTTAAAAGAGGATTAAGAGTTTATTTTGATTCTCAAGATCATCCAAGGATGTAAGAGAAGAGCATGCATAATAAATAATCCAACTAAAAAGTAAAGGAAATATTTGCAATTAATGAACCATACAAAAAACTTGATAAATGTTCATTCCCTTAAACCAAAAATGAAAGATGAAGTTTCCAATTAACAAAATGTTAGAAAATGAAGACTAAAGTTGTTTTTGATTTTGAAGATCACCCTAAGGTGTAAGATAAGAGCATACAAAAACTTTAGCCCAACTAGATAGAAATGGAAAACTTCAAATCAAAGGACCATAAAAAAATACTTTGTAAAAGGTTCATTCCCTTAAGCAAAATGAATAATCAAATTTATAAGTTAATCTAAATGTTAAAAAGATAAAGATCAAATTTGTTTTTGATTCTCAAGATAAACAAAAGGTGCAAGAGAAGAGTATACACAAGCTTTGGTCTAAATCAAGTAAAGCGTGGAAATACAACATTCATCAAAACATTAGACATGTTAGAAAATGATCAGTTTTATAATAAAGGAAAACCTTGACATTTATGTAAGTATAAATCCCAAATTTATGTTTTCATTTCATATTTCACTTCAATAATTGTCCAACTTAAAAAAAAGGATTCATCTCAAGTTTGGGAGCAAAATTTATGGCCTCTGGAAGATGGGTTACGCATATGCTCTTATACTCATGGGTATGCACTTAACATGTACTAAAAAAATGTCAAAAAAACGTCCCTTAATCTGCAAAAATGTCAAAATTTTCCAACCAAGATTCAATTTTGACAACAATCCACCACATAATTATATGAATAGAAGACTCAACACTATCAAACATTAACATTCACGATCAGAAATTAACATTTTCAAGAAATTGACAAAACTAGCATGTAGAATGATGAAAAAGTAAGCTCTAAAAATGAAAACATGAAGAAATATTAAAATTTTATCACCAAGATTCAATTTTGATAGCAACCCACCACTTTAATATGTAAATGAAAGACTCAACACTATCAAACACTAACCTACATGCTCAAGAATTTAAGATTTTCAAGAAATTAACAAAACTAGCATGTAGAATATTGAAAAAAGAAGCTCTAAACATGAAAACATGGAGAAATATTGAAATTTTCCCATCAAGATCCAATATTGACAGCACTTCACCTCCTTTATACCTAGAAGGGACACTCAAAATAAGCTTATATTTAGTGGGAGCATCAGATTAAATAACACCAATATAGAGAAGACCTTGTATAATACGGAGAATCTTAATACAATGATTATTGGAGTGACCAACACATATATGGAAATATTAATGGGTATTAACATCAAATATGTTACTGTGGGGTGTGATTGTATCAGCTTCAAGTGGTGGAGGGAGAGATAAAAGGTTACACTCAAGTAATTATTTAAGCATTGTTTTTAGTGTATAAGGTAAATTAGTAAATTTACGTTGAGAAGGTTATAACTCTAACTTTTTGGGTTGAGGTACAACATTGATAGTGGTTTTAGCTTCATATTTTTCATCATTAGTTTTATGCTTAAAATTAGTTTTCCACTAAAAATTGTGATTAGAAGTTCTACGAGGATTAGTAACATACTTGATCTTGTTCATGTTAATGAGATTAGCTTTAAGTTCTTTCAAAGTGTGAAAAATATGGTCAAAGGAGTTGAAATTGTAAAAAATAATTGATTCTTGTAAATGAACAAGAAGACTATGTGCAAAAAGATCATGTAATTCACTATCTACCAACATATTTTTCATCTTAGTAAGTGTGGTATTATAACATAGAACATAATCAGTGATGGGCTCATTAGAACCTTGTCACATTTTATCCACTCGGGCATAAGATACTTTGTCTCAAATATTGATAAAGAATTGTACAAGAAATCAATTAGCCAAGGGAGTTAAACCCCAAAAAAATGCATGGGTAGATTGTAAAACCATTGTAGGGAGACATATTTTAGACTCTAAGGGAAGAGATTGGTAAGTAATGCATCATTTGATAAATAGTCCAAGCATTTATGAAATGTATGAATTTTATCTTTAGGATCAGTAATCTTACAATCATATATAGTAAGATTAGGAGTAACAAAACCAATAGGAAAATGGTAGGAAACCACTTAAGGTAAAAGTGTGTTATGAAAAAAATTAGTAGAATCCATACCATGAGAAGAAGTAGATGCACATTTGTGTAATTGAAGAATTTGATCTTGAAAAGTATGAATAAGGGATTCAAGGTCCTATGTGTTTGAAGAATCATGTGAGGTACTATGAGTGTAGATAGGAGATGTAGGAATAATAGTGGACATAAGAATAAACATAGGAACACTTTAAAGTTAAGGATTAGGTTCCCCTAATGAAATATGTACCATAAATGCGAGAATAATATTTGTATGGACACTAGATGATGGAGGAATGGGATCAAATGTGCAAGATATAACAATATTCTTAAGTTAGTCCCTGGTGGTATGGAGAAGAAAATAAATATTAGTAGGATGTTCTTTTAAGAAATGTGAAAAGTGTTGTGTCTCATCATCGAATAAAATGTGGTTTTCATATATGTTATAAGACCCATCAACTTGTATAGTATTAGTGAAACCCACAAAGACAAAATGAGAAAAAATATTATCAATAGAATATACATGCTTGCAAGTGTTATAGATGGTAGCGTTAGAGGGTGCATGATCATAAGATTGATAAAACTGAGAATTATTATATGTAGAATTAGTATATGGTTTACCATCCTCATGTGGAGGAGAAGAAAAGACCTAGTTAGAGGGATATTAGCTTCTACTAGATCAAGTGAAGAAACCCTTTGGTTTGATACATAGATGATGATAATGATATGAATCATCCATGATAATTAGAATTAGAACACACCAAAACCAACAACATAAAAACCTAGGGCCACTAGGGTTTTGAGAAATAGATTTTATTTAAATGTCGGGTTCAACAAATAATTACACCATAATTAAATTTTTGTTATGGAAATTTCACAAAAATAAATAGGGTGTAAGGGTTTATAAAAAGGGATTATTTTGAATTAATCAAGTTATAATTATTGAAATAATCAATAAATGATAGCTCAAATACACTAGAGGATGTGAATACTTACCTATATAGGTTATAAAAAATGGGATTCAAATGTGGAGACATGTGGAAAAGGTAGATCAAAAATTGAATATGCTTTGTTTTGACAACTAGAACTTAAAATTGAGAAGGAGCATGGTTGTAGAAATATTGTATGGCCCAAACCTAGAACCATAAAGTATTTATTGTGATTATACGCTCTTGGAAAATTTGACACTTGGGATCTGAAACTTCCTGTGTTCTCCATTTTCCTAAAAATTCCATTTACTATATATCATGCTTGCTCGCATAACTTTGGGAGGACTTGTGATCACATGCAACAAAGTGGAATCCCTATAAACATGCAATACCTTTATTAAATCATTAATAGATGATAAATATAAATAATATGTGTGGTGAGGATGGATTACCCTTGGTCATTAACTTGACTAAACCAATCCTTTTCCCACACTACATTCCATTATGCGGGATCAAGTCTCATGTAGTTATCCTAGGTGCTTGTGCAAATTTGAGTGTGATCTAAGCAAATTACCTATGGGTGGCCTTATGTCTCTTGACACAAAGGTAATAAGATAAATCTTTAGTATAGAATGTATCCAATGTGGTATAAGTGTGATGTTGTGTGCTTTAGATGTGTGACCTAACCTTTTGTCCCTTAAAACTTATAGACACTCAAATTTGGCAATTTACTCTTTGACACTGCTGGTTTTGATAATGCAATCTTGTTAAGACAAACACACTCTTTCTATCTGCACTCAGTACATCCCAAGGTAGCTTCTCTAATTTTTTTATTTTCATACACATTTATTTTTCAAAAAATTATGATAATTAAATGCATAAAATCCATAGAAAAATTCAACGTAATAAGATGCAAACCTTAGTTCCCAAGTTTCTCATCCCTATGCAAAAATGCACACTTTGGTTGAATTGTGATATCTAGTCTTGGATGACTTTTACGGTTTTGAACCGACATATCCTTCATCTACTCTTTCAATTTCATATTATATTCTGGGTCATTTAATCCCTTTAGGTTGACCCTGTCATAAAATTTTATCTTCTGAGCCCTATAGAAGCAAGTTAACACTACCTCATTAGGAAACATGACAATCATATGAAATTCTATTAACATAATGAATTCTAAATCTTGCAAAAGGCACTCAAGGCTCTCTAAATATTTCCAAATCTCATACACAATCATCAGGGAGGAAATCTCAACAAATATGAAGCATCCTACCAAGTCAAGGAATCATCTTCCATCATTTGTAAGAAATCAAACATCCCCATTCCAAGTATTAACAAGATACAAATTTAATTTCAATAATTTTCAAGGAGTTTTCAATTATAAAATCATAGTAATATTCATTCAGATATCACATGCTAGGTGGATATTAACATGTGGTTTGAGGCCTTTTTGAAGTAACGCCAATGTTAACAGTGCAAGGATTGCACTTCAACCCAACTAATGTTTGTTTTTCATGGTATCCCACCCATAGTTATGATTTGAGACCTCATTCAAAATATTATGAGGGTTTCACAACATGAGAAATAATTAGGGTTTGATAATGACATAAAATTTTAGGTAGGTGACAATCTTAAGAAGTTACAGAGCTAGAGTTAGAGCAATTCCAAAATCATACAGTAGGGTCAAAACCATATGGATGATCCTAACAGATATATACAATCCTAAACTAGGACATTTTATAGTCATAATTATAGGAATGAAGCACTGTCAGGTTTAGATCTCCAAGTTCCAGAACTCTGCACACCTAGAACTTCCTAGATACATCTGGAATCAGCTAAGTGTACTCATACCCTTATGTTTTCAAGTTCATATCTTATTTTGTAAATTAGTTACAAAAATAATGCATTGTTATGATATTACATAATTAAATTTGGAATTTAATTGATGAAAATAACCTCATGTAGATACCCTTTACATCATTTTAGTATAATCAACTCACTAATCTAGATATAATCTAATAAGGGTGTAAAAAATTTGGTGAACCCAACATGTGACTCGATCTTTGCATCAACCCTAGTTACCTTAAGGTTTCTCTATTCTATCTTGTTTTATGACTCTTATTTTAGTCCTTATTCTATTTTTCATTGTAATAATGGATTCCTCTCATGAGAAGACCATATCATTCCTTTAATACCTAAAGAAAAAATCCAAATGTAAGGATGTGCTCCTTGAAATTTTTCATAATACTCAGATTCATCCCAATACACCCAATAAACATGTTCAATATATTCTTCAAAAGGATCTCTATTTCAATATTGACGATCATTCTATTGTTACTCCTCCTCAACCACTAGTTAACAATGGAATTATTCTATATATTCAAGTCTTTGTTTGTAAGAATACGGTCAAGTGTGTTCTTATCAACACAACATTGGGCCTCAATATTTGCAACCTATATTTTATCCATGGTTTATGTATTTTTGATAAGGGTATTTATCCTTCTCAATATAACATTCATATATTTGACAATGTCCCTTGCCAAGTCTTTGGTTCTATCAATATTGTCCCCAATACCAATGAAATTATTTGTCATGTTGTCCCCAATGATCCTAACTATAGCATCATCCTTAAGAAATATTGGTTACATTCTACATACATCACTGTAGAACCTTCTGGTCTAAAATTTTGTCATCAAGGATCTAATCATATTTACAAATGGGACCCTTAACATTCTAAGTTTTATGATTTATGTAAACATGAATCCATTAACAATCATACGCCATCTCTTCTTACTTTTCCACCTAGATGAAAATTCACGTGTTTACCTTATGTTCCATATATTGTGTTAAAAACCTTACTTGAATGTAACCCCATGTCTCCCCCTCCACTATTTGAGGTTGATGTGTGTTGGTGAAATAATTTTTTGCAGTGAAGATTATTGGTTTTCACCAACGATCATGAGGTAAAATCCACTCCTTCTTGGGTATGGGGAGAATTGCATTATTGAAAGTAAACTAACTAAAAATATGGGGTGGCCATTACGCTAGGGATCACACAAGAATACTCCACTAAACCTATGGAAAAGTTATTGTATAGTGTACAAGGGAGGAATTATCTTGGAGATAGGTAAAGGGGAGTAGGAGAAATAAAGAGAGATGGTTAATGTTGTGAGTAGCTAGAGTAGGTCTACATTCAATAGAATAACACAATAATGTAAGAAATAACAAGAATAATAAATTAGAGACACAAAATTATATGAATTCATCAATTAAAGACAAAAAGTTCTTTATTGGTTGTACACGATTACAATGTTTACACATTTGGAGAGTACATAGGATAGAGGAACATAGAAAAGGAGATAAAAGAAATATATCTTTTATTGCATGTAGTAGTATTGAAATCCAACAACTTAAAATAATCAACAATTTCCAACCCTTTGGAATGTAGGAGCCATTCCAATTTATAGCTTACAAAAATGCCCTTTCATCTCCCCCCCACCTGAATTTTCACCTATCTCATCACTTTACGACCTTTCATGTTCCTGGGGAATAAAAGTGATATTTTTTCTTATTAATGAAAAAGAACTCTTACAATGTAAAATTAAAGGTCACTTAAGTGAATATGAAAAAATAGTGTAAAATCACAATTTTAATGAAGGACTAGAACATTAGAGAGAAATAGAGGGAGGATAGAGGAGGAGAGAGAGAAATGATGATCCAAAGATGGGGAAGCCTGTTGTTGATGAAGAACATGTTCCTGATGGACCATGAATGAAGTTCCTCTCTTGTTGAATTGAAATACTGAGATTGCAACATCCTTCTTCTGTGAGATGTAGAAACATTCCAAAGTATTGAATAAGCGTTCAAAAAAACTTTTGTGATACTTGTACTGAGTGGACTTGCGATGAATTGATCATAAAAACATGATGGAATTATTTTATCAAAAGGTATAAGTTAGAACATGGAGATCACTACCTTACTCATTTTGGTCTCAAAATTAACCTCTATAACAAATATGTCTCCTTTCTGAATGGAATAAACTTCAAGATGCTCAAATTTTTTGTTTTTTGTCTTCTAAAAGGTATTCTCCTCTAGATAGAAGGATTAATCCCTAAATGAAATCCTTTTCCTATGACCTCTTGTTGGACCGAAATAATGTGATTGTAAATACTTCCTCATATGAAAAGAAGACACAGTCTAAGGCATTGAATGAGTGTTCAAAAACACTAATAAGTGAATTACACCATTTGAACTTCAGATGGTTTTCTGATCATGGAAACATGGCGATCCTTTTTGAACATGAGGTCAGAATCAAAACATGTAGATCATCACCTTACTCCCCTTGGCTTCAAAATTCACCCCTATGAAAATTGTTTGAATGATTCAACCATGATGAACCCATTCTATGAATATTAGGATGAATTGAATCATCCAGTTTGTTGCATCTATAAATGCCATACAAAATTCATCTTGAGACTAAATAGGTCTGATACAATGGAATATTTTTGGTTAAGAGCGAGCACTGATAAAATACGAATACACAAAGAGAGTAAAGTTATGAGAGATAGGAACCAAACATGAGCAGAAAGATAGCTTGTATATTTAATGCATTAGAAAATACATTTATAGGAGGCATATAAAATAAGAAGTGGGTGTAACCAATAGTTATTAATATAGAGAAATGTAACTCCTATCTATGTTGCTGAAACCAAAGCAATATAAATACATGTTTAGGAAAAAACATGTAGTGGAATAAAAACTATGTCATGGAAAAAAACCTAAATTAAAAATTACATATCTCATACTTAGAGTTACATCACATGGTTAGAGCATGAGACCAACCATTCCCTTTTGAATTTGTGTTATTTTACAATTGGGCCTAAATCCATCAACTGAAGTGGCGTGATCTGTTGGATTAGAATATATCAAGGTGAGTAGAATTTTTTTTTTGCATGTTTCATCTAACATTTATTGGAATATATTAGGTAAATAGAAAAATCTATAGGTGTCTTCCTTATTTTAGCTTTGGAAAAAATTCCTATCACACCTCTCTTTTGGTGTTGGGTAAAATAACACTCAACTCCTCTCTAACTCTAGAATATCCTTTAGTGAAATTTTAGAGTGATATCCTCCAATACTTTAGTATCTCAATACAAATCCAAGTCTCTAATACAATAAATACATAATCTTCTCTCCTAAACAAAGTGAACATGCATATTCCTTCTATGTTTTTATCTTTATTTTACTATATTACACACGAAAAATTAAACTTTCAATGTTATAAATATACTATTATAAAATTGAGTTATAGTTCAATTCCTTTATATGGACAATGCTACATTTTATTTTTTAGGTTTCATCATGGGGCATACCGACGCCCAAGTAAAACCAACAACTTTTAGAATAGGAAAAGTGTATGTGCACACTTAAGTATATTTTCCTTGAAATATATAATTTTCATTTCATACTTAAAGGGGAGAAACATAAACACCTAAATTTGGTAATGAAATATTTAACCTTGCACCTTAATCATGGATTATGAACAAATTCTAAACCCAAAATCCCATCCTTATCTTCTGTATGTGACTTGGTTAACTATACACACTACTCAACCACTTACAAAATTTATCACACTACCCCACAACAATGTAATCTCCATAGGTATATCACCTAGAATATTTCACAGTATCATTATCTTAGTATCTATAACCATACAAATGGGACAAAACCATCTTATAGGTTAGTCCTAGGAAAAATAATCCCATTTCCTTCCTCCAGTGTCTCCTTTTATAATTTAATATATTTTATGGGTTGTTCAAATCCTATTGGTTGGCCTTGCTAGATGCCTTTCTGTACCTTCATAAAAATGCATTTAGTGATTTATATTATTAAGATTAAAGGGAAATGAAAAATGAAGTTTTGATAGATTGCATGAATAAGGATTTTACTTAGAATTCATGATTGTTTTTGAATTGGATGTGTGTGTGTGTGTGTGTGTGTGTGTGTGTGTGTGTGTGTGTGTGTGTGTGTGTGTGTGTGTGTGTGTGTGTGTGTGTGTGTGTGTGTGTGTGTGTGTGTGTGTGTGTGTGTGTGATTTTATTTTACTAATATATGAGCTAACTAACCATTTGGTAGAATGAGATGGATGCAAGAACATGTACACCCTCACTAAAATATAAGATACACAAAGGGATGGAAAAATTGTGGAGAAGGCTATTGATTGAGCACAATCAACTTGAAACATGAAGGTGAAAAGAGAACCTTACACACTTTTAGAGGTTTAGAAATAATAGTTATATTCTAGTGTAAGATGAGATGACTTAGTTGTGACAATTGTTTTTGAAATTTTTGTTTTGATTTTATCAGCCATTGATGCCTCACATAAGAGTGTAAGTAATGACACAAACTATTCATATTACATCTAGGAGGCATATTTACACTAGCCTAATCTAATACAACATGTCATTACCTTCAGAGAGAGGTAGTGCATATACTCATGTGAGTGATAATAAGTGTATATGAGTCGAATAAATCAATTTATTATGATTTTTCATAATTATTGTGGTGGTTTTGGTTAGGTCATTAGTCTTATCTCATGTTGACTATAATATGATATCATATTTTATTGGAATAAATAAATAACCTTGTGAGGAACTTGAGCATATAGATATTCATGGAGACTTTTTTCTCGTGGAAAAGTTTAAACTGATTTAATTCCTTGAAGATGGTAATTTATTTAAATAAACATAGCCTTGATAAGTATTACTCTATATAAAATTTCATGATTACATTTGTGTCATGATGGTAACTATGGTATTTTTCCCACTCATTACTATTGAATTGGTACTATAAATTTTATCTACTCATTGCTTAGGATTCTAATTCAGATAACTGTTAGTGAAAAATCACAGCACCCCTGGATGTTGATTAGATTTCTAGGTTAATCATACTAATATCCAGTGTGATTGCATAACATTGAATCCTTTCTCCAAGTGTGGGACTTGAAGAGTGAGAAAGGAATCTCCAGAGAAAGGCTGGTTCCTATTCCTCTGTTCAGGTGCACACGAAATATGCAGAGGGTTTTCTCAAAAGCTAATCTAATCTGCCAAGGAGACAAGGTAAGAAGATGCATAAAATAAATCTAAGCTAATAGAGGTGATGCACCGAGGAATGAAGAACATATGCTTTTCCAAATTAAACACAGACCATGTAGATATAACACAACACCATGCACAGATAGCAAAAATGCAATGAAAGATCAAGAATGACAGTAATAAATATGTAAGAGGGTTTAGAAGCAACCACAGACACATATATATTGCTCAAGGATCGATTCAATACATTGCAATGGCCAAAAGGCAAAAAACGGTGTTACAGTCTATATGGGAGGTTTGAAAACTCCACAAATCTTCTTATGAACAGGAGAGAAGGGAGGGTGCAAAGCAGAAAAAATGTCCCCACCCAGAAAGAAACCCCTCCTTACAATTTATAGGAAGAATGGGAGAGAAAAGAGAGAGGAATTCGAAAACTACCCCAACCACCTCTAGGTTGCATTTAATTCGTCCATCATGGTAGAAGTGACGGGTTCTGGCAAAGCGGCGGTTTACCTAACAGAAGCGGCGGGTTGTCTGCTGCATTAAAGTGGTTGTTGAAGCATTACCTCTACTTGCTATTTCGTGCCAGATGCGTTTCTCAATTTTCTCCCTCCAGACTACACCAAAATGCAAGATTGACCCTGGAAACGTGTAGAGAATTTCAGCAGCTTTCTGTTGATATCAAGAACGTGCAAATCCGAGCTCTGGATCGAAAGATATGTCGATCTGAAGATTTAGGACATGGAACAGGCGAAAACGGATTTTGAAATATTTTCCCGCGCACTGCCACTTGGATGCCACGTGGCATGCTCTGATTCGCTGAATAATTCTCTCTCCTCTGCTTTTCGGTGGGCTGTCTCTTGAATTTTGACTTTTGGTGCTCTTGGAATATTTTCCACATTTTTCCCACGCCCCGCCACTAGGGATACGTGGCATGCATTGGTTGGTTCACGAACCTGTCGGGTCTTCCTTCCCTTTTACCCCTTTTGGCTTAGATTTGGCCAAACTTTCCAACTCCTCCTCGAGCTCCGCACTTCTATGCTCCATTGGACACGTGTCCAATTTCTATTGGCTCGGGCCAGCGCTTCAAACCTTGCCTTTTGACCTTTTGGCTTCTCCTTGATGACACGTGGCAATTTCTCAATGGTTCTCGGGCCTGCCGGGTCTTCCGCGTACTTCGCGTCCATTCGTCCCGGACGTCCATTTTGATTTTGGACCTTTTGGGACAATTTCAGCTGGTTCGGCTGGTTCGGGTATTTCTGGCCCGCTTGTCCCACTTTGATTCGGACTAACTTGACTCTTTTCGGCCGGTTCAGCCGGTTTGGGTCCTTTTGTCCCGCGCGTCCCGAACTGCCCCTCTCAGCAGTTAGTCGATTTTCACTCTCGGTCAAACCGGCATTTCGCGCCTGCCACGTACTTTCGTCCCACTTGTCCCAAATGCTTAGTGGGCCGCCTGGACTCATTTCGGGCGGTTCGGGCGGTTCGCGTACCTTTGTCCCATTTGTCCCACCTTGTGCTGGACTAGGACTTAGCCAATTTTCACAATTTTTTTTTTGGCCCAAACTACTTGCTTTTTGCAACCTTCTCCGCACTTTCTCAAAGCTTGCTCCTTCCTCCTTCGGCCTGGGGAGTTTAGAAAGATTCCTAAAGGGACCCTAGAAACCTGATTTTGCTCTGAATCAGTCATTTTTCTTGGAATTTGGACATCTTGATGCATGTTATCAAATTTACCCTGGGGGGGTGAATTTTGGATAACAATAACCACTCATTTTAGGGTTAGCTTGGTGCTTTATGTGGTCATTTGAAAATTTGTGTAAATCGTTAACCTTAAATTGAACTCTTTTTTTGCTACCCATGGTATCCTGTAAGGTAACATTAGAACCGATATTTTGTGAAATTAATGGTAATTATTTTCTTTTCATTCAATAGTGAAAACAATAGAACTATGTTTGTGGAGTTTGTGTTTGGGAATCCCTTGCTCTGGAGTTATAAAAGGGTGTTATGCTATTTTTGAGACACCAAAAAAGTATGGAAGTTACAAAGAAATGAAATGGATAGTTGAAGAAGGCATGAAGCCAAAAATACATTAGATAAGAACTCATAGGCATGTATCTTTTTTCAAAAATTTTCTAGTGTATTCTAACTTTGAATTGGATGAATAATTCAATTATGTTTATACCCATTACGAGTTTGTTGAGTGAAAACATATGGGAATAATGACTATTTTTAAATTCCCATACATACATTCTACTATGAAATTGTTTGATAGTTAATTTCCAATGAAATACCTTTATGGGTGGGCTTGAGTGATTATATGATTTTAAACTCCCTTTTCTGCAAATCTCATGGTGATTTTTGTGTGTGACTATTTTCTTTCACACATTTTGGGTCTAGTTGAATGAAAATTATATGCATGTACTCTTTTTGTGAACACAAATTTGGCTCACTATGATGAATAAATATTGCATGTTTAGAAATGTTGAATGTATTATATCCCAAGTTATAGGTCTATTTTAGTAAGGAAAATGAGGGAACACAATGAATGTTATATTCCCTTATAGTTCTAACTTGGAAATAACATATTTTGAATATATGTGTGTTTTATAAAACCATTTGGGTTTTTTTAGTACTTTTATATTGTGACTACCTTGAACAACCTTTTGGGTTTGATGGGTGAAGATGTGTTGGTATCATTCTGGGTCTATTTATGATTAAAAAACATGTTGAATTTTGTAACGATTTCATGCACCCATTCAAATATATTAAGGGAAAATGTGCTTAAAATATTGAGATGAATTTCATTTACCATTTTGGGGATTGCCTTTGGTTAATGGAATGATGGGAATTTTTTTTGATTTGCTTGATTGACTTAGTCTTGAAATTTGAACGTTAAACCCAGTCCTGGGATGTTGATTGATTTCTTAGGTCTTTTTAAACATGATACCCATGCTTGAAATATGGAATTGTTCACTATATTAAACAACCCTCATGAGTCTATTTCAAAATGAAACATTTAGTAGTATTAAAGAGCTAGATGGATTTGGATTATTGGTATGTAATTAGTATAAACATGAAGTTTCTTGCATCTTCTATTAATTACTTGGTCACATAAATCATGATAAACCACTTAATGTTTCTTGTGAACCATGTTTGTGATTTGTTGCATGTTACTCCTCATCATGTTATTTCATGTGCATGGATTTTTCTTTCATATAACCAATGAATTTATAGATTTTACCTTTTTCAATATTATGGCGACCTTAAGTGTTTTGAGTTCTTTTTCTGACGTACTTATGGAAATATAAACACTTATGTAGGTGATGGTCACCTGCACAAGTTATTATATGTACACATCTATACATATGAGTGATGATGGTCTTTTCAAATAAAGCATGGTTGTATCCCATTTAATACATTAGTTTTAGCGATCATAACTATTGTATTGGCTCACCTTTGACAAGTTCCATTTGAATATGGCATTGAAACATCATAATTATGGACTACTCATGGTTTTTTATTTTATATTATGATCTTAAATTAAACATTACGACTCTCGACTACTAATGTTGATTATACACTTGTTGGAAATACTTTACATATTTCATAAAGTGCTAAATGAATTGTATTTTGTTCTTGTTTCTTAAATATCTTGAGAATTCTAAGAGAAGATTGAAAATATTATTATTTAGGACTTTTATTTAGTTTATATTGATGGTAAGACTTGGTTTGCATATTGAAATGTAAAAAAACCCATATAAGGATGATTGATTTTGTATTTATTAAGTGTATGATATGATTGATTGCATTTTGTTATTTGACTTTTCGGTGACCCTAAATGTGAGGTAGGAATCATGAAGGGACCTCCTCCTTTCATAAGGCCTCTTTATTATTCCTAATCATGATTTGTTAAAATTTATTGGAATTTGTATATGGAGATAACTATATATGAAATGAAATACTCATCTCATGAGTTAGTACAGACCATGAGATGATATATTTTAATTAAGATTAAAAATATTTGGCTAAATGAGCATTTTTACTCAATGAATTATTTTTTATTTACCCATTTCTCTATATGTAGTAAAATATCATTAGATATTAAGGATATTATAAGCTTGTGATTTAATTCCATATGGATGAGTGTATATTAAATGCACATGATTCTATTTTATTATTCTATATTTATAGTTGAATGTTTTTATCTTATTCCTTTATTGAAGGGAAATGAAACTGCATAGTTGAGGAGATCAAGGTGAATCCTTTGAGGTATGAGGTTGGATCTAAAACCCTGCAATGATTCTCTACCTCTGTATAACTACACATTTAAGAAATATACATGGAGACTTACATTTGATTATTATTAGTTTTATTGAGTCATGAGGTAGGCTTGTTACCTTAGCCAATATTTATAGCTGTACTTTATTACTATACATTTACTCTCGTACTTGTCATTGTAAAAGAATAATTTTTTTGTAACTGTTTTGGAAATATTTATGCCTTGAGATTGGCCACATCATTTTTTTAATTTCTTATAACCATAATGAAAAATATGATCTATTATTTATTTACGAAAGGGTTTATAAACAAGTTGTAAATTGTTTATGTTATTTCTTGTGGTTATTAATTATATTTAATCATGTACATCCACATGAACTTATGACGTTTTCTATGGTTGTGTAAAAAATTAATAATCTAATTTTATGGCTATTTTAGTCTAGAGAAGTCATTACATTTCCTTAGTGCAAAATCAAACCTATGAAAACCTATATAAGAGAGTCTAATGCACTTATTAATACACATGGAATTTTTAAGGGAAATCATTGAAAATAACTTTCCTAAAGCACTACAAGCTGTCCTAAACTCCTTAACACTAGAAAAAAACATAGGAATAACACATACACATTTTAAGCAAGCTAAAATAGATTCAATAGCCATGTATCTCATTCTATAGTCATTTTAAGACAAGTCAATCCAAGTTAAGAAAGGAAAGAACAATATAAATCATTGCAAAAATTTACAAGGGTCATGAAAATTAATTTAGTAATTACAAGAACAACACACTATATCACAACCATGAAAGGAACAATTTACTTTATTCTATAGTTATGCTTACTATCTTTGCGTCAAGAGACACAAGGGAAAGATAAGGGATTGGATTATAATTTTATAAACAATTACAAATACACTAGGAAAATACATGGATTTTTCTCATACCTTGAAGGGCATATAGTGTAGAACCTAGATCATATGAGTACAAATCCATTTCTAAAATACACAAAATCATTTTATTTTATTATCTAATCATGTTCATGAAGAAATAGTCTAGGGATCTAGATATTTCATCTATTGCAAGTAATTATTGAAGGTGTCACACATTTATAAAACCTAACATCAGATAGTGAAGTACATTTCTAGGCCGTCAATGACCATAATAAGTTACATAGCTCCAATAGATATTGATCTAAAATCATACAACTGAGGACAAAACTATACTGTGCTCGATGATGTGATATATGCTTGCATGCTAACCTAGTATGTAGTCATTATTATCGAGATAAATCACATTTGGGTATTTATTAGTCTACACATATAATCTTCATAACCGTATCATTGTTGTAGCTCTCTAATTATATAAGTTCACTTATCCTCTTCTGTCTTAAACAATCATTTCTATCATTATATATTGTAGTTTTATTTGGGAGCTATATTATAGTTTTTGTATCAATGTTTTTAATTAAATGAAGTATACAACATTTACTACCCTTATACCTTTAAATAAATAAGAGCTTAGTATGATACCAAAACCATTATCACTTATTTAAGGTGTAAATAGTTTTCTAGTATCCTTATATGATGATAAAAATAATCCCCAACAACATCTTCATGACTTTATAGATTTATCTATGGACTATGCGAGTAAAGATATTGTTGTCCAAAATTACAGCCCATGAAATTTTGAAAAACTCATTTAAGTTGGGATTTAGACACTTTTACTTGAACATCCGCAAAACACTATCTTAGAATTATGTGGAATGCAGGAACATAGTGTTCCATGGGTTCTCCTAACCCATGGAACGAAGGGAATTTAAGCAGAGGGATTAGGTGAATTTTAATGGAGTTAGTGCTCCATGACATGGTGAAAATATCGAAGTACCTCATGGCAAGAAAAAAACATGGGTTTTTCTCAATGAAAGCCACGATGCATGGAGAACAAGCCATGTAGGGTCACAAGGGAAAATAAAGTAAGTTGTAAGTTGTATAGTGCCCAATTTCATGGGAAGGATACAAACAAGACAAGGTGTATCCAAAGGAAAATCTTTTAAAACATGTCTCACTCACCTAAATTTCTCTATGATCTCAAATGGATCTATACTTCATCTTCATGCTTCATTTGGCCTCCAAGCACCTAGACTAGGTCTAGATGAGCACTTAAAACAAGGTCTTCAACCTATACCTGCACTATGAAGACTCGTGTGAGTGTCATCAAACATTATCCAAACATGTTCCTCGATGCCTGATACCCATGCTATCCTCAAGTCATCATGTAGCTCTATTCACCATGCACCATACCTAGGCTAGTTAGGTCACCTGACTAGGCTTGCTAGACCAAGCCAAAATCAATGAATCCACACCAATTGCCCAATTTCATGAGAAGGATACAAACAAGGCAAGGTGTATCCAAAGGAAAATCTTTTCGCCATGTGAAATATATCTACCAAGAACACTACTACAACTATCCTCTTTTTCAATAATGCACTACTTTTAAATCAATTACATGCTTTCTAATCCTCAACATGCCAGACAACATTCATCTATTCAAATGAGAGAACTTGAAAAATATATTCCCTTCATGGGAGAGAAAAGGGAAATTTACAGAGAAGGCATCTTTAATGGTGGTAGTCCCTTAACTCTAAATGCCCAAAATGATATATCTATTTCTGATTTAATAAGTATTCCTTTCTTCACTAGTGAAATCCTCACTACCCCTACAAATAATATCCATGATGTTTCTAATGAGTATTTAGTTTATCTGATTACTAAAGATGATGTTGCAGTTAGGTGTCTTGCTTCTTCACTTAAGGGAAAATCACTTCAGTGGTATATAAGTTTGAGACATGTATTCGCATTTAATCACCCATGACTATGGGATTCTCTCTTTTCTTCTATCAACAAATTCATCATAGAGTAGATAATTTATGACTTTAATAAAAAACTTACAACTATCTCAAGGGAGCCCAATGAGCTTATGGCAAAGGTACCAAGTTTGCATGATTTCAAAGCTCATGTGGACACAATTTAAGTTCTTTTAATGACTGACTCCTTGAAGGTGATTTACTTGTCATATCTTAATAGGAATACGACATTGTGACAGACTTGTAATGATTGGCAATATGTGATTACCTCTACCACCTATAAATTACCTTTTCCTTTCACCACGTAGCCATTAGTCCTGAAAATTGTTTGATACAAGGGATAGAGATGACATTGCCCATGTTTTCATATCGATCGTGCATTGCCCTTGTGCATTAAACTCTCATTGGACCTGACGTCATTATGCAACACAGTTAATTATGGGGCTATCCATTGCCTACACTTCGGATATCCTTCTTAAAAGTTATGAGTGATGATGAAGGAATTAGTGTCATGTGGTTCCCACCCTATTCCAATTTAATCTGCTCCTCATCTGGAGATGCAACACCTTGACATCTTATAAAAGTTACCCACATCCCTAAACCTTGACTTCCTGTTGACCAAGCCTTGACCTAAGGCTATCGGACCTGACTAGAACCCTATTCATTCGTGTTCGTTCTGGGGAGTTGATAGTCCATCGTAGCCCAGAAATATGCGCATGTGCCCCTTTAATCAGTTATCTACTGTACAATTGAATTTGATGCCGTACACTTTAGAACATTAATTGGCTCTAATCAAAAGTTAAACGATAGATACATTAGAAGTGGACTTTTTGGATGTCTTCTATGCAATCGTTTTACATGACTAGAGCCCATTGTGTAAATGGTAAGTTATCTAAGTTTAGGCCTTTAAGGGTCAAATTTGGATAACACTAGATTAGTATGAACCTTGCAATGGTTTCAACTCAGTTATCAACTCCTAAAGAAGCGTAAGATATTTTGCATCTTTAGCTCTATATTTTCTGATGAAAATTCAGGTTTGATGACTTCTATGTATTCAACCAAGCCGCGAATAACTTAAACAAGCCATAACTCCATGCAGTGGATCACACAAGGTTAAAAGTGACAGGAAGACTGAGAGGGTTTGTCCAACCTCGGATAGAATTTCCTCACCCCACATCCTATGGTGTGATGAGTATTGTACTATATATAAATGGAATATGAAGAGGAAGTTCTACTACATCCAGTCTACCATGAATCACTCAACATCCACAGGAAAAAAAAAAATGAAATACAATAAGTCCGCAGAACACTATGAGTCTGCAAAATATGCAATTTTGACCAATCAACAATGATCTTTGAGTCGAGCATATTGTAGCATGTGATAATGACCTAATGCCAAACCTTGCAAGATGTATTCATGTCCTTGTTGGTATCGAATTATTTTTTTTTAGACCAGATGGATTTTAGAAACTTGAATGTGACATTTTTTAATCTCCCTAGGTCAGCCCAAAGATGTGAGAGAAGAGGATCTCCTTTATGTGGGTGGGGTGATAGCTTCCCCCAATTTATAGGTGGTTATTGCAAAGAATGCATTTAATAGTTCAATCTGTGCACTAAGGATACGAAGAATAACTTAAGTACATGCTGAGAAAAGTCCATACTTCTACAGGGAGTCTAATTGTATACAAAACACTGATGGTTCATAATTGCAAAAAAAAATCATGTGGTTTCGACTCTCATAAGCAATCTGTCCCACAGAAGGTTGAAATTTTATCTTGAAATCTTGGAGAACATGGTCATAGTGTCTAAAGATGTGTTATGGATGTTGAATCTTGAATATGGTTTTTAGTCCTAATGTCTAATTCAGAAGAGGATAACAAGTGTAACCTAGTGGGGAAGGAGTGTTAAACTAAGAAATATGTGTGCATGAATAAGTACTATCATAAAGTGCATAGTAGGAGCTATGGGATGAAATAAATCTCAAGCGATGAATTTATAAATGCCATTGATCTAGATTTAGGGTATCTACATTATTTCCATAATTTTAACAAAATTATTCTTAAAAAATTATTACAGTAAATGTACATGGTAATCTCAAACCTCCCATAATTTCTTAAGGCATGTGTGAGGATGGAATTTGTGTATTCCCTTATCCTTTATATTTATCCATACATAGATAGATCTTATGAGCCCCATGGAAAAAAAATATTAAGCCCCTCATGAATCAAGATTCTTATAAATATCATTGTAAATAAAATATATTTAAATTAAACCATGAAAATTTCTACACTTGGGTCCCTAATATGGTCAAATTTAGGAATAAAGATGGAGAAATCAATATGTTTGTGGATATAAGAGAACTATGAGCAATTGAGCCTATTATGTGAAGATCAATTATAACATTTACTTTTGTTGGCATGTGTGTCTATAGGTGTTTCCATTTATGTAAAATCCCATTAATGAAAAATAGTATGATTTAGGAGTGCTATAAGGTGGTTAGTTTGATGATGACATGGAGATTCAGGTGGTTTCATGATTACATGAGTTGATAAGTGAGATTGGCTTGGTCTAACAAGCCTAATCAAGTGACCTAGATAGTATAGGTGATGGTGCATGGTGGATTAAGGATATTGGTATAGAGGCATGGAGAGCATGAGATAATGTTTGGTGTTGTTGAGGACACTTATATGAGTTTCTGAGTGTAGGTACAGGTGGGAAAACTCAGTTGTAGGTGCTCATCTAGAACTAGTCTACATTCTTGGAGGCTAAATGGAACATGAGAGTGAGATGTAGAGCCATGTGATCTCATGTTAACATATAGATGATTGAGAAATGTTTTATCAACTATGTAAGGGACCTTTTGGAGATGTTTCATGATGAGGTATGAGTTCTTATACTATGACTTAGCTTTAAACCATGCAAAACCCTAAGGGATAGTCATGTAAGTATTAGTTGGATGGTGAAGATGAAGAGTTATTTATGACTTTATGATGAATTGGAGTTGTTAGCAAGGTGTTTCATAGGTGCTATGAGGAAAAAATTCATGTCATTCCATGGAGAATATTTTGCAAGTTATAGTGTTTTTGGTGAAACATGGTGCTTGAGAAGTGCATTTTCACACTCAAATTACAACTTATGATGATTGTTATGGATTGTATACTTTACATGGGATGAAAATGTTTTTAGGGATGTTTTTACATTGATCTAAGAAAATTTCACAAAAATAATGGAGTTGTTTCGTCTTCATGTTTTCATGAAACAAATGTTAAGAATTCAAATTGCTTGTTATGAGTTCTAAACCCTAGCTTAAAAGCGGTAAGAGATATCTTGTTAGTAGGTTCCAAGAATTTATTTTTCTTACTATTATGATGATTAGAGGTGCTAGAGGACTCCTCTATAGGTTCCAAAAAGGTATGATAGAGCATGTGATGATTTTGTGGACCCCACTCAAGAAAGAAAGTTTATGAAGATGTTTTGTTTGTGGCAAAGTTATGCAAATAATGTATGAAATAAATTGACATTATGTTAATCATGGGAGTTTTTATAAATTTACATGATAGGTTTAGGTCATGGTTGATGTTCTAGAGGGAAAAGTGTGCCCTATTTATGAAGACTGGTTTTTGGGCGTGTAAAGAGCAATTTTGAGAAGTTTGAGAGATTGACCTGGTTGAAGGCATTCCAATTGGAGCTTGGAAGGGAATTTAAGATGTTATGGAAATTAGGATTAAAATATATTTCTTATGATATATTATTTGCCTCTTGATGAGGTGATTTGATAGGTCAACCATATCAGTTTGTGAAGAACAAGGTTGCTTGTTTTCATGACAAGATTTTTAAAAATGGAGCTAGAAGTCTCGTGTTTTTTATTAGTTGATGATTTATATCCATTGTAGAGTGAATATGGATGAATTTTTCCCCCAATGAAGGCATTTTAGAGAGTCATGAAAGTGGTAGAAAGGGTGGAAACTAGTTGATTTTCCAAAAATTCTTTCTGGGCAACTCAATTTGGTGAAGAGGAAAGTAAGTTTGGTTTGCAATGATGGATGTTTCATGAGATATAGAAATAATGGATTTTTGCCTACAAGAAAGTGTATTTCAAATGATTTGCTTTCATTCCATAGTTGACGTGCTATGGAGTGTTGTCTTGAGCATGTTTGGTGAATACTGGTTCTTGGAAGCAACTATGTTTAGTGAAGGAAATGGTCCTTCTTGATAGAGTTATGAAGAATTTTATTGGTGTAATGTGCGACCATGTATGATGTTTCTATAACATATTTTACATTTTTGAGATATTTGGAGGCTTGAAAAATTATGGTGATGAGTTTTGAAGGTCTTTGATGAGTCCAGGTGATGGGTGTTTTGAGCCTATTTTTGCAAGATTGTTTGATGTCTTGGAGCATGAATGACCTACATGGGTGCATATTAGTGAAGTTGTTATATGATTTATTATTATGTTTTTATGTTGTAATTGGTTTAGATAATTTATTTTTACTAACTCATGTTATGTTTTTGAGTTGAGGAATCTTATAAAAGTGCATGTTTTGGTTCAAAATTTGAACTAGTTCTGAACAGAGAGGGAAAAGTGCAACTTATTGAGAGAGTGTGAGTGGTAAAAGGGTATTAAATTAGAGCTGAGAAAGTGTGAAAAATTATGATTAGAATGTTATAGGAAGAATGTGTGCAAGGATTTGAGATCAAATCAGGTCAGGAAATTCTAAGTTTGAGTGAAACTAGGGATTTGAAAGAGGGTTTGAAGGTGGGTGAATTGAAATTGTGATCTCCGTCAGTTGTGTTGTTGAAAAAATACATCATATATGATATTAATTCATCAAAGGTGGTTGAGTTTGTGCTGATGAGTCATCTTATGGGTTATGTAGTCTCTTATTGTGAAGTTGGTACTTCAACTAAGGTTTTAGGGGTTGGTGCTCATTGTAGGGTTGGTTCTCTCACTAAACTAGGGGTTGGTGCTTGTTATGAAGTTGGTGCTTCACTTAAATAATTTTGATTTGAGTAATATAATCATAAGTTTTAGTGGGTTTTATTCCCCTTGAGGGTTTCCCAATTACATCTTGTGTTCTTGTGTACTTATTCTTGTTTATGCTATTGTTGATGGTTGTTACTTATTGTTATGATCACATTAACACATGGTTTAATGTTAATGATATATGAATGTTGATATGAAATTGCATAAGGGTTTATGAAGGATTCATTCACCCCCAATCCATTGTGCTTCCAACACTACCCTCTATGGAACAATTTTTTCTAGATAGTAGCAGGAGTTGAAATATTTTCTATGCTTGATGGCTACTTAAGTTTCAATTAGATCAAAGTTAGAGAAGATGATCAATATAAAAACACATTTACAAAAAAGTGGGGAGAATATGCATATAAAAATATGCCCTTTGGTTTATCAAATATGGGTGACACATTTAAAAGAGTAATGAATATTGTTTTTAAAGGTTATATAAATGATTTCATTCTCATCTACTTGGATGACATCATTGTTTTCTAGAAAGAGATTAAAGACCATATTAGTCATGTTAAGAAAATATTAAAAGATGCAAGGAGTTTGGGGTATCTCTTAACCCTAAGAAATGTATTTTTTAGTCTTGAAGGGTAGGATTTTGGGTTACATTGTTTCTAAGGATGGAATTTGTATTGACCCTAAAATAATATATGCCATTATTTCTCTCCCATTGCCAAATCACAATAAGGCATTACAATATTTCTTGGGAAAGATTAATTTTGTTAGGAAGTTTATTCCTATTTTTTTAGGATTGATTAAACATATCACTCTAATGATCAAGAAGTATGTGAATTTTAAATGAACCAAAAAAATAAAGGAAATATTTTCTAAGATCAAACAAGAAATTTCTCAGGCTCCCACACTTATTAATCCTGAATGTTCAAAGGATTTTATCCATTATGTATATGGAACTAAGGCCAACATTTCCATGGTTCTAACACAACAAAATGATAAGGGTTAAGAGAAACCAATGGTGTTATTCATTCAAATGTTGAAGGATTATGAGCTAAAATACAATAATATAGAGAAGAATGTATTTTCCATCATGAGAGCTCTCAAGAAGTTAAATAACATGATTTTAACCAACTAAATCAAAATTTTAGTCTCACACCCTAATGAAAGAGACTTCATCATGGGAGTGTAAATAAATGAAAAGAGAGCTGAATGGGTGACCAAAATTATGGAGTATGATGTGATCATCAAGACTAAAAAGTTGGTAATAGGCATAACACTTTCTGAGAAGTTGGCCTTGGATGCTCAGGATAATCAAGAATCCTCCTTCATGGAGGAAGAGTAGGAACAAACCACATGGAATCCACGACATATAGAGGATATGTAAAATAGAGAAGGTCAACTTAGCCACAAAAATTAGATAAAATACATGGAAACATTATTAGTAATTGACAGATAATCTCATGGTTTGATAAAAGAAAAGAGAATGCATCTCAGGTTCCAATCTATTCCTTATGGATTGATTGACAAAATTATTTTCAAAAGAAACCTGGAAAGAGTGTTGTTAAGGTGCATTGAGGGCAAACAAGTGAAAAAAGTCTTGATGGAATTACACAATGGTTTCTTTAAAGGATAATTCTCAGCCAAATCCACAACAATGAAAATTATTAGGGCATGATACTTTTGGCCCCATTATTTATAGATACACATTAATGGGTTAGAAAATGTAAAGAATGTTCTTTTTTCACCTGTAAAAAGAAGATGATAGCCCTTCCACTTCATCCCATTCAGGTGGATGAACCCTTTTCTCAATAGGGACTTGAATTTATAGCTATGATCAATCCTCCATCAAGTGTGGGTCATAAATGGGTCTTGATGGCAACCGACTACTTTACTAGGTGGATAAAATCCATGGCACTCAGGGAAGATACTGAGTTACCCATCATTAACTTCCTCAAATATATTGTGACAATGTTTAGAGTTCCCCAAACCATTATTTTAGATAATGCAAAAGCCTTCCCAGGATTTAAAATTTTTGATTGGGATTTGTTGGTGAAATAATTTTTCAAAAGGGAAAGTTAAACGTTTTCACCAATGCTTAAGGACTAGGTCCCTTTGTTTAGAAATTGGGAATCTCCAATGATTGAAAATAAGGAAAATAAGGAAGCATGTACAATAATCTAACCATCATGTGTGGCCTTTCGACCGGGGATCACATAGGAATACTCCACTAAAAACATGTGTAAAAAATGAGGTGGAGGAAATGTGTGTGTATGGAGAGAAGAGAAAGTGAGAAGGGAGTTTTATTCAATAAATAACAATATGCATTTATTGACGTAAAACTAGAATACTTCTAGGTTAAAAATGATATGACACCAATATATAAGCAAGACAAATAACATAATCAACACAAATTTTAACCTCATTATATTCTTCAAAATATGCATTCTTTCCCTAGTTGTGTAGGATTACAAAAATCTATTGGAGTAGGAGTTGATATGGACAGGAAAACATAAGACAATGAGATAAAAAAAGTGTAGTTTCTTGCTTATAGTAAGACAATGGGATCTATCAACCAATAAAATCTAACCCTTTGGAATGGAGAGAGCATTACAATATATAGCAAAATATAGCAGATTTTTGCATTCTTAAGTGACTTTTCAACTTAAAGTGCAATCCTCAATGAAGAAATAGAAACTTTAAGTGACTTAAGTTACTTTTATACATTTTTTTCTCCTCAATGAAGAAATATAATTCTAGAGAGAGTAAGAGAGAGGAGAGAGAAGATAGATGTTACATAATTAAGTCTCACTTTTCCTTCATGGTGGAGATGAATTCCGCATGTGGAAAGGATATTCCTTGACTTCTTATCTGATTGGAACACCTCTTCTTGGACTTGGAAATGATGTTTCATGCCTTATTAGGAATGGTAAATTTTTATTATATCTTGAAATCTATCATTTCACCTCTGTGAGAAATGGTAGGATGACATTATGAAAGTTATATCTTGTCTTCTGTGTGAGGAAACACTCCTCTTCTGATCATCATAAAGAATGCACTTGTACCACACACACATCGAACTCAACAACCATGAAAGTTTTTGGAGCTTCTTGAGAATACATAGCATAGACATAACAATGCTCACAATCATGGTTCCCATTGTGAAATACTCTGAATAATTTAATTGAATATTTTGTGATCAACAATCCTCCCAAGTACGGTGATTCAGGCCCAATTTTTTTTCCTTCTTCTAACCCTTGCTTCAGATCGTTGAAATCCACGTGCTCCACTATAACTGAAATAGATCCATCTATAGAATTGTGAAGATTAATTTTGAATTTTTATAATCCTAGTATCCTTATAATGTGGTAATAATTCTATGGTCTAAGAAAAAATAGATTCCACATTTGTTTATGAAAACCCATAAATTTGAGTGTATTTTGTTGTTACGGGCTAGTGATTCTATATTTTAGGAAAAATTGGGGAAAATAAAATCCAAATTAGATGCAACTTAATTCGTTTGGAAATTTAATACCAAGAAAAACAAGTGGTCCAAATTTTGTGAGATTAACTCATCAAAATCAATGGAAATTTTGAAAACGGGTTCTGGCTGTGGGAAAAACTTGAAAAAATAGTGAAAATGGGAAAGAGGGTAAACATTTCAGTGATCATTTCAAGAGAAATTATTATCCATTTGAACTGATCTTGGGATCATTTTAAATCTTATTGGGAGAGGGATAAATGATCCAAATTTGAAAAATTTCTCTCATGGGGTTTGGGAGAACGAGTCAAATAAAATTTTCATGGGTATGGGGTTTTACAAGGGTTTTAGAGTTGAAAGAATTTTTTTTTCATAACATGATATTTATTCCACCTTATATCTTGTGTGATAGCTCAAAATGATTATTTTTAGGAGAGAAATGTATGATCCAAGTTTTGTGTGATTCCTCCTTGTGAATCAGATGCAATCTCACTTTTAATTTTTGAGTTTTTGGTGTATGAAGGTTATGTTTTCTAGAAAAAAGAGTCACAAATATATATTGAATGGGGTAAAAATGTGCTGCGATTAATACATATCCTTTAAGGTGCCATCATGGGGGATATATTTTCCAAATTTAAGGACAAAGGAAGCTAGGAATCAAGAGATATGGGGAAAACAAGACTTTGACACCTATAACACAAAGGAAAGTTTTCTTGGTGTTTGGAGATGATGAACACAATTCAAAAAATATTTAATGGATGCCCTTACTTGATTTATGATCATAGAGAGAGTGAAGGAGTGCAAGATAGGGAAATGGAAGCTTCCTTGCACTTTGGCACACTTTTGGGGCCCACCTTCAAGTTCCAATTATCACTTAAGCCCTCCACATGCACTATTACCTTTCCCTTATGTTTTTCACTTGTAAAATTTCAACCAATAGGAAAGGGTCACACTTTTTGGGTAAAATTACACCTCAAAGTGCATCAAGGTGCAAAGGGACACCAAAAGTGCACCAATGCACCCAAGTGTAGCTTCAGAGCATGGTTTGCACCTCTATCTTTCTTCGTGGACTGTCTCCTTTGCACCAGAGTCAAAAAATTAATGAAATTTGGAAGTATAATATATGAATATTTAGGGAAAAAAGCCAATGAATCCAATGATACTATTTAGGAGGATTGAAAATGAGTTATTTAGTAACTTTTTCTTGTACCCTCCTTTTTGCCTAGGGCGGTGTGCCTGCAAGATGAGTTGCAAGAATATTATTAAAGAAGTGAGAGATTTTTTTTTGTTTGATGAATAGAATTTAATATAACTTCACTTGAGATTTTTTGAGGCTCCTAACTCCACTTGAGGTTCCTAAAATCTTCCGTGCAAAAATCAAGTGCAAAAATACCACTTTGTGTCAGTGTCGGAAGAGTTTTTACTTTCTATGTTACCAGAATTTTATCATACTTATTCCATCAAAAATTAGGCTCCATAAGATTTAAAATGCATAGGATATGTGATCCTAACACTTTACACAGCTCCTGAAACCCTTCGCTGAAGTTGAATCTTCAACGAAGCATGCACATTCCTTTTTCTCAAAAAAGAACCTATAAAGAAATATTTCCAAAATATGATAAAAAAGCTCCTAAAATGTTTTATAGGTCATACCATTGCAGATAAGAATCCATCACATTTATATTGACTATAACTAGGAATTCTGAAATGCTACGAGGATCCCAAAACCCTTCTTAGAAGGTGATCTTTGAAAATGAGTAATTTTGGCAATTTTGACAATTTGGGCTATTTCTACTAGTTTGACCAAAAAGGGGAATTTTTTTCAATGGGGTTATCATATAAAATAAAATTATATTTCATATACCAATAAGATGTTAGAATTATAATATACTTGAAGAATTCTTCTAATTACTACTCTTAAGGTAATGGTTTGGAAAAATCTAATAACAAGAACTTGATTAGAATCATGGACAAAACAACGGAGATCAATCAAAGGAAATGAAACACAAAGGTGAAAATTGCTTAGTGGGATGAAATAATTGCATTAAATAAATCAATTGGAAATTATCCTTTCAAACTTGTATATGGTAGATATGTTAGGATTCCTTTATATCTAGAGTTTCCTTCATTGGAGGTGGATCAATAATTAAAATTGGAAAATATGACAAAACTGATTGATCTCAAATAATTAAGAAAATCCACCAAGACCAAGTTATAAAATAACCCAAATTTAAATAAAAGAATGGTTTGACAGGAAAAATAAGCCATATAATTTCAAATAAAGTGATCTATTCCTAAAATGGGACGCAGAAAGAGCCAAACAAGGGCGACACTAAAAGTTTGATGCACTTTGGAGTGGGCCATACATCATCACTGCCTACAAAGAGGCCAAGTATTTTGAGTTGTCCAACCTTGATGGAGAAGCATTACAGATCCTAGTTAATGGGACTTATCTTAAACATTCCCATTAAGTTGTTTCATTACATATTATACGTACCTATTGTTTTGTTTCTTTTCTCTATTTTATTAGAGGTTCCCTCCTTTTTTTTGTGTGTTAATCAATGATTGAGTGTGTTTTCCTAAATCCTTTTGGTGATCATCCTTATTTGTAATAAGTGATGGTGTACACTCTCCATGTTTAACTTGAAGCATGTATGCCTTCTTCTTTTATCCATATATTTTTGAGGTCTGTTGTAGTTATAGACATGCCATTTTAGTTTCCTCCTTCCATGGTAGAAATCCAAATATTTTGGAGAATTTCCAAGTTTTATTCAGAGATCCAAAGGATCAAATTAAGAGGAAAGATGCAAATAATTGTTAATTTCATGTGAATTTAGGGACAATTTAAATTTGAAGGATCAAATTCAAAATTCAAGCTTGACTTCATGCCTAATGGATGCTTTAAGGTTACTGATATTCATCATCTAGTAGGAAGATGTCACCAAACCGTTATCCAAAATTACACCCCATACAATTTTGAATAACTCATTTAAATTAGGACTGAGAAACTTTTTCTTGAAAATCCGTGAAGCACTAACTCAGGATTCCATGGAATGAAAAACATAGTGTTTCGCGGGTTATCCTAACCCATGAAAGGAAGGGAATTTGAGCAGAGGAATTAGGAAAATTTGAATAGAGTTAGTGCTCTATGGAACAATGAAAACAACTAATTACCTCACAAAAAGAAACAAAACATGGGTTGTGCTCAGTGAAAGGCATGATGCACAAAGAAAAATCCACGTAGGGTTGCAAGGGAAAACAAAGTTAGTTGGAAGATGGCCCTGGTTCAATTCCTTAGAAAAAATATCTATGTGTTTCATAGGTTCTTAAAGAATAGTGTTATGTGGACTTTAAAAGCCTCAAAATAGAGAAATATGGTTACGGGAGAAAATTTATGTGAAACAAAGGATTATACCTTCAAGGGATATAAAAGGGATTTTCCACAATTCAAAGGAAATCTGTGAAGGTCAAAAGGTTTAAAGATGAAGTTAGATGCCATGAAATAAGAAAATCATCAAAAATACATCAAACATGGAGATTTCCATGTAACAAGTGAAATTCAAAGAAGAGCCATAAAATGTTGTGAAGGACATAAAATTCTCAGTCTGTAAAGATAGTTGAAATGAATTTGTAGAACGCAAGAGAACATCAAAATTGTGCGGAAGGTATAAATACCAAGGTTCTTTAAGTACATCCATAAAATTTGACATTATTTCAACTATTATAGACATAAAAGCACATACTAGGGTGCATTTCTAGGTCGTAACAACATACTTACATTTACATGATTCCTAAACAAGACAAGTAGTAATTGACAACTATATTTGGCCTCTTTGATTTGTTTCTTGTCTTCTTTCTAATCTTTCACACCCTACAACCCAGTCGGTACTTTACCGCTTTATCTTGTATGACTTTAGACACCACCGCCTATCCAAGACACTAGCACCCAGGTGCCCTCGTCACCTCTGGATGCCCTCGACCTCTTTCCACCTTACTCACTCTTCTTGGGCCTCTTTCATCTTTTGGGAATCTTATTTTCTTATGGGTAGGCCTTCAAGTTCTCAATTATAAAATTAAACCAAGGGAATCATATACATACAATGTTATGTGACCAAAATAAAGTACCAAGCTCTAAGAATCTATTATCATCACCTAAGATTGCATCCAAAGGAATATAAGAGTACGAAAGGCATCCATCTAACATCCATTCAAGGGACAAGGGAATGCATTTGCTGCATACACTTCATAGGAATGGGAAGTTCATTTTTCCATCCACACATCTATTTACATTGGTACATCTAACTATCACTCATTATCAAGTGCACTTACACAAGGACTTCCTAGGGCATGATTATTTCACACACGGAAAAGAACTACATGGATTCTTAGATGTAATTCATCGTTTGGTCATAAGTTCACTTAGTATGGTGACTGTTGGGGTCAGTCCGAATCCCCATATTATAACTTTTATTTTTGGGATTCGATGTATTTTTAGGGTTTTACAGGTCAACATCTCTTTGCAAGTTACTAAAAAATTTAGTGAACATCCAATGACATACAGTGAGCAATAATGACTACCAATGACACTTGTGTGACACTAGAAAAACTAGGTTCTAATTTTCTGCATGGTCATAGGTGCCTAACATAGGTATATGGTACCGAGGCATCCTCACCCCATTCCAGGTGCCATGGTCCAGCCCTCATCCGATAGTTAAAAAATTTATTGAGCATGTTTGGGACAGTCTTCCCTTCCCATTCATCTGTTTTTCTAGTCTAGATCAATTTTAGGGAAGAGTAAATCAACTAAGTCACTTTTTTCCTCTCTTGCACTTAAGGTTTCATATTTATCTAGCTTATTACTTGTGTCATCCTATATCTAACAGTGGTTTACCATAGTTTACATACGTTACTCTAGCATATCTAGGGTTTAACATAATAATTTATATTTTTGTTAAATAATTTGGTGAACCCATCCATTCAGACCCAACCTTATTTCTAGGTATTTTTGCAATATTTATACCATTGCTCAATCTCAACCCTTTACCGATGAAGACCTCTGTGAGCTCAATTCTCATCTTGTTGAGCATACGTAAGATCTATATCTTCTCTTATTCACTTCTCGTGAGGAGGCCACCAATATAGCTAAGCTTAATGTTACTACATCCAATACCACTTCTTTGCATATTACTACTCAACCTCCTAATTATATAACTCCACCTACTTCCACTATCCCCATTTCTATTCCTACTCCTACCACCCATTCCATTCCACCTCTTATTTCTCATATTTGGCAAGTATCTTCTTCTGGAACTCAAGACCTAACCTCTCTCTACCAAGATCTCCAAGTTCAAATATGTCAACTTTAGCAAGGTACTTCTTATGTATCTCCATATCTTGATTCCACCCTACTCCTTCACACTCCTTTTGCACTTGCCATTCGACTTATGCACTTCCTCCAAAATTATTCACCCCTACTTTTCCCACCTTAAATGGACATGGTGACCCTTAAGAGAATATTATATCATTCCATGTGGCATGTCTCGATTATGCAGATGATCATACTTAACTAACAAAGCTTTTTCCTAGAATTCTTCAAGATTATGCTATGCATTGGTTCTATGATCTGCCTATTCATTTGGTAATGTCATTCACAAATTTAGCCAATGATTTTATTGCACATTTTTTTATTATCAATATCAGTTCTAAGTTATCCTATGCTCAACTCACACAAATAAATAAGGATCCAATGAGCATCTAGCGGACTACGCATTACAATATAAAAACAACTTATTTAAGATGACCAATGTACTCGCAGATTTTGAATTACAAGATATTTTTGTCCAAAGTATCTTATCTCCATTGCAAGAGAGTGTCATATTTGAGACATCTCCTTCATTTGATCAATTATGTCATACTCTTAAATTACTTAAAGGAAAAATTATCTCTATGGGTAAAATCAAGTATCATGATCATGCTTCATCATATTCTAATCGGTTTCAAAGAAATTCAAATTTCAAGCCATCTCCTAAGCCAACTAAAGAAAAATCTACTGTTAAGAATGTCTCTATTCCTAAAAAGCTTTAACAGAAACCTCTAAAGCATAAATTCATAAAATTTCCTTGTGCTACACGCATTCTATTTCCATAAATTATTGAAAGAAATATTATTATACTTCCACCACCACCGAATCTAGATCCATCTCACCCTAAAGGATGTAAATATGAAGAAAATACTAGATGTGGCTATCATCAATGCATTGGGCATCCTACTGATTATTGTTTCAAATTCAGGCATCTTATTTAATATCTTATTGAAAACAATGTAATTGAGCTCCCCGATCCTTCGACATCTAAGCCAATCAATGATAAAAAAATCTCAAAATATTTAAAGATCACCTACTTAAGCATGAGAAGAAACCCACATATTATTTTTCCAATCATACATATTACACTGTGCCTCCTCCATCATCAGGGCCTCTTGATTTTCTAGTTGTTAGTGCTGATGCATCTCCACCATCATCACATTTTGTGATCATAATTATCAAACTACATTTTCTTCTAATACACTAGACATCAAAGATTCCATCGGTCCTCATGCTATCGATAATACAATGATTGATCCATAAATTCCTATGGGCATGTGCTCTGTTGCACTCCTTGTTGCTATCAACTATCCATTAGATAATATTTCATATCCAATTCCTAAATCTTATGGTTGTATCAAGCTTCTATTTACACTTGGAATTCTCACTATGCTTGTGCCATTATGTTAGCATATGGATTTGCATGCATGCAAATGACATGCAACAGTGTGGGAACAAAGTCCCTCCTCAATGAAGGTGAGGCTGCCTTTATTGAAAACCAAAACTGTATGTGGGGGGGGGGTGTTTTGGAACATCAATGGAAGAAAAGTGAATGAAGGAGATAGAATGAAATGAAAGAAAGGAGTGGAATGGAATGGAATGAAAGAACATGCAAGAGTTAGGTAAAAACAGAACCTAATATTGCATGAAGAGAAAAGATGAATAACCAACACAAATAAAATGGAGTTTGAGTTAGCCAAACAAGAACATGCAAAAGGGAACACACATGAGCAAGTAGATAGTCAGAGATTGATCACTATGAACTAGAACAACTGATTACTAATGTTGACAATAAGATTAAAGATAATATTTGCATGCAAGATTCAAACACCTAACATCTAATGAACATAAGAACACCAAATGTTACAAGAGACAATGAACGAGACACAAAGTTCTTATTCTATTAACTCTAAAATGTTTTTCACAAAGAACACAAAGTTTCTTCTTGAAACAAAGCTTGCACAAAAGTATCTTCTTCTCCTCTCTCAAAGTCACCCTTACAAATGAGCCCCTGACTTCCTTTTATAACCCAAAAGTTGGTTACAAAGTAGTTAGGGTTTTAAATGCACATCAAATAGGGCACTTAAGTGACTTTGAATTTTTCAACCAACTTTTAAAAAGTGACTAAAAATAGAAACCACTTAAGTTAAAAAGTCAATTAAGGAAAAATACATAAATAAAACAAATGGGTACATGTGGACCCCACTTAAATGACTTGTATGCACACGTAGACATCCTAGTCAGCAATGTGCCACCCAGATCAAGACACCTAGGATCAGTGCCTTATCCATTGGGCCAAGAGTCTGCCTATCCCGATTGTACGGGAATGAACTCATTGACTGTGCTCTGCAATCCTCCAAATGACAAGAGTGTTGACCTTTAAACTTGAGCAATTCATCCACCCCTCTATCTGAGCAATATCCTGGTATGAGCCAGTTCGTATTCACATTCACAATTCTCCACATGATCCGAGTACCTTTCCATGGTGAATTATTCATTTGTCACGAGACCGTAGTCGTTACACCACCTTGGTTTATCAGAATCCAGCTTCTGTTCTTTCGCCATTGAGAAGATCTCCAAGAGCCAAAATTACAATTCACTGCCTGGAGTTATGTCCTTTATCTTTGTCACCATCCCAAAGTGTTGATCTCCCGAGAAGAATTCGTGAGACTTCAGAGTCTTGGAAATCCATCTCCTTTGCCCCATTGTGAACAAGTGGTGTTGAAAAATCATCGAAGTGATTTATGAATTCGTTGACACACACCTTAGCGTAGTATTTGGTCTTTTTTGGAGTGATGGATTCTAAAATTTACGCAATCGCTTCCAAGTTTATCACTATTGGCTTGATTACCCTCTTTCAATTCTTCAGGATATCATGTAGCCAAGTGAGAACCTCTCCAAGTACCTCATTGTACATGGTTCTCGTGTTCGTTGGGAATTGATCTTCATCACGCTGAAGGGGGTCACCTTCGGGTGTTGCTGAAATTGGATCTTCTTGTTGTGAGAAAGATGTTGTCGCCATTTTCTCCATTTGTGGTGATTCTTCAAATGTAGGTGGGGAAAAAACCGGATCATCAAATTTTGATTGAGAAGTTGTGACTACTTCCACAAGTTGGGCTGGTATATTTTGAGGTACTTCATCAACGAGTTCCACCTCTAGAAATTGTGTGATATAGATTACAGGTGCTTGCGCATGAACCAATGCTCTGAATTATAGTGTTGAGTTGTTGATTAGGTCTGAAGAATTAGGTCAATCATGCAAAGACAAATGATGACTGGAATGAGAAATTCTCGAGATGTGCTCCTTCTTCACTTAGGTGTTTAGAGGACTCAACTCACGAATGAGCCCTCAATTGTATCGCTCCTAGCTTGATTGTGAGCTCATGCATTTTCAACTTGAATTCGGACTCCCATGGCGATCCATGCCCTTCGTGTCGTCTTACCTTCTTTCCAGAACCAAACTCCCTGAGTTCTTCTTTGGCTCAACTCACTTGAATAATGAGTTTAACCGAACATTTTTGAAAAGAATGGTTTTACCACAATGCTCATGGTTCTTCCTTATTATATAACACTTGTAGTAAGGATGTTTTGGCTTTGCCATAATAAGCACAATTGTACCTTCCAAACAATGAGAAAATGCCTTTACTGATAAAGGCCTAATGTTGCCATGATTATGACCCGTTGAAGATGCTCATATAATTGCAAAGCAAATTGTGCTTCATGAATATTCTGATATGAAATAGATCCACCTCTATGAGATTCTCTTCCATGAGTTACATCGTAAAACAAGTAAGGTCTCAATAGAGAATATTTGTAATAAACTTCATCAGGTCTCTTGGTAACACTCTCATTGTCACTTAATTCATTTTGATAAAAATATCTTGAAGGAAAAACCCGAATTTGAGGATGCATTCAATTCTGAGCAGATAACAACATGGACGCGGACCTGCTTGTTGGAAGCGCTCAAAAAGATTTTACTATACTGTAATAAGCCTGCTGCCTGGCGCGTGGGTTTTAAGAAATTTGTTTTCTTCCTCTAAAACAAATCAAATGTTTCTTTTCTTTTCCAAGAAGACTCCTTCTTATTTCCCTTTCACGTGGAAAAGAAAATTTAAATCTCCTTTATTTAAAACTGATTTTATTTTTTCATATGCGTGAAAGGAAAAGGAATTGTCTTTGTTTTAATTGAAACCTACTCCCACAGCGTGAAACACCAGGAACCCCTGGAGACCAGTGCAGTTGTCTTTCAGCTTCCGAATTCGACCCAGGCAGATATCCAAGAACACGGCATGGGGAACATGCTTTTCGGCTCCGGTCTCACTGAAAAATGTATTAAATGCATCATCGCCACCACCGACAGTCTTATCGCTTGGCATTTGTCCATCAGGCATTGCTGGAGGCTGCTCCTCATTATTTGGAAAGTGCTCTGGCCTGGGATTTAAAATTGCTTTCTGCATTCTCCTCCTTGGATGGGATGCGTGGGCTTCTCATGCAATGTTTTGACTTTGAAAAAGATTCAAAACTATTCCTTTTCACCAGTGCAATGCGTGGTATTTTATCTGACTTGGGCGAAAGGTGCTTAAACTATTCCTTCTTCCCCCTCCAGCACGTGGACTCTGTATTTTCTTTATTTCTTTGCTTAAAAACTTCTTCTTTCAAACCAATGTGTGGTCTTTTAGACAAAAATAGAAGCTTTTATTTGTCTTTTCCTTGGTTGTGCGTGGCCTGTGTGGACAGGTGCGTGGAAGACTGTTCTCTTCCTTTTTTTGAACTGTGTTTAATCTTTTTCTTTCTTTTCTGCGTGGCCTTTGTTGCCCGTCTTTCTTCCTCTAGCTGGCAATTGTCAATTTCTCCCTAGGCATGGAAAGTTTTCCTTTGGACTGTTCGCTTGCTGCGTTGAACAATGATCTTGGGAAATGTGATAAAACAATTGTTCTTCTTCAAAAACGGGGTGATCCTCAAACTATTCCTCCTAACTCATGGTTTGTCTCCTTCTCTCTACGTGGGAGATTGCTGTCCTCCTTTCATTGCTGTTATTATCTTCTTCTTATGTAATGCGTGGAGCTGTTGGAAACAAAACCAAAAACCTTCTTGTATTTCTCTTCTATAATGGCGTTAGTTTCTCTTGCATAAGGCTGACAAAATATTATGTCTTCTTGAAGAAAAAGAAGCTTCTGAATTTTTCCAACGGGTTTGATGGAGGAAGTTACGAGGATTAATTCAACTTCCTCTCATCCCGGGTAGTGGCTTAAGTGCCAGGGGGAAATGGGAAAAGTAACGGGCAATTGCCAACGGGAATGGCAAAATGGGTTGGCAATCCCCATCCAATTTCTCCATGTGGGAAATTGGGGAATTTTATGCCCGTTTGCCAATCCATGATTTGGAAATTGGCAGAGGAAAATCCACGTGCGGGAAATTTGAAGGAAATTGCTAGGAAAGTGGAAATCCGGGTTCGGGAAGCCAACCCGGAAGTTGGAAACAAAAGCTTACTTCCCCAGCACTAAAACTTGTCGAATGAACTTTAATTTATATTTATTTAATTAAATACTCCTTAAGTGATTTTTTAAAAATTAATTTAATCAAACAAGGAGTAATTAATTAATTAAATATTAATTAATTATTTTAATGTATTTTAACGCATTTTATAGCCTGGCGGGAAGAGTTCTTGCCCAAAAATCACGAAACGAAGACCGAAACGATCACAAAAATAAGACGATCATAATGAGTCCAATGAACCACGCAAAGTAATACTTTTCAAAATTTTCTAATTTTTAATTTTTTAATTGTTTTTTAACAATTTTGCGCAGTCAAAATTGGCTGATAACACATTCACTGTGGCACCTGCCAAAAAAGGTTATGCCATGCTCTTAGGTATTCTTTGGCTCCGTTCCACTCAAGATATCCCTTCCACGAATCACTTGTGCCTAAAATTCATTCACAACAAGCAAGTTATCACTATCAAAGGTGTACGACCATGCGAACCATTGCCTCAACATCCTCTTGAGGTTTCCCTTACACTACTTAGAGCATCTATGCCCTCTGGGCCTCTAAATTTATACATGACCTATTCATTTTGATCAGTCCACTAGTATGATTTGTGGGCCTAAGTCCCCTACTTAGGAAACCCATTCACATAGGAAGTCACCACCTCCTTCACCTCCTTGGTATCCTTCACATAGGTGTTCATCACCTCCTTGGTCTCCTTCACATAGGTGCTCATCACCTCCTTGGTCTCCTTCATAAATGTGCTCATCACCTCCTCGGTCTCCTTCACATAGATTCTCATCACCTCCTGGGCTTCCGTCACATATACTTCAACAGTCTCATACACTACTCATCTCAGAGTTTTGTGACACACCTTTATCACCTCAAACATTGGTTGGAGGAACCTTTCCCTTCAATTTATTTAGATAAATTGATCATCATCATACAGTTGGGGGGCAACGTACTTATTCTTCCCCCCCTCCTAACATCATCAAGTGTCTAACATTTCTACTCTTACTCTCTGTGCTTCATATATTATATTTCTAAGCATCAATCATACAAAAATTTATACACAACACTTATATCATCACTACCCTATGAAACACTCTAGTTCCATGGTTCATACTGGACTAATGAGGGTCTAAATCTGAAATGAACCTCACACTATTCACATTTCATGCTATACGCTTCATGATCTCTCTTTTTTGCGTACACTTTCAAACTATTTCCTGATGACTCACTCTTGTTAGATGGTTCATTCTTGATTATTGAGGGGTATTTTATAAATGAACCTCATCTCATACATACACATCTACTCAGGGGGCATGATACTCCTATAACATTCACATTACATGCCATTCCATCTCACTCATTCACAACACATTGCATATCTTGGTTGCATTTACTCTTTCTTACTTATACTTACATGTACACTTATTTTCCCATGCTAGACAGATAATTTGTATGCCATTATCTTTTCTATATACACATGTGCATTTAATTATTCTCTAGTTGTGAATGCAAAATTACTATAGATATTTACACAAATCAATGATGTTTAGTGTAGTACCTTTTACAAGTCCCACCGAGGATCCTGGGGCATATAATTTCTCACAGATCACATGTACTATTGTTCTGTTATATATTACATCCTATTATTACTAGCACATCACTTTACATTGATACATACATGTCTGAAAATACTTGTTATCTTTCTAACATGCTAATGGGTGCTTCATGTACACCATTTAATTGTTAGGACTATATGCCACCATGGCTATTTGTTACACTTTTCTTGACATTGATTGCCATTATATACCATTGTTTTTGGGTTATGCCCTTTGTCTTGCATGCACACTATATGATTTTGGATGCTTCAAACCTAATTTTCTTGTGACATTATGAGAGATGTCCCATGTTTAAAACCCACTTTTTCACGATTTATCTTTTCTCCCTACTTGTTACACTGTCTTCTATTACATGTTTTCTATATTTTTCTACTAACACGTGTATCTAGCCACTTTTTTTGCATGTTCCTTTGTTTCTACCATGAACATCACCCCCTGTAGGAACACAATTTTAGATTATCATCCGGTCCTATCCTTTGGGCCGCATTCTCCTAGTGACATTACTTGCACCCCAAATGAGGGGGCATACATTGGGTGAATCAGTCACCCCATACAATAGCAAGAGATATAATATAGATATGAACAACACAAGAATATAATAGAATACAATTATAGAAATGACCGAAAATATGACTTGGGTTCTAAGCTCAACACAGACTCCAACACCCATTTACAGACTAGCTCATGGGATATCCTGACCTTTCCTAAGTGCCTATGACAAGGGGGAAGTTATAGTTACTTTCTCAGATCAACACAGTTCACAAATCATGTTTCATAGTAAAGGAACAATCCTCAAGAAAGAAGAATGCATTCTTTCTCCATTTCAACTTGGAACAATACATAACTAATATGATACAACTTGGAATAAAACATGATCACACAATTTGCAGTGGTTTATAATTGGGAAGAAGTCATGGAAGGAGAGTATCACTAGACCTCTGTCCCTAAAAATCTTATGTCATGGCATGATATCACCTAAAAAATCATACTTAGCATAAGATCGCCTAAAATTTTTCTCTTATATAGAATTTTCAGGAATATTCACTCAACAATATAAAGTGGGGATAAATTTAGGCAAAAAATCACACACTTGGGTATATTTCTAGGTCCTAACAATATTCTTACATTTACATGATTCCTAAGCGAGAAAACTAGTAATTGACAGCTATCTTTGGCCTATTTACTTTGTTTTTATCTTCTTTATGGTCTTTCACATCCTATAGCCCAGTTGGTGCTTTACTGCTTTATCTTTTATGAATTTAAACACCAGCGTCTTGATGCCCTCATCCCCTCTGGGAGTCCTCGACCTCTTTCCACCTTACTCACTCTTTTTAGATCTATTTTATCTTTTGAGCATATTATTTTCTTATGGGTTGGCCTTCCAGTTGTCAACTACGAAATTCAACCAAGGGAATCATAAAAATACAATGCTATGTGACCAAAATAAAGGACCAAGCTCTAAACATCTATTACCCAAGCTTGCATCTAAAGGCATCTAATAACACTAAAGGGATTTTTTTTGGCCTTGAAAGATGTGTGTGATACCTCGAGAAATGTGTTCTTCTTCTCATATGGGTGGTATTTTGACCCATAGGTTTATGGGGCAATTTTGGCACATGGTTTTGATACCCACGATATTTTAAAATTGCTTAAGTAGTTACCTATTGATGTACTTTTGTGCATATGGTAGGTAAGATATAACATTGTAGATGTGTGTTATTTCAAGTGTGAATTCAGGAGAGTTTTTTGAGAACAGATCCAAATAGATTCTTGTATTGTATTGATAAAAAGAGGTAGCTTGTAATAAAATATAAGAAAGTGATTCTTGGTAGACGTATCCCAAATTGGGTGAACCATGTTAAATAATGTCTTTGTGTTATGTTCTTTTATTTTCTGCACTTTTATTTCAGATCTGTGATATTTTTATGCATATTAGTTTCTACTATCAAAGGGATCCTAGTTTCTATTGAATGTTTTTTGGGATCCTAGAAGGTAAAAAATCCCTATCAATGTCATTAGATTCGAAAAATATCAATAATTGATTGATTTTCATTCGAATTTCTTCTCCGGTCTGTACATTCGAGAGAACCCTGTAACTAGGTTTTTTAGAAAGAAATTTGTAAAATCCTAAGTTTCAACCAATAAAAAATTCTAAAACTTCAAATAAATGTCTGTATACAACTAATGAATCAAATGCAAAAGAAATTAGATCGATTCATTGAGTTTCAAAGAAGTTATTCTTACCAATTTTTTTTGGAAAATCATGACAACCATTTAAACTAGAGTCATTGCAATTAAATGAGATCTTTGTCAATTATGAAGTCTTGAATTGTTAATTTGGGATAAAATAAGTGATTTGGAGCTTGGAATTTTTTTAATTTTTGGTGATAGGTATTATGTATCAAGGAAATCCTTAAATGTGGATAAACATAGAGTTTTAGAGGCATAGACAAGGTTGATAAAGGGAAGATAACTTTCTAGGCAAGAAATTGCTTTAAAAATTTACCTTCTTGATTTTTATTATAACTTCAATAGTTTGACAAGAAAAACACATCAAGTTGGAGTTTGGTGTCACTGCAAGTTTATAGAAACAAAGAGGTGTGAGTGTAGAAACCCATTGACAACATTAAAGAAATTGTTGAATTGTTTTCCTTAGAGCCTAGAGGCAAGTGGTTAGTTCAAAAGATAGAATTTCACTTCACCATTAGTGGTTTCAAATCTTGGAGAAAGTGTGAAAAAAAGAGAAAGAGGAGAATTTAGTGCCAAGAGGAAGGAAGTGAAGTGTTTGACAAAAAGAAGACATCACACCTCCAAGAAGAAATACAATAGCAGAGAGAGTGACACCAAATAGAATTTGCAGCCACCTTACAAATGGGTGAAATCATCCTTAAGTAAATAAGGAACATGAGAGTCACCTATGATGATAAACTTGCAGCAGTAGAATCCAATCACAAGAGAGGATTAAAAATAGAAGATGTAAGTGATAGAAAATAAGAAGTGGTTTAGAGACCACAGAGAGAAGAAGAAGAGGAAAGAGATGCTAATGAATTGAGAATGGAAATGTTGTTGAAGGAAGTAAAAATTTAAGGAGCTAAGACCAAGATGAAGTTTGCAGTAAATGCAGGAAGTTTGAATGGAGAATATCTTTTGGATTGGATAGCAGAGTTAGATAAGTATTTTTATTTTGAAGGTATACCTGAGGACCAGTAGGTGAAATTTACAAGAACAAAGGTTAAGGGGCATGCATCCATTTGGTAGGACTATGTCCAGGAAGAGAGGAAGAATAGGAACAAACCCAATATTAAATCTTGGGATAGAATGGTGGCCAAGTTGAAGGGAAAATATTTTCCTAGTGACTACATGACCAACTTGTACAAGAAATTGCAGATTTTGAGGTAGAAAGAGATGGGAGTGAAGATTATACTGAAGAGTTATACAAGTTGAGTATAATGTCAGGCCATATAGAGGATGATACAAATAAATTAGCAAGGTATCTCAATGGGCTAAGGTTCCAGATATAAGATGAATTGAGTTTGTCTAGTCCTAGGAATTTAGAGGAGTGTTATCAACTTGAATTTAAGGCAGAAAATAAGTTGAATGAGAGGCATAACCAATAAGGAAGAGGAAGAGGAAGGAGCCTAAGAAGTAGAGGATATCAAGGAGGAAGAGGACAGCCCCAAAGAACACAAAGTGGGTCTAGTTATTTTCAAGAACAGAGAACTAGTTTTAGAGGTGGTTATAACATGAGAGGAAAATGAACCAATGGATTTACTGGTAAATTCCACAAATGTAACAAGTTTGCAGGTCACAGGTCTTGGGAATTTCCAGAAGAGGAATCCAAAAGAAAAGTGACATCCATAAGTAATACAAGGACTGAAAATAGAAATTACATTGTACAAGTAATAGAATAAGAGAGTGCTAGTTTTCCATCACCTGGTGAAGTATAGAAGAAGGTGAATCATTACTGATGAGAAGGGTATTAAGAAAACATTAAAAAGAGAAGAATCCACCTCAGAGAAAGTCTCTTTTTAGAACCATTTTCAAAAGCCAAGGTAAGCGTTGTAAATTTGTCATTGATTCTAGTAATACAAATAATTTTGTCTCAGTAGAGATGGTTGATAAAATAGGCCTAAAGAAAATACCAAATCCTATACCCTACAAGGTTTCTTGGTTGACTAAGGATCAACAAGTTCTAGTGAATGAGCAATGTTGGGTTAATTTTCAGGTTGGGAGGTATAAAGATAAGGTCGCATGTGAAGTTATACCTATGGATGTGTGCCATGTGTTATTTGGTAGGCCTTAGCAGTATGATAGAAAAACTACACATGATAGAAGAAGGAAAGTGTACATTTTGGAAAATGATGGAGTGAGATTTACACTGCTACCCATGAAAGAGGAAGGGAACGAACAACCAAACACTTCTAGTGTGATGATGATAGGTGATAAAGAGTTCATGAAAATAGTGAAAGAGGAAGGATTGGGTTTTTCTTTGGTACTTAAACTAAGAACATTGATAACAATAACCAAGATGGATGATTTTACTACAGAGATTAAGGACATGCTAAAATAGTATGCAGATATAGTAGTATATGAACTACCAAATTATTCTCCTCCAGTAAGAGAAATCAAACATCACATTGATTTTTTTCCAGGAGCTAGTTTAACTAACAAAGAAGCTTATAATATGACACCTAGGGAGAATGAAGAATCGATAAAAAAGTACATAAGTTATTAGATAAATGGATAATCAGAGAGAGTTTGAGTCCATGTAAAGTACCTATAGCATTAGTACCTAATAAATAAGGTGATTAGAGAATGTGTACAGATTCCAGAGCCATCAAAAAAATCACAATCATGTGCATGTTTCCCCTTCCTAGGATGGAGGATTTGATGGATTATTTGTGTGATGCTAATTACTTTTCAAAAATTGATCTTAAAAGTGGATATTATCAAATTAGGATAAGGGAAGGAGATGAGTGGAAAAAAACATTCAAAACAAATGAAGGGTTATATGAATGGCTTGGCATGCCATTTGTGTTTTCTAATGCACCTAGTACCTTTATGAGGTTAATGAATGAAGTTATTAAGCCATATATTGGTAAGTTTGTAGTTTTTTATCTTGATGACATTATACTTTTCAGTCATAGTAAGGAGGAGCATATGAACCATCTTCATCTGGTTTTGAGAAATTTATAAGAAGAGAAATTGTTGATTAACCTTAAAAAGTGTGAGTTCATGAAGACTGAACTACTGTACCTAGGATTTGTGATCAGAAAAGGCATGTTGAAGATGGATTAGAACAAAGTGAAATCCATATTGGAGTGGACTACACCCAATATAGCAACAGAGGTAAGAAGTTTTCATGGTTTAGCAAGTTTTTATAGGAAGTTTATAAGGAATTTCAGTGAAATTTGTGCTCCCATTGTGGATACTTTTAGAGGTAACAAAAATAAGTTTGTGTGGACCCAAGAGGTTGAGAATGTTTTTCCGTTTTTGAAGAAAAAAGTTACAGAGCAGCCCATAATAGATTTTCCATATTTCAATAAATTTTTTCAGGTAGAATGTGATGGTAGTGGAGTAGCTATAGGAGTTGTTTTAAGTTAGGAGAATAAACCTATAACATACTTTAGTGAGAAGCTTAATGATGTCAAAAATAAGTACTCTTCTTATGAATTGGAATTCTATGCTATGGTAAAAACTTTAAATAAGTGGAGAAATTATCTATTGCCTAAAGAATTTATGATCTACATTGATAATCATGCTTTGCAATTCATCACTAATTAGCCCAAATTGAATCAAAGGCATGTAAAATGGGTGGATTGTCTACAAAAGTTTACATTTACCATCAAACATAAGAAGGGACAAACTAATAAAGTGGCTGAGGCTCTAAGTAGAAGAGTGTTGTTGGTAAATGAAGTGCAAGTGGAAAGTGTAAATATTGATTCATTGAAAGAATTGTATGAAGAAGATGAAGATTTTAAAGAAGCATATAAGGCATGTAAGCAGCCCCCAGGAGTAAATAGGGAGTTATGGCTAGACTATATTATTTAGGATGGTATTATTTTCAGGGGAGTGTAGCTATGTATTCCTAAAAACTCAAAGAGGGAGAATTTGATCAAATAAAAGCATAGTGGCAGCATGTGTCAGGACCGAGATATTAAATAAATATAACAACCAATGTCTACACATAAATTATAAATAAATTTATAAACACAAAATAAATGAAATAAAGTAAAGAACAACATAATACAGTGACACAAAATTTATCATGGAAAAACCCTAAATGGGTTAAAACCATGGAAGAATAATGCACTATAGAGAAAATTTTACAATTACCAGTCCAGTAACTCCCTCCTCACTTCTACTCCATGTTTTCACTAGGATTTAACCTTCATATTCCACAAACTGGAACATTATTTGATTGATTTTATTTCAATTCAATATTTTGAATATGACTTAAGATCATATTTAAATAACCTGAAGGGTTATAACCTTATTAAGTGATGAAGCACACCTCCCTGATTTAAGTTGTTGATTAAATAATTTAGCTAACCCCTAATATAAAGCTTATATTAAATAATATGAATATAGTTTATTCTATATTATTTAAATATAAACTATATATTATAATACACTTAATATTATAGTTATAACACTCCCCCTTAATATTAAGTGGGATCCATATGCCAACATTACCTATTTGTACAACAATATTTACAAATCCATAAACCCTAAAGGTTTAGGCTAGCACATGTATTTGTGAGACTAAATCTCACCGTGTTGGCTAGATTTTCTGCATAGCATCAAACCTAGGCAGTCATGAGATAAATCTCCCTCATTTAACCGGTGAGGCTCCCGTGTCAGATTTGTCAATAAAAATGTGTTATTATCTATCAGGGGTTTTACTTTAACCACTTAGTTCATGAACCATAACTAAGAAGTTCTGCAGCAAGTAAGCAGCTATTTAAGAAAGGAAAGTTATAGAAGAAGGAAGTAAAGGAATTACAGAGAAGAAATGGGGAAGATGTGCATCCTAATTAGTAGATAGCAGAGCTAATTGCATGCACATAGAAGAAACTTAATAGATATGAACACACATAATTATAAAACAAAGGCAGCTCTAGATCCAGATCTATAATAACACAAAGTTTATTTAAGAGATCTAAGATTTAAAAGCAAGAAACACAGTACACCGTGACACAAAGTTCTCCGGAAACCTGCTCCTTTGTATTCCTTTGCTCCAAGTTGCTCTCAAGAGTTGAGCACAAAGTCTAGAACTCAGGATTGCTGCTTACAAATTCTGATCGATGATTAACCCGAAGGTTCTTCCTCTACTTATAGAATGTAGGAGGGGCAATTACAAGTTGGAAGCTTTAGTTGAACTGGCACATGTGGAAGTCAGAAAGAAACAACTGGCAATCTTCCTCCTAGAATTCCTCTTTACATGACATGTATGATTTGCAACTGAAAATAGAACCTTCTATTTTGCACGCCTGCCACCTATCTCCAAGTAATTGACTTCTTTAAGTAATGGCTTTTAAACCAATCACTTAAGTTGTATAATTGAATTGATCGCTCAATTACTTTGTCGAAGGAAAGAAGAAGGAAGAGGAAAGTTGACTTTATCGGAGGAAAGAAGAAGGAAGAGGAAAGCTAACTTTGTCTTTTTTCATGTCTGCATATAGCTGATTCAAACTGGATCTGGAAACAAGCTGGAATTAGTTGGATCTTGAAGCGGCTAGATCTGGAAACAAGCTGGAATTGCAAGCAGTCAGAATTGGAAGCAAGATGGAATTTTGCCTTCGCATTGTCTTCTCTTCATGGGCTGCATTCGAAACAAGAGGATGAAGCCTTTATGCTAGAAGCTTTTGCAACTATAAGATCTGGATCTGGATCTGCATATGGATTTGCATCTGCATCTGCATCTAGATATGGATCTGCACCTGCATAACAAATTCTGGCAACTGGGCTATGGATGGAAAAGCTGCAACTCGAATAATTTCACTGCTTTTAATCTGCACGCATGAGTGAAGTTTCTCCTGCACGCATGAGCGAAGTCTTTCCATCAATTCAGCAAGAGGTTCCAAGCCTAGATCCGTGTTTCCAATATCTACAAATTTAGAAGCAATGCATGACTCCGTTGTGCTTTCTTTTTCATCTTTCTTCGCCATAGCTTTGTCTATCTTTGTCTGAATAATTCTTTTTCTTCTTATTTAACTGGAATTCTTCAAAATTGGTGCAGATCTGGACAATTCTTCAGATTCGAAGGATATATGCAATGTATTGGACATTGATAAAAGCTCCTTTTCTTTTGTAAAGCACCTGTAATGAATTCCTGCAATTTATTCAGACAAAAATGGCCACCAAAGCATGAATAGTGAATTTTAATTGTAAAAATCTGCACTTTTCAAGCCTGCTACCCCAAAAAAAATGGTGTTTAATTTGCACATAAAGAGAGCATGAATCCTTTCAACAACACATGAGCTCCTGTAACACCTGTGTAAACAATTATGCCAACAAAGATCAACCTCCTTCAAAGCATGCGCCAAATTTGGAAGCTTTTAGCCTTGTTAGCACTTTGTCTGAACAAAATCCTTCCTCTAATGGGGGCGCACTTTTCCTCCTGGCTGCAATTCTTTACCTGTGAATTAAATTATTCACCCATATGGCTGCCCATGCTTATATAACCTTCACAATTCTATAATTAATAATTGCCCTAACAATTAAAGGCAATTAATTAATTAAAAATCATGCTTTTCTCTTTTAAAAAATAGCATGTTTAAGGACAGCCATCCAATAAATTAAATTAATCCAATTTAATCCTTCACACAACACTTCACTCAAGCTCCACAGTGTGCTTTGACCATAGCCACTGAAAATAGAATTTAATATAATCTTTTAATACTTTAAAAAGTATTAATTCCTTCTCAAAAGGGGCTGCATTAAATAAATTAAATTTATTTAATTTTGGAATTCTATTTCCAATTGATTTATTCCCTTTTGCTTTTGTTAAATTTTCCACAAGCCTAGGTGCCAAAATTGGGTGAATAAATATTAACAAATATTTATTTAATGCATTATTATTCACCCAAGGTGGGTCGCACTTTTTTGCATAATAGAATTCTATTTTTAAGAATTTCCGACAATGGGATTTTTTACCCTGCAAGGCAGCTCCGGAAATCCCATGATTTCACTTAAGTCACTTTTCTTTTATTTCACCATGGGAATTTTTACCCTGCAAGGCAGGTAATAAATTCTCGCCTGCCTGCAGCCTCTAACTTTCCCACTGCAGCTTAAGTGAATTTTATATCATGAGAAAAAGTACCCTGCAAGGCAGGCGATAAATTCCCACCTGCCTGCTGCTTCTATTTTTCCCATTGCAGCTTAAGTGAATTTTATAACACGGGAAAAAGTACCCTGCTAGGCAGGTATAAAATTCCACCTGCCTGCTGCTTCTATTTTTCCCATTGCAGCTTAAGTGAATTTTATAACACGGGAAAAAGTACCCTGCTAGGCAGATACGAAATTCCCACCCTGCCTGCCGCTTTTATTTTTCCCCTTGCAGCTTAAATCCTTTGTTTTCGAAAAATGCGCTCATCCCCGCAGGGGATTTTCTATGCACGACTTCGCTTTTTCCCAGTGATCCAGACCTCCGATGGCGACTTCCTCCGGGCACAATGTGCGTATATGTTTTCTAGCTGCTCCAGGCCAAAAATCGGGCTTACCCGGCAAAAGAATTGTTCTAGAGAAATTTTACAAAAAACAAAACGGGACACCACAAAAACACAAAAAATTGCCAAAAGTTACAAATAAAGCCCAAAACTTAAAATAAGTTAAAATCCTTCTGGTACATATGAATAATAACATATTCGCTCATAATAGAGTTAAAATAGAACGCAAATAGCCTCATACGGGGCTCAAAATAATTAAATACAAATTTCTCGCAGACAAATCCCGACGACAGAATAAAACAATTTTGGGCATCTGGGTATTTGGCGAAAAAGGCTAAAATGGCTTTTTAAGATTATCTTGACGCAATACAAGAACTTTTAGGCAATAAAAACACAAAATAACCCACTATTTTAAAAGTATGAATTTTTTTCGAATTGGGTAGTCACAGATTTCAGGGGAAATCTGAGTGACACCAGTTGGCTCCGTCTGTGGACATCTTTTTCTCTGTTAGAATGACAAGGGAAAAGATGAGATCCCAGCATCTCTGGTTTCGTGTCTTGTCTTTTGGGCACGGGGTCAGGCAAACAAACACAACACAAAAACAAAAACAAAACAAGGAAAAACAAACAAAGTTTTATTTATGTACATACAGGTTTTACCCTGCTTCTTCAGTTGATGAACAGCTTCAGATGTTGCCCGTTGAAAGGCAATGGTAACTCAATTCCATCCCGGTAGGCAAGGAAGAAAGTATCCATCCCTACAACTCTTTTGATCATGAAGGGCCCTTTCCAGAGTGAATCGGATTTGTCGTGTATGCCCTTCGGTTCATGTCTCTTGTCCCACTAGAGTACCCAGTCTCCGATCTCGAACTTCCTTTCTTTGGCCTTCTTGTCAAATACTCTGGGCAATTCCTTATCAACTTCATCTGGTGGTGGCTCATCCTTTCTTCTCTCTATGACAGGGAAGTCTGCATCAACGTGCTCTGGTCCCAGATTTACCGGCTGTATTCTGAGGAAGAACTATCACCATATTCTTTCTTCTTCTTCAGGTACTGATCATGCTTGTTGAAAGTCTCCACTAAGGAAAGTAAACCCTTGGGGATTTTGTTACCTTTTGGTTGGACTATTCCACTGCTGTCATCATAACTTGGATCAACTTTTTCTGTGACTGTTTGCCATGGTGGTGATTTACTCCCTTCAACATGCAGACATGCCGATGTTTGTTCAGGGATTCTGGGGTGGTAAACCATCTCCACTTTATAGTTTCCTTGTCTGAATATGGACGGTGGTCTATTCGGATTCAATAGTATAGCTGTGACTGCCAAAGAATCTGCTTTGGAGTTTTGATTTATTGGAATGAAGTCAATAGAGAAGGCTGCAAAATCGAACGTGGCGGAAAGTACTTTATCTTTGTAATGCTCCAGCTTATCTTTTTTGACTTGACTTTGCCCTCGAACCTGCTTTACTAGAAGTTCAGCATCTCTTTGGGCTTTGAGGAGTTTTACTCCTTTCTTTTTAGCTTGCTCCATTCCTAGAAGCAATGCTTCATACTCCGCCGTATGATTGGTGTTCTCGAACATCAGCTTGTGGGAGTATGGAAATACCTCATGATCTGGAGATATTAGTAGAGTGCCAGCTCCTGATCCAAAAGAACAACATGTGCCTTTAAACTCTAGAGTCCAAACTTTTTCTTCTTCTTTTGCTGGCTCTAGTTCTGGTTGAAGTTCTGGCTCTGGAACATCTTTATCCGTTTCCAAGAAATAGACCCCACGGTCAGATTCCTGAAAAAGAATATGAGATCTAGGATCCTCAGATTTTGTAACCGTGTACCTAGACTTCTTTTCCGGCTCTACCTTCTGATTAATCCCTTTGATAGGAATATGAGTGTAGGACCAATCCATATTTACTTCTCCTCCCAGCTCTTTGCAGAAGTTTCTGCTCAGCAACATCCCGTAGGAGACAGGAATATCTGCAACTAAGATTGTCATCTTTAATCTTTTGTCAGGAAAAGCTGCCAGAACAACTTGTGCATCTTTGATTTGTCCGATTAAAGGGACTTGTCTCTCCATGGAATAACACCTTTTTATGGTCTTCGTCAGGGTAAGCCCAAGAGCATTTGCAGCTTTAGCTGGCATGATATTATCAGAAGCACCTGAATCTAGAATGCAATTGCTTAACTTGAAACCATTAAGCAATATGGAGACATAGAAAGGTTCTACTCTTTCAGAAGGTGAGGATTTAACAACTGCAGTGTTGTTTTGTGGAGTATCCTTGGGCTTAGGCAAAATGCATTTTGATGTACTGGATTGTCCTGGTGATTGCACATATCTGACTAGCATATTTAACTGCTTAGGAAAAGCTCTCAGGTATTCGGCTTCTAACATTTGAACTTTAGTTTTCTTGGCATGATCAACAATGTCGAGGGAAGGAATAGATTCAGATACCTGAGCCGCTTTCTGTGGTTGAGATGAAGAACTTGCATTCTTATCTCTAGTAGCTAAGGGAGAAGGTAAAGGGCTGCCCCTTTTTTGTTTGTCAGCTAATGCCTCAGCTTGGCGAGTATGTGATTTTGTAAATACTGCATATGTATGACTATGATCATCTTCATGAAGTTTCTCATTGTCATGTTTAGATTTGTAGTTTAAGAAATTAATGTTGGAGTCGCCAGCAGGAGCTACAAAATCATCATTCTCGAACTGACCAGCATCAGCTTCCTGGTCTTCTTCATTCATCTCCACATTGTTTCTGGGAGCAGCTTCAATTGCTAATCTTTGGGAACCAACAATGTGGTTCAGGTTGTTGTTGTTGAAATTCCGAGCAGGGGCATTATTGTTGCCTTGAGCCATTTGAGCCATTTGTTTCTTCATCTGCATCATCTCATTTGCTAACTTTTGCAGTAGTGAATTGGAAGTAGTAGCAGAGGATGAACTTTCAGCTCTAGAAGTGCTGCTCTTTATCTTTCCAGCCATGATGAGGTCGTTTTCAATTTCAACCGCCATGTTCTGGGCTGCTAACAAGTCAGCAGGACATGCTCTTCGCAGTTGATAGCTTACTTCAGGAAGTAAAGCATTGATGAAGAACACCTTTTGATTCTCATCATTCAGAGAAGCAGAAGTCGGAATTTTGTATAGTAATCTTTGGAATTTTGCAATAAAATCCCACATGTGCTCATGTGGTTCCTTCTTCAACTGAGTCAGCTGGGTTATCAAAGTGCTGGAATCTTCGGCTGCCTTGAATCTTTTCAGGAACGCATCCCACATAGTAGCCCAGTTGGTTATGGTGCCAAGAGCTAGCCGGTAGAACCATTCTCCAGCCAAGTCATGCAGAGTCTCTATGAAGAGTCTGACAGATACATCTTCATGTTCGACTGCAAGCACTCCACAGGATATGAAAAACGCAGCCAAGTGGTCATCTGGATTCTTCTTGCCATCACCAAAGAATTTTGGAAAATTCTTTCTTGTCCCTTTAGGTAGATCATGCATAGGAGGAGTTAGATTCAGAGGTCCAAAGGCTGCACCCACCCCATGGAACAGGCGTTGTAGGGGCAAGTGGGTTTCGGTTCAACATGATGAATGGGGCACGTCCTCTCCCAGAGTAGACTTGATGAATAATTCCAGCTGCCGGATTATGTTGAAGATGATCCAGATCTGGATGAGCGTGCAGTCTTCTTCCTGGTGAAAGACTAGATCTGCGGCTTCTAACTTGAGGAGGATGATTGAAATTGAATTGCTCTTGCAGTCAGAAGAAATGATCAGTCCTTCCTTGCGCCTCCATGGATCGGGTGAATGCACATTCAGCCAGGTTGAGATTTGTGTGGAAAACACTCCAATCTTCAATAGATAAGCTTTGATCTGCAAAGATAGTTGTTCCCCAGCGGAGTCGCCAAAAACTGTTGGCTAGATTTTCTACATAGCATCAAACCTAGGCAGTCATGAGATAAATCTCCCTCATTTAACCGGTGAGGCTCCCGTGTCAGATTTGTCAATAAAAATGTGTTATTATCTATCAGGGGTTTTACTTTAACCACTTAGTTCATAAACCATAACTAAGAAGTTCTACAGCAAGTAAGCAGCTGTTTAAGAAAGGAAAGTTATAGAAGAAGGAAGTAAAGGAATTACAGAGAAGAAATGGGGAAGATGTGCATTCTAATTAGTAGATAGCAGAGCTAATTGCATGCACATAGAAGAAACTTAATAGATATGAACACACATAATTATAAAACAAAGGCAGCTCTAGATCCAGATCTATAATAACACAAAGTTTATTTAAGAGATCTAAGATTTAAAAGCAAGAAACACAGTACACCGTGACACAAAGTTCTCCGGAAACCTCCTCCTTTGTATTCCTTTGCTCCAAGTTGCTCTCTGGAGTTCAGCACAAAGTCTAGAACTCAGGATTGCTGCTTACAAATTCTGATCGATGATTAACCCGAAGGTTCTTCCTCTACTTATAGAATGTAGGAGGGGCAATTACAAGTTGGAAGCTTTAGTTGAACTGGCACATGTGGAAGTCAGAAAGAAACAACTGGCAATCTTCCTCCTAGAATTCCTCTTTACATGACATGTATGATTTGCAACTGAAAATAGAACCTTCTATTTTACACGCCTGCCACCTATCTCCAAGTAATTGACTTCTTCAAGTAATGGCTTTTAAACCAATCACTTAAGTTGTATAATTGAATTGATCACTCAATTACTTTGTCGAAGGAAAGAAGAAGGAAGAGGAAAGATGACTTTATCGGAGGAAAGAAGAAGGAAGAGGAAAGCTAACTTTGTCTTTTTTCATGTCTGCATGCAGTTGATTCAAACTGGATTTGGAAACAAGCTGGAATTAGTTGGATCTTGAAGTGGCTGGATCTGGAAACAAGCTGGAATTGCAAGCAGTTGGAATTGGAAGCAAGATGGAATTTTGCCTTCGCATTGTCTTCTCTTCATGGGCTGCATTCGAAACAAGAGGATGAAGCCTTTGTGCTAGAAGCTTTTGCAACTATAAGATCTGGATCTGGATCTGCATATGGATTTGCATCTGCATCTGCATCTAGATATGGATCTGCACCTGCATAAAAAATTCTGGCAACTGTGCTATGGATGGAAAAGCTGCAACTCGAATAATTTCACTGCTTTTAATCTGCACGCATGAGTGAAGTTTCTCCTGCACGCATGAGTGAAGTCTTTCCATCAATTCAGCAAGAGGTTCCAAGCCTAGATCCGTGTTTCCAATATCTACAAATTTAGAAGAAATGCATGACTCCGTTGTGCTTTCTTTTTCATCTTTCTTTGCCATAGCTTTGTCTATCTTTGTCTGAATAATTCTTTTTCTTCTTATTTAACTGGAATTCTTCAAAATTGGTGCAGATCTGGACAATTCTTCAGATTTGAAGGATATATGCAATGTATTGGACATTGATAAAAGCTCATTTTCTTTTGTAAAGCACCTGTAATGAATTCCTGCAATTTATTCAGACAAAAATGGCCACCGGAGCATGAATAGTGAATTTTAATTGTAAAAATCTGCACTTTTCAAGCCTGCTGCCCCAAAAAAATGGTGTTTAATTTGCACATAAAGAGAGCATGAATCCTTTCAACAACACATGAGCTCCTGTAACACCTGTGTAAACAATTATGCCAACAAAGATCAACCTCCTTCAAAGCATGCGCCAAATCTGGAAGCTTTTAGCCTTGTTAGCACTTTGTCTGAACAAAATCCTTCCTCTAATGGGGGCTCACTTTTCCTCCTGGCTGCAATTCGTTACCTGTGAATTAAATTATTCACCCATATGGCTGCCCATGCTTATATAACCTTCACAATTCTATAATTAATAATTGCCCTAACAATTAAAGGTAATTAATTAATTAAAAATCATGTTTTTTTCTTTTAAAAAATAGCATGTTTAAGGACAGCCATCCAATAAATTAAATTAATCCAATTTAATCCTTCACACAGCACTTCACTCAAGCTCCACAGTGTGCTTTGACCATAGCCACTGAAAATAGAATTTAATATAATCTTTTAATACTTTAAAAAGTATTAATTCCTTCTCAAAAGGGGCTGCATTAAATAAATTAAATTTATTTAATTTTGGAATTCTATTTCCAATTGATTTATTCCCTTTTGCTTTTGTTGACTTTTCCACAAGCCTAGGTGCCAAAATTGGGTGAATAAATATTAACAAATATTTATTTAATGCATTATTATTCACCCAAGGTGGGTCGCACTTTTTTGCATAATAGAATTCTATTTTTAAGAATTTCTGCTAATGGGATTTTTTACCCTGCAAGGCAGCTCCGGAAATCCCATGATTTCACTTAAGTCACTTTTCTTTTATTTCACCATGGGAATTTTTACCCTGCAAGGCAGGTAATAAATTCTCGCCTGCCTGCAGCCTCTAACTTTCCCACTGCAGCTTAAGTGAATTTTATATCACGGGAAAAAGTACCCTGCAAGGTAGGCGATAAATTCCCACCTGCCTGCTGCTTCTATTTTTCCCACTGCAGCTTAAGTGAATTTTATAACACGGGAAAAAGTACCCTGCTAGGCAGGTATAAAATTCCACCTGCCTGCTGCTTCTATTTTTCCCACTGCAGCTTAAGTGAATTTTATAACACGGGAAAAAGTACCCTGCTAGGCAGATACGAAATTCCCACCCTGCCTGCGGCTTTTATTTTTCCCCTTGCATCTTAAATCCTTTGTTTTCGAAAAATGCGCTCATCCCCGCAGGGGATTTTCTGTGCACGACTTCACTTTTTCCCAGTGATCCAGACCTCCGATGGCGACTTCCTCCGGGCACAATGTGCGTATATGTTTTCTAGCTGCTCCAGGCCAAAAATCGGGCTTACCCGGCAAAGGAATTGTTCTAGAGAAATTTTACAGAAAACAGAACGGGACACCACAAAAACACGAAAAATTGCCAAAAGTTACAAATAAAACCCAAAACTTAAAATAAGTTAAAATCCTTCTGGTACATAGGAATAATAACATATTCGCTCATAATAGAGTTAAAACAGAGTGCAAATAGCCTCATACGGGGCTCAAAATAATTAAATACAAATTTCCCGCAGAAAAATCCTGACGACAGAATAAAACAATTTTGGGCATCTGGGTATTTGGCGAAAAAGGCTAATATGGCTCTTTAGGATTATCTTGACGCAATACAAGAACTTTCAGGCAATAAAAACACAAAACGACCCACTATTTTAAAAGTACGAATTTTTTTCGAATTAGGTAGTCAAAGATTTCAGGGGAAATCTGAGTGACACCACACCGTTTCTCATGGAAATATTATTATACCGCATCTTTAGGAGCCTTTTATAACACAAGGTTATCTCTTACAAACAAATGCACACTGGACTATATTTTTTTCCGTAAACTCCATCCGTTTACATGTAAACTCTATCAATGTAGTTAGATCATACAAGATCTTTTATAATGCTTTTAATCCATAGTAGAAGTATAGAGAAGAAGGATTCAATCAACCAGCTGGCCATTAGGAGGTGGCATTACCATGCACACTCCCCCTCAATGACAACTTTGAAAGGCTAAGCATTGCACAGAACTTGCAGAACTTCACAACACACAATGGCTTCATGAACAAGTATGCAACCTGATCTTAAGTCGGGAAGTACTAGAGATCTATATCACTGCTAAGAACCTTCTCATGAATAAAGTGCATATGTATCTTGATATGATTTGTTATTTGATGCTGAATTGGATTCTTAGCGAGAGAAATACAACTCTGGCTATCACACAGAAGAGGAGTACTTACTTTAACTTTCATGTGCATCTCTTCCAACATCCTCTTCAGCCACATGGCTTCTTTTGTTGTTTCCATTGCACTTCTATATTCTGTCTCAGTAGAAGAAATGGAAAATGTTGGCTGCTTTTTACTACTCCAAGGAATGACACCTACACCAAACTTGAATATATATCTAGTTATATATTTATGATCTATCACATCACCAACATGGTCAAAATCACAATATCCATGTAAATATGAATTGTTAGATGAAATATAATGTAAACCATAATTATTAGTGCATTTAACATAACGTAAAATTCTTTTTTTAACTTCCATTGATCCTAATAAGGTCTTGCATAAACATTAAAGCAATCCCTACTGCATAAGAAATATCAGGTCTAGTAATAGTTAGATAAATCAAACTACCTACAAGTTTCCTGTATAAAGTAGGATTAACTTTTTCACATGTAGGTTTACGATCAAGTTTACATCCTACTTCTATAGGAATAGAAACTGGTTTACAATCAAGCATATTAAATATTTTAAACAAATTAGTTGCATATTGTGATTGAGATACTACAATAGAATTTTTATCTTGAAATATAGCTATGCCTAAAAAATGATGCAATAATCTTAAATCTGTCATCTCAAAATATTGCATTAACTTTCCTTTAATTTTCATAATTAAAGTGTTAGGATTACTAGTGACAAGTAAATCATCAATGTACAATACAATGAGAATAATATCATTTTCTTCAATTTTAACAAATAAATAATTTTCATATGCATAATTAGAAAAACCAATTTCATTGAAAAAACTATTAATTTTAGAATACCAAGCTCTAGGAGCTTGTTTTAAACCATACAAATATTTTTTCAATTTACAAACATACATTTCTTTACCTGGTTCTTCAAATCCTTTAGGTTGGGTCATATAAATTTCTTCTTATAAATCACCATTCAAAAAATTTATTTTTTACATCCATTTGATGGATTTCCCAACCATACTGAGAAGCTAAGGCAATAAAAATCCTTACAATGCTCATTTTTGAAACTGGTGTAAATTTTTCACGTAGTCGATGCTGGATTTTTGAGTAAAACCCTCGAGCTACAAGTCTGAATTTGAATTTATCTATACTGCCATCTGCTTTATATTTAAGCTTGTATAGCCATATAGATCCGACTATACTTCATTTTTAAGGAGGAGGGACTAATTCCCATGTTTGATTTTAATCAAAGTAGTATACTCAGATTTCATAGCATCTAACCATCTTTCATCAGAAGAAGCTTCTTCAAAAGATTGGGATTTAGGTTCATACAAGGTCATCAAAGCATGATATGTATGATGACTCTAGGTCATTTTACGAAGGTTTCCTAAATTAGAGTCTTGAATAACAGACTCATCCCATTTAGGTTTTTTAGTTACAAAAATACTAGGAACAATCTCATTTTCAATTATAGGTTCAACATTAGTTTCTTCATTACTTATATTATTTTCATAATTTTTAAATTCATTTTCATTTTCATTTAAAACATCATAAGTAACAGAAGATGAAGAAACATAAGAACAAAAAGGTTTTTCCAATATTTTAACATTCATATTTTCTATAACTTCTCTTTTAGACGAATCAAAGATTCTAAGATCTTTAGTCTTTATACCATATCCTAAAAAGATACACAGAAAGGAGGTCTGATCAAGCTTCTTCTATTTTGATTTCAGAATAAAGAGATAAGCAGGGCCACAAAAGATTCTTAAATGAGATATACTAGGTTTTTGGTTTGACCACTTTTCCAAAGGAGTTGAATTTACCAAGGCTTTATTAGGAACTTTGTTCAAGATATGAAGAACAATGTTCATAACTTCTACCCAAAGGAACTTAGGAACTTGAGAAGAATGCATCATGGTCCTAGTCATTTCCAAAATAGTGCATTTTTTCCTTTCCGCAATCCCATTTTGTTGAGGGGAATAAGGAGTAGTTAGTTCCCTTTGAATTCCACATTCAGTATAAAATGATTCAAAATATTGACTCACGTATTCTCCCCCATTTTCAGTTCTAAGCCTTTTAATTTTATACTTAGAAGAATTTTTTACTAAAGCTTTAAATTCTTTAAATTTTGACAAGATATCTGATTTATTTTTAATAAAATACGACCAAATCATGCGAGAGAAATCATCAATAAAAGTGAAAGAATACAAAGAATCATTAAGAGAAGTAACTTCTAGGGGTCCTCTAACATCACTATGGACAAGCTCTAAAGGTTCAGAAGAGTCATCATCATGATGAATCTGAAATGAATTAATAGGTTTCTTACCAAGTAAGCATCCTTCACAAGTTTCATGATTTTTGGAAATAGGTGGTAGACTAGTTACTAGGTTTAGTCAAGACAAGTCTTATATGCTCTTGAAGTTGACGTGACCTATCCTCTCATGCCACAAATTCAAGTCACTTCTTTAAGTTGTAAAATAAGAAGCAGAAGGAAACCGTAAAATACATACAAACCATCTCTTTGAATGCCTTCAACTAGAGTAACATTATGTTCATTTTTAATAAACCATTTATCCTTTAACAATGTTACACTATAATTATTTTGAGTTAACTGAGAACATGAAAGAAAATTCATTTTTAGTTTAGGTACTAAAAACATATTGTTAATAAAACCATTTGCAACTTTTACTTTTTCCTAACCCTGAACATCGAGAATGGAATAATCACCCAAATAGATTTGATAATTACATTCACTAAGTTTAGATAGGATATCATTTATAAAATTCATATGCCTAGAAGCACCACTGTCTAATATCTATTCATTTTCTTTTACAGCGACAAAAGAAACATACAAAGCAATTACATTTGATTTTTGGTTATTTTTCTGATTCTTATTTTGATTTTGATTTTGGTTTTGAATAGATTTATTACCCTTTTAAAATTTAGGATTTGTTTTGTTATTTTTAAATTTACAATCCTCTTTATTATGTCCAAATTTACCACAATAATGAAATTTTCCATCAAAGATAGCTCTTAGATTTCTAGGTTTCCATTCTCTGTTAAGGGGTTTTAAAGTTTGCTTTGTGTTTTTGTTGAATCTAGAGGTTTTACCTTTTGATTTTTAAGTGAGAAGTACCTGTGAGGCATTCTCCTTAGAATCAAAATTTGACATTACTTGCTCTTCATATATAAGAAGAGAACTAAGGGTTTGCAAATATGGAATGTCTTTTTCTGTTTGATATTTAGAATTCTAAATTGAAATGAAATTTCTAAAATTTTCATGAATATTTAATTGATAATAAAATAGAGAAATTTATCGTGAATCAAATTATTGCCACATCCATCTAACTGTGACTTAATTAATATTTTTGATTTTTGCTAAATAATTAATCACTTTTTCATCTCCCTTCATGGGAGTTGTCATAAGCTCTAAAACCAATTTAATATTTTTTGATAAATGTGTACCTTCGTGCATCAATTCCACTTATGTCCAAGCTTCACTATGACTCTTTAGATTTCTGATATGAAGTAGAAAGTCATCCTGTACGATCTAAAAGATAATAGACTTCACCTCTTTTAGTTTTTGTTTATATGTGGTGACATTATCAGCAGTTACATGTCTTCCAATAGGAGCTCTCTCTATTCCATTTACAACTCCCCACAGTTTATAAGCCATGAATTTTGCTTTTAATTGAATCTTCCAAATGTTGTAGTTGTTTCCATTCAACATCTGATATTTATAAATTCAAAATTTATTAGACCCCATTTTTGCGTAAAATATAGATAAAGAAATAATTAACAAACAAGGATTAAAATAAAAGTTTTATAGAAATTCCTCCTATCGTATTTTAATCCTCGTAATTGATTACGATCAATTTTATGCCACAAAAGGAGGTCCTATTAATTAAATAGTCTATACACAAAAAAAAAAAAAAGAATGATATCAAAAAATTGAAACGTGGGTGATATTTTTTTAGATTTGTAACAAATTGACGACGAAAAAAACTTATCTTCGTATGAGTATATATCTAAAAAAAGATAATTTCACTATTTTTACAAAAAAGTTTTATAATTTGTCTATTTTTTGAAATAACTAAATAAATTGTTTAAGTATAATTTCTAATATATATATATATATATATTTGTGAAGTTCTTGCTTCTTATATAATTAACTTGATATGATGAGCCATATTATACCACAAATCAAATCGGTCAAGCCATATTATTATAAACTCGGTGAGCCATTTATATATTTAAATCAAGTCATATTAAATCAAATGCCAAAGCCAACGCTTATTATAAGAACCATATATTATACTGAAACAAAAGCCAACTGTGCAAGAGCCGCATTTAAACAATAGTTGAGCTACTTACCATTCCCACAAAGGGATAACAACAAGGGGGATGGTGTGACTTAAGTCACACCACCTTACTACCATGGGAAGGCTTTTAAATCCTTCCCCTTGACTGTGTCATCCCCATGTGGGGCTAAACCCACGCATAGGATTGGGGGGGGGATCGGGGGGGCGGGATCACGGGTGGCCTGCGATGGTGGAAGGGAGGGTCCTACGAAGGGACATGTGGAAAGCACCAGAAAGGGCTCGCAGAAGGTGCCACTTGGCACCAAGCTATGAGGGGGGGCGGTTCGGAGGGGGCTGCCCCAATACAATTGCATATATAATTTTTATTATATATATTTTAATATGGTTTTTGGTTAGTTTTAGTTTTATATGTTTAGGTTGATATAAATTAGGTTAGGTTTTATATGAACCAAAGTTTTTTATATATGTAAATTTTTATACATATATATTTATAAATCATATAATTTTTATATGTATATTAAAATTATACATATAAATTGTATTTTTTATAAAATATTCAACTATTATAGTTGAATTAAACTATTAAAAAATTTAGGGGCTCTATTTAGGACATGAATAAGTGTTTTTGGAAAAAAAATGTACAAAACAAATGTATTACAAGGGACACGAAATTTACTTGGCCAATGAAAATAATAGAAAATCCTATTTTCTCGAATCTTGTCTCCCCCTGTAAACTCAAATTTTAACTTGAATTTTTTTACTTCCCCTTTTGAATTTCTCGAATTATTGCAAACTAATAAATTTTTTCACAAACTTTACAACCCTTACCTTATTTTCCAAAGCCTGATTAATTTTCAAAGTTGAATTCTTTTCACGCGGTTGAAAATCTAGAAATCCTTTTCACCTGTGCAATATTCATCCACCAACCAAAAAACTATGTGGAACGGAAAGGGGGGGATTAAATAATATTCCAAATATTTCAACTACCTTCCCAACCATTATATCATTAGGATTAAATTTAATAAATTAATCTCGCTCTGGTACCTTGTCAAGACCTATATATTAAATAAATATAAAAACCAATGTTTACACATACATTATAAATAAATTTATAACATGAAATAAAGTAAAGAAAACCATAACACAGTGATACATAATTTAACGTGGAAAACCCCTAAATGGGTAAAAACCATGGAAGAATAATCCATTATAGAGAAAATTTTACAATTACCAATCCAATAAATCCCTCTTTATTGAACTACTCCATGTTTTCACAAGATTTAACCTTCACATTCCACACACTGAAATATTATTTGATTTCTTTTATTTCAATTCAATGTCCCGAATATGACCTAAGGTCATATTTAAATAACCTGAAGGGTTATAACCTTATTAAATTATGGGTAACACCTCCCCAATTTAATTAGCTGATTAAATAATTTAACCAACCCCTAATATAAAGTTTATATTTAAATAATATGAATATAGTTTATTATATATTATTTAAATATAAACTATATATTACGATGCACTTAATATTATAGTTCTAACAACATGGCTGGACATTTTGGTAAGGATAAGACATTGGAACAACTAACAAGGCATTATTTATGGCCTAGAATGTAAGTAGATGTAAGAATATTTGTAGAAAGGTGCACTACTTCTCAAAGAGCAAAAGGAAGGAGTACAAATGCAAGTTTATATCAGGCTTTACCAATACCACATAGGCCATGGGATTCAATTAGCATGGATTTTTTAATGGGATTACCTAGAACTGAAAAGGATTATGATTCAATTTTTGTAGTGGTAGATATGCTCTCAAAAATGGCTCATTTCATACCATGTAAAACTACAAATGATGTTACTCATGTTTCTGATTTGTTCTTCAAGGAAGTAGTTAGAATTCATGGCTTACCAGTGAGTATAGTGTCAGATAGAGATACTAAATTTCTGGGTCATTTCTAGAGAACTTTATGGAAGAATATAGAAACTAACATGAGTTTTAGTTCAACCTATTACCATCAAACCAATGGCCAAACTGAAGTGGTGAATAAAATCTTAGGGAAATCATTGAGGTGCCTATATAAGGACCATCCAAAATAGTGGGGCTTGGTACTAACACAAGTAAAATTTTCCTATAATGATTCAGTGAATAGGAGCATAGGAAAAATTCCTTTCCAAGTGGTTTATGGCATACAACAAAGAGGGTTATTTGAATTTAGAGTTATCAACTCAATGGAGAAGATAAGAGTAGAAGGAGAAGAGTTTTCTATAGCCATGTAGGAGGTCCATGAACATATAAGAAAGTGTTTACAGAACAATGTGGAAAAGTACAAGCAAAAAGCTGATTTGAGAAGGTGAGAGGTAAGTTTTGAGGTTAGAGATCTGGTTATGGATCATCTAAAGAATAAAAGGTTTCCAAAGAGTGAGTATAAAAAACTAAAAATGAAGAAAATTGGTCATTGTAAGGTGATAAGAAAGTTTGCAAACAATTCCTATGAATTAGAGTTACCTAGTGGAGTAGGAATATCACATATCTTCAATGTTGTTGACTTGTACGTCTTCAAAGAGGGTGAACATATGATAACATGGATATAAAATCATCTACCATAGTGGAAGAATGGATAAAAAAACTACCACATGTACAACATGAAGAGATTGAAAGCATCCTTGACAAGGAGCTTAAAAGGACTAGGGGCAAGAAGTATCTTCAATATTTGATCAAGTGGAAGGGAAAACTGCTTGAATATACAACTTGGATGTCTGAGAATGACATCAAAAACTATGGTAAGAGCTTGTAAGATCTAATAGGAAGTATGCCTTTATTCTTTTCTTCTCCCCTGGGGAGTATGATGTAGAACCATCTTGCTCTCCAATAGGTATAATCACAATGTTGGCTTGAATTATCTAATTTTGGTTTGATTTTGTACATAGGGTATCTAGTGGTCCTAGGGAATTAATAATACACCTTTGGAAGATTTTTAAACAACCTAAAACATTTCAAAATTCAAATTCGTGATTTTATGTTGGGCCCTGAGATTGACTAATACACCTTTGGAATATTTTTAAACAAACTAAAACATTTCAAAATTCAAATTCTTTATTTTATGTTGGGCCTTGAAATTGACTAAGTCCCAAGGAAGAAGTCAGCGCGTGCAAGAGGCAGTAAAGAAGGAAGGTGCTCATGAAAAAGCACGTAAGAGAAAGGCACACGGTAGAAGAGATTAGCGCACATGGGAGTAGGAAGGTTTAGGGAATTAGCCATATTTTTAAGGAGTTGTCGTAGGAGAAACACGTGAAAAGCTTGAGTAGGCATGTTAAATGGATAAGGTGCCATCCTGGAGCCTTGGAGGCCAAGAAAATAATATTCCACGTGAGGAATATTCCTAGGATGATCATTACAGGTAGTGGAGGCATTTACAAGATGACATAGGCATTCGACCATGAAAGACCACACTTCCACTTGGCATGTGATTTTTTCATGAAGGAAACCAAGGAGGTGCATCTAGATCCTATTTAAAGGAGTGCTTGGTTCTAAAATAGAAGAGAAGAGATTGAGAATGTAGTGCATGGGAAATTAAGGATTAAGGAGGGTTTTAGGTAGTGACAAGGTGCTACATAAATACTTGCAAGAAGGGTTTCAAGCATATTAGGCATGGATTTGGGTATGAAAAAGTGTTGTAATGGGTACAATAGCTAATAAATATCTCTCTGCAGAGTATTTTTGTAGGGTTTAAGATAAAATCCTTGATGTATTCAATCTGTATGACCCTTATGATGTAATGGAACCATTGTAAATGTTTATAAATCAATATATGGTGTTTGATTCTGTTTATTCATGCTCAAAAGTTTAAACCCTTATGTTATTCATATTATTCTGAATTAGATCTAGTTTTATTATGCTTATTTACAATGTTCATTTCCATTTATGATACATCTGTGCACGAATTTGTTGTTTGTATCTTTTGTTTTTGAGTGAATGTCTATATTTCCATTCTTGCAACTCATTCTCCACCAATGGCAGATCATTCTCGTTAATATCACATAAAGGAGGGGCTCGGAGCTCGCCCACACCTCAGGTGAGTTCCCAATGCACACTAGGTGATAGGATGACAGGCTTGGGGTAGAAAGAAGGTCTATAAAGAAATGACTACATTTCAGTTCCATTGGCGGAACCTCTTTTCGAAGCTGTTGTTAGAATGATGTGTGATGATGGAACGTTACACCTTGGACAATGTCAAGAATTGGCTTAAAAACATGTAGGATGCATTTTCTTAGAGGTTCAGTACTAGATCTGAGTTTGATACATGAAAATGGGTGGAGGAGAATCTGTATCACAAACTCTATGAGACATTCTTCTGATGTTTCCTAGTAGAATGGTTCTCAACATATAGATCAAGGAAAATTTGGTACTACAGACCTCGTGTTTGGACCCATGAGGAATATCAACGGTTGCATGATGCCAATCTGACCTGGACCCATGTTGTTGATCACTGGTGGAGTATAATGTTGACTAGTTGTACCTTGGAATATGTTATTTCTATGTAATCTTGCCCAAAGATCACTAATTTTGAATTCTTGAGAGAGCCTAGAGGATCGTTCTTGTATGATATTCCATTGACTATCAAGATCTTAGTCATTACTTTGAGTTTAGAAGCCTTTCCCATGGATGGCTAAACTCTATCTAGGTATGGGGCGTGGAACCTAATGTGGTAGAGGATGGTGGACCTTGCGGAAAAAATGGAGAGAAAGGAGAGGTGGCTCAAGTATAATGAAGCTCAGGCGAGGGAGTTAGAAAGACAATGCGAAGCTATAGGAGTGATGGATTTATGGATTCAAACGTTGCGGGAAGGATTTAAGGTTTGCACAGAGGAAGTGGAACCTAAGCAGTTTGAGCTACCCCATCTTAGAAAGAGCAGAAGAGAAACCCCCTTGACTTCTGGAGAGATCTCGTCATATGAAGAAAGGAGGAGAGTCATAGGCACACATCTTAACCCACATGACAACCAGACCCTTGTGCTTAGTTTTCTAGTTCCTGAGATAAGTTTTGATAATCCAGTTGGTATTGTTATTGGTAGTCGAGTGACACCTAGGAGGTATAATTTTTCATTTGGTACATCTATGGCTATACATCCATTTCTTATGTTTGGGGGTATTTTTTCTATCACAATATTTGGGAAAGGTGTGGGATCACAAGGTTTGAGTATCATGTTTGGAAGTGGCGCATAAAACACATCTGGGAGTGATTAGGTATCACATACTGTCGATGCACAGTTTAGCATGATGGTGGGATCATAGGGTACAGATGTGTTAGGCCCCTTACCTATGATAAGAGGAGGATCTGGTGGATCTAGAGGAGTTGGCACTAGTGGATCTAGTGGGTCTAGTGGTGGAGGCAACACCGGAGGGAATCAAGGTCCTATATCTGGCTGACAAGTTCCATAACACCATCAATGGGTTTTTTATGAGATGTCGTTCCACTTACATGATTACAAGGGAATTGAAGGATGCCACAGAACATGTACACAAGTGTGAGTTACTATGGCACGTGATGGTAATCACTACCTCAGAGGGGAAGGAAAGTTAGTTTGTAACCACGTTGCAAGGATGAGCGCATAACTGGTATAGGAAGTATGACCCACACCAGACAGTGGTGGATTACATTGTGCTGCGTAATGCCTTTTTTGGTGGAGTTCCACATACCTGAGTTTGAATAGAAAAGCATCAGTGCATTGAAGGAGATTCAATAAGGAATGGTGGAGAGTGTGCGGGAGTATGATGCATGTTTCAAGACTCTCATATCCAAGTTATCTTATGACATTCACCCTTTCACAACATGCTGAGTGGTTCATTGGAGGATTGATCACAAAATTCAGGAGGGAACTTTCACATATCCATGTGAGGATTTGGAGGTTGCATTACACGCTGAGGTAGTAGGAAGCATTGATATAGGAGTTAGTCCGTTCCTAGAATCCCAAATTGCTGCAATGGAAAAGCAATTGGAGAAATTGTCTATGAACTCATCTCATGAGACTCACACCGGGTTATGGTGTATAGATTGTGAAGTAGAGGGTTATACTAAGGAAAATTTTCCTGTGAAGGTCAGTTTGTGCCATGATTTCGTTAGACTATGAGATTTTCCATAGAGATCATGATGCAAGTAGGTGTTCACTGCTACTGCAGCGCATGATCTGGAAGAATGTGTCTCCTGCTATTGTAAAATATGCACCTCTACTACTCATGACACAAAGGATTATAGATTGATTGACCAAATACATGATGCCATTGATACTGGTGTGTAGACCAACAGTGTTTCCAATAACTCCAAGGATGATGGTCATCATTATGAAGGGTGTGCAGATGGAGGAGGTCGAGGTAGAGGATTTTGAGGAGGATTTAGAGGTCGTGGAAATCAAGGGGGCGAAAGGAGTGAATTCCCTTGTGGAACCTGCTATAACTGTGGATCTACAGAACATTACAAGTGTGAGTGTCCTAATTTGTTACAGTGCTCTTGGTGTGGGAAAAATCACAAGTATGAGGAATGCCCAGAATTGTTTGAACACATGAGCTAGAAGTAACGGAAGGATAAGGGCACTGGGATGGTGAGTCTAAAGTGTGTTGATCAATAGTGGATGTCAAGGATGACATGTGAGTCAGAGTTAGAACCTGTACTGGTGATGATGCGAAGCTGAGGTTACACATGCCAGGGAGATACCAAAGTAGAGACCACTAATTACAAGAGAAGAAGTGGTATATGGGAAGTATCTAGACCCTACGCATCAGAAGGAAGTTTATCAAGAAACCATGGATGTTATTCAAAGCCTACAAGGAGAGATCCAAGTGCTTGAAGAAGAAGTCATGGTAGTTAGAATAGAAGAAGAGTGTTAAAGCTCCATAGGATGATATAGATGAAGTCAGGGAAGTATGTAAGATGTTGAGATAAGATAATATCATCCCTCTATTAGGAGACTGATTGAGAGGAAAAGTACCAAGCACTGGAGGAGAGCGCGAGAGGTAGGTTTTACATGCTAATATACCTCCTCACAACCTTGACTATGATAAGGAGATTATCTTGAATGTAGTTGTTAATGGATGGATCCTAAGTAATATTCTTATTGACATGGGCATGGAAGTTAATGTTCTCACCTTGGATGCATGGAATCAAATGGGAAGACCTCCATTACAGCCATCTTCAAATGTGTTGTATATGGCTAATAAGACAAAGGCAATGCCCATTGGTGTTTTAAATGATGTTTTTATAACTACCCAATGGGTGAAATTCACTAGAGACTTCGAAGTCTTGGCATTTACTAAGGCGAAAAAATTTCCAGCGTTACTTGGGCACCCATGGTGCTATAAGAACAATGTTGAATTGCATTTCAATAAGGGGTATATAAGTTTTGAGAACAAGAAGGAATGTGTTATCATTCCTTTGATGGATGGAAAGTCAACACCCTATACTGAACCCTTGGGAGAAGAAGACCTAGAAAAAATCTATGTGTGCACTATTAGGGACCCTGAGGTTGTGCAATGAACAAAAGAAGGTGTTATTCAGTGGGAATAAACTCAATCTATAAGTGATATAACTATTGTGGCATGTGATAATTGGGCACACATGACATATGAGTTAGTCGGAAGGTAGTTAAGAGGCTCAGTGACAAGATTAACAAAGGCACGCTCAGTCATGCACTTGGGAGGAAAACAATCACCAAGTTACACTAGGTGAACCAACCTTGATGTTTTCCTGTGAGCAATGGATACCTAGTGGAGATGTGAGATTGAAAGGATAAGTATGCTTAGCTATACTTTTCTTAGGACCACAACATGTTTGTGGGTGACCCATCGTGATAACCTTCTAGAATAGCGCGAGGTGAGAATCTTGTTCTCTATTAGGTTTCTCTGAAGCAATGCACCTACTACTATACAAGACTATCATGGGAAGGAACCCACCTCATTTCATGTCTAGGAATGTGAGAAGGCCTAGATGGAAGGTGCGGAAGCCTTGCCTCCATCTTTATGGGTGCATAAGCTTTACTCCACCTTACAAGGTTACGCATGTGCATGGTACATTCACTTAAGAGCTGCACTGTTAGATAGTAAAATACCAAGAGTTGATGGATGATATCCTTCAATATTTTGAGTATCAGAGTACTAAACCATCAGTGGATGAGGCTCTACATGTTGTTAAGCACCTAACTATGGGAGATAGTGTCATGGTGGAGGATAAAGTACTGGATTTTTTGGGTGAACCTGGATTGGAAGCACGCTTCGATGAGAAATAATAAGAGGAGGTACATGTTGAGCACATGCATGGAAAAAGAGAAAGGAAAGTTGGTCTACGTGATAGATGGTGAAGAGGTGGAAAAACTTAGATGTTAACCATACTATCGGTACACGTGAGGTTATAGATAGTGTTGATGAGCAAGCACGTGCCTACAATAAACCCCTAAAAATCAAGAAGGTTGACATTGGTTCAGAGGTGAAACCTAAGAAAGCTACTATTGGAGATTATTGGACAGAAAGGGAGGTTTCAAATATTATTGATCTATTGCAAAAATTCCAAGATTTATTTTCCACGTGGGTACCATGAACTTAAAGGAGTTCACCACTCCTTAGGAGAAATGAAGATCAAGTTAAAGGAAGGTGTGCGCCCAATTTGAGAAGAGACCTTATAAAATGAATCTGAATCTATGCATAAAATTCAAGGAGGATATTGACAAGATGATCACATCAGGCATGATTGAGGTTATTGAGGAATCAGAGTGGATAAGTTCTGATGATCATCAACATTAAGACTGATGGGAGGATAAGGATTTGCATTGATTACAGGGATTTGAATGTGGTGTGTGTCATTGATCCTTTTCCAACCCCCTTCACTAAGAGATATCCTGGAAGGAGTAGCTGGGCGCGAGATCTATTCTTTCACAAATGGATTCTCAGGATATCATCAGGTTATAATTACAAAGGAGGACCAAGAAAAGACAACCTTCACCACTGAATGGGGAAGTTTTTCCTATATGGTCATGCCTTTTGGACTGAAGAATGCGCCTTTTGTGTTTTTTCACATTGTGGTTCAGGCATTTCAGGACTTCATCCATAAATTTATACAAGTCTACCTAGATGATTGGAAAGTATATGGATTGGTGAGGGACCATTGTGACAATATAAGGCTGATGTTTAAAATATGTTGGTAGTTGAGTATATCTCTCAACATTAAGAAATGTGTTTTTACTACTCCATTTGGCACCCTATTGAGAGATACCATATGTAAAGAAGGCTTACTCATGGATCCTACCAAATTTTTCATTATTGTGGGATTGCGGGAGCCTACTAGCCAGAGTGTAGTGCTCGAATTCCTTGTGCATATAGGGTATTATCAGAAATTTATTAAGGGGTATGCCAAGATTGTTGTGCTATTGGAAGATTTGCTGAAGCAAAAAAGTACATTTTAGTGGGGAGAGACGCAACAGATGGAATTTGACACATTAAAGAATAGGCTTATCACCTTTCCCATATTACACTTTCCCTATTGGGATAAGCCATTCCATGTACATGTTGATGCTTCAAGGATGGCGATTGGAAAAATATTAGCTCAACCTCAAGAGGGAATTATTGACCATCCCTTGTGATTTGCTAGTAGGAACCTAACCCCAACAGAACTGAATTATACTACCACAAAGTGCAAGGCATTATCAATGATCTATCCACTAAACAAATTTAAGAAGTATTTGCTAGTGAAACCTTTTATCTTTTACATAAACCACATGAAATTAAAGTACTTGGTGAACAATCCCATCTTATATGGGCACATATACAAGTGGGTCCTATTGTTTCAAGAGTTTGAGTTTATATTTGTTGTAAAACCGGGTAAGAGTAATTTGGGGCCTGACCATTTATCAAGGATTGACTCAAGAGAGTACGCACCGAGCATTGAGGATACAATTCTAGATGCACAAGTGTTTAGATTACAGCACACGCCCTCTGACTTGGAATATATTATTGTATTTCTCAAAACAGGTGTGGCGCCAGAGGGAATGAAGACTTTGGAAAGGAATTAGTTATCCATACACAAAGTGCCCTACATGTTAATTAGTGGAGACTTATGCAAGCTAGGCTGCGATGAGGTTTTTTGTCAGTGCGTGCTTGAGCATGAGCACACTGTAATCATGGAAGAGGCTCATGGTGGAATTTCAGGGGGACACTATGTGGATAATGTGACTGCGTGCAAGATCCTCTTAGATGGCCTTTAGTGGGAGATAATTTAAAACAATTGTATCAAATATTGCAAGGCCTGTGATCATTGTTAGCACCTTGGTAAGACAGGAAAAAGGGATGAAATGCCATTGAGACCAATAAATAGTGTTGAACCATTCAAGAAATGGGAAATTAAATTTTTAGGCCCTATTTCACCTATCGCGCAAAGGAAAATTTCGTGCTATATCATTACTTACACTGATTATCTAATACGGTGGGCAGAGGAAGTGCCTACAAGGGATTTTACAGTGGCCAAAGCAACAAAATTCCTATGGGAAAATATAATCAGTAGGTATGGGTGCCATTTGAGTTTGACTAGTAACTGGGGTACTCATGTTTTGAATGATACAGTCAGGATTTTGTTGGCAGAATTCATGGTGGCTCATCACAAGTCCACCCCTTATCACCCTTAGGCTAATGGGATTGCCGAGGCATTTAACAAGATATTGATTCATACACTTACCAATATTTGTGATGTTAGGAGGAAGGATTGGGATGACAAAGTCTCAGTCGTGCTATGGGCCTATAGAACAACCTATAAGAGATTAAACAAAGAAACATTGTTCCAATTGGTGTTTGGTGCCGAAGCTATTTTTACGATAGAGTTCATGCTACCCTCTCTGCATATTACGTGTGCAGGAGGATTAGCTGACGAACATGCATTGCAAGAGTGAATTGAAAAATTAATGTATTTGGATGAAAGAAAATCCCTTTCTAGATGGAGTCAGAAGACTAAGAAGGTAAGACAAAAGGCCTGACATGATCGTCACATAAAGAGTAAATAATTTGAGGTTGGGTAAAGGGTTTTACTTTATGATTCTAAGTTCCTGCGCCATCTTGGGAAGCTCAAGGTCCATTGGTTGGGACCATATTATATTACCCATATACTTGATTCAAGCACTATATGGAACGTGAATTCTTGTGTATTTCAATGGAAGTAGGTTAAAGTCCTACTATAAAAAGGCTTCTGGATGTTTGCAAATAAGGAAGTATTGTAAGTTAACTTATGATTTCCTTAATGCATTCTCCTTTCTTTGTGTTTCCCTTTCTCGTTTATTTCTTCCTTTTGGTTTTTTTTGGGCGTATGTGTGTGTCGGTGTCTAATTACATCATCAAGGTGTTATGCGCAGAGGACCACACATAGTTTTAGTGTGGGGTGGAATATAAAGGGGAAGTGAGTAGGACAAGGTAAGAGTTGGAAGAAGTTTGCCTAAAGAGAAATGTTGATGTAAGGTGGCACTAGCAGGGTGGACATGATGAATGTCAATTTATAGAAACCACATGGGGAAAAATGAACATAAATAACAGAGGTGATCATTAGAGGATATTGATGTCAAAAGGATTTGATAAACCACGTATAAGGGTAAAATGTGTAGGAGCAACATGACGTAGGCAGCGAAAAGAACTTGGTCCAAGACATAGAGGAAAAATAATGCATTTTTTACTTCGGCATTGGGATGTAAAAAAGTGAATAATTCTATGGTTGGTGGAATTTGTTATCAAAGAGTGTCGAAAAGGGTTACGGAAGTGAGTTCATGTGTGATTACGGGATTTTCACATGTAGGAAAACGGGTGTGACTAGATAGGAATGCCATCGTGGAAGAAGGTTTTAACAATGTTAGTGTTGTTGCAAAATCACAACACCCCTAGATGCAGTGCAAGGTTCTAAATGATGTCTTAGGCATCCAGTGTGATTGCACAACATGGAAACCTCTCTCCAAGTGTGGGACTTGTGAAACTGAGAGAGGAATCTCCAGATTAGAGGCTAGTTCCTCAAACTCCTCTGATTTAGATCTATATTTGCACAACTACAGAGGTTCAGATCCTAATCCTACTCTAAATTGCAAGGAGACAGGGATAGAAATGAAAAAAATTGAAACTAACTAAAGATGGTGATGCACCAAAAGGAGTGGTGAATATTTTTGTCATGTAAATAGACACAAACCAAAGATTGCAACATAAAACATACACAGGCTGATAAGATATAATTTAGGATCTGAAATGAAGCAAATAATACAAACAAAGGACTGAAACCCATTCACAAAGCTTGCATTATCATTTCCAATGTCAAAGCCACTGCATTACAACCTCAGAGAGGTAGAAAACCTGTTACAATCTTTGAAGAGGTCTGATTCTTGCAACAATCACTTGCTGGAGGTGAAAGAAGAAGTTTTTGCTATGCCAAAAGTGTTTTCCCTTGAAGAAATGAGCCAAATCTGGCTTTTACATTGCATGGGTCGAGCCCAGGAGAGAGAAAACATACAAAAACGTGGGAGCCCATTCCTCCTTGACTAAAAATGCATTAAATCAGCATGGGGGACCTTACAAACCCATACCCTGCCATTTTTGACCGAATTAGAGGAGAGTGCGACCCATTCTGCATTAAATTTGGTCGCTGAAATGTCATTTCTGGCCATGAACACACGTACCAGAGCCATTTCTTGAATTTCTCTCTCTTCAAACTGACACCAAAATTAGAGATTGACCATGGAATCCTATGTAGAGAATTTCATAAGCTTTGAAATGATATGAAGAACGTGCAAATCCGAGTTCTGGATCAAAAGATATAAAGGTCTGAAGTTTTAGGGCAAAACGGCCCAAAAAACGGATGTCGGGCAAAAAAATTTAAATTTTGACCTTTTTTGCATTTTGGAAATTTTTTTGAAAAATTTCCGTGCTGCTGCCACCTGGACGACACGTGTTAGGCGCTGATTGGATGAGAAATTCTCTCTCCTCTACCTTTCCGCGGGTTTTCCTTTGAAAGTTTCGACCTTTTTAACTCTTTGGAAATTTTTCCATTTTTTCCCCCGTGCCCCGCCACTTGGGACACGTGGCATGCATTGGTTGGTCGACAGGGGCGCAGGGGCACCTTTTACCTTTTAGTTTTTTGGCCAAAACTTTTGCCAAATTCTCCAAGTCCTCCCTGAGCTCCGCACCCCCCTTCTCCTTTAGGACACACGTCCTCTTCTGATTGGCTCAGGCCAACGCTTCAAACTCGCTCCCTTTAAAACTCGGCCAAAACACTTAGTCGAAATTTTTAAGTGCCTCCCCTAGTGACACGTGTCACACTCTGATTTACTGGTGGCTCTTTCAGGTCTCCGCGTCTGCCGCGTACTCTTGTCCCACTTATCTCGGACTGTCTGGGACAAATTCTTCCGATTCGCCCGATTCGGCTGGTTCGCGTCCGCCGCGTACTCTTGTCCCACTTGTCAGCGGACTGACTGTGGAAAAATTGATTGGCAATTCACCTGATTCGGCCAGTTCGCGTCCACCGCGTACTCTTGTCCCACTTGTCCTGGACTGTCTGGGACAAATTTTTTCGATTCACCCAATTCGGCCGATTCGCGTCCGCCGCGTACTCTTGGCCCAACTGTCCCGGACAAAACTTGGCGATTTTTTACACCTTCGGCCGGTTCGCCCTTTCGCGTTCCACGCGTCCCGACATCCCAATTGTTGTATGGACCACCTGGCGGCTTTTTGGCTAGTTTGCGCCCCGACGTCCCAACTATCCCAGACTTCCTGGACTAGGACTTAGCCAATTTCATGATTTTTTTCTGCCCCAAGCTTGGTTTTTTTTTGCAACTTTTTCACCCTTTTTTAGAACTTTCTCTTTTCTTCTTGGACAGGAGAGTTAGAAAAAAACTGAGGGGACCCCAGAAACATGATTTTTGCCTTGAATCAATCTATCTTGCTCGGGACCGAAGAATTTAATGCATGTTATCAAAATTTCCCTGGGGGGTGAATTTTGGATAACAATTTGGCAACTCAGCAGGGTCATCTACCTGCTAGATGCAAAGACCAGTAGCCTGAAGCAATCCATTGGGCATGGAGTCGCTTGATTCTTTGTTTAATACCCCAACTGACTAGAACATTGCAAAGAGGAAGATGGAATATCACATGATGGGAACGAGGACTGCAAAACATCTCCATGGACAGCAAGCTATGCCAAAGCACTTAGGGAAAACAAAACTAACCTACAGCAAAACAATGTGCACAAGCACTTGGAGGAATGAAAATCTAATCTAATATTTACAAGGTGATAAATTTCCCTCTAGAAGAAATGCTTGAGATAGATTCCATTTACTGGAATCTGCAGTTCTTCACCATCCAATGGGGCCAATTGGAAAGCATTGTTGTTCTTGCACTTCGTGACCATGTATGGGCCACTCCAAATGACATCAAATTTTGAATGCCTTCCTGGTTTTGCTCTATCCACATCCCATTTCAACACTAGATCTCCAACCTGAAAAGATCTATCCTTGGCCTTCCTATCGAAGGTCTTCTTGATCAAAGCTTGATCCTTTTCCATTGCTTGGGATGCCTGATTTCTGATCTCTTGCAGCTCCATCAACTCTTCATACCTCACCTCCATGGGCTCAAACTCTAGGAACTCCAGCTGCTTCATGAGTTCCAATGTTGGCAACTCAAGTGACATGGTAAAGATTGCTTCTCTTCCATAGACAAGCCTGAATGGAGAGTTACCTGTGGATCTCTTGGGAGTTATCCTATCAACCCATAAGGCTGATTTCAGTTTGGTATGCCAAGACCTCTGATTCTCGTCAAGAGTCCTCCTAATGATCCTCAACAAGTTCTTGTTTGTAGACTTGGCCTGGCCATTACCTTGAGACTAATAGTTTGATGAAGTGCTTAGGTAGATACCGTTCTTGACAGCCCACTCAGTCACCTTAGATTAAATGAATGCCAATGCATTATCAGATATTATTGTGTAGGTACGCCAAATCTGGTTGTTATCCGCTCATAAAAGTCTAAGATGCTAGACTCATTTGCCTCTTTGAGTGCTACTGCTTCTGTCCATCTGGTGAAGTAGTCCATGGCTGTCAAAATCCATTTGTGCCCTTGGCTTGAATTGGTATTAATGAATCCAATGCAGTCCAAACCCCATTGCATGAATGGCTGGTCAACTAAGATTGGATGTAATGGAAGGGCAACAAGTCTCTCTTTTCCTGTGAAGAATGCACAATTCTTACACCTCTTGATCCATGCACAACAATCACTGAATATTTTAGGCCAATAATAACCAGCCTTCATGATTTTTAGAGCTGTCACTCTTGGTGCAAAATGACCACCAGCTGGTCCACCATGGAACTCTTCTAACACCCTTTGAATCTGATTTGTGCTAATGCATCTCAGCAGCACTCCATTCACATCTTTCTTGTACAAAACTCCATCAACAATGGCATACGGGACAACCTGCAATCTGAAGTGTCTTCTTTGGGTCTTGCTCATCTCCGGAGGGCATAGGCATGTTCCTAGGAAGTGTATAAGGCCTTGGGTCCAGCAGGGAGTGGGGGCAGCATTGTCTTCTTCTTGATTGCCACTTGGTTCATGGCTATCCTGGACTGTCAAAACAGTCTCTTCTTCATTGCATACTTCTTTTTACTTCCCCAAAACCAGCTACTCACACAATCATTTCCCTCTTACCAGCTTTGTGATCTTGATCTCAATGTCATACTCCATGACACGGGTGATCCAACCTGCCCTTTTCTCATTCAAATCCTTGTTGAGGAGGAAGTCCTTGACCCCAGCATGTGAGACCAGCAACTGGACCTTTTTGTTTGAGACTAAATGCTTGAATTTCTTCAAGCTTCTGATTACTGCAAGTACATGCTTCTTAATAAAAGAGTACCTCACCTCATAGTCATCTAGGCTCCGGCTGAAGAAGGCAATTGGCTACTCATCATTATCCTTGTTCTGCTGTACCAAAATGGCAGAAATAGTGTCATTACCTCCAAATGCATAGAGGATGAAATCCTTGGAGAAGTCTAAGTTGATGAGAGTTGGTGCTTGGGAGATGGCTTCTTTGATTGCTTCAAAACTTTCCTTGCCTTCTACTATCCACTTGAAAGCCATGCTCTTCTTTAACATTTTGGTGATGGGCTTGACAAGGGCTGCAAAATCTGGGACAAACCTCCAAACAAAGTTTATCCTTCCCAAGAGACTCTGAAGGGATTTCTTGTGGCTTGGCAATGGTAGTGCTCTTATGGCTTCAACCCTCTCTGGATCAATTGCTAATCCTTCTTTAGAGACAATATGGCCAAGGAGCTTTCCTTCATGTGCAAGAAAGACACTCCTTAGGATTCAAAGACACTCCAAATCTCTTACACCTCGTGAAAACTTGCCTCAAATGAGAGAGGTGGTCTGCTGCATTCTTGGAAAAAACAGTGATATCATCAAGGTAAATCAGCACTACGTTGTTAATCAAACCTTTGAATGCCATGTACATTTCCCTTTGGAAGGTAGCACCAGCGTTAGACAGCCCAAATGGCATTTTCCTGTATGTAAAAGTTCCCCATTTGGTTGTGAAGACTGTCTTGAACTGGTCTTCTTCCTTCACTATAATCTAATTGTAGCCTGAGTAGCCATCAAGTAGTGAAAACCTCTCGGAGCCAGCCACAACCTGCAAGATTTGCTCCATGGAAGGGAGTGGGTAATGGTCCTTGAGAGAGGCTCTATTCAAGTCTCTGAAGTCAACACACAATCTGATCTCCCCACTCTTCTTTCTGACTGGGACTAAGTTGGCAACCCAACTAGAATGCTTGATTGGGAATATGATCCTTGACCCAATCAGCTTGTCCAATTCTTTCCTCATGAGAGGCTCCATGTGTGGATTGACTGGTCTTTGTTTCTGCCTGACAGGCTTAGTATTTGGATCCAATTCGATGGTATGCTGAGCTAAGTTGGGATTGAAACCTCTCAAGTTTTCATAGCTCCAAGAAAACACATCAGGGAACTCTTGACACAGCTGTATGAACTCATACCTTTCTTGTTCAATTGTCATCTTTCCAATTTGCAATGGTTTGTTCTCTTCTACCAAGATGGATACTGAATCCTCTCTCTTGACCTGAATGTTTGCTTTCTCCTTTCTAACTGATCATTCGGGTTAAAAATGGACTCCAAAGTGATAAGTCCCTTGGGCAGCTTGTTAGTTCTCAGCTGTACTACCTGGTCACCATACTGCTATTCCAAATTTTCTTGATTCTTAGCTGAGAACTCAGCTTCTTCTTGCAAGAAATGGATGATTTGCTGGTTGTTTTCAAACACTTGCCAACTGACATTGTCAGCCGGAACTGAAGGCCTCACAATCACGTGGATGTTTGGCTATACCTTGTCTTGTTGAATGCTTTCCACAATATCAAAGGCTGCCACTTTTGCTGCAAGCCTGTCAGCAGCTTAATTCTTTTCCCTAGGAATAGATTTGATGCCAAAACCCTCAAAATCTTCCCTGAGGTCTCACACCCTGTTCTTGTAGCACTTGAGTAGATCATTCTTGGTAGCATGCTATCCCTTGACCTGATTTACAATTAATTCACTGTCCCCAAAGACTTTCAAGTTCTTTATTTTGTTCTTGATTGCCCAATGCATCCCTTGCACCAAGGCTTCATATTCAGCAGTGTTATTGGAGCAGGTAAACTGAAATCTAAAAGCTGAATAGTACTTTACTCCTCGAGGTGAAACAAGCACGGCTCCACCTTCTGCACCCTTTCTACTCCTTGATCCATCAAAAAATAGCTGCCATACCTCATTGTCATCTTTGTGGTTTGGCTTGGTGATGCTAGGAATAGGCTGATTTTCTTCGTGTATACAATAGACCCCTAGCTCAGATTCTTCCACTTCTTGATAAGGATCAAATGCATGTATCTTGTTTTCCCATTCATCAAGAGTTAGATCCGGGATGCTTCCAACCTTGGTGTCAGGCTCGTCAGTGCTTGGGTGGTATTCTTGATCAAATGCTGAACAATTGGTGTTGATCTGACTTGGAGTGTAAGGCTCAATGTGGAAGTTTGCAATAGGTTCAGACCTGATTGTAGCCTTAGTTCCATACCTCGTTCTGAACAGCATGTGTGACCAATCAACAGACAAATATCCCCCAATCTTGGCTGTGAAGTCCCTTGACAAGCATAGGGCAAAGAGTGGTGGAAGGTCTATGACTGATACATCTTGCAAAACAACATCATTTGGACATGCATGCAAGGTAAGACTCAAGTTTCTAATCACCCCAACTGTTGTTACTGCTATCCCATCAAGCTGCACTACCCATTTGGATATGGTTTCATACTGGAGCCCTAGCTGATCAGCTATTTGTTTAGGCATTACCGAGCTACTTGCCTCAGAGTCTATCATGCAATTTTGCACTAGCTGGCTTCCAATGATCAATGAAACATAGAAAGGAGGGGTTTTCAACATTTTACCTTGTTGTCCTCCATGATTTCCCTCAGGCTGGGTAGCATTTGTAAGTACCTTCTCTTGCCTTTGGACCTGTTGATTTTAAGTTGACCAGTCCTTCATGGCAGCTTGTAGCAGATCTCTTTGGCCTGGGATAGATAGGGATTCCCACATTGATATATTAACATTTTTCTTCTTCATCTGATCAATGATGTTGAGTGGGGATGAAGTATCCTTTTGTTTTCCCTTTGCTTGTACATTCACTCCTTACTCATGGGCAGCAATAACTGGTATTTGAGTTAGTCTAGGAGCTGTTCTTGGCTGCCCTTGTGCATTTGAAATTGGATTTTGCTTGCCAATCATTTGTGGAGCCATAGAAGGTCATGGATTGGTTGGGGCTAATGGCTATTCTTCACCCAAATTCCTCCTTTTTGACCTTGTGTTGGCTGCAACACCTTGAGAAACTGCTTGATTCATGCCACAGAAATCTTCTGCTTGCCAGTTTACCAATGTGGTGTCATTTCAGGCTGATTGCTGTTGGAATGTTTCTTATTGTTGGCTGTTTCCTTGACTGCCCTCACCCTCCACACCAGTAGTTGTCACCATTAATGCTTGATTCAAAGCACCATTGAAGCACATGGATTGGTTATGAGGCTCATTGCATGGAAAACACTAATCATACACCTGAGCAATGTTGTTTTGTGTTGGCACCAATGCCTTAGAGGCAGATATGACATTTGGATTGTAGGGCTGAAATGGTCTATTGGCAGGTGGCCTTGTTTGATTCATATTTGCAGCTGGATTAGGTGGTCTTTGTGGTTGGTATGGCTGCCTGTTAGGCTGAGCTTGGGGTTGATAAGAAGGTATAAAACCTTGGGCTTGTTGCCTCTTGAGAGTAACCAGCTCATTGCCTAGGTTTTACAATTGCTTCATGACTTCTTGAAGCTCATGTGGGGCACTTGGAGATGAAGTGGAAGCTTCATGTGGACTTCTAGGAGTGGGAGAAGGAGCCAAATTAGGTGCTTGATTGGTGTTTGGACTCTCTAAACTTGGAAACAATGGCATGGGAGGTCTAGGGGCAAGTTTGCCAGCTTGGATCAAACAATTTTCAGCCCTAATGGCAATGCTATAAGCCATAGGGATAGTTATGCCTCCCATGGACTGAATCAACATAGAAATATCATAATTTAGAGCTTTGAGATAGTAGAGAAAAGCACCTTCTGCTGTTGGCCTGACTGCCACTGGAATTCTCTCCCAAGTCTTTTGAAATCTGAAGTTGAAATCAGTCAGCTGCTCATTGGGAGCTCTCTTGATGGTTGTCAGCTGCTCCAAAAGAGACAAGTTGTCTCCCTTTTCTCCAAATTGCTCATGAAGTGCTATACACAGCTGATTCCAATTTGTGATAGAACCAGCTCCAAGGCTCCTAAACCATTGCAATGCTTTACCCTTGAATGAAGATGGCAGTAACTTGACAGCCACTTGCATCTCATTGATTTCATGGATTGCACAAAGGTTAGCAATGTCTTTAACATGATCCCTTGGAGTAGTCTGCTTTTCTCCAGTGAAGTAGGGAATGTTCTTCAAGGCTGCAATAGGAATTGGATGTTGTGCATTGAGGGCAAGTGGGCTGCTGCCTGTGAAGTTGACATAGGGGTTGTTTTATGCCATTCTAATTGGTCTTAAAACCCTTGTATACTGAATGAAAGGCCTACCAGGTGGAGGAGTTGAGAGAGTTCTGTTTTGTGGAGATGGAGACCTTTGAATCCTTCTTCCTCTTTTCCTTCTTCTTGGGGATAATTGTAGATATTCAAACAGAACTTCTTCTTCTCCAACTCTTGACCTTGTGGTGATTCTTCTCATGAGTTTTCAGGCCTGCACTGTTGAAACCAGTTGATTCTTCCCCTTGGAGTCTCCAGATATGCAAATAATAGCTCTTTTCAAGCAAGAAAATTGTAGAAGATGCACATCAACTTTGCTGCAATAAAAATGAGACCTCTAAGGTCCCACCCTGCATGCCAAAACTGTTAGTGCAAAATCACAGCACCCCTGGATGTAAATCAAGGTTCTAAATGATGTCTTAGGCATCCAGTGTGATTACACAACATGGAAACCTCTCTCCAAGTGTGGGACTTGTGAAACTGAGAGAGGAATCTCTAGATTAGAGGTTGGTTCCTCAAACTCCTCTGATTTAGATCTATATTTGCACAACTACAGAGGTTCATATCCTAATCCTACTCTAAATTGCAAGGAGACAGGGATAGAAATGCAAAAATTGAAACTAACTAAAGACAGTGATGCACCAAAAGGAGTGGTGAATATTTTTGTCATGAAAATAGACACAAACCAAAGATTGCAACATAAAACATACACAGGCTGATAAGATATAATTTAGGATCTGAAATGAGGCAAATAATACAAACAAAGGACTGAAACCCATTCACAAAGCTTGCATTATCATTTCCAATGTCGAAGCCACTACATTACAACCTCAGAGAGGTAGAAAACCTGTTACAATCTTTGAAGAGGTCTGATTCTTGCAACAATCACTTGCTGGAGGTGAAAGAAGAATTTTTTGCTATGCCAAAGGTGTTTTCCCTTGAAGAAATGAGCCAAATCTGGCTTTTACATTGCACGGGTCTAGCCTAGGAGAGAGAAAACATACAAAACGTGGGAGCCCATTCCTCATTGATTGAAAATGCATTAAATCAGCATGGAGGACCTTAGCAAACCCATACCCTATCATTTTTGACCAAATTAGAGGAGAGTGCGACCCATTCTACATTAAATTTAGTTGCTGAAATGTCATTTCTGGCCATGGACACATACCAAAGCCATTTTTTGAATTTTCCCTCTTCAAAATGAACCAAAATTAGATATTGACCATGGAATCCTATAGATAATTTCATAATCTTTCCAATGATACGAAGAATGTGCAAATATGAGCTCTGGATCAAAAGATATGAAGGTCTGAAGTTTTAGGGAAAAACAACCCAAAAAACGGATGTCGAGCAAAAAATTTTAAATATTGACCTTTTTTGCATTTTGGAAATTTTTTTGAAAAATTTCCACGCTCCGTCGGTCGGATGCCACGTGTCAGGTGCTGGTTCACTGAGCAATTCTCTCTCCTCTACCTTTCCGCGGGCTTTCCTTTGAAATTTCGACCTTTTTAACTCTTTTAAAATTTTCCATTTTTTCCCCTGTGCCCCGCTACTTGGGACACGTGGCACGCTTTGGTTGGTTGACAGGGGTGCGGGGGCATCTTTTACCTTTTAGTTTTTTGGCCAAAACTTTTTCCAAATTCTCCAAGTCCTCCCCGAGCTCCGCACCCCCCTTCTCCTTTAGGACACACGTCCTCTTCTTATTGGCTCGGGCCAACGCTCCAACTCGCTCCCTTTAAAACTTGGCCAAAACACTTAGTCAAAAAAAATTTAAGCACCTCCCCTAGTGACACGTGTCACACTCTAATTTGTTGGTGGCTCTTTCGGGTCTCCGCGTCCGCCGCGTACTCTTGTCCCACTTGTCCCGGACTGTCTGGGACAAATTCTTCCGATTCAGCCGGTTCGCATCCGCCGCATACTCTTGTCCCATTTGTCCCAGACTGTCTGGGACAAATTCTTCCGATTCACCCGATTCGGCTGGTTCGTGTCCACTGCATACTCTTGTCCCACTTGTCCCAGACTGTTTGGGACAAATTCTTCCGATTCGCCCAATTCGGCCGGTTCGCGTCCGCCGCGTACTCTTGACCCAACTGTCCCGGAAAAAACTTGGCGGTTTTTTGCACCTTCGGCCGGTTCACCCTTTCGTGTTCTGCACGTCCCGACGTCCCAATTGCTACATGGACCGCCTAGCAGCTTTTCAGCTGGTTCGCGCTCCGACGTCCCAACTGTCCCAGACTGCCTGGACTAGGACTTAGCCGATTTTCATGATTTTTTTCTGCCCCAAGCTTGTTTTTTTTTTACAACTTTTTCACCCTTTTTTAGAACTTTCTCTTTTCTTCTTGGACAGGAGAGTTAGAAAAAAGCCGAGGGGACCCCACAAACATGATTTTTTGCCTTGAATCTATCTATCTTGCTCGGGACCAAAGAATTTAATGCATGTTATCAAAATTACCCTGGGGGGTGAATTTTGGATAACAATAACATTGGAAAAATCTGACTTTAATGTGTTTGTACATTTGTAGGTGGCATTGGGGTTTGTGCAGAAGAAGAAAAAATTTATAAATATAAGGTCGGGGGTGAGGTATTCTTTCATTTTATTACTGCATAATTTCTTACATTTTAAGGTGATTCTTGCGAAGAATTTACGAAGAGTAGTGTGCAGAGTTGAATAAATCGAAGGACTTGTGAACCAGTGTGGAGGAAAAGTACACGAGCATACGTGAAAGAGTTTGTTTGTGGATTCTCGTGGGTGGATATGTTGTCTTGTGGAAAGTAAGTGCTCCAAGTTTGGGTTTACAAGCTAGGGCACATGTTTTTGTGGAAATTGCAAAGAAGTAGAGGTAAGGGTTTGAGCAGTAATATAACTTGACATAAGGGAGAAACTATAGAGGAATGAGGAAGAGAAAATGGACACTAAGGAAAGGAGAGACCACTTCACTGAATAAGGGAAAGGGTATTGGAAAAGGAAAACTGACTGTTTCCACAAGTTTCAATGAAGAATTGTATGCAGAGATGTAGTACTTAGATGGTGTGATGCTAGGGAAAGAATGGGTGTTGTATACAAGGAAGATGGTTGTGAGTTATTATAATCATTACACGAGCACCATAGAAAATAATATAACCCTGGAGTTGGTTCACCCTATGGAAAAGAGGACGCTAGATGGGAAATCCATCTATTATGATGAAGTAAAAGTGAAGTTAGAGAAGGTTGGGATTTTGTAAATTTATGAGTTTCCCTATTTTGTAAAACCGGAATGACTATACCAGTGGTTAATGTCACACGTACATGAGGACTATTTCTATTTCATAGGAAGGTGGATGCGCATAAACCCACAGTTGATTTCTAAGTTTACTAGCCTAATCTACGAGGGAGAACTGCTAGATGAGGACTTATGCAACAAGGAGGCCATAAAGAAAATAGTTGAGGCATATGATTACAAGAAGGGTTCGTGGTACTTTGACATCAATGCAATAACCGACCCTATTATGAGGATGGCCACACACTTGGTGAAAAAGATGAATGGGAAGGAGAGATGGACGCATATAAATAAAATTTGGTTGAATGTCTACCGCAAGATCTCTAAGGACACCAGTTACAACCTCTCAGATTTCATTGCAGAGGAGATTATTGATGTTGTGCATGATAGGGAGAAGATCATGCTCGGTAATGTCCTCCTTACCATTGTATTTTCATAAATTGGAGTGGGCGATGGGCCAGATAAGTTTGTTTGGGAGTACCCAGATGAGAACCACTCTCCCACATAGAGGTTTGAAGCTTACAATTATGACACCATGACGACTGCTCACAAGGCATGCTTGGAGAAATGGTATAAATGGATGTGTGACACATTCAGAGCTAAATGGAGGACACAAAAATAGCTTCCTGCACTAGTGGATGGTGAAGCTTAATTCTTCATATACCAACACTTTTGTATCAGTGGGTTTACCTTGACAGATGACACTAAGGGTCCTTGGTGTAAGTTACCCTTCTCCTTCATAGAACAATATTTTCAAGGCGTGGTAAATAGGTTTAAGGAGGCAAATAAGCTGAGAATTGATCTAAGTGTTGTAGATCAAGATCAATGTGAAATGCATTAGACCTTGGTGTATCCCAAAAAGAATGCCTATGTAGAAAAGTATGTATCTCATGACGTACACATGGTAAAATTGGTGACATTTCCTACTACAGGTAGGATGGCGGCAAGGGTGTATGTGCGGCTAAGGCCCAAGTTTGAGAAGGGTGCTTATGTTTTGGATGATGTCTCAATCCCTGAGGACCACGCCGAGAGGAAGAAGAAGGTAGTAATTAAGAAGAGAGAACAAGAAGAGACTCCTACAGAGAAGGTGCAAAGCACACGTATAGTGCAAACCATAGGGATGCAAGAGTCGGGGATGGGTACAAGCACCTACATTCTACAGAAGAAGTCTCCCATTAGGAAGGAGTCGCCAGAGAAATAAGAGTATCCTAGGAGAGAAAAGTCACCTGAGAAGGAGGATTGCCCTATGTTGGAGTCACTAGTAAAGAATAAAAAAAGGGTGGCACAAGGTTTGGACTTGGAGAGGATAGAGAGCATCAAGGATGATGATTCTGAGGAAGAAAATGAATGAGACAATGAAGAGCATGAGGAAGCTCAGAATCATCCTCTATACAATGGACACGAGTATGGAAAAGAAGGGGATGAAGAGGAGAAGGAGTATGAGGAGGGTTCTCATACCAAAGGAGGAAGCGAGGAGGTAAACATGTGTGATCAGAAGACCCTGACCCCGACCGAGGAGGAAATAGATAATATTTTAGAGAGGGAGGTGACAGGTATTATCCAATAGTTTTTTGAGCACGAAGTAGAGCAAAGCACCGAAGAAGTGCTGAAGGAATCTGAAGAGATCACAAGTGTAGGAAAGGAGTATAAGATCATGGGTGGAGAACCCATCTTAGAAGTAATATTCCTAACGACAACACACATAGGTGGGAAGGGAACAATAGTTGTGCATAAACACACTATGACTTATATTAATTATCCAAGCAAGGTACTGCACATGCGCTTCCAAAGTATTGTGCCCACCAAATAACTTCTTGCTTAGTATTATTTTGATGAAGAGGGTGCATACCTATGCATGAGGAAAATGCTATCATGGTATTTTGAGTCCCACGTTGATGAACCCGAGTTTTAGGTAAATCATGATGCATTGATGAAGACATCATACACCAAGGGAATAAACCCTCTTGTAAATGCCCAACAGCTGTCGGATGAGAAATTTTGCAACGTGCTCAAAAAATTATCAGCGGAGGTGGAAGCAATACTCTTCGACAAAAACGATAGAATAAGGGTCTTGGAGGAAGATCTTGAGAAAAAAAATGAGGAAATAATTGAGAGGGACAAGGAGATAAAATAAAATGAATTGATTAGTGCATAGTTAAGGCGTGAACTGAGGGATGAAAAGGTGTCCATAAGAAGATAGAGTCCATTTCAGATGCCATTATATTAAAGCACCTGGATCTGGTCCCTCCTAAGCGTAAATACGAGTCAACCATGAATTTCTTGGAAGACTTAGCACACATACTCACCATGGAGAGACAACCACTTGCATTAGAATCAGGGAAAGAAGTAATGGTGTGTCAGAATAAGGAAGAAAATTTGAAGAATGGGGAGATAATAACTTGATACTCTAAGCTCCTTGCCTTAGTAAAGACCGCAACAAAAATGGTAGAAGTTGTATATAACAACTGCGGAAACAGAGAAAAAGTAGCAAGCATATTAGTTTCTAGCCATGAAGCAAATCTGAAAGAATTTCAAGAGGAAAATAAGGGAAATAGAGCTAATCTTGGCTGAGGTAGAGAAGAAAATATAGGTTATTAAAACCCTAAGGGTTTCAATTAAAATTAAATTAAAAGAGTTGTACCCCAAGTCACTCGCAGGATGGACATGTTGGGAGACCTTAGCAAGCATATGGAAAGCATTGAAGATACACTGAAGGCTAAGGGGAATGAGATGAGTTTTGATGAAGTTAGCACAATGTTGGGTGACTTAATTCAATAGGTTCAGAATGAGGTGGATACTTGGGTTAAGATTGAAGCCCCCGTGAAGAAATATTTCACACTTCTCATGTAGCAGTAACAAGATTCTTCCAGTCTTTATTCAATCACAGATTCTTTCATTTTCCCTATTATTTATTATTTGGTGGAAGGGCAGAGTGTTTCCGAGGATGGACAACACACATTGTGTGAGGTAATGTTGGGCCCTAAAATTAACTAAGTCCCAAGGAATAAGTCAGCATGCGCGGGAGGTAGTAAAGAAGGAAGGCACTCAGGAAAAAGTGTATAAGGGAAATACGCATGGTAGAAGAGGTTGACACACACGAGAGTAGGAAAGGTTTAGGGACTTTGCCATATTTTGAAGGAGTTGTCATAGGAGAAACACATGAAAATCATGAGTAGGCATGTTGAATGGATAAGGTGCCAACTTGGAGCCTTGGAGGTCAAGAAAAGAATATTCCACGTAAGGAATATTCCCAAGATGATCATTACAGGTAGTGGAGGAATTTACAAGCTGACATAGGCATTTGACCATGGAGGACCACACTTCTACTTGGCATGTGATATGTTCATGAAGGAAACCAAGTCGCTGCATCCAGATCCTATTTAAAGGGGTACTTGGGTCCAAAATAGAAGAGGAGAGAGTGAGAATGAAGTGCTGGGGAAATGAAGGATTAAGGAGGGTTTTAGGTAGTGATAAGGTGTTGTAAAAATGCTTACAAGAAGGGTTTTAAGCATATTAGGCATGGATTTGGGTATGAAAAAGGGTTGTAATGGGTAGAATAGCCAAGAACTCTCTCTTTGCTGAGTATTTTTGTAGGGTTTAAGATAATATCCCTTGATGTATTCAGTCCTTATGACCCTTATGATGTAATGGAGCCATTGTAAATGTGTTTGAATCAATATATGGTGTGTGATTCTAGTAATTCATGCTCAAAATTGTAAACCCTTATGTTATTCATATTATTCTAAGTCAGAGCTAGTTTCATTATGCTTATTTACAATGTTCATTTCCATTTATGATGCATCTATGCACAAATATGTTGCCTGTATCTTCTATTTTTGAGTGAATGTCTATATTTCCATTCTTACAACTTATTCTCCACCAATGGAGGATCATTCTCACAAATCTCACATAAATTAGGGTCTCGGTGCTCACGTGCGCCTCAGGTGAGTGCCCAATGCACATTGGGTGATAGGCCATCACGCTTGGGGTAGAAAGAAGGTATATGAAGAAATGACCACATTTTCCCTCGAAAATCAAAATTTGAATTCTTGAGTGCAGTTTAGTGCTAGAAACAAGTTGTAAAGGATATTTTTGACGTTTTAAATGTTTTCATCATGTTGTTACTAGATTATATCATGCTTTGGAGGCCCTAAATAAATGTAATATTGCAAATATAATGTATTCACATGAGAAGGGCTTAAGAAATATACAAAATTATGGTTTTGTAAGCTTAATTATAATTAAGACTCATTAGTGGGTAACTAGTTCGATGAGAATTGTCCCAAGATGATATAAAAGACTAAATTGTAACTACCTTTCCCATCTTCATCATCAAATGTAAGAAAGTAATTTGAAAGGCTCTAAGAAACTGGGTGTGTCTGTGTATGAATACTAATTACAGAGGATTTCATAGTTTACATGTGTATATTCTGAGAAAATTTAGTCTATTTCCTTCATTATTGAAACATTTTTTATGTTTAAGATTACAATATATCTTCTTGTTAAATTTAGTGTCAAGAGAGCAATGGTTTAGGGGTTAGAGGAGTTTTCATTGGTTGGTGAATGAACTAGATAGAATTATGTGTTATGTTGATTTCCATAACATGTGAAGAAATCCAATCTCTAAGGCTTGAATATTGTTGGCATTACTATTTTCATCTTTTAGAGGAAATCAATATTGTGTAACATTCTAATCATAAGCCTACAATCCCTTTTATAAGCATGGAACATGGTAATTGTAACAATACACGCTTTAATTCGTATTGGAGATAATTGTTGGAGATTATTCATAAAGAATTGAATGTTTGTCAGGATCATAAGAGGTAAAAAAATCCCTATTAAGGTCATTTGATTTGAAAAAGATCAACAATTGATTGAGTTTCATTCAAATATTTCTTTGCAGGTCTGTACAGTCGAGAGATCCCTGCAACTAGGGTTTCTAGAAGGAAATTTGTAAAATCTTGAGTTTAAACCAATAAAAAATCTAAAACTTTAAGAAATGTCTGTATATGGTTCGTGAATCAAATGCAAAAGAAATTAGATCGATTCATTGAGTTTCAAAGAATTTATTCTTACTAGTTTTTTTGCAAAACCATGACAACCATCTAAACTAGATTCATCACAATTAAATAAGATATTTGTCAATTTTGAAGTCTTGAATTGTTCATTTCGGATAAAATAAGTGATTTGGAGCTTGTGAATTTCTTAGCTTGTGGTGATACGTATAGGTACTATTAAGAAATTTTCAATGATATCTAATTTTCTTAATAGACTATATCAATTCTTATAGGTATTGGTACCTTATTAGATATCTTATTAGGTACCATCTAAACTAGGTTCATCACAATTAAATGAGATATTTGTCAATTGTGAAGTCTTGAATCGTTCATTTGGGAAGACTTAGGATCCTATAAGAACTGATATAGTCTATTAAGAAAGTGGGATCCTATTGGTACTATTACTTGTAAAGTGTGATAAGACTTGAAGGTGTATTGAAACCTCCTTGCCAACTACCTAAGCATGTTCTTAAAATACTAGAAGCCATAGTGGTGGCCCATAAATTGTAGAATGGGATAGGTGACTGGTGTAAAGGAGTTAATCAAAATCCATGGCCTTCTCTTCCCTTTAATATTGACAAGTACAATTTCAATACTTATCCATCTCTTTAGGTGTTTGAAAGATAATATCATTGTTATGCCAAATTTTAACCTAATATTTATAGCAGGTGGGATCCTCATGGTTATGTAAAAGATCATAAAAATGAAGATTAATATGTGTCTTAAATCTTATAATTATCTATGGATGAAATCATAAAAGTATCATATGAATTAGGAGTCTATAAAACAAGTCATATTCAATCTCAAAGTAGTAGGATTGATGCCAATTAATCCACTAGTTTAAATTTCTCTTGGTTCACTAGATGCAATAGGAAATGATCTACATAGGATTATTCTACAAGTTATCCCTCATACTAGTGTGACATGATCAAATCAGGTAGTAAGAGAGTATTTTTCCTCAATTCAGATAAGTCAAGGCAACTTTAGATCCCATAGGACATCACTATCATCAAGTAAAATTATTCCTACTACAAGGCATGCCAATATGGAAAGGGTGAGTGTTTCATAAAAATAAAAGGAGATCCTCCATAAATTGACATAGCATCAACCATCCAAGGTTTGGGGGGTCACTTCCTCCTCCTCCTCCAATGCAATCAACCATTCCTACAAGGACAACTATGGCAAGTGCTAATGTACCTTTTTTGATTGTAAGTGCATTCTTGTATGAAAGTTATAATTTACTTACATATATGGTGGTTTCTTATCCTCCTCTCATTCATACCATTACTTCCACCATGTTCACATAACCATCACTTCCTCTAATTTTCACCACATATACCATTTCTTCCTCCTCTCCCCAAGTTTATTCTACTATTCATACCTAACCTATGTTATAACCCCCACTAACCATCATGTCAACATCCATGGAAATTCTAGTAAAATATACCACACAAATAATCTACTTCATGAAGATGATGAAATAAAAGTGTGTAAATGTTTTCATGCCACTTCCATCACTGTCATATGTTCATACAAGTCCAACTATTTAGTTTGGACCCAATTTTCCAATGCCAAGATTATAAGTACCTATGTTCTCAATTCCAAGATCACCAATGCCAAGTGTTCCAATGAAAGTACCAAGGGGTCAACTCATTGTCTAAAAATGGAAATAGGTTTACAATACACCTCCTATGGTTCATCCCATGGAGAAATTATCTATTCAAATGTATATTGTTTCAGTTTCTTTAATTCCACCAGTTTTCACAGTGACTAAACTATAAACCTCTTCCATTATGATATTACCACTGATATTGAAGTGTAAGAATACAAAAAGAGTAGGTTGAGCTAGAAAATTAACAATGGAAACAACAACAATTGGTAACTACATCTCAAACACCTGTATATAAGCCTTCTGAGGTGTCTCTGGTCTATAACAAGAAGGAAATGAAACTATATAAGATAACAAACAATAAAATAAAGAAACATGGAAAAGATATCTTTCTCAGGACATAGGAAGATGTTATGATCATGTCTAGAAGAAGGGATATAGAGAGAACCATCTATTAAAATCTTCACTAAATATAGAAACAAGAGCCTTGAAGGAAGCCAAATAAGATGTAATTACTTCTGAGTCATAAATTTCTCTACCTCCAACTATCAGGTTTGATGTTTATCAAGCCTCAAGGGATTTATTTAATAATGTTAGAGATATTTGTAATGTCAAAGAGAAGGGAGAGACAATGAAGACAAAATTGAACAATATGAAGTAAGAGGTTATGGAATCAAGGCTAAAATTACAATCATAATAATGATAGTAAAGGGAAAATCATCACCAAATTTTCCACTAATGTTTTTTGATGATGTGATTACTATTGAGAACAAGACGATAAAGGCAAAATTAGAACTAACAGAGGTGTCCAATCAAATTAAAACCACCTACAAACATTTGGACATGTTTCATGTCAACATTGTGTCACTCTTTACATATGTGGGTCTAATGCAACTATTGGAATCAACTGGTTAGGTTTTAATGGTGGAACAATTTTACGGTTACTTCTTGTAGTTTATGTTAGTGTTTGAATGATAGATGTATATCCCTCTTCTAATATGTAACATTTGTATGCATGATGTTTGAGATGTTCAAATATTTTGAAAGCTGAATTCCCCATGAAGGAACTAATGCCTTGGCATAATGATTAGTTTGGACCCGCATGTTCTTGACATATGCTGCAATGAATCCTAATGAATCCTTCCCCAACTCTACTTGGGTTTCCTTAAGCCACACCATCGAAGTTTAGTTTATACCATCCTTCTTGAGGGTGGGTCCAAACAATCTTGTTCCTAACAAGTTTAGAGCTTTTCTACTTAAGATCTTGGGATAGGTGTAAGTTCCATTTTTCAAGGAACTTGATGTCTGAATCATTCAAACTTCCTTTACTACAGCCAATGGAATATTTGAAGTTCTTAGTTATCAACAAGATCAAAGTTTTTAATATTATTCCCACTTGTAAAAAATTTTCTTCAAAAAGTCTTTTGTTCCTTTCTTTCCATATCTCCCAAACAACGTGTGGAAGGGTTAAATCCCATAGGAGTCTGAATAATTTTTTTTTGAATGGTAATACCAGTTATTGTTTAGATCCTTCATAGATTGAGGAAGGACCCATTTCAACCCAATTTTTTCCCAGAATGAATTCCCATATAGAGGAGGTGAATTTACCATGAATGAGGAGATGATCAAAAGTTTCTTCTGATTCTTTACAAAGGATGCATCTATTGATAATAATATGTATTTTATTTCTTAGATTGTCAAATGTAAGGATCTTGTTTTGGAAAGTAATCCACCAGAAGAATTGTACCTTAGGAATCATCTCTTTGTGCCATACTTTCTTCCAACAAGTATGAGAGTTGAGCTGCTGATTCTAACTGTTATATCTAGATAGGACGCTATAATTTCCATCTCTCGAGTCCTTTAAGACTAATTCATAATCAATATTTTTATTAGGGATATAAATTTTTGCAATCTTTTTTGTAATCATTTATAACTTTTCAATATTTAGTTCGTTGTAAATATTTCAAATTTTAGTTTATTTTATTTTATTAGAAACTCCAAGATTAGCATGTAGAGCATGATTTTGCATCTCAAAACTCTATAAAAGAACATCATTGTATTGTAAAACATATCTTGATAGGATTGAATTAATGAAAAGAGGGATTTTTAGAGCTTCGAACCTATTTTGTGAGTTTACTTTTGTTTTAATTCTTGATTTATGTCATGATTCCTAGACATAAATATCTTTTTCTTATTAAGTAGAGTTTGAACTTCTATTAGTAGTTAATGTTTTCATTAGTTAGTGTTTCTTGTAATTTAACTTATTGATTTACTTCTAAATATTGTAGGTTTAAGTGATCTAGAGGTATTAACCAGTAGATGTTATTTTGTTTGTGTTTAGAATCTGATTATCTTGGAAAACTATTAGGATAAATAAAACTATGATATTATCTTTGTGGATTATCCAACATGTTATTTGGATAGTTGATGCATGGTTATGATTCTATTTTGTGTAATTTCCTATGACTAATAACATATAGTTTATAAGGAAGCAAGAATACTATCTCTTATATGCTTTGGTATTATGTTGTTCGGCTATTACAAAATGGTTTTGATAATGTTTAATGAGAAAGAGAGAGTCTAGTTATTTTCTGCCCTACTCTTCTTCCTTTTAAGTTTTTTGAAAATCCCAAAAAATACTTAGTTATATTTAGATGTGAATTTTCATAGGATTAGTAGAAACTTTCAAATCAGAGTTATTTTAACTCAAAAATTAAATCCTAATAAGTGGTATGTCAAGACACATCGGTCAATCTATAGGTTAATAATAGGTTGCATGCATCCCAATTAAATTTATACATCCCAAAGTAATCTGTACCTTGAATTTAAATGTCCATCTAGGATTTAAAAATGAGTGGGAGTGAGAAATAAAACCCCTTTCTCCTTGTTTAAGAATTATTTTTTAGTGTGCATAAAACACTAATAAACAATTTAATTAGTGCTAGATGGAGGGGCCTCAAGGTAATTTTTGAATAGAAAAGTGTATCAAGTAAGGAAGTAATATATTGAGTTTCATATAACATTATAAACTGGACTCAACACAATACCTCAAAAGGTCTAAGTCTAACTCTAGAACACTACTTCAACCTTTGACTCTACATTAAAAACCTAGATCAGAAAAAAGACAAGCTAAAGATTCCAAAATAGCACCAAGATTACCAACATATTCCTATCCTTTTACTTGGTTATATCCCCATACACCAAGAAATATGTCTCACCCTAATCTATCTTGGTTAGGAGGCATTAATTTTGTAATTTTAGGAGACATTCATGATTCTCCTAGAAATCCATAGAGATATTTACCTGTATACAAACATGATTGTAGTAGGACTGTTGAAGACCGTATATTAGCTTCTGTATTTCTTATAAATTGATGACTGTTATGTTTCAATATGCAACATGCAAATTATTTACTCTAACACTACATGATACTTCTTATGATTGATGCTTAAATTGGCACATAACTCTATTACTAGTTTGGTTGATTTTCAAACTTTTATTGTAAAATTTGGACAAGCTACAAAATCCTGTGTTTTATATCACCAATTTTCTATTTTCAAGAGATAAAGTAATGAGCATATCAGAGCATTTAATTCTATATTTCAGCATATATTAGGAAGAGTTACACCTTTATATAATCCAATTGAAAATCTTTCTTTGGAAATGTATAAGAGTGCTTTGGATCCATTCAATTATGTGTGTGTTAGAAGAGAAAATATAAACACTATAACACAAAATTTATAAGAGTGCTTTATATCCATTCAATTATGTGTTTTAGAAGAGAACATATAAACACTCTAAAACAAGCTTATGCAGAGTCCATAATTATAGATAGGTAGCTATGACCACAAGGAAAAAATACTCAAATTACTTCTATGGTTTTTCAAAACACCCGAACCTTGAATCAATTACCTAAATAAACTAAGGTTAGTAATCCTAATACATCCATTTTTCACGTTATAATACCTACAAAAAATCTGCCACCAAATGATAACATTCATGAGATAGAGGGTATGCAAAAAATGATGCAAGAGATCAGTAATGACTTATTCTCTTCCTAGAGGGAAATCACTATTGGAAATAATTATAATAGGGGATATTTTTACCAAATATTTATCCATCCCAAAACTCAACAAACATCCAACAATAATACCAAACCATTTGATATTAACATCTATAAGTTTTTTCTCCCCAATTAGTGTAAGGTACATGGCACTACTAAACATGAATAATTAGTCTATCTTATATTATACAATGCTTTTGAATCCATTCATAAAGATTTTAAAGGTTATCAATCTAGCATAAGAGAACGAACTGAACCTATCTCTTCCAAATCTAGTTTTGTGGTATTTACCACTATGAGATTTCCTTCGAAGGAATAATATGAGTGATAAGATAACATTGATGAGATACATGCTTTTCAGAACTACCAAAGGCATAGTTATTCTTTGAGAAATATAAGAAAATATCCTCTCACTAGTTCTATGCCTCCACCCAAAGGTAATACACCTGTTGATACTAAATATGAGAATGATACACATCTACCGAAGGGAGGAGATTCAAAAATCACAAATGAAATTCCACCAATCTCTGTAAGTCGTGTATATCCAATTACAACATAGTGGAAGACGTGAAGATAATTAAGGCCAACATCACATTACATGAGTTAGAAAAAATCACTAAAGAAAGAGATCTACTTCTTAAGTATTTGAAAATTAAGAAAACTCCAAAGAAAAAGGGACCAACTCAAACTAATGTAGCTTTTTATAAAGAAAAAACTAAGGTTTCACCATTTTTATAATAGTTAAAATTTATGGTAAACACGTGAATGATTGTTTGGTTAATTTAGAAGCTTCAACATATGTCATGCCTTTGGGGATATGCAAGAATTTAGGGTTAATTGTAATAAAATATGATAGACGAGTGGTTAATATGGACAAGTAACAAGTCAGAGTAGTTAGGGAGCTTTTAAATACACACATTCAGTTGGCTTCTGAAACAAGAATTTATCATTTCATAGGCATACAAGTAGTTGTCATACGTGAAGCCTATGAGATTTGTTTTTAGTAGAGACTGGTCAAAATATTTAAATGGATATATGTCAACTAAATTTTCTCATATGTGGTTACCATGGATAGGTTTATATAACCAAATAAGAGTGGATAAAGATCCTAGAATGAATTATATGATCACAAAATATAATGTACAGAATGAGAGTATTAATTTGGCTACTTCAAATATAGGAGTATATTATGTAACTTTCAAAGATGATAAAAAACAATTCAGCCCTCCAAAAAATTATTTAAATGATATCTAGACAATGCAATTTGATGATGCAAGGAAAAAAAAAGGCTTCGTGAGTTGGGGTAATCACCCACTAACCCCTTCAGGTAAGAAATGTCATCATGTTTCATATCACTTTAAGTTTCTATACACCAAAAATATAGACAAATTATGAAGCACTAGTGTTAGGAATCTTGCTTTGCATTACAAATATTGTGTGAAAAATATAATTGTTGTTGGATATTTAGAGATTTTTGTAAATAAGGTAAAGAGTAAGTTTCAATAGAAGTTGTCATATCTTAGAAAATACAAGCATAGGGCATGATACTTAATTGAATCATTTGATGTTTTTACCATTATGGTTATTCCTAGAGAAGAAAATAGAATTGTAGATCAATATAGCCACCACCACAACAACCTTGAAACCTTTTGAGGGATCTCAATGGGAGAAATTTATAGTGGGGATAGTGCATTATCCATCAATACTAGATAATGTGGAATATTTCAAGTTTTTATTGATGATAAAAATAATAATGCATTTCTTCACAGATTTTGATGTTTTTCAATCACAAATCATAGATGAACATATTATGAATGATGAATTTGGAGAAATAAAGGAGGAAATGTATACTTGGGATGATGATGGAGTACTAAAATTGAAAGATAAAACTATTCCCAAAGGTATGGTGTTGTTGGAAATATTTTTTAACTTATACATTCCTTCTAACATGCATTAAAAACATAACTTTGATTCTTAGGAAACTATTGCTCTCAATTTGGGAACATATAGCCATCCTCAGAATGTCATCATTAGTAAGGTATGTAATATTGATGAGAAATAAAAAGTAAATTGAGATCTTTTGACTGAGTATAAATATCTTATAGTCTGGTCTTATGAAGATTTGAATATTTTTGACCCCAGAGTTATGACACGCACAATACCTCTTAAAGAAAAAATTATTTACCTTTTAGACAAATAAAAATACCGATTAATCACATCCTTGATCCAACCATACTCAAAGAAGTCCATAAACTATTATCTTCTCACAATATTTTCCTATTTAGACATTCCACGTGGGTAGAAAAATTGGTCCTTTTTAGGATTAAGAATGGTGAAATCAGGTTGTGCGTTGATTTCATAAACTTAAATAAAGAATCAACAAAATAAAATTATCCTCTTCCATCTTTGGATGAGGTAATCCAAATGGTTAATGAATCAAAGATTATTTCCTTTTTGGATGGATTGTTAGGTTATAATAAGATGTTGGTAGGTGAATAAGAAAAACTTAAGACAACCTTGACTAAAAAATAGGGAAATTTAACATATAAAAGAATTCAATTTGGATTAATTAATGTAGGATCCATGTTCTAAAGAGATATGGATGAGACATTTAAATGGTTGATTGGTAAATGCATTGTTATATATATGGATGATTTGGTAGTTTTCTCTAAAAATATGTATCAACATCCTCAACATTTGGAGAAAATCTTGGATAGATACAAGCACTATGGTATTTCCCTAAATCCCAAAAAGAGTTTTTTATAGTAATTGAAGGTAAACTATTCGGACATATCATCACTACGACATGAATAATTGTAGATCCCAATAGAGTAGAGGCCATCTCCAAAATTCCTTTGCCAAATAATGAAAAAGTGTTGAGATCATTCTTTAGTAAAGTTAATTTTGTAAGGAAGTTTATATCTAATTTTGCAGACATTGTCAAACCATTAAATTATATTCTTAAGAAAGATTCAAAGGTGGAATTTAACCATAAAGCCAAGGATGTATCTCAAGACATCAAAACCAAAAACAAATAAGTGTCGAGTCGATACTAATCAATCCTTATTTTAATAAAAAAAAAGTATCTATTATTTTCCTTCAGATTATACAATTGCATCTCTGTTAAAACAAAGGAAGGAGTTAGATGAGAACCAAATTGATTTCATGAGTACAAATCTCAAATATGCTGAATTGAATTATTCAATACTTGAAAAAAATATTATTCTCTAGTGAAGGTGGTCAAGAAATTTAGGCACTACATAGTTAGAAACAAAGTGTATGTTATAGTGACAAATCTAGTTGTTAAACAAGTGTTTGGTAAAAATGATATGGGAGAAAGAAGGGGAAAATTTATATCAAAGTTATGAAATTTTGATTTAGCAATTGAAATAGAAAAATTGGTTAAAAGAAAATTAATAGTGAATATTATTTCTCAAATAGACACAATGATCATAACCTATCAAGTAGATCAGTCGAAATTGACTTTGGATTCTTAGTATGATCATATTGTTTACTTTCTAATGTATGTATATTTTCCTACTGAATCAAACATAATATAAATAATATATTTAAATATAAAATAAACACAATACATTCTTAATAAATGAGTCTTATATATGATAAATTACCATGGGATATATCATATATGTGTTCCTAGAGTTTCAATATATTATATCATGTCAAGAATCTATGAGAAATTGGGAAGAAGTCATTCATTTAGGGATGATGTCGCTCATGCTATACTTAGAGCTAGGTATTATTTTCCTACTATGTTTAAGGATTCCCATGATAACATAAGGATATGCTATCAATATTAGATATTTGTTAAAAGATAAAATAATCCAATAATGTCTTTCTAACAATTCATTGAGGGCATACCTTTTTCTCAATGGGGACTGAATTTCATTTAGGATTATCAATCCTAATTCTTGTAAGAATCTAAAACATTTAGCTTTACAACCACTTATTACTATACAAGATAGATGGAAGAAGTTGCAACCAAGAGGAGTAAAAACAAATAGGATAATCAATTTTTTATAAAATGAATATCATAACAAGGTTTGGTTGTCCCTTCTCTCTTATATGTTATAATGGTCCAAATTTCCAATCAGTTGAGTTTAGAAAATGGTCCTATAATCACAACATTAAACTAAAATTCTCCTAAAACTATTATGCTTAAGGTAATGGTTTAGTTGAATCTACAAACCAGAATTTATTAGACATCATAAAGAAGACAACTCTGAACAAACCAAGATCATGACACACATTGCTAAGGTATGCACTTTGGGAAGATAGAACAAGAGTCAAAATAAATTTGAATATATCACCATATCTACTAGTTTATTGACATGAATCTATTTTTCTAATTACATTATAGCTCCTAATGCATCAATTTATATGTGGCTTCATTGATGGAGGAGATAAGGTTAAAAATAGAGTTCTTGATTTTATACAATTGCAAGATGTAAGAGGAAAATCATTAGATAAATTTACCAAACACCAAGATATTGTCAAACATTGGTTTGATAAGAGAGATAAAGTAAAATCCTTCAGACATGGAGATTTTGTCTTACTGTGGGATAACACACATAAGAAAATAGGTCAAAATCAAAAGTTTAATCCATTTTCAATCGGGCCATATCAGATTGTAGAGCCTCTTAGAGAGAATGCATTCAGACTAAAAGATGTAAATGAGAATGATGTTATTTTTCAAATCAATGTCAACACTGTTGGCATGGTGTCCTAGTAGGTGTTTTCATTGATGCAAAACCACATTAATGACAAAGTGAATGTTGTGGGATGATGTCATAATGATGTATGAGGTGTTGATGATTATCTTTTTAGAAGAACTGTTAGAGTCATTAGATACCTTAGGTTAGTAGAATGTGCACCCTAAGGTAACCTCCATATTTTAAAGAAGTTGGCTCTTCTTTGCTGAGTGAGATAGGGTTAGAGGAAAGCATGAAAATAACGCAGAATTAACTAAGGTGATGCACTGGAATAGAATTTAAAAGATACAGAAATACCAAGGAGGGACTGTCAAGAATAGTTTGAAGAGAATTTTAGCATGATCTGTTATTCCAATAATATCATTATCCTAGAGTATCAGAGTCAGAGGGGATAAAACATAATGATTCATAGATAGTAAACAAATAAGAAAATATAAGGGCATATAGCATGATGAATCTCGTAATTCATCTAGAACTACTTATTTGTGAAAGAAAAGAGACTTAGAATATGAAAAGCTAAAATGCATAGAATAAGAACTCTTATTCATAGGGAAAATGATACATAAGGCTAAAAAAATAGCTCAGATTACAATTCTCTTATATGACAGAGGCTTATTAAGGCTAACCTATCAAAAACTAAACTTTGCACCTCTCTTCATAGCTTTCCTCTGTAAGACTTCCCTTGCCTCTTTATTTTATTGGTTGGACCTTTATTCTTATAGATGTCTCTAGCTCTTGTCCTAACCTTTAGAAAACAGATCTTCCACTGACAATATTCAATTTTCTTACAGGATCTTTCCTTTCTGGATCAATATCTCAACTACCCGTTGGGATATTTGCAAATGTATTTAATTTGTCTCATTGTCACTCCTTTGGTTGATGAATATGTTTTTCCACCACCTGGAGGGCATACGCTTGTTTGGGGGCATTACTTGGAGATTTTCCTTTCGAGATGTGCTTGATAGACACATGGAGGGTGGAGGCTAGTATCCATTATGCTTTGAATTTTCAACATATTAGAGTGAATTTATCGGGATTTAGACATGTGGAGAGCCTGTGCTAGTTTGGGAACATCCCTCCTTTTGCTTCATACCATGGGTGTGCCAAAGAGACATGTGGAGGGCATCCGCATGAAATTTCATACTTAGTCAATTTAAGCATTGAGTGGACAAAATATGTGAGGGCCAAGGATACAAAAGATGATTAATAAAAGAGTCTTATACAAAATAATTTAAAAGTTATGGCAACACTCCAAGGGATTCTGTGCCTGTCATGGAAGAATCCAGCTAGCCTTTAGTTTCAAAAATAAAAAATGTGGCTCACAAAATGCCACCTAGAGCTTCTACAAAGCAGCCTAGTACTCGAGCCATTCCTCCTTCATTGGGTAGGCCCTTCTCTATAAGGGCTGTAAGGATCAATCTAGCTCGATTGTCTCCTTGTGGGAGAAATTTTGTAGGCTATACAATACTACATGTAGGTGAAACTCCAACTATACGATGGTATTTAGGATAACTTCCACCTCGACAACACTAGAGCTCTACTTTAAATAATGAAAGACAGTCTTGTCCTAGCACTTGGAGATTAGTTGTTGTTGAATTTGGTCCTTTGAAAGGACTAAAGAATCATCAGGAAAGGGATAAGGGAATCCTATCTGGACTAATTCATTGATGTTCTACTTTCTCTCCCTAATTCCCTGGTGGAACTATTCTAAGAGATTCTGACATTTGATGGCGGCCTTTTTGTAGCTCAGAATCTCATTGATTTTTGTAGCGATCAAACACCTATAAGTGATTCCTACTCCTTGAATGGTGGTGTACAAAGCATCATAAATATTTTGAATCAAGATATTTGACTCAAGGACCTTGGAAGACACACTGCTACTAATGGTGGAGGCTGTGATTTCTACCGTAGAGAAAAATTTATGTGCATCAGATATAAATTTGAGTGTAGGGGATAAATCTGCTGCAGTAGTGGCACTCCTGTCACAACAGGAAGCATAAAACCCCTACACTAATGTTATGATTCCCCCTTTCTGGGATTGTTTCCCTAATTTATGAGTTAAGTCCTTGATTTCATATTTAGATGATTTTAATTTTCTTGGAGGCTACCTTTTTTCTGCGTAAGTGATTTGGACAAGGCCTTAGATGTAGCGATTTTTGTTGTTAGAGCCTTTTCCTTTACTTGGGAAGCCACAAGGGATTCTTTTGATGAGGTATCCTTTAACTCCTTGCAGAGCTAGTCTATTTCTCTTCCTTTGGCCTTGATTTCTACCATATGGCCAGCCACAGTGGCCTCCAACATTCGAAGGATGGATTACACCTTTTTCAGCTGATTGTTGAGCTTCAGGTAGTTTGTAGTGACTACTACCATCATTTCATTCATTAATTAAACCTTATCACGAGGTCAGAACTCAGAAAGGTTGACCGCAAAAACACTAATAGAATAATCATCAGGCTGTATCTGTTAAGCAGGTTTGGATGCTTCAGGAATGAGTTAGGTGATTGTTAAGGAGATCTACTGATGGTCATACAAAAATCACATCTACTTTGTTGATCCTATTGCCATTTCTTTCTTCTTCTATTTTTCCCTTCTCTAATCTCAGGAATCCTTGGTAGACTTGGCTTGACTCAAAAAATTAGAGGAAAAAGGGACCATTCCTCCTACGGATGGGAACTTGAGAAGAAAACCATAGGGAATAATAACTTGTGATTGATGCATTGAAGTTACTAGGGCTGAGGAAGGGGATGTTACCATGGGGGGGGGAAAGGTTGGGATTGTGGAAAAATATTATGGAAAAAAGGGAGCACCATGAAGAGGGAGATTTTACGATGGGGTGACAGACAAGGGGATACTTCTAGAAGGGGAAAGTGGAGGTGGAAGGGGAGTGGGTTGAGGAGCCTTGGGAGGTGGGAGGGGTGGAGGAAAAATAGGAGCTACGAATAAATTTAACTTCTTACATGTTGGGCTTAACGTTTATTCCTCCACAGGTTTCTCACCTGAGGGGATGATTGTAGGCTATGGTTCTTGAGCCTGGACTAGAATATTTTGTTAGGGAATGGAAGACAAATATGGAATAAACAATTACTATTGCCAGGGACTAGAGGATTATGTGTTCTATTTTTTGGACCACTCCGAAATGATTATGACCATATCCTTTCTCTATGCATCAAAAGTATGATTAACATCCCAAAACTCTTCCCACATCTCATCACTGGAGACAGCCTCAAAATTCAGGGTGGTTTGGCCAATCTACTGCTTATATTTCCAATAGGCTTCAATTTTGTCTGCGCTCCAATCTCTCTTCTTTAGGGCTTCTTGGAGTCCCTTAGTCATGGTGAGAGTCAGGTCATATTTGTACTTGAACTGGTTGAATGCCTCCCAACCCAGGGTCAGTATTTCTTTGAGCTCGATGAATATATTGAGAGAATTTTCTTGGGGGTTCCACCTATCTTAAAAAAATTCCCTTGGCTCATGCTTGCAGGATTCTGAGACCTTTTTACAAACCAGAGTCATAACCATCATTCCATATAGGTCGTACCTCCATGATTCTTAAATTAATTCGAACCAGTAGGAAGCCAAATTCTTTGTAAAGCTATGTTCTGTCTTTCTCTTAAGCACAGTGATTCCTCCCTTGCTCAAAGGGATATCAAAAAGTGCCTTCTTCTTTCAACCTGAGCCGAACTCAACATCTAAGAGCACTAGATACTTGCCTATTTTGAGGCCCACCATGCGAGATGTGAGGCTCCTGGGGAGCATAAAGGATTATTCTTTAAAACCATGAAGGTGAATCATGGAATGCCCTCTAACAAAGAAGTAATCGTAGGGGTGTAGGAGGTCTGCAAGGATAAACTTTGTTGAGTTGTTCTTCCTGTTATCGATCCCTTTAGGGTCAATCTCGAGTAGGAGGGGCTCCACAAAATAATGAAATAATTCATATACATCTGATGATCAGGACAGTATATGGGTCCATGTAGACACTGGAATGAATTTTTGAGGATCCACCTCTATGTCCTAGAGAATCAAAGTCATGAATTGACTGAAATACTGGGCATTTTGATAAAGAATGAGGTGGAATAGATAGGATGAATACCTGAAGGTTAAGGTCACTGAGAATCAGTTGAGTTGTTCACACATAGATCTTGCAATGACTTCAGCAAAGTTGAAGTGATACACTTTCTCCTTGGCAACAAACATCATTAAAAACAAGGATGCCATCTTCCAATCCTTGATGCCTTTATTTGAATCTTTCCCAAAGATGAATGTCAACATGGAACATGCATCCTGAGAATTTGCTAATAGTAATTTCAATGGAATGGGAAATCCTGCGGTCCCCAAACTGCTCGTGTCTATTTATCTCAGCTCCCTATGGAGGAATAAAGATTTATTCTAGAATTGCACCCAGAAACTTTGGATCTTGGCCATATCATAGAAATTAGACGTTGGGTTGTGAGTTAGAGCCAACATGTCCCTAATAGCCTATGGTGTAATCACCACCATTAAGTTGCTGCCTTGAATGGTAGGGGTTCTTGAATCAAAAAAGTCTGCACACATCTGAATGAGTTCCAACTATGGGTGCATGAGGGGCACCATATATTAGGTGAGATTTGTACTCAAAATTTTGGAGCCAAAAGATTCTGAATCTCCCAGGTTGAGAAACCTAGAAAAGGTTGGCTTCCTTGAAGCTTTGGGTTTCTTGTTGAGGAATGGGCCAAAGACGTCATCAGCGGGGTCAAAAATCACAATAGGGTCATTGAATTGAGACCCTAGATCAGGGAAATTAAGTTTTGGTTACAGAGGGAAAGGGGGAATGGGTTGTCCCGTGTAATATTTTATTGGTGGTACAGAGTTGGAGGCTGGCCATGGCATTCTTCTAAATTAGGTGAAAGCTAGAATCCTTTTAGCTCTAACACTTAACAAATGATTCGAGAGAATCTCACATTTGAAATGAGATGGTTGTATGCTCCTGATATCTTAAATAACCACCCTCACTTTTAGGAGTAATGGCTTGCATGTAAACAAGGTCACTTCTTACAATGATTCGTTTCTAATTAATGACCTCAAGTGCTGATTTCTATGTTCTTCGAGAGATTTTGTGTCAATTCAAAATATTTTTCTCTCAAGTGTTAAGGTAGTTTTTGGATCATTAATTTTGGGAAAAATAGGATGGTACACTCCCTCCAAAATTCCAAAAAGAGGCAAGGGGCATCTGTGAAGGACACGTTTCTAAAACACTTATTAAAAGGGAAACAACAGGAAAAGAAAAGAACAAAGAAAAGAAAAATATACATATGATACAACCCTTTACAAAGGGATTTACATGAAAGGATTCAAGTGAATTCTGTTCACCAGAATTGCTAAGGAGTTATCTTCCATTTTTTTGAGCTCAAATACATTGTGTTGTTTGCATGCGCTGATCCTGAAGCGTCACATCCATAGTCGCTCAAATTTTCTATGATTCCTAGGCTTGACAACTCTTTCGTCCCATTTCAGAACTATAGTCTCGACCCATAAGTTGTGTTTCGATGCATTTTGATCAAACCAAGTCTTGACCACCTACTAGTGGCTAATCATGGCCTCACGAGCAGACTCGCGTTTCTTCTAGAGCTCTACTAGCTCGGTGAGTCTCACTTGCATTGCTCCATTATCTTCTATCTCAACACGTTTCAATAGTTGTAATGCAGGGATTTCTGGGGAGATAGGTATTACAACACTTTTCCCATGGACTATATCATATGGTGAAGCCTTCAGGATCTATTTTGGAGTGATTCGATCAGCCCATAAGGCCATTTTAACATGTTCATGCCATAATATTTTATGCTCATGCCCCATTCTTTTGATGAGCCTAAGTAGACTCTGCTAGACCATTTCCCTATGTGTAATAGTTAGAGGACGTCTTTAGTTAAATCACATGCTTGACCGCAAAATCAGATACTTTAGCCCCCCAAAAAGCTTGAGCATTATTAGATATAAAAGTGTGGGGGGGAGCAAAGTGGATAATTATCTCTTGCAAGAGTCTTAGGATCACATTATCAGTGGAATCTTTAAGTGGAACTTTCTCCACCCATCTGGTGAAATAATCGTTCGCTGTGAGAATCCATTTATGTGTGACACTTAAAATTGGGTTGACCATTATGATGAAGTTGAGATCCCATTGTACGAAGGGTTCTTCAACTAGGATGGGATTGAGGGGAAACATTGCTTTCCTTCAAAAACCTATGTAAACTTGACAAACCTTGCATCTGTTTGTCTCTTCCTGACTATCAACAAACAAGCTTGGCCAAAAGTATCCTGCTTGCAGGATTTTCTTGGATGTAGTTTGGATAGAAAAGTGGCCTTCTAAGCTCCCGTGGTGTAATTCACGTAAGACTCTTTCGACCTCTTAATTTTCCTAGTAGCTTAATGTTATTCCATTAAAATTCCTTTTAAAAAGGAAATTATCAATTATAGTGAAGTGGGCCCCTTGTTGCCTATAGTATCTTCTCCTTTTTCAAGGGGAGATGGGTTGGATAACTTTTGGTCTACATAAATTGAGATCCTATCTGATACCCAACCATATGAATTATTTTTCTATGAAGATAGAGCATCTCCTTGTGTTCATCATTAAATTGAGGAGCATAGAGTCCTATGTTAAATATTGACACATGCCCCTTCTCCTTACAAGATTTCTAGGTGTTACCTTAATGTCATATTCCAGGATCTTAGTGATCTAATTCGCTCTTTTCTCAATTATCTCACCTTTCATTGTGTATTCTTTAACCCTGTAGTGAGCCATCATGATTTGAATATGATTATGTGTGACTAGGTGTCAGAATTTCTTCAGGTCTTTAACTATGGCATAGGCTTGTCTCTCTACAAAAGTTGTACCTTGTTTCGTAATCATGGAAGATTCTTTGAAAAGAAGGTGACTGGGTGTTCCTCCCCCTATGAATTTCCTTTCTGTGTCAGTACAGATGCGATGCTATGCTTTCACTTCTGTATACATACATAATGAAATATTTTGAAAAAGTCAAGGATTACGCAACACCGGGGTGGATGCAATAGCTTTATTTACTGTCTCAAAGGCTTGATGACCTTCAGCGGTCCACTTGAAATTCAAGGTCCTTTCTAAGCACAAGGAGTGATTGGGTGGATGGTCTTGAAAAATTCTGAAATAAACTTGCTGATGAAGTTGATCTTTCCCTAAGAAGGATTGGACCGCTTTCTTATTGACTAGAAAGGGGAGCTCCATAATGGCCTTAGTTATTTTGGGGTCAATGGAGATTCCTTCCTTTGACACAATATGTCCCAGGAGTTTACCTTGAGGCACTCTGAAGACACATTTATTTGGGTTTAGAGAGATTCTAAACTTTTGGCATTTTTTGAACACAACCTCTAAGGCATCAAAGTGTTTTTCTACGGTTTTTGTGAACACCATGAGATCATCAAGATATATAAGAATCACCTTGTTGATTAGTGCTCTAAACGCAAAGTCCACGGCCCTTTGAAAGGTATCCCTTGACATTCGTGAGTCCAAAAGGAATTTTTACATAATCATAATTTCCCTCATTTAGTCATGAACGTCATCTTATGTTGATCCCTTTCTGCAAGCCATATTTGATTATAGCCCAAAAACCATCTAGTAGGGAAAACATTTATGAGCCCACAACTATCTGTAGTATCTTCTCCATAGAGGGTAAAGGGTGGTGATCCTTTAGGGAGGCTCTATTTAGGTCTCTGAAATCTACATAGATCTGAATCTCTTTATTCTTTTTCCTTACCGGGACCAGATTGGAGATCCACATTATGTGCTTGATAGGAAAGATTATATGGGATTCTAGGAGCTTTCTCAATTCCTCGGCCATAAGGGATTAAATTTTAGGATTCACAGGCCTTTGCTTCTGGTGCACATACTTAGTCCCTTCTTCAAGATCAATGGTGTGTTGGATGATATCCTTATTGTAGCCATGCAATTCATCGTACATCCAATCCATCACCTTATCGTACTTATGAAATAAATCCATGAGTCTCTCTCTTTCCTTTTAGGTCACCAATCTTCTGACCTTTCGTCTTATTTCTTTAGTCACTTATAATTTGAAATAGACCTCCTTTACTACTACAAACTTCCTTTGGTCAAAATTGACATCATTTGAGTCGAAAAGACTCTCTAGGGTTATTAACCCTTTTGGAAGTTTGTTTGTTTTTAACTGAATAATTTGATCTCTGTATGCTTTATTGATATTAGGCTAGAGGTGGTTCACAAATTGATCAACTGCTGAAGGAAGTGTATAATTTTTCGGTCGGTATTGAAAACCTACCAATGATCAAATTTTTCAGGGATAGAGGGACATATGATTAGCTTTATGGTTCTCTCATTTATTATTAAATCCTGAATTGGGTCGAACTATGACCCTATCAGGGCCATCCTATCAACTTCTATATTTTGACTCTCAAGGAATAACCTTGATGTCAAAATATTCAAAATCTTCTATGAGATCCCATACCTGATGCCGATAGGATCTCATCCTAGGATTCTTTGTGGTGGAAGTGTTTCTCACTTGTGTTACTACCAACTCTGAGTCACCAAAGACTCTTAGTTGTTTGATGCCTTCTTTTTGGGCCATGGTCAAATCCATGCACCAAGGCCTCATATTCCACCTCATCACTAGTATAGGAAAATTGGAAACAAAATGATTGAAGTATCTTTCTCCCACTCGGAGATAATAAGCACACTCTGGATCCTAAGCCGTTCTTTCTTTTGGCCCCATCGAAATGTAGGGTCCAGATTTGGGAATTTTTTGGGGGTTCCCCTTCTTTATGTTGTATCCTTTTGCTACCTTAGGGATCTCATAATATTTTTCAAAAATGACGTAAGTGCTTAAACTAGTGGAATCAAAATTCCTGAAAGGATCACCTAGAGGGAGGTTGGCTAAATAACCACTACATTGGGGGTCTTCATCTTTCGTGTATAATTCTTCCTCTCTGGTGATCATAGCATGGGAAGCTTCGAATCCTAAAGCTTCCTAATCGGTTATATGTTCCTTGGCGAGGGGATCTGACAAGACCTTCATTTTAGACCCGTATTTGGTTCAAAAAATCAGATGAGACCAATAAAGAGACACATAGCCTCCAATCTTAGCTATAAAATCATGAGATAGGCAAAGGCTGAAGACCAGACAAATGTTGATTACCATAATATCTTTTGAGACGGTTATATTTGGGAAAGATTAGAGCTATAATGGGAGTCCCTTGATAGATCCAATGGTTTGGATAGACTTCCCATCTAGTTGTATGAATCCCCTCTTTAAGGGTTCATATTTAATACCCAAGGCATCTGAAATTGCCTTAGGCATGACTGTAGTGCTAGCACCAGAGTCTATCATAGAATTATGCAGTAATTTTTTTCCTGTGATAGAGTCATAAAGAAGGGGTTGGGCCTTGGTTTACTCGCCTCTCCCTTTTGATTCAATAGTACTGCCTTTGTTGATAATCAGGTGGCTTTTATATGTTTCTTCTCCTTGTCAGAGGTGGTTGGATCTTCATTTGGTTTGAGCGCTTCTTGGAGAAACTCCTTCTGCCCTAGAATGCTCAAGAGATCCCACAAGGATGCATTAGCTGGTGCATTTTTTAGTTATTAGACCAAGTTAATTGGTCCAGGTGACAATAATTTAAACAATGACTGGTGTTTTGTTCCCTCACTGGCGGGGTGGGAGACATCTTGATTGTGAACAATTCTTCTTGGAGAAACTCCTTATTTTATGGCAATAGGCGGTGATGGGGCTATAATGGTTAGAGGCTCTTTCTGCATTTTTCTAGTCATACTTGGGATCGGTGTGTCAACCTCGATGATCCTTTTCTTAAAGTGAGTGTTATAATTAAACTGAATTGACTTTGAAACAAATACCTCATTTGTAAGTATGGATTCTTATCCTTATATCCAAGAGAAAAGAGTGTGCTCTGATGCAATCTCTGTTTCATGTTCCAGGGACATCCCTTGAATCTGTGTGATGAAAGCAACATTTTGGACTCCTGCAAACTGATGAGGTCTAGATGCATCCACATCATATCCTTCTCTTGATCATTTTTTGGACACCTTTTGTTGCAAATTCCTTCAGGGAAGTCTCTTGGCGCGTGGTAATTATTATAGGGGAAGTACCACACGTTAGGGTCTTCAGCCAAATGGTTTTGGATGGGTACCATCTCCCTTCCACTATTAGATGGAACAGTTTGGAGAGGTGTTGGTACAGGAACTAGCTGGTTAGATAACTGCACAGGCTGTGGTCTCTGGGTATTTTGGTATTAAGAGGAATAGGCGGGCTTGCTACCTTGATAATTTTGATAATTTTGTCTTGGATAAGAGACTTGATTCCTTTTAATATTTATCATCTCATTAGAAAAGTTTCTCAATTTTTTTTTCATTTCCTCCATTTTGGGAGAAGGAGATGATGGCGTGGTGGTGGGAGTTAGAGCCGAATGAGAAGATGGGTAGTTATACAAGGATGTAGGGGCTTGAGTAGGGATTGGTGCTTGTGCTTGCGAAAGGGGGGATATCTCAGGGTACATTAGAAAAGGGGTTCTAGGAGGAAGTTCCTGACGTTTATTAAACTGTTCTCAGCTTGGACAATAATGTTATAGGCTTAAGGTAAGGAATCTCCTCCCAACAATTGAATCATTACATAAATATATGAGTTTAAAGATTTTAAATAAAAAACAATAGCCATACCTATGGGTGGCCTTGCCAGGACTAGAATCCTTTGCCAAGTCTTATGGAACCTGGTGTTGAAATCTGTCATCAGCTCTTGTGGGCCCTTCTTGATGTTGATAAGTTGTTACATGAGCTATGATCTATCTCCCTTTTCACTGAATCTTACTACCAACACATCTCCTAACTGGTCCCAAGTGCTGATAGTATTAGGAGTTAAGGATCGATAACAATCTAAAGCCTTCCATTTGAAGGAAGTGGCCAACAACCGTAAGGTGACATCTTACTCCCTGATATAATGTACATCACATATTTCTACTACGTTTTGGATATGTTCCTCTAGAGTTTTGAAATATTCTCCACTAAATTTGGGGAGTGCCTTTAGTGCGTTAGCCGGGATAGGATTCCACACCGCCGTGGGCATGGGTAAAATGAGTGGACTCCCCTGGTTCCATGAAACGAGCTGCCTCAGAAGATTGATCCAAGAAACCCATTTATCTCATTCACAGAACCATTTTCCTTTTGTCCATCTTTCTTGTTCATGGTGTTGTGCATCCATGAATTCAATCCCTCATTGGAACCACCAGTTTCAGGAGCAATGTTATTCCCCTTCACCTCCAAATTTCCAAAATAATCCTCTAGATCAATTTTGTGATATTCACTATGACAAATCTACATATTATTTATATCCAACTTATCCATATGGTTATCCCATTAACCATGATTTTTTTCAAGAACAAGAATATGTATATAATAGTTACATTTTCATGGCGGATCCTGATTTCCAAATGCAAACCCTACAAACGAAGGAAATCTTGTTAAAGGGAGAGAAGCTATAAAACTCATGGCATCTAAAATACTTTATTTTTATCAACCTTGTCCATGGGGTGGTCCTTTTCCAAGTTGGTGTAACCCTCAGCAAAAGCTAGAGGCATTGAATAAGTCCTTAGATGTAATGGTTGAATATTTGAATATAATAAGGTTAATGGTTGAAAAAATGGAATTTTATGAACCTAATGTTGAGGAACCATGTTAATGGGGTAATCCTCCACTTCCATTATATGGCTCCACCATTCCTTCCTTCAAAACTACACTTAGGAAACATTTCATGTACTTAGCTTCCTTAATGCTTCCCCTACTAATTATTCTTCCTTACAAGAGGATATTGCATCTCCTCCATTATTTGAACCTCTACAAAATTATCCTAAATCTAAATTATTCCGTCAATTCATACACCCAAATTTATGTGTTCCTAAGTCATGTGATGAAAGAGTTGACGAATCGTATCAGAAACTGTGCACCACGATGAAGTTGCACTATGATTGAATTGTAGTGGCTCCAATGTAATCAAAAGGAAGAATCAATCAATAACTTTATAACTTGCATAACAGAACAAAGCTTACACATGTAGAGAAAAGACAACGGAGTGTCTTGGCATGCTCATAAATGTCAAATGAAGGGATACATATAGGGTGTTGAATAACCCTAGTGCATGACTCAATAGAAAACCCTAAACCTAACCCATGTGAGATGACCCTCCATATGTGAGTGGAGGAAACATACAATAACTCACACCAAAACCCCCTTCATTGAAGTTGGGGTAGCGGCTATGATAAGTCAGACAGAAAGAGAAGACTCTCCTAAAAAACTAAGAAAGGTGCGTCTATGGGGCCCGACAACTAAAAGCCTGATAAGGTGCCCATATACAAACAACATCTTCCTAGAAGAAGAAGAAGAAAAGGAGGACTACATAGCCCAAAGAAGATGAGTAGTTACAGAAGACCTCACCCCAAGAAGAGACCGTAAGTGAAGAAACTTCATCTTAGTGAAGGGCTTGGTAAATAAATTTGTAATTTGATCAGATGTCTGAATGTACTAAATGCCAATGATACCATCATGAATAAGCTCTTGTATGAAGTGCATATGGATCTCAATGTGCTTCGTCTGCTGATACTGAACTGGATTTCTGTAAATTAAGATAGTGCTCATGTTATCACAGTAGATAATGGTAGGCTGCCGAAAGTGGATGCTAAACTCTGTCAGAATACCCTGTAGCCAAATAGATTTTGTGGCAGTGTTAATTGCTCCTATATATTTTGCCTCTATAGATGATATTACAATTGCATTCTACTTCTTGCTAGACCAACTATAGGACCCGAACCAAGAGAGAAACTATAGCCAGAAGTAGATTTTTGATGATCTAAGTCACCAGCCCAATCAGAATATGTGAACCTAATCAAGTCAATATCCACCCCTCCATGATAGTGAATGCCATTAGTATAGGTGCCACGAACATAATGAAGGATCCGATTAGCTGCTTTCCAATGTAGCTCATGTGGCTCCTGCATGAATCTAGACATGATCCCAACAACATACGATAAATCCGATCGAGTGTGAGTTAAGTAAATCAAGCTCCCTACCAACTGTCGATAAAGGGTACTATCAACCAAGGGAGTAGAGCAATAAAAGACAAACTTAACCCCAGAAAGAAAAGGAGTAGGAGAAGACTTGTAATCAGACATATGAAAATGAGCAAGCAAATCAAGAGCATACTTACATTGCGAAATCAAAATTCCCGAGTCATATTGTGAAATCTAGATCCCAAGAAAGTAATGAAGCAGACCTAAGTTAGTCATGGAAAACCTGTTGGCCAAGGCGATCTTCACACAATCAATAATAGAGGAAGAACTTCCTGTGATCAACAAGTCATCAACATAGAGAAGAAGAATGAGTATGGAGTCATCTTGTCATAGAATATAAACATTTGGATTATAGTGACACCTAGTAAACCCTGATGTAAGTAAAAAGGAGTCCATATTGGCATACCAAGCCTGAGGGGCTTGTTTAAGGCCATAAAGAAACTTCTTTAACTTGCAAATGAGGGAGGGATCTTGGACATAACTCGGAGGTTGTTCCATATAGATATCTTCCTCTAGGTCAACATGAAGGAAGGCACTCTTAATGTCCATTTGATGGAATTTCCATCTGTTTATTGCGGCAATGGCAACAGTCGAATAGAAGTCTTCTTTGTAACTAGAGAAAAGGTTTCAATATAATTAACACCATCTATCTGGGAGAAACCTTTAGCTACTAATTGCGCTTTAAAATTTCTGACATCTCCATCTAATTCATACTTTGTTCGGAACACCCACTTACACCGAACGATTTTTCTTTCTTTCGGAAGAGGGGTGAGATCCCAAGTATTGTTCTTCATGAGAGAGGAATACTCCTCATCCAGGGAAGAATCCCACTCAGGAATACCAGAAGCCTCCCAAAAATACTATGGATCAGAAGCAAAGGTGAAGAAAGAGTGGGGTCAAACAAAATCTGAGCGATTACGTCTCATATCCGAAGTATCTCCAACTAAATCTCCAGCACTTTGCAAAGTTTTCCTAGCCCAAAGAGGACCAGGAGGATCAAGCTTAGAGTCGGAAGATTCTTCACTTGAGTGAGAAGGGACATAGCCATCATCATCACTACTGTCAGAATCAAAAGACTCAGAGATCTGATTATCGGGAGGATCAGAAAGAGGAGCACGCTCAACAACATCATCATCTGATGAGTCAGAATTTGAATCAGTGAGCTGAAGAACCTTAATAGGTGGAGAATTAGAAGTCGAAAAAGACTCATCAAACTTAACACTTCTCTCAATATACAGCTCATGAGAAGTAGGATTCATATATTGATATCCCTTCACGCCATCAGGATACCCTACAAACATACAAGGTTTGGATTGTGGTTCCAAAGCCTTGCATTTTTTCTTGGGAATTTGAGCCATAGCCTTGGATGCGAAGACTTGAAAGTTCTCAACATCAGGTTTGCATCCACACAAGGCTTCAAAGGGTGTCATCCCTCTTACTGCCTTCTGTGGAACATGGTTTTGAATGTAATTTGCACAATTCACTACTTCGGCCCAATACTGTGGAGGAAGAGACTTCAAGTGAATCATACAAGTGGCCATCTCCTTAAGAGTACGGTTCTTTATTTCTATGGCTCCATTCTACGAAGGGATATAAGCAATTGTATTCTACAAAGAGATCCCTTCAGAAGTATAGAAATCCATTAACCTATTGTTTACATATTCACCTCCATTGTTGGTTTGAAGAATCTTAATAGACCATTCCGCCTGTTTCTCAACAAGATCCTTAAAGTCCTAAAAATGTTGAAAGACTTCAGACTTAAGATTAAGAAAATATACCCAAGTATATCGCGAATAGTCATCAATGAAGGTCAGCACATAAAGAGCTCTAGTAAACAAAGGAGATGGAAATGGACCAGAAATGTCACTGTGAACAAGATCCAAAGGACGAGTAGCTCTCCAAGCTTTTCCTTTGTCAAATTTAAATTCAAGATGCTTTCCAAGGGTACAACCCTCATAAAGACCCTTAGAAAACTTGACGCAGGGTAACTCGACCATTTTGTTTTGGCTCAATTGTTCAAGGTAGCGATAATTTAGATGTCTGAATTGCTCATGCCATAGCTTACTAACCTCATTTTCATGAGTGAGCAAGGCAGTGGGAATAGAATCAGAAGTAAAGTGGGAAAAGGTATACAACCGTGAACAGTGATCCGATTTCCCTCAGCCACTGTAGTGTCATCGTTAAGCTCACGAATAATCATCGAGTTAGGACCAAATTCCACTCTCATTCCTTCACCAAGGTGAGTAACTTGGTAAACTGATAGGAGATTGGTAGAGGGATCAGGAATGCTCAACACTTGGTTGAATGTTCCCCCGTCCATCTCTACCGATCCACTACCAGAAACTAACACTGTCATGTCATTACCCATCATGATTTGGGACATTCCACAAGGCTCGATGTTGGAGAAATCAACATGTGAAGAAGCCATGTGGTGCGAGGCACCAGAATCTATAATCCATGTCAATGAAGGATCAAATTTGGCTACAAGGGCCTTTCCTTTCTTCTTATCAAATTTAGAACCTTTTGCAGTGGAAGACTCGACCTTTGGAGCACTTTTTTTGATAGACTCAGGAACACCTATTTTATGTTTCTCAACTAATTGAGTAAGGTGATCAATTTGTTTTCTCATACAAGTATGTTCTTTATGACTAGGCTTCTTGCAATAGGAACACAAATACCTGTATTTTTGTGCTCTAGGCTCAGAACTCGAAGTGTTCATGTCAATTTTAGTTTTAGTCTTGGTTTCCTTCTTAAGTTGATCCTTTTTTTCTTTCTTCTTTTCAGTCTTATTTTCCTTACTACTACTTGCTACAAGGGCATGTGAGTTGGACTTAAGAGACCCCATTTGAATGAGTTTGTCATGTTCTCGAATGAGTTGGGATGAAAAACAGTGAAAGGATGACATATTTCAATCCTTACCCAAGGCAACTTTTGTAGCGTAAAAAGTTGACACAAAGACAAAATATTCAGGACCTAACTTAGAGAGAATTGACAAGATTAGTTGAGAATCTTTCTTCTCTACTTGACATTACTTTAACAATGATCTAGTGTGGACAAAATTTGAGAAGAATGCTTGTAGGTTTTCAAAATCACTAGGATTTAACCCTAGTGGTTCGTTTTCCAACTCATGCGCTCTCATGTCATCGTGTTGTCCAAACATTTCATCTACCATTTTCCACGTAGACTTAGGTGTTTTAGATGACTTGATATGGAAGAGCAAGTCGGGAGAAACATACATGCAAAGAAGACCTAAAGCTTCATCACTATGGTTTAACCACTTAGATTTTTCAGGGTCATCGTCTGGTTCAGTCTCAGTTCCCATGGTGATGCAAAATAACCTTTACCCCTTAGTTTCATAATTATTTTTGATCTCCATTTGAAAAAGTTGAACGACGTAAGCAAAGGAATTAAAAGTGCATCCATAGTGAAAGGAGAGAGAAGGAATGCAGAAAATAAACACAACCACCCAAAACAATATAATAACCCCCTGCTTTCGGAACTTTATAGTTTAGTGCGTTGAATCCAATTGGGTCCAAGTGTGCATCGTAAAACACTTGGTAACTCACCTTTCAATCAGCGTAATAACGCACAAGATAGGAGACCACAATCGTGTTTCGTGGAGTGTAGCAAAGTGACATCGTATACAAACACAATAGCAAAAAAGAGGAAGGAGGTGAAATCAGATCTTGGTTGTGAGAAAAAGCGTCTCGCGTCGCAAATGATACCCCCTTGTTGCAAACTATGGCAGATGCGCTCACTAGTCGCAAGCAATAATAAGGGTAAAAAATACAATGGTTTAGATGAACTCAAGATGAGTCTTGATGATCTTCAGAATGCTGAAAAAGCTCGCAAAAGACAAATAGGTGCTTAGAGTGTCACTGCACACTTGAGCACACAATTAGTAAAAAAAATTGACAATAACGTGTTAAAAAAATTTTACTGTTTGGAAACGTCTAATTTAGCTAATTTTAAAGCAATTTGGACTTTAAAAAGGAAACGATAAATTAACATTAAATTTAAAGGACGATTTTAAATTGGGTTACTTAATCGTTAATGAGAATCGTAATTAATGAAGCTAGATTTAATTAAATCTAATTAAATATGATTTATTAATTAAGATTTAAAAAAAATAAATCCTAATTAAATATTAAAAATACTTTCCCTTAAAATACTTACCGTTAGATCTAGTAATAAAAGAAAAAAATTTCTATTATTAAAAAAAGCTAACGTTTTGAAAGATTTAAAAAAGCTTTTGTTTTGTCTTAAATAGAATTTAATTTTAAAAAATGGAAAGCTTTTTAAAAAACTTAACAAAAGAGATTAATAAGCTTTTGTGTTTTAAAATTAGAAAGTATTTAAAAAATACTTACAAAAAAACATTAAAAAAAACTTACCAAAAAAAATGGACTTACCAAAGTAAAAAAAATACGGATATTGAGCTTTGCACAGTCTGGGAAGGAGGTTGCACAGTCCGCGGCAAAAGAGAGGACTGGTGCTAGCATTTTGGATGGAGGAGGGAGGAGGGAGGGGCGAGCTGACCACGAGTAGGGAGGAGGAGATCCAGCCGCGGCAGAGCAGAGCAGGGTAGTGCGGTAGGGAGGGCACGCAGCAGACAAAGCTCGGTCATGCACATGAGCACACCACACCACAGGGTCACGCAAAGGAGCAGGAAAATAGGCCGAAGCATGAGTGGGATCAGGCGTATGAAGGACTCGCAAGGAAGGACTTCAAATACGCAGGTTGAAGGAGATACAAAAAAACATAGGTGGAAGATTGTAGGAACAGTAGCACGAATATCCAGTAGAACCAATAAACTCGGCTAGGCTGGAAGAAATCAGTTTGAGAAAAGATCACCACACACCAAACAACCACAAGGAAGTGGTTCAACACGTCCAGAATTTTTTTTAAAGAATTTGTATTCAGATTTAGTTGCAGCTAGCTAAATGCAGCTACAAAACTCTTGAAAAAATCAAGGAGACCTGCACGTGCATGAAGAACACTACAAACCCAAAAAATTTCCAAGAGCAACTTGTTAAGAATGTTAGAAATAAAAAACCAAAATCTAATGATCGAAAACTTGCACGAGGAGTTAAAAAAATGAAAAAACAAGAGTAATCACAGCTCAAAAAATGAGTGCACGTTTACCCGATCTCATCTCTGATACCATGAAAGAGTTGACGAATCATATCAAAAACTATGCACCACGATGAAGTTTCACTCTGGTTGAATCGTAATGGCTCCAACGTAATCACAAGGAAGAATCAATCAATAACTGAATAACTTGCGTAACAGAACAAAGCTTGCACATGTGGAGAAAAGACGGCAAAGTGTCTTGGCATGCTCATAAATGTCAAATGAAGGGATACATATAGGGTGTTGAGTAACCCTAGTGCATGACTCAATAGAAAACCCTAAACCTAACCCATGTGAGATGACCCTCCATATGTGAGTGGAGGACACATAGGATAACTCACACCAACAGTGAGGAACCCTACTTAAAGCATGAAAAAATGTGGACCAACCAAAAATCCAAGTGGCCAATCAATTGTATATCTAATTTCCCAATTCTTTCTAAAGATGAAGCCAAAATTTGGTTGACAAGTGGGAATTTCCTTCAATCCACGGGGCAAGAATGTGCACAAAAATGTGAGAGGCATATTGAAGAGGAGCCAAGTAGAGAAGACCATATCCCACATCTGAGGAATTGGATCCAATATTTCAGTGTCAAGTAATTTCTCCACCAACAAGCTACCAATCACCCCCTTCCCAATAATGCATCAAAACCAGTTAAGGTGAGCTCCATTAATAATAAGGAAGTATATATTCAAGAATGGAGTGATTTTTAATGCGAAGATTCGACCCAAACTCTTGAGGACAGATGTCTGATCTAATGGAGAAACCCGCAAAGGATGATGAAGATCTATGAAAGGAAGTAACTGGTGGCAGAACGGAACAAACGAATTCAAAGGCGGATAATCAGAATGAACCACATATTAAGGAGGAAACAATTTGTGGGATGAGCTTAAAGAATATGGGAAAATCAAAAGGATTAATCCATCAATTCCCAAGTCTGCAAGCCCAATCAGATATTGGGCTAGTTTGGAGCTAAAAACAGATTTTCCACTGGTCATGATCATTTTAGAGCATGAGGAAGACCATCAAAGTGCCAAGTACCAGCTACAACACCTCCAACCAAATGCATAGCATCTTGAGAGGGTATTCATTTTCTTTCTGGATGATACTTTGGTGAATGGAGAGGGAAATCACAAGACAATTTTTTACTCTCATTAAAGATCATGTTTATTGCAACACTGATCACATGGTCTAAATGTAACGACCCAAAAATTCACACACGAACAACACAGTAAAAGACAGGATTTTTTTTTTGACTTGCTTCCACACATAACACGACACAACATGTCGTCACAAAGTTACAACCAACTCTGGGAACCACTTGTTACGGGGATGACCACAAGGTCAACACGTAAACATTCACACCCAAAAGGATAATACACTTTCTCTTTTTGACAAGACAACATAGAAGTCCAACCACAGAACACACTTACAGTTAGGGCCGACCACAATGAGATATTCTTGAGGGTTATTTATTTTAAATAGACATCTTGTAATTCTTAGCTTACGTTTTCAAGGAGGCTCAAGATATGATTCATACAATTCATCTTACCAAGCTAAGTTTATTATTTTTACACTGAGTAATCATCTTTAAATCTTCTCTATTATGACATTTATTTGCTTAATTCGTTTATTTGGAGAAAGGGGTAATTTAATTCCACAAGGCCATCTATTTACACTTACGCTACTAGAACTTGTTCATGCCCATATGACAACATGGGTTTGCGTTCAACACACTTAAGAGAAGAAAGACAAAGCACCTTGGAAAAAGGTTAGAGGGAGAAGGTTGAGTTGAAATCATCTTTAAGACCTCATTTGTTATTATCAAGATTTAATTGAAACTTGAGAACTTAACCAAAATTATTAAAGATTTTACTTAGGCTTTACTAAATGAGTTTTATAAAAATAAAACAATTTACCTTCCAATGGCTGAGAGATAGATTGTGTGGTTTCTAAATTGTTTTCTCCTGCTTATTAAATCTTATTATCTTCCAGAACTAACCATAGATTTCCTTTAAGTTCGTTTAAGAATTTCACCATGAAAAGGGATAGTGTTTATTAGTGTAGCTAGGGATATCAAGTTATATAATGTTACTTGACAAAGGATAGTTTCATCTTTGATCACTTATGGAATTACATGCTCTCAAGTTGGTCACCTCTACACTAATTTATTTGCAATATAAATTTTAGTTTGACTTCTATAAGTATCAAACAACCCATTTTATTTTACTTATAACACACTATTACTAAGTCTTAGAAAAATTTAACTCAACATTTAATCGTAGGGGGTAAAGTTTAACAATACTCATTTACGAAAATGAAAAAAGGTTACATCAACTCTTAGAATACCGATAATCTATTAAGGTCACTCAAAAAGCGGTAATCCAACTTTCTTATATTTTCCAAGATAGGTAGACAATTCAAGGTTCCAAAGTTAAGACGACATAATCCACGATACAATATACTAAGACATTGATCCTCTTCTAAATTTTCCACTAGATGTTATCAATAGTTGAACAATATAAAAAGGATTCATGCAAAAGAACTTATCAACTGAGGTTGATGTAAAAATCTACAAGTCTATCCCTCATTTACTCGCAAAATCCATCTGCAACAAATTTTCCACAAGAGTCAGTTCGCGAGAACTGAGCAAGATAAGGCTACACAAAACCACCATAACTATTATCTAACAATACCACAAAAGGAAGCACTTTATTACAAGAATTGGGTCAAACCTCTAAACACTATCAACACATCAAGTTATAATAAAGTCTCCATCATGCCAATCAAAGAAGGAGAAGACCTTGTACTTCAGTTAGGAGTAAAAGCAATGAAAGTATAGCAATCGTATGAGAATGGCCCTTGGCCCTATAAGGAGAAATAAACAATCTAGCAAAAATAGAATTCCCATCAAGTAAATAATTAAATAATAATTACAAGATTGAGATTTGATATATAGACCAACCATCTAGAAATTTATCAAAGGTGCCAAACAAATAGGCTAAAATAATATATTTCTAAAAGAACAAGAGTTGATCGGCCCAAGAAAGGGGAAACACGGGTTTCAAAAAAAATAACACAAAAAGACATGTATAATAGAGTTTCAAACCGGAAATCAAATAGAGTATACACACAACATAAGTTTCAAAGCGAAGGCAAAGTATACTAGTTTTGACCATTAACTCCAAGAGATTTTCCAATCATTCAAGAAGGGCCAATGCCTTACAGGCTAGTAGCAAACACGCGAGAGAAGAAGGGAGTTCCGTCAAACAAGAGTATATAAAAATGTCATCAACAAATTTTATAACACTAAAGATTTTCAAACCTCCACAACAATTCTAATGTTTGGTTAATTTAACAATAAATTACCTATTTCCCAAAACAACAATATTTTAAGGCAACCCTAGGTAACACAGTCAACTGTCACACATAGATATAAACATAATTTCTAAGTGACATTATCAAAACAAAACATTCCGCTATGAATCCATAAGACTATCAAATGAAAGATGAGTTTTTCCTGAAGATTAATCGCATTTAAGGAAATTTCCATCACAAAATATTAAGGTAATTACGTGCATAAAAACTGACCAATATTAATTAATAGTGTTAACATTATAAAGGAGAAATAATGCAAGTTAGGAAAAATAGAAGAGCGCCATCAACAATAATTTTGAGAGGGGGATTAGACCAAAACTATTCTAGTGTCAACGAGGTACTGGATTCGCACAATGAAACCTTGAGCTTAGTTGATCCGAAAAGCTAGTTATGGTTCAAGTTGATAGGGATGGTCAAGGTACTTCTTGAGGATGGCCTTCAAAGCCTAGAAACAAGATGAAAGATAATATAAGAGTCTAAACACGCGAGACAGAAAACACATTGCACACAAACCTTTTCATTCTAAAAGTTTTAATACCGAAACTTTAAGCTGGCTAGCCCAAGCATTGATCACACTAATCCTACAACCTTTCTTTCTTGATGCCAAAAGGTTATCAAAGGGACTTGAGAAGAAGCTAACAAGAAACGTCAAAAGAAAAACTTGGGTGCTAGGGAGGGGCTTCATAGTTATCGTAAACTTACTTCCATGATAATGAAAATACTAGTTTGATCAACATAATAACTTGCAACTCAATCGCAGAGAAGAATTAATACATAAACAAACAGACGAAGGTCTATCACTTGAGCAAAAGAAACATAACACCCAAAAGAGAGGGCACACGCATCCTTTCGACCAACATACTGACAATGATAAAAGCTAAAACAAGAAGAAAACAAGCAGAAAGGGGAGATCTCCCATCATGACATCCAACTGAAAAAACAATGCAAGGAAAAGGTGGTTCGATTTCACAATAATTTTAAATATAGTAACAGTAGAAAAGTGTAGAAATATCTTGCCTTTTTATCTAGATTCAACATCGCCCTCCTGCCTCTTCCATTGCTTTGGACGCCCTCCCAAAATCCCACACCCAACAAAACATGCCAGACCGTAGAGGAAGCCAGTGGAAGCTGGAAACGTGGGAGGAGAAGAGGCATCCATCGCCCAAGTCACAGAGGAGAAGATAATGAAAGGAAGATGGTTTGTTGCAGGAAACAGGAACAAAACTGAGCAGAGGGAAATAGAACAGCACCCAAACATACTTCCCTCCTTCCAAGGGCTAGTAGTTAAAGAATGGGGCACTTGAGAGAAAGGATTTCTATGAGACTCTCTGAAACATGCAACAAGGTCAACAATGATAGACTGGAACATTTGAAGAAGAACATCAGCCTCCAAACTAACGTATGCAAGGTAAGAAGAGGAGGATTTCCAACGAAGCATGCAAAACATGACAAAATGCCGAAGCAAATCAGTCTGCCACGGGGGAAAAAAAGTTCAGGAATACGCAGCAAGCAAAATGTGTACTTCATGAATATTCTGATATGAAACAAATCCACACTCTATGATATCCTCTTCCATGAGTTATATCGTAAAACAAGTAAGGTCTCAATAGAGAATCTGTAGCAATAAACTTCATCCTGTCTCCTGGTAACACTCTCACTGTCACAAAGTTGATTTTGATAAAAAAATATCTTGAAGGAGAAACCCGAACTTGACGATGCATCTCGATTCTGAACAGATAACAACATAGTTGGACAACCTGCTTGTTGGAAGCGCTCAAAAAAGGTTCCTACTATACTGCAACATGCCTGCTGCCTGGCTACTTACTGTTGCAGGCCGCTGCTGTGGATCCCTGACAAGAACACACCTCACAACACCCACTGAAAGTGGAGGTAACACGCCTGCTTCACTAGCTTGAAGCTCCATCTAGCCATCATGTCAAACCATTACTGCACCCATACGCATTGAACAAAAGAATCAAAAAGAGATCAAGGTGAAGAAAAACAGGACTCCACCGACTCCCATCTCCCTCACGCAAGGTAGAAACATAATGGCCATTACAGTCTGCAGGGTAGGTGGTTGGGAGGAGACTAATGCCATCCACTTGCAACAAGACATGCGAATGGACCTGGTCGGCCAAGGTGGAAATGGAGGGTAGGTAAAAGCAGTTTAAAAGATTTAAAAACTGGGCAGTCCTCACCACAACTTGGCGCCCCCATGAGCCCCTCCTTTAGCAAAGATACGGGATAACAAAATTTCTACTAAGGTAAGCTCACAAAGCATACGAAAGAAGATATCTTAATACAATGCAAAAGGGAGTTACAAGATTACCTGAACAGTTCTCATAAGCTAAAAAGGTATACAAATTTTTGTATGATTACTATTCAACCCGAGAAAATTTAATCGCGTACACACAAGTAAGCTAGAGAAAGTAAGAATCGAACTCTCCATTACTCACAAGGATTAAAAACAACATGCGAACATGCCTAAGCGACCAAGTGCAGAAAACTAGAGGTTGGCATTCAAAAGCAAACACAAGGCAAGGAACGACCATGGCACCAAAACAGGTAATCCCTTCCTTAGCGCGGAACGGGGTTCATTCTGCAAAGCGACCAACCAAACAATAAAATCGTTTAACGATAATTAATAATACAGTTGATAACAATCGACACTAAAATAACGAGTTACCGTTGATCAATAATTAAAATAATAATATTGTTAATATTATTATTTAATTATTATTATTATTATTATTATTATTATTACCACTTAAAATAATTATTAATCATATTAACAAAGACGTATATACCAACTTGACGATAATGTAAAACAATAACACTATAAGATAGAGGCCAATCGATAATTAAATTAAAACAACATTGTTATCATTATATACTATAAATATAAATAATTTCTACTCACATCAATAATGACCAATGATCCAGCTTAACCATGCGACAACAAGATCCTCCTTAAATAGGTTAACGCACAGGACATCACACAGTCCACACATAGAGGTGTCAATAACAACTTGAGAACGCAAGAAGGAGAGGGAAGGTTCTAAAACATCACTGAGACAAGATCTAAGACAACGGAAATACACACAGCCATTTGACGCTCAACAGGAGGGTCATTGCGACAAGAACTAGGGTACACGCCGAACGGGGCATTACACTAAATTTGCAAGGAAATGAATCTATTTCTCCCAGCCTGTATCAGGTTTTTTTAGCTCCCTTTTATTTTGGTTAGAATAGGGGTGTATTAGGATTTTTTGTTGCTAAACAAGTGCTTATACACAATCTACATGTTTCTATTTGGAACATGTATGATTTTGCATTTTTGTATATAGTTTTTTTGTCCTTGTTGTTGTTGCACAACACATTTCAAGTAGTTTCCATGGTGGAGATCAAATAGTTGGAGAAGTCTAAAATTTTCTATTCAAAGCTCCATAGATCAAATTCAATCAGTGCTAAGTTCATGTGGATCCAGGAGATGGGTTTTAAATTTGAGATCAATTTTAAAAATTATGCTTGACTCCATGCCCAATGGATGCTTCAAGGCTAATACTGGTCTTCATCATCTAGCAGGAAGATGTCCCTTAGAGGTCATCAAACTATTGTCCAAAATTACACCCCATGTAATTTTGCACAACTCATCAAAATTGGACTTAGCCACTTTTTCTCAAGAAATTTATGCAAGACTAAGTCAGTCCTTCATGGAATGCATGAATGTGGTGTCCCACGAGTTCTCCTAATCCATAGAACAAAAGGAATGAGAATTCTGGGACTTAGGATAATTTTGACAAACTTAGCATTCCGAGGAGTCTTTTAGACCTTCGCGGCACTACGGAAATTAGTTCCTCACGGGTCGAAGGAAGGTCAGAGCACCGCAGAGTCGTATAACTATTGAAGGTTGAATAAATTAGCTAAGGATAGAATCTGTGGAGCAAAGGAAGTGAGAAAACAGTTTGTTCTAAGTGGCATGGAAATGTAGTGTCAGGTGGACTCGGAAATTACAGAGTTTCATTGAGTTTGTCAATTATGCAGAACTAAATACAAATCCGCCAAGAGGTGAAGTTGTGACACATGAAGAACAAGTTTGAGCACCACACAATGATGGAAATAAAATTTCAAATATAACTAAGGCTGGATATTATGAGACACTTACTTAGTGTCTCGCAAGTTTTCCAATTGCAGTGTTTCGCGGATTCTCACAAAGCCATAGAACGAAGGAACATGGTCACAAGTCTTAATGTCACATGAAGAAGAAATTAGACCTTAGCAGCATAATGATAGTGCGTAGGAAAAGTGCGGAACTTTTCAAATTTGTGGTAGGATCTGCGAAACATTCAAAACCACACAACAAAGAATTCTGTGGGAGCCACAAAAGCCACACAACAAGAAGATATCCACGAGACGATGTCAAAGCTGCATAAAAAATAAAATACATGGATGAAAAAATGAGTAGAGTGCAGGTGGTATAACATATGCAGAGTTGTGTGATGGTCACAGAAGACACAACAGAGGTCGTGGATCAAGGAAGAAACATCAAAATTCTGCAGGGCACCTCAAAGCCACACTTGTTTGTTCGAAGAAACGCTCAACCACTCCACTGGCTAGAGTTTAATGAAGTATGGGCATCATTTCTTCTCTTTAATATCTCTCCCTGGGCCCTTGGAAATGATAGTTTAGGATTAGTTGGAGTAATTTTAGCATTAGAGTAGGTTGTGTTTTGCAGGTTTTATTTAATCCACAAAATAGAGGAAGACGACCTTCTCCAGAGGTCTATCTCAAGTTGCAAGTCCCACACTTGAAGATAGTCCCATGTTGCCTCAAAATTATGAATCTTCCATTGTTAAAAGCAGGGTGGAATTTTGAGCTCTAACAGTAGCTAACTAGGGAACATTGGTTTGCAAGGGAAAATGTTGGAATGTACAAATTTCAATGGGTGATTACAAAATGAAAATAAACATGTTCACAATTTCTTTGGAAGATGATCTCAACGGTTTCAATCCTTTACACCCATCTTATGGTATTTTTTTGAATTATATATGTAATTAAAGGTAATGGGAAAACAATATTATTTAATAGTAATGACAACATAGCCTATTCATGTTATTAATTCTACCACAAGAGTTTTTCAAAAAGGGTTCTCTCTATGTGTTGGCTCAACTGTGTGTAGTCCATATGACATAAACAAGGACATATGTAGTACTTATAACCTGCAATTAATTCTTCATAAGCACTCACAAGTGTTTTTTTACATTGGGGATTACTACCACAATTCTTCGATGATCATCCCATACAACTAGTTTGTGGAAATCAACACAAAACATTTGACCTTATCATTACCCTTACGTGTAGTAAACATAAATTGAAAATATGGTCAAGGAATTGTTGGACACGAGGCATTTTTCCAAGTGTGAGTCCATATTCTCCTCCAAAGCTCCACACTTGCAAGAAATATGGGTGATGACGGTTATGAGTGAATTTTCAAGAGTTAAACAAGATGAACATCAAGGAAAAAATCCCATTCCTTTGATTGATAAATTATTCAATGAATTTCATATGGCCCACTTCTACTCCAAGCTAGATCTATGATCCTGCTACCATCCACCTTTGAAGATGATGTCACTAAGACATATTTTCATACCCATGACAACTACTATGAGTTCTTGGTGATGCCATTTTTCTTCAAAAATGCGCCTTCAACATTCAAGAGACTAATGAACTAGATTTTTTTGGCTCGTCCTTTGTAAGTTCATCTAGGTTTTCTGTAATGATATCCTTGTCTACAACAAGACATGAAATAAACATCTAGTTCATTTGGATCACACTTTGTAGCTTCTCAAGTACAATAAAATGTTTGTCAATTTCTGGAATTGTTCTTTTGGCACTTGAGGTGGAATATTTTGGCCAACTCATCTTAGTAAAAGGCATTAAAGTGAATCCCAAGAAAATTGAAGATCTACACAATTGATCCAAACCCTCAAAATTATTTGAGGAAAGTATGGTATTTATGGATACTATAACAAATCTATCAAAAACTATAGTAATATTGCAACTCCCTTAACCCTCATGCTACGAAAAAAATGAATTTTCTTGGTCTACACTAGAAAAGTGTGCCTTTGGCCTACATAAACAATCCACGTATACCACCCCAGTCCTTACTATGCCATATTTATCTGATACCCTTATCATTAATATTTTTTCTCCATGGATATAAATTAGTGCCATATTGATGCAAAAAGGCAGACCATTAGTGTTTTCTAGCAAGGCCTTAACATGTAAGAATATGGAAAAATCCACTTATGAAAAGGAAATTTTAGGCATTCTTCATATAGTACTCACTGAAAACCATATTTGTTGGGTTAATGATTTGGCATAAAGACAAATCATCATAGCTTGAAGTATTTCTATGAACAACAAAATCATTGTCAAAACAACAAAAGTAGGTGACTAATCTCTTTAGATATGATAATGAAATTCTATATGAGAAGAGAAAATAAAATGTGATTGCAGATGTTTTATCATGCAAATTTGAAGAATGTGAGATCATGTGTGCCTTAGCCTTACCAACACATGATTGGTTCCAAGAGGTCCAACAAAATTCGCATCCATGTGCACACGTTCAATAGTTCAGTTGATACCTCACAAATGATCTTGGAACAAGTCAATGTACTCTTGAGATAGAATTTGTTTGCATTGTTAAGGACAACAGGTTCTTTCAACAAAGTCAACTCTTCAAGATTATTTGTTGTTAGAATTACATGCATCACCCTTTGTAGGGCATTTTGGGTTCTTAAAATGTATTTTCGCAAGTCAAAAGAAACTTCTTCTAGGATGCCACGAAACATGATTTTAAAAATAGGCGGCAAAATGTGCCACATGCTAGCATCAAAAGGAGAGAATATCTAGACTCCTAACACTCTACAACTATTACCAATCCCCAATATAATATGGATTGATGTCTCCGTTGATATGATTGAGGGGGTGCCCATGTTAGTGATAAATCAATGATCTTGGTGGTGGTTGACTACCTTTCCAAATATGCCCACTTCTCATTTGCCTACTCTTTTAATACATCCATAGTGGAACAAATCTACGTCAACCAAATTTTACACCTTTATGGCAATGCCCTCTTTCATTGTCTCAAATCATGATACCATTTTAAATAGAAACTAGCGTAAGAAATTGTTTAAGAAAAAAGGGACATAAATAAAAATGAGCTCAACGCACTACCCTTAGGATGATGGTGAAACAAATATCCACAATAAATGCTTCAATACCTACATGTGTTATTTTTCTTCAAAACAACACACATTGGACTAAGTGGCTTCCTCTTGGTGAATGATGGTACAACACTTCTTACCACACTTTGACCAAGATAATACCCTATGAATTTGTGTAAGGTCAACCCCCGCCATATCTCATGTCCTATCTTCTAAGTAGCTCTAAGGTGTAGGTGGTCAATTCAACACTATGCCATTGGGAATCTCTTCTTTTTCCTCTAAAGGATAACTTGGCATAGGTTCATAACCGAATGAAGTAACACAATTTTGAGCACTCTTTTTCCATTGGATATATGGATATTTTTGCAGCCACATCCATACAAGTAGACTTCTTTGAAACTAAAAGCTAGTCAAAAGTTAGCGCATATATTGCAAGGACCCTACTAAGTGCTACAACAAATGGTGAAATCATGTATAAGTTGGACCTACCCCCATCTTTGAATATTCATTTTATATTCCATGTATCATGTTTGAAGAAAGTTTTTGAGAAATGTATCTTTTCTTTTAAGTGTACTTGCCTCTTCTAAAGTAGGATGAAGAAAGTTCCATCCTTGATCTTGAGGTTATCCATGCCAAAAAAATTCCATCACTCTACAATTGTACCATCACTAATGTTTTGGTCTAATGGTGGGGTGTGACACAAGAGGATGTAACTTAATAACCTCTCTAGAATCTTTAACTATAGTTTCCAAACCTCAAGATTTAAGGAAAAAGCTTCCCAAAGAGTGAAGGCATGTTAGGACCTTAGGTCCTAACCATATATTATTATTTTGGCATTGTAATAATCATAGTTATTATTTAGCTCGATCCTTGAACATTTATATTAGCATTATAATGCCTATATATTGATATTGTAAGGAAGAGGTATGCCATATCTAGATATAAGAAAGTTCAAATATGTTCTTCACGTTCTTTTGCATTTTTTAATTCCCATTTTCATTAAGTATTCTACACTCAAGTTCCTAAAAATTTCCTAAATGATTCATTGTGGAAAATGGTGAATAGCCATAGGAGACCTCAGATGGTGCAAGTTTAGAGAAGAATGGTTTGAGAGAAGATATGATTTAAAATAACATGACCAACCTAAATGAGGGTTTATGTATGTTTTAACAAAATGTGCACTAAGAAGAGGAAAATCATGTTAATGACTATATCTTAATAAATGGAGGGTCCTCTTTTAGTGACACTCAAATAAGAAATGCATACACAATTTTTATTAAGTAAATATAGGGAATGTGGGGTTAGAAAGTAAAAACAATAAACCAACAAACATACATAATCAAATAAACAAACTGAAATAGTGCAGGGAAAATGGATGTGTTTGGGGAGACTTATTGGTACACTTATCTACATTTTTATCCAGATAAAATATGTTGTGAGATAAAATGTCCTAGGTAAATCAAAAGGAAGAAAGAAGATATAATAAACCATGTAGTGGATGCCTTAGGGTCTTGTGTATGTTTTGGTGTTTCTCTATAATTGGATTCAAATATGTCCTAGCAAACAATGTCCATTTGATGAAGTTTCTTTTTCCTTTAAGTATAGATAAATGACCATTGTGAATACATGCTATAAATGTGAGTAAAATGGGAAAATATGTTTTTTTTGCAAATGGCCTTAGAGATAATTGGTATTTATGTATATCAATTCCTAGGGAAATATTCTAAGAAAGCTAATAAAAGGAATGATAAACAGATCATACCAAGCCACAAAGAACTCAGATGCTAATTAAACACCACACTCAATAAGATGAAAGTAATTTTCCATAATAAATTTACATAAACCTTTGCAAACAAATGAGCATCAACATCATATATTATCATGGAACTCAATGAAATACAATGAGAATGGGCTTTGTTTATATAAGTAAGGAATATCAATCTAAGAACCAATCAAGGTCGTAGATTAAGCCATAAATCAAGGAAGGAACTAGTCATCAAAGAATTAGCCAAGACCATAGATTTAAGAAATAACTAATAATCAAATATCTAGTCAATATCATAGATAAAGGAAAAAATTATACCTAACAACTAGATAATATCTCCCTAATATCTAAATAAGATAAAAGAAATATCCACACACATAAGTGGATGAAGATAAATACAATAAAAGTAAATAAAGTACCTAGGTGAATATGAGCTAAGGTAAATACCTACTCTAACACCCCTTTCAAGTGAAGTTAGGGGCCAAAAATAAAAGTGACATATCCACAATATGAGACCCGATAACTGTAATTAATCATGTACTCATGTACAATATATCCATAAAAAAATCTTGAACCAAAAGTAGGAAAAAATATTGCTATAAGGAAAGAGAAAGAAGAATAAGAAGGAATATGTTCTCACGAACACCCCCTAAGAACAACTTCTGAAACCCCAAGCATGCCACGCAACTCAAGGTAGTGAGGTGATACAAAAGGCTTTGTAAAGATGTCTGCAACCTGCTGCTGAGCCGGAATGTACTCCAAGAAAAGAACACCATCCTAAATGTTTTGACGAATGAAGTGTATGTGTATCTCAATATGCTTGGTCCACTGGTGCTCAACAAGGTTGCGATAAATGTGAATTGCACTTTGGGTATCATACCAAAGTACAGTCGATGAATCTCGTGGGAATCCAAACTCTATCAATAACTGTCAAAGCCAAAGAATTTGCTAACTCGCTCTAACTATTTCTTGGTACTCTGCCTCTGAATATGAAACTTCAATAGCCTGTTACTTTTTGTATGCCCAAGCAACTGGAGAAGAACCAAGATAAAAAATTTAGCCAGAAGTGGAGTGTCTGTCATCAATAGATATCGCCCAATATGAATATGTATATCCAACCAACTAAGTAGAACCCCTAGTGTAGTGTAGGCCAAAGTGGGAAGTGCCCTACAAATAACACAAAATCCTTTTAGCAGCTTTTCAGTAACTATTATGAGGAGAATGTGTGAACCGAGATACAAGCCCTACTGCAAATGAAATGTCAGGGCAAATATGGATCAAGTACATGAGACTTCCAACCAACTGCCTGTATAATGCAGGATCACAAAGTGGAGTGGTACATGTGGAAGTCAAAGTAACCCGAGACTGAAAAGGAGATGGACTTGGCTTGCAATCAACGATATCAAAGTGATGAAGAAGATCATGGGTGTACCTTTGCTGACTCAAATGAATCCCTAAATATGTATGAGAAATCTGCAAACCAAGGAAATAATGCAATAACCCAAGATCTGTAATGTCAAACTATGTAAAAATATCCCTTTGAATAGTCTAAATGTGGGAAGAAGAGTTGTCAATAAGTAACATATCATAAACATACAAGACAAGTAACACAATATCCTCACCATGATGTAGATATACTGTAGGATTGGATTGATAACGAACAAAACCACTAGATAAAATAAAATAATCCATCGTTTCATACCAAGCTCGAGGGGCTTGTTTGAGACCATAGAGAGACCTTCAGAATTTACAAACAAGAGAAGAATCCTGAAAAAATCCAACAGATTGCTCCATGTATATTTCCTCTTGTAAATCTCTATGTAAGAAGTCACGCTTCACATCCATCTGGTATATGGGTCACCCCTGTGATGATGCAACAATAACAAGTAAAAGGTGTACAGAATCCATCTTGGCAACGGGTGCAAAAGTCTCAAAGTAATCAATACCTTCAACTTGTGAAAAAACCTTTGTAACAAGACAAGCCTTATACTTGTCAATGGACCCATCAACTACATATTTGGTTTGGTATATCCACTTATAACTAATCATCTTTCTTCCTTTAAGAAGAGATACCAAATCCCAAGAAGAATACTCAATTGTCATCGCATCATCCCACTCTTATATCCCATGAGCCTGTGAAAAAAATTGTGGATCCTCATAAACTTCCTGACATAAAATTCTAGAACCGGTAGAATGTGGGTCATGATGCCTAGTGGGTCGAAGATTCTGTATGAAAGGTGTTTTCTTAGAAATTGTAGTACGAACCCACTTAGGCATAGTAACAACATTAGTGGGAATAGGATCCTTGTCAACATCTATAACCTCCTCATCAACCTCCTCAAAGAAAGGATCCTCAATATGAGATAAAGAAGTAGGCATGAAAGAAGATGAAGAATCGTGAGGTGTGAAGCGATCATCAAATTGAACATGTGTTCAAAAAATAATCTCATGAGTATCAGGATCTAAAAGTCTATAAGCTCTCATGTCCTCACAATACCCTACAAAGATCAAGGGTTTTCTCTTATTATCCAAGGCTTTCATTTTTTTCTTAGGCACAAAGGCCCAAGCATGGATCCCAAAGACTCGAAAAAATGAGACATTTCGCTTAGTGTTGGACCAAAATTCCTCTGGAGTCAAATGATCAAGTGCTCTATGTGGTATGCGATTATGAATGTAGTTAGCACAATTAATGTCTTCTGCTCAGTAGATAAGAGGTAAATCTCTATAATACATCATGCAGTTAGTTATTTCCTTCAAAGTTTGATTCTTCCGTTCTACTAAGTCATTCTGTTGTGGATTATGAGGAACAAAATGCTGGTTGAAGGTTTTTTATGCAACTAGAAGATTGTTTCTTGACCAAATCCTTGAAAACTTTAAAGTGAGAAAAAATATCACTTTTGTTCTTGATAAAATAAACTCAAGTACGCCTCAAGAAATTATCAATAAAGTTAAGTGCATACTTAGCTCCATTGAAATAGGGGGTAGGAAAAACAATCAAGTCACTATGCACAAGCTCAAGTGATGAAGAAACTCTCTTAAAAAAATACTTAGGAACTGGATCTTGGTGTTGTTTCCCTAATACACAGCCAGAGAAAACTCCCTCAAGACAAGAAACTCTTGGAAGACCATCAACCATACCATGAATTCTCAACTCCTTAAAATATTTGTAATTGAGATGTCCAAATCTCTCATGTCAAAGTTTACTCTCTGAATCTGCATGAGAAACCCATCATATCCCTATAGATAGAGTGTCATCAAAACCCTCAAAGTGATATAGTCTAGAACCATGATCAACAATACCTTGAGAAATAAATGAATGAGGCTCTAAAAAAGTTCGTACTTGTGCCCCATGTGGTGTAAAAGTCACCATTTTTCCTTGACCAGAATGACAAATTTGATATACAGAAAAAAAATTGTAGTGATGTTAGGAACATATAGTGCATCTTGGATACTGCCACCATCAAGGTATATGTCACCTTTTCCTTTAACACAAAGAAAGGAAGAATCTTCAATCTCAATTTTGGAAGTAGAAATCAAACCTAGAGATACAAAAGACTCCTTAGAAGAAGTCATGTGATGAGAAGTACCATAATCTATAACCCAATTATCTACAAGTGGTGACTGAGATTTCCCAACAACATTAAGTGCTTTGCCATGTTGATTATGAGATGGAGTGGAGATAGAAATTTTTTGTTTCTTGACTACATCATCTAAGGCTTGCATTCGCTTATAACCCTATGTTATTCATGAAAATACCCCCACAAAAAGAGCATAAAAGGCTAGACTTATTCCTGTATTTACAAGACTCATTGGGTTTAGAGTTATTTTATTTGGGTTTAAGAGAACTTTGAGATGGAGGAGTGGATTTGGTTTTACTTTTTGGTTTTCCCTTGCCCTTAGGATTAGATGAAACTAATGTCTTTTAAGAGGTGGAAGACTCAAGGTTAGACAATTTAGATTCTTCCCTAGTAAGTTTTTCACAAAAATTTTCTAAGTCAGACATTTTAAATGTGTCACCGAAGGCATTGATGCTAGAAAAAGGGTAGAAACAAAGATTTGGAATGGTCCTCTCAACTTGGATAGAATCAAGTAAACACACTCTTTATCTTTATTATCTCTTCCACTCCCCTTCAATTGTGTCAACAAATGCTTGAACTTGGTAAAATAGTCTATAATTGTTGAAAAATCTTCAGGATTAAGAAAGGTGATCTCAATTTCAAAGTGCATGACTCTCATATGATCCACATTTCCAAATAAACCCTCCAATTTATCCCATATTTTGAAAGGAGAGTCACATTTTTTCAAATTAAACAAAATACCGTAACTTACATAAGTTCCTATCAAATCCATACACTCATCAAATTTGCACTGCTACTGAAATTTCTCATATTCTCTAGTGAACACTGGTTGTTCTGAAAAAAGTTAAAGCCCATAATCCTTTCCGTTTAATGATTTTTTACATTCTTGGTTTCCATGTGTGGTAATTATGTATTGTTAATGACTCAACATGATCTAATGCAAAGTAGATAAAGACGTCATTCTCAAAAATCACCAAAAAATGTAAGAACCAATTAATGCAACAAGACCCCTTGGATTTTGACACTTTATAATTTAGTGTGTGTTACAATATGTTCTAATTATAGTGTGTTTCTCAAAATAAATAGTTCCAATGGAACAAACACAAAAAAAAAGCACTTTTGCAAAAAACGGAACTCAAATCCGAGTTATAGATAAGATATAAGCTTTTCAATTTTATGCTCTACTATTTATTTTAGTTGTCACTAAAACAAAATAAAATGCTCTTACCTTAGGAATCACAAGCTTTAATCCCTCGTATGACCAGGGGCTAAAGATTTCAATGGGTGTGCACTACTTACTATTTTAGGATTGCTCCTCACATGCTAATTAAACTTTTGCAAACAAATGAGCAACAATATCATATATTATTATGGAACTTAATGAAATACAATGAGAATGAGCCTTGCTTATATAGGAAAAGAATATCAATCTAACAATCAGTTAATATTGTAGATCAAACCATAAATCAAGGAAAGAACTAGTTATCAAATAACTAGTCAAGACCATAGATTTATGAAAGAACTAGTCATCAAAGATCTATTCAATACCATAAATCAAGGAAAGAACTATACCTAACAACTAGATAGTATTTTCCTAATATCTAAATACGATAAAAGAAATATACACATATAAGTGGGTGAGGATAAATACAATAAAGGTAAATAAAGTACCTAGGTGAACATGAGCTAAGGTAAATACCTACTCTAACAACCAATATTTTTTTACTAGATGGAATACATTGACACACTTTATAGAAAAAATAACCATTTGGATATTTTAAACCGAATTCAGATTCTACTGAAAAATTTCAATATAATTATTTTTTATTCATATTTCGTCCTAGTTTGGCCAATTTTTTTTTTAAATAGTTGTTAGTCTTAACATGTCTCAACATATTCTACTCTAGTCGAAAAACATCCTAGGAATTAACAACCACATATATAACTAGTCTCTAAGCCCATTTCTAAAAGAAGACATCGTCTAAGGGAAAAAATTAAGCACATAAACTTACAAAAGACAACATTAAGTGAAGGAAATATTTGCTAAAGCAATATAAAGGCAAATTGTGCTAATGCATTATGAAAACATAAGTAGTAGGCAAAATGTAAGGATCTAAGCACAAACTCCTTCCACTAAAACAAAGTCCTTTCCAATCTTGATTGGTAGATCAATGTGCCAACAAGTATTGATGATAAAAACAAACAAAAGCAAAACATGTTTTGAATCCATGCACAATTTTCACGTTGAGTGCAAACCCACTTTGTTGGGCCCCTTTTGGTCACCAATTGTGGGTGTAACTAGGGATGCTCTAGGTTAGGTTCTTTATCTCTAAGACAACAAATTGTGTTGTTCCTTTGGACTTTTGTTTACCAAACATCAGATGTTACAAGTTTGTGGTACCTTTTGATCAGGGTTCAATTGAGGCTTTGGTATTGAAGATTCAACATGGGCTAACATTATGTGAAATAACAATTCAGGTAAGATGACTTTGTATATATAATAGAGAGTTGCAATCAACTTCATGATCACACTATTGTGATAATTTTGTTGCATTATGTGTGGTATCTATATCTTGTACTATCATCTCTTTATTGTGCATGTTATTGTTTTACTTGTGAAGTTATGTTTTCACAAATATTTTCTATTCTAGATTGTAACACAGTCATAATAATTTGGCACATTATGTGTACCATCTATATATTGTATTACCATCTCTTTATTATTTAATGTTATTACTTTTCTTGTGAAGTTAATCGATTTTGATGAATGAAGTAACATGTTTTCATACATATTTTCTATTCTAATACAATCAATTTCGCATTCAAAATTGCTATCTTATAAAGAAAAATATCTTCATATTGCTCATAAAAAATCATGTGACATTTTTAATTTAACCAAACATTATTTTAAGCAAATATCTTCATATTGCTCATAAAATACTATGTGACATTTTTTAATTTAACCAAATATTATTTTAAGCAAGATTTTGTGGAACTTTTACCACAAACATTGCCTAAATGAACTTCCCACTTAAATTTGAGTTACTTACTACAAGATTAATTTCAAATAAACTTTTTGCAACCAATTGGTTACATTTTTACATCATAATGTTTGGACATATACATATATGGATGCTTGGTATGGAGTTGACAGTGATTTACAATAAAAAAACAAGAAAAAATAAATTTATATTTAAACCACATTGTGTCATCTTGAGTATTTTCTTAAAGAGATTTTTGGAATCTTCAAGCAGCGCCACCAGATGTGTTTTCTTTGATGTTTTACTCTTCGTATCTGAATTGGCACACTTACCCTAGTTACTTGTCTCACATTGTAACCATAAACTTTATTGGTAGTTTGTAATTTTGGGCGCCTCAATAATTTTCGTAGACATTTAAGCCCTGAGAAAAAGTAATAAAGAATTTTTTTTTCATCAAATCTAGTTTAACAATATTAATTAAAAAAACATTTAACAAGATTTAAGTACAATTATAACATCTAATGGCTTATGAATTATGAATTATGAATTACATGATAGGTTAGACATTGAAAACAATACAATGAAATTCAGGGACTCATGATAGTTTTCCTAAAAATAAAAATAAAATGTGTCACTATAAATGCAAATGTGAATTTAAAATACATTCAAGATAACATTGTCAAATTAATATTGATTTGCATTACATAAAAAAGTTTAGTGATAAGTAATTGGTACACAAGGTGCAACTGCAGGGGCACAAACAGAATTCAGGAGAGAAGAGAAGGTTTTTATAAACTTCCTCTTTTCAGACCCTTCTCGTCCAATTGAGGTATTAATTGGTGAAGTTGGTTATGACCATCTCCTTATTCAGACCTCCCTTTCCCTTGGTCATTTTGAAGAGGAACATCATGCCTCCTTGTTCAAGTTGAATGCCTCACATTTGCAATCTCTGGAATTCCATGCATTGGTTCATCATGTCTGGAATTTGGTTCCACATCCAAATGGTGCCACAAGTTGGATTTTTGTGGTGGAAATTAGTTGTCTATAGATGCACTAAATTTATGAGAGGATGGAGTTGTATGATTACTTGGAGAAGAATACTGTTGTTTAGGAAGCCAAACAAAGGCTAGAACCGACTTGAATCTTGTTAGAAAAAAATATCTTCACAATGAATCCTTCCAAGAAGACGTTTGTTTTAAAGAAATAATTCGAAAGGAAGAGGAATATGTGGCATTGGGTGCTCGGATTCATGCATGTCTTCAATGGATTCAAGAGGATGGTGGGGGTTCCAAATTCTTTTTTGATTACTTAAAGAAGAAAGAGTCTTCTGAAAAAGTCCTTGGACTTTGTAGCGTGGATGGTTCATTAGAAGCACTATAAGGTATCCTAAATTTGTTCCTTCAACACTTTTAGAAGATTTTTTCACCTTATTCATCCTCTCCTAATGTTATGGTAGCTAGGAATGCTTATCTTAAAGTGATTCCGAATAAGGTGACAAGTTGTGATCGCACACAACTTAGTGGTAATTTATCCAAGTAGAAATTGTATGGTGTTCTTTCTTTAATGTACAACAGAAAATCTCCTGAGCTTAATGGATTACCATGTGAATTCTACAAAGAAATGTGGGAAACTATTGTGGATGATTTTAGTTGTTTAGAAGCAAAAATATTCACTTCAAACACTTTGTCCAAAATCCTGAATCAAGGATTAATCAAGTTAATCTCTAAATCTGCAGCAAGAGACATTATTAGTGGATGGAGACCTATAACCTTGGTAAGTGTTGTGTATAAAATCCTTGCTAGAGATCTAACACTTTGTGTATGAAGTGTTGCTAGTCAGATTGTCCGTAAGGATCAAACTAGTTTTGTTCAAGGACGTTTCATTCTCGACACAATTTTGTTTTCTTGGGAAGCTATTATAGAGTGGGTTGGTGAGACTAAATAGAAAATACTCTTCCTCAAGTTTGACTTTAATAAAACATGAGAGAATTGATTGGGCATTCATTTTAAAAAGGTTGATTATTCTTAGCTTTGGCTCATAGTTTGTAATGAGCTTCAAAACTTCATATCTTAAAAAATACTTGCAGATAAAATGCAGATGATAGCTCAAAATGACCACAAAATGGCAGCTATAAAACAAAATTAAGTTTAGATTTTTCCAACCACAGAAACCCACTAAAACGATATCCTGAAATCTCCAAATGGGTAGATCAAGCTTGAAATAAATGTGGCATCCCCCAAAAAACATGCCCTAGCTGTAATTTGTGCCCTAACACGGATGGAAATTGGTGTCCCCAGATTTCATCCTGAAATCTGTGACTACCCTATTCGAAAAATTTTCGTACTTTAAAAAAAATGGGTCGTTTTGTGTTTTTATTGCCAGAAAATTCTTGTATTGCGTCAAGATATTCCCAAAGAGCCATATTAGCCATTTTCGCCAAATACCCAGATGCCCGAAATTGTTATATTCTGTCATCGGAATTTGTCTGCGGGAAAGTTGTATTTAATTATTTTGAGCCCCGTTTGAGGCAATTTGCGCTCCGATTTAACCCTGTTGTAATCAAACATATCATTATTCCTATATACCAGAAGGGTTTTAACTAGGAATAAGTTTTGGGCTTTATTTGTGACTTTTGACAACTTTTCGTGTTTTTATGTTTTCCCGTTTCGTTTTCTGTGAAATTTCTCTAGATCAATTCCTTTGTCGGGTTAGCCCGATTCTTGGCCTGGAGTATTCGGAGATCACATACACACATTGTGCCAGAAGGAAGTTGCCATCGGAAGTCCGGTTTACTGGGAAAAGACGAAGTCGTGCACTAAAAAGCCCCTGTAGGGTTGGGCGCTTTTTTTTGGAAAACAAAAGATTTAAGTGGATCATGGGAAAAATAGAAGCAACAGGCAGGTGGGATTTTATTGCCTGCCTTGCAGGGTACTTTTTCCCATGATGGAAAAGTCACTTAAGTTGCAGTGGGAATATTAGAGGCAGCAGGTAGGCGGGAATTTATTGCCTGCCTTGTAGGGTAAAAATTCCCATGGTAAAATAAAAGAAAAGTGACTTAAGTGAAATCATGAGATTTTATTGCCTGCCATGCAGGGTAAATAATCCCATTGTCAAAGTCAAATCACTTAAGGGGATCATGGGATTTCCGGGGCTGCCTTGCAGGGTAAAAATTCCCATTGCCATGCGTTTTTAAAAATAAAATTCTATTATGCTAAAAAGTGTGCCCCCTTTGGAGAGAGAAAGACAGCCTTTAAAGTGATTAAATTAATTAATTTCTCTTCTAATTTTGGTGCCCAGGTATGGAGAAAAGTCAACAAAAGCAAAAGGGATTAAATCAATTGGAAATAGATTGTCTAAAATTAAATAAATTAATTTATTTAAAGGCAGCCCTCTCTTGTGAAAAAGTGCGCCCCTTTTAGGAAGGACTTAATGCTTTTTGAAGTATTAAATGATTAAATAAATTCCTATTTTCAGTGGCTAAGGTTAAGGCACACTGTGAAGCTTCAGTTGAGTGAAGAGTGAATTTTTAAATTGGACTAATTTAATTAATTGGATGGCTGTCCTTAAACATGCTATTTTAACACATCAGTTAAAGAGAGAAGCATGATTTTTAATTAATTAATTGCCAGGAATAGAAGGGGCAATTATTAATTAAATAATTATGAGGGCTATATAAGCATGCGCTGCCATAAGGATGAATTAATTAATTCACAGGTGAAGAAGTGCAGCCCAGAGGAAAAGTGCACCCCATTTGGAGAAAGATTTTGCTCAGAGGAAGGTGGATTTGATGCTAAAAGCTTCTAGTTTTGGCGCACGCTTTGAAGAAGGCTAATTTGTGTCTGCATAATTGTTTGTAGAAGTGATACAAGTGCTTAAGTGAAGTTGGAAAAATTCATGCTCACTTTGCAGGCAAATAAAACATCAATTTTTGGGGTAGCAAGCTTGACTAGTGCAGATTTTTATTATTAAAATTCACTGTTCATGTTCCAGTGGCCATCTTTGTCTGAATTAATTGCAGAAATTCATCACAGGTGCTTTACAAAAAGAAAAGAAGCTCTAATCAATGTCCAATACATTGAATATATCCTCTAAATCTGAAGAATTATCTAGATCTGCACCAGTTTTGAAGAATTCCAGTCAAATAAGAAGAAAAAGAATTATTCAGACAAAGATAGACAAAGCTATGGCGAAGAAAGATGAAAAAGAAAGTGCAACAGAGTTATGCATCACTTCTAAATTTGTAGATATTGGAGACACGGATCTAGGCTCGGAACCTCTTGCTGAATTGATAGACAGATCCATAGTAGGAAAGACTTCACTCATGCATGCAAGAAAAACTTCACTCATGCGTGCAGATTAAAAGTAGTGGAATTATTTTAGTTGCAGTTTTTCCATCCACAGCTCAGTTGCCAGAGTTTGTTATGTAGGTGCTGATCCATATCCAGAGATGCAGATGCAGATGCAAATCCATATGCAGATCCAGATCCAGATCTCATAGTTACAAAAGCTTCCGACACAAAGGTTTCATCCTCTTGTTTTGAATGCAGCCTGTGAATAAGTCAGTGCGTGGAAAATTCCTTCCAAGATCTTGTGCAAATGCTCCCATCTTCTAGTTGAAGCCTTCATTGAATTTTCATTCATTCGAAGTGCTTTCTAGAATTTTTAATTGCTTATATGCAATTAAAAATAAGGATGATGAGTTATCTATGGAAAACATTGCATTGATGCATGTATTGGAGGAGAAGAACTGCAAAAGCTTCAAGGATAAAAGAGAAGACAAGGCGAAGGCAAAATCCAGTTGTTTCCAATTCTAGCTTGTTGTTTCCAGATCTAGCTCGCTTCCAGATCCAACTTGTTGTTTCCAGATCCAGTCGTTTCCAATTCCAGTTTGTTTCCAGATCCAACTACTCCCAGATCCAGTTTGGTGAGAATCAAAGGCAAAAGAATCAGCTGCATGCAGACATGAAAAAGGACAAGACTGCAACTTTCCTCTTCCTTTTTCTTTCCTCCGACAAAGTAATTGAGCGATCAATTAAATTATACAACTTAAGTGATTGGTTTAAAAGTCATTACTTGAAGAAGTCAACTACTTGGAGATAGGTGGTGGACGTGCAAAATAGAAGGTTCTATTTTCAGTTGCAAATCATACATGTCATGCAAAGAGGAATTCCAGGATGAATATTATCAGTTGTTTTTTCCTCCGACTTCCACATATGCCAGTTCAACTAAAAGATTCCAACTTGTAATTGCCCCTCTACATTCTATAAGTAGAGGAAGAACCTTCAGGTTAAGGATCAGAATTGGTAAGCAGCAACCTTGTGTTTCAGACTTTGTGCTGAAACTCTTGAGAGCCACTTGAAGCAAAGGATTACACAGGAGCAGATTTCCGGAGAACTTTGTGTCGCGATGTATTGTGTTTCTTGCTTTTTATCTTAGATCTCTTAATAAACTGTGTTATTTTAGATCTAGATCTAGAGCTACCTTTGCTTAGAATTTTGCATTTATATCTATTGGTTTCTTCTATGTGCATGCAATCAACTCTGCTATCTATTGATTGGGATGCACATCTTCCCCATTTCTTCTCTGTGTTTACATAATCTCCTTCTTCTATAAAGTATTTCCTTTCTTAAACAACTGCTTACTTGTTACAAAACTATTCAGTTATGGTTCATGAATTGAGTAGTTAAAGTAAAACCCCATTTAGATATTAGCATACTTTAATTGACAAATCTGACATGGGAGCCTCACCGATAAATGAGGGAGATTTATCTCATAATTTCCTAGGTTTTGTGCTATGCAAAAAATATAGCCAACAAAAACCCTTTCTATTATAAAATTATGAATTTTAAGCTCACTTGTGACTCCCAGATGAAGCCACCAATGCAACAAATGAGGGTTTTCGCCCCCAAGCATTGTGATTATTGAGGGTTTTCGTCCTCAAAGGATGAAAAATGAGAGCTCAATGCTCCAATTTCCAAAGAGAAATATCAAATTCACCAGATGATCCTTATAATGAGCCCCAACCTTTTCTTTTATAGCCTTTCTTTTTTTTTCCCTTGCGGAGCACTCCATGTAGGCCTCTTAATTTATTTTTTGACATTTACTTTTCTCACTTAAGGGGGGACGACCTCACCCCTTTAACATTATTTTTCTATTTTGGGGTTGGTGCTTGCTTGGTACTTTTAGCCAACTTGTTATTTTTTATGCTAAAATCGGCAATTTGCCTTTTACAAAATATTACAAAGCTAAAAATAGCAAATTACAATTATAGCATGAATGTACTTCCCTTATTCTCTCCCTTAAAGCCCACAGGAAGTAGAAATGGGCCCCAAGGTCTTCAATTCGATCTTGCTTGGAAAAGGGGAAATTACAAATTTTCGAACTAATCCAAAATATAGGATTCTTTGTCTTTCTTCTTTTCAAACGCAAGAAAAGGATGAACAAGGGAAGATAGTGAATAATATTTCAATTTTCTTCATTCATATTTATGTTTTATTTTTGTATTTCCCATTCTTAGTGGGTCGGCTAGGTTGGAGAGTTTTTAATAAGCTCAAAATAAAGAAATAAGATATTAATGAGGTCAGTAGGGTTTTGTGGAATTTTAAAGGCAAAAAAAAAAGAACAAAAGAAGCTTTTGGAGGTTGGTCCTGCATGGTTGATCCTTGGCGCCAAGAAGAGGATATAAAAAGAGATTAAGGGCTTCATTTGGGGCATCGACTTTTGGGAATTTTATCTAATTTGGACCTTTGGGCTGTTTGCTCATTGTCTTTCCACTTTTGGGAGAAAATCCAGTTGTGTGGCTTTCCAAGAAGGATGAAAACCTTTTTTGTGGTGGTTGGAGGACGAAAACAATCTTTCCTTGGTTGGAGCAAAGACATATTGAAGATCTTTTTGCAGATTTGGACATTGGAGGATCAAAGAAGTCATCTACAGACATTTGCATGCATTGTGGGGTCTCTCCTAGGTGGAATGACTTACCCTAGTGTGGAGTTTGGTGCCTTCTTGGGCACGTCAATCAGATTTGAATTCATATTTGACTTCCTTGTTATTTATAAGGCTAGAATCAATCATTATTTGTGGAGTTTGGGGTTTCTAAACCCTCATTTCATAAATTTTTTTGCAGTTGTGCTTCGTTGCTTTTTAATTAATTTCCAACAGTGTTTTTAATCATATTTCATATTGAATATTGATTTGGTGGATGCCTAAAACACATATATCTATTTTAGCAAAATTGTTTGAAGAATTTTAAGTGATTTGCATGCTTTTTGCACCGTTTTCCTAAAAATCCGATTGTTGTTCAAATCTGGGTTTTATTTTCAGTTTGCTGGTCCTAAAATCAGATTTGGTAATATTGGGGTTTGAGCTAATTTCCTTCTTTTCAGTTTCAGCCCTTGAAAGGGATATTACAGTGGTATCAGAGAACGGATCTTCAAAGGCCTAGGGTTTCAATGGAAGAAGGCCATAAGAGTTTTCTATACTACCAAAGAAGAAGGAAAGTGGATCAACCAAGAGAAGAGGACAATATGGCCAATCAAAACCCTCAAGAAACCAAGTTCGATAAGTTGATTGCTGGTCAAGAGAGATTAATAGACACAATGGTCTTCCTTGCCCTATCTCTTCAAAAGATGAATGAACCTAGGGTTCATAATAGCGGTGGTAACTCATCCAGAGCTAATATTGCACGGCAACCTTTGGGATCAGCCCACGGAGCAGCCATGAGGCCTACTTTCCTTTCAAGGGAAGAAGCTATTCCGGATGTTGAAACAAGGCCCTCTACCAGGCAGAACATTGCCACAAGTTATGAAGAGTATATTGCTCTTCCAAGAGAGATTCGTGAAGCTATTTCACTCGCCGAATTCATTAGTGTGAGCAAGGGAAAGTCAAGGCCCAAGCCTAGGCCACAAGCTACACAAGAGGAAAAAGTAGGGTTGCGAGTAATGAAAGAATCCATCACACATGTGGGAGAGGAAGAAATCATGGAGCTTGAGCCCGTGAAGGATGAAGATTCAGCCTTTACTCCCATTATTGTTCACGAAAGTCAACATGATGAGGTAATTGTTAATCATTGTTTGCCTAATATTGATAATATTTCAGCGTGTGTGGATTCCAGGATTGAAAAGGAGGATGGTGAATAAGTAGAGAAACTAAAATGGATAGTTGAAACCCATTTGAGAGGACAAGGTAACAAACAACTTGCTGGTCTGTTTAGAACAACAATCAATAAGGAGCCCAAGGATAAAGGTTTGGTGCATAAGCCTAGGAAGGAAAGATAAATCATGAAGCACGAATTGGAAGGTATAAATCTTTTGATATTTCATGATGATTCTATGATTTCTAATGATGACACATTACAAGAGAATAAAGAAGAAAAATCTGATTTATAAGATGATGAAGAGAAGGACGTAATTCAAATTTTTTTCTTTATGCCATGCCATTTCAGATTTATGATCACGGGCAATTAGTTGAAAAGGACGACCTTGGGAAAAATTTAATGCTCCAAAGAAAATCACGAAAAATGGGAAGAGTTCATGATGCTAAGGATGGAGAAGAATCAGAATTGCATAGGGTCAATGGACTAAGACTTTTGGGTAACCTTGTGGGGGTTCATATGTATGAAAAGAGTGCTTTTCCGGGTGCCTATGATCACTTTTAGTTTGCTGGAAATTTCTGGACAACAATGTATGGTAAGCAATTGCATGGTGTATATGACTCCGGTAAGAACCATGAAGATGTCATGTGCAAGTATCAACAAAAGATTGTTGAAGGCAAGGCAAGAAGAGCCTCATTTGTTGAACCTAAGATGAAGAGGAAGGCTGATCCTAGTTCAGAAATTCTAAGTCACACAGTCAGTAGTGTGGAGGACATCCCAACCATCCCTCATCCGGAAAGGATTAGAGAACATGTTGAGGGCAGGCCAAGGTATGATCAGATTTCATATCTTTTAACTTTCCCTATGTTGATGCAATATGTTGTATTGTCTTGAGCAGCATGTTGAGATCAATTTCATAAGAGCAAGAACTATACGGTGGGACAAGCTTTTGAGCACTTAGACCTCTTCCTTCCAAGGTCTAGGTTGTGGGCATATAGAAGTTTGGGATGTCCGGTTGAACCTCTTGTATTGTAAGGATGTTGTTACAAACTTGATGTAATATTGTTTACATCCTTATGCACATGGTTATAGAACAAATTGGTAATCACAAGAGGATTGCATTTCTGATCCATAGTTGTGGATCTAGTGTATTGCATGGGAAGCAAGATGGTCTTCCACCTCCATGCCATGCACGAAGGTGCATGTGACAACTCATGCTTCCACATGAGGCGAGTGTAAAATACTCTTCCTAATTTTGCATTTTTGCATGGATAATCCCTTTCCTTGAAAAAAATTGTAGGTCGGTAATTTTGATAAAGTGTTCTTTCACGTAATATTTTATCCTTCATCGCAATCGTCTTAGTATCTCAACTGGTACATTCTAACTATGTCAATTTCAATCAAGAAATTTTGAATGATTCATTCTCCCGTTACGTCACAAACCGTGTCCTCTTCAATTATTTAATTAATGGGGCTGTGCATACCGTTCCATTTAGGCAGCAAGAATTAGAGGCTGATTTGGGGGCAATCTTTAGAGTCTTAATATGATGGGTAAGAAATATTAATTTAATACTCATAGAAGTTGTTCGAACAAGGACTTGGACATCCCAACTTTTTTTTCCTTTTTTATTAATTGAAATCGTAGGACTGTTCGTGAGCACAGTGCACGGAGGCAATCCGCACTTCTATGGACTGATCCAAATTGCAACAAGGTAGGACAATTTTAATGGGGTTGCTTCTATCATGTGGGAATTGATGATGAGACAGTTACCAAGAGGTTGTAGCAAGAAGTAAGAACCATTGGGAAGAAGTGAGTATAAGTTTTAGCAAATATTGCATGATATCTTATGAGCCAGAAGAAGGAAAGCTTATTCTCCAGGCACTACCCGACTTCCAAACGGAAACCTGGCACGAGCATTAGCTAGAGGCAGAATACCTTGAAAGTTTCGGGTAGTTGTCTCCATCCTTCCTGCATTCATGTGTCAATAGTTTGTAAGAGTTCCACATTCTGGGCAAGCGAAATCATGCTCAGCACAAGTGGGGAACACTTGAAGTGATTCCAACACAGTCATATTAAGGAGCTTCACTTGTTGCCAAAGAGTCACATTATTCACGTTGCAGGCATTTTTCTGAGGAAGGTATGCCACGTTGCATGATATGTTTGTCAGGGATTCCAACGCATAGGCCCAATGATCTTCATTTTCGCATGCAATAATAAGACAATTTTTAGCATCCATGTGCTGAGGAGAAATTTGGTCCACTCCATAAAAATTCAGTTTGATAGTTGTTATGCCATGGTTATAGGGCTGAGTTTGCAAAAGCCACGCATTTGAGGAAGAAAGAAAACAGACCATCAAGAGGGGACATTATGTTTTGTCATTATTGAAGAGCATTCCACTCATTGGGCAGGATGAGGAAAGCATAGATCTCAGTTGAACCAGGAGGTAATAAGATCAAATTATGATGTGTTGTTTTCAAGCTTAAACCATTCTGAAAATGGAATTTTCAGCGCATGCATTACAGTTGTTTTTGGGACAACCAATACCCTACGCTGTCCAAGGAGATGAAATTCCATGTGGGTGGAAATTATGAGTTTTTGTCATAGCAATGTAGCAGTTTGGAATAGTCCCTAAAGAAGACTTAACAGCCAAAAAAATGGAAATCATGTCATCCCACGCACTCAACAAAAAAAAGTAAAAAAAGCCACGCAAAGGATTAAGAAAATCATTTCCATGCATTTGCAAAACAAAAGATTTTCCATGCATTCACAAAATCAGGAGTCTTCCACATGTCTATCGAAAGATAGCAGGTAAGTAGAGAAGCAAGACGAATTTAAAAAAAATTCAAATCGATCCTGTGCGAAGTCATTAAAAATCGAAAGAATTTAATTCCAAAAATAAATAAATCATATTCAACGAGAGTTGGTGAGAAGTCATTCAGGCTATTCATACAAATATCACACATTCAAATGCTATTTGAACCGATGGATATGGTGGCACAAAAAAAAATGAATCTTCCACTCTTGGAAGAAAATCGATAGTGTGTGGCATCTTCCTAGAACGTGCTGAAAACGGGTTGTAGCTGACTAATTGGGGGACGGTAACCCTCATACTTTAGAGCTCGATATCTCGAAATCGGATTATTGCAGATTTGTGAAGAAAAAACCATAACCTGATTTTTTATATGCATTCGGTGGCCTCTCAACTTCGTGGTACTCATTTACCTTGAATTTCAAATTTGCGTAGCCACCTAGGGCATTTGACAATCTTTTTATGAACCCAAGAAAAATTCAGCTTTGCTACAATTTATAAAGCCGTGCGCACAATCTTCAACTTGGTGGAAGGCCTACTTTGAGTAAATAATTACTATTTCTCCAAGCCCAAATGATTCGTCAAGAGAAATGGTTTGGTTCGTTGATAGTTAATTCTCAACTGTATCATGTACTCCTTATGTCCAAGTTTCAAATGCGCAGCACCTCATTTGATAAATATTTTCACGGAGCCAAATAAAACGCAATTTGTTTGATTTCGCCGCATTATGCAGTTGATTCAGCCTAGTGAAAGGTGGACTTCACTTCCATAAAGAGTTTGATGCCCTTGTAGACTCAGATGATCATCAAGAGAAAAGAATTAGTTTGCTGGTTTTAAAATTCAGACCCACCTTCATATCGGGATCCCTTGCCAAGTTGTAGATGCCCAGGGTGACGTTTGGTCAGTTTTGTCCCAAGCTAAAAGGGATATTATAGTGATTTTTGCAATTTTACGGACTCTGCATTTTCCTAGCAGTTTAAATGGAAGAAGTCAACTTTGACCTTTCAATATTTGACTGAAGAATTTGATTTAAAAAAACAGATCAACACAAGTGTTGAAGACGATATGGCTACCTTAATAAAGCTCAAATTTCATCCAAGTTGATTGAACCTTTCAGATACAAGATTTGTTATTTTTTCCAATGGCCCAGCTTTTACATGCGATTTGTGTAGTTTTGTAATGAAGGAAGTAATAGCTCTTGAAGGGATAACGCTTATTTCATTCAATCCATGTCATCTTCAAAGGAAGCAACAATGTTACATGGTATGAAGAGTATCCAGGGCTCTTCCTAAGGAGATCTGTCGTGCACTACCTTTTTCAGAGTATCGAGAACATCGCCGATACCAACTTGAGACACGTCGACGTGGGTCGATCTGCGATCGCATATCAAGCCTACAAGCGCAGTGCACAATTTTCATGGGAACGATATCCCAACCCTAGAGGATTGGTCATCACCTTGCATGCTGGAAATACATGAAGAGAACACGAAGTTTGCATGAAGTGTGGTGATTCAACTGCAACGGCTCAAGTAGCGCCAAGCAACCTGATGGAATTTCACTATTACGCGGTATAAGTCATAGAGGGATTGGCATAAGTCTCTTCAGAGTCAAAAGTCACTGTTATCAGCAAAGATCAATAGTGGGAGAAACTTAGAAGCTACCCACCGCAATTGTCTTCAAGGATTAATCGTTGTATTGAATCTATTCATCGACAGCACCAAGAAAGTGCTAGAAGATGGACATCATTGAGGAAGAAGGGTTGCGTGATCATCAAGGACCTAAGGCCACATGGCACTTACAAGCGTGTCCAAAGTCAGCTCAACAGTTAGCATGCGGATGCAATACTTGCATCGGTAAGTGGTTAATAGTTGGAGCGTTCTCGAATTGGACAATCGTGAGGGGATCCAGAGATGGCAACACCTCGGAGTGTGGTGCATGAAACCAAGAAGACATAACTCCGGGAAGTGAAACCCTTGCAATCTCAAGGCTCTTGATGACAGATAATTCTGCAATGGTCTGATTATAGACTAGCAATCTGGATTCTGACAAAGGCATAGTGGTGATGCATTAGACAACTACGGTCTTGCGATACAAATGACATAATTCAAAAACACATGGACAAGGCATATTCGGATGCATGTAGAGGTAATTCAGATGTGTAATTCTTGAATGCGAATACGAATGAAGACAGATCTTGCTCATTACCAGGAAATGTTGCTCAAACGGATAACCTTGGGGTGGATGTGATTGCTCCGAAGTTTCAAGATCATGCACTCTGAGTCAGTCTAGAGGATTGCCGAGCACAATCGATGAGTTCATTCCAATACGATCAGGATAGGCGGACTCTTGGCCCAATGGATAAGGCACTGATCATAAGTGTTTTGATCTAGATAACGCATTGTTAACTAGGATGTCTATGTGTGCATGACAAGTCACTTTCAAGTGGGGTCCACATGTACCCATTTTTTTTATGACTTTTTAATCAATTAGTGGTTTCAGATTTTTAGTGTGCATGACTAATACAAGTTGGTATGAAAAAGCCCCATGCGAACAGTCATTTAAGTGCCCTATTGTTGAATGTTCAATGTAGGAAGACCTAACTACTTTCTAACCGACTTTTGAGGTTATAAAAGGAAGTTAGGGGCTCATTTGTAACTCAGGGTGACTTTGAGAGAGGATGTTGGCTAGATTTACTACATAGCTAAAAAACCTAGGCAGTCATGAGATAAATCTCCCTCATTTACCAGTGAGGCTCCCATGTCAAATTTGTCAATAAAATATGCTAGTATCTATATGGGGGTTTTACTTTAACCATGCAGCTCATGAACCATAGCTGTATAGTTTTGCAGCAAGTAAGCAATTGTTAAAGAAAGGAAATATTTAAAGAAGAAGGGAATAATAAAACACAGGGAAGAAATAGGGAAGATGTGCAACCCAATCAATAGATAACAAAGTTGATTGCATGCACATAGACAGGACCAATAGATATTAGCACACACAGAATTATAAGCAAAGGCAGCTTCAGATCTAGATCTAAAATAACACAAAGTTTATAAGTAGATCTAAGACAAAAGCTAGAAACAAAATGCACCGTGACACAAAGTTCTCCGAAAATCTGCTCCTTTGTATTCCTTTGCTTCAAATAGCTATCAGGGGTTTCAGCACAAAGTCTGGAACACAAGAATGCTGCTTACAAATTCTGATCCTTAACCCGAAGGTTCTTCTCCTACTTATAGAATGTAGAAGGGAAAGTACAAATGGGAAACTCAACTGAACTAAAACATAAACAAAAGTAAAGATAACATCTGGCAATCATCTTCCTCTAATTCCTCTTCAAGTGATCCACATCAAACTTATACACATTTGTCACTTAACTAATAGAATTGTTCCACATAACTTAAAGTAATGGTTTCAAAACCAATAACTTTAAAGTTTTACAATTACATCCGGGAACGTGAAAAATAGAAGAAGAAAAAGTAGAAGAAGAAAGACACGCCAGCTGTAACATCTACATCTTCTTTTTGTTTTGATACTGAATATACTTGTCGAACATGTAATTCAGCATCTTCCCATCTGTCTTAGCCACAACTTCCTTTTCTGTCCTGAATTGCAGCAATCCTTCGTTCAATACCCTGATACATGCTTCCACATCCTCCAAGCTAGGCCCGAACTTCTCAATATCTGACTGCAGTGCCACCAGCTTACTGATGGAATTCATCGTGAAAGGCTTAACAGCTCCATCAATTCTCCCTTGCACCATCAGAAGAGATCCTTCCAGGGAATTAGGCACTTTGCTAGGAATGATCCTTGTGTATGAAGTAACGTTTCCGACCACTTCCTCATTAGTGAAAGCGATGACATTGTCTGGTAAAGATGATGCCATACTCTCAAGTGTCTGCATCCTTTTCAACATAATTCTATAGATCTCCAAACGAAAAGATACTACAAAATCAAGTTGCTTCCCTTTCTCAACTGATCTGTCGGGCACAATCTGTTCCGCAATCAACACCTCTCTCGGCAGCTTATTTATTTCGGCCAAAGTACTCAGGTTACTCTCAGCAACTGTATTCATATCTATCGTGCTTGTCACCAGTTGCTTCAGCTGATCTGATGCATCTTTCATAACCTTTAGGCGGGCTGGCACCTCTCCGAGTTGTACAGAAACTTGACGAATGATCAATGATCGATCAGACTTTTCCATTCATCGATAGCTTTAACCTGGTTACTTGCATCTTCCATTTCCTGCATCAGATGATCACTCACCTGCTTCTGTGCTGAAATGGGCTGAGTGGAAGATTTAGCAACCTTGGCAATGATCTCGCACAACTGAGATACCTGCTTTTGAAGTTCAACTTTCTCTCGCCTTTTCTTTGTCAAGCCTAAGGAATAGAGCATCTATCAATGTCTGCGTGTCCTGCTTCAATCCTTCTGTGGTGGCTTGACCTATGGGTACTCTGGTTACTGTTATGTCTTCTGCTATGAGCTCATCCTCCTTCTTCCCTTCTGTCGGAACTGACATCTTAGCGAACTTCTGCCCTGACTCCTCAATGATCAACCTTGAAGTTACCTTAGCAACTTTAGGTTTTCTGTCTTTCCCGCTTAGATTCAGAAGCAGCTGCAAGTCGTGTTCCTCCAAGTTGATTTCTTCTCTAGCCTCTGGAACCAACTGCGAAGTCAACCATTCTGAGAAATTACTTCTCGAAGAATGAGAAGTTGTTGAGTGTACCACTATCTCGCACTCTGATTCCTCTCCATCTGAAACCACTACAGTGTTGTGGCTGCCATCCTCTGAGTCATCCAAAGACAAAGCTCTTTCAAATTCTGCCATCTGCAGCTTCAACGTTTCTTCAAGAAGAGGCGCTGAACGGAGTGGCTGAGGAGAGAAGATGAATGTTGCCAGATTCAACGGAGGAATGGCAGTGTCCTGTTGAGGTGCAACAGTCGGTGAAGTACTTGATGCTGGAGAAGCCGGAACTATCATCATGGCCGTAGAAGTGATCTCCTTCGAATGAGACCTTCTGTGCACTTTAATCTTCTTAGGCCTTCTGCAGCTCTCTCCTTCGTGCTTCCTTTTGAGGGAATCTCCTGTGCCGAAGTTGGCCGTGAATTGATTCATCAATGCTTCATCAAGGCAATATCCCTTCGTCAGCAACTAGTTTGAAGTATTGACCAGAACAATGGCGGTAGACCTTTCTTCGATCGTATGGGCCTTCTACTGCTCCTTCTCATCTCCGAAGGTATCGTGCTAATCCTCTTCTAACTTCGTAAGGGAATCTCTTGTGCTGGAAGTTGCCCGTGATTTGATTCATCAATTTCATCAAGGCAGTATCCCTCTGTCAGCAACTAGTTTAAAGTGATTGGGACCAGAACACCGGCAGACCTTTCCTCGATTGTATGGCAGCCCCCTACGTTCTCCTCCAAGTACCAGGTCTATCTATCTCCCATCCGATGGTATGTGTAAAGTAACATAGGCCCATCATCTTTAAGATCCGCACTGGTGATCCGTGTTAATCCGAAAGTCAAACACTTGCTACTTCATCATGCTGATAGACCTGCTGCAAATCTTTAGGTTTTGTCTTTTAACCTCAGCTTCCTCTTGACCGCCGCTCCTGTGCATGTTGCCCTTTTGCACTGCAGCCCATCCAGCAAATCCGCTTTCGGTGGTCCTAATTGAACGAACAGACCTTTCTTCAATCGAAAGGCACGTACGTTTCTCCTGGGAGACTCTATCTTCTCCAATGCACGGGTATGTGACATGAGAAAGGCTACAAATACATGATCGAAGTGTATCCTTGCTCATCCAAAGTCAAGTTCAGCTTGTGCTGGAAAGAAACTCTTTTAGACCTCGAACTCAGTGTCTACTCAGAGCAAACAAGTCCAATCTGCGAGATATTCCCAGATTCTCTTTCTTACTTACTGTAAATTTTGGATCAAAGTTGAGTCGTGAATTGGCCAATAGAACTCTTGTGGGTAGAAAGAGAATGCTTCCCAATTCCTCGGTTTTTCCTCCATTGGAGCTTTTCTAGCTATAATGGCCCACAGTGATCGGGAAGAAGCCTGTAGACTTGTGCCGTTTCGACTGTATGTCATGCATCTCCACGAGTTTTCTGCTTAGCTCCATGGTGACCAATCTATCATTTGGATATCTGGCAACTTAACTGGTTCTCTAGAAAAGCTGGTGAGCCTGAGGTATGTAAAATCCGCAAACTGAATGAAGATACTGCCAATCCTGGACATAACTTCTCACGCTTCCTTGCTCACCCTGTTGGCCTTTAGATCGTTGTCCAGCCTACAAATGAATTCGTAGAAGAATCCATCGTTGACCACCTTGTAATCTTTCTTGCATGCAAGTACAGTAAGCTGTGGGTAGCACTCGAAAATAGGGTCCTTGGAAAGAACACCACATCTATCCAGCTTGGAGAAGATGCCTTGTGAAGCTGCTGCATATACCAAGTAGGAAGTCATTTTGAAGTTGTAAGTACGCCTCACGTTCCGGAGCTGCTCACCAATGTTGTCGCTAATGATTTCCGACCAATTGATTATTGAATCTGCTTTGTTGATTTCAATGGTCCTGATGAAAGCATACATCCATGCGCGGAAGTTGTGAGCGTTCGCTTCGCCATTTATCCTGCATAACAATTTGGCAATATCATCCACCTCTTGTACCAGATTGGATCATGGAAGAGTTCTTGGGAACTTGGAAGGAGATCTGGGCTTCTTCATGTATCTGTTGTTCATTATGCTGTGTAGTCAACTTTATGCTTTTCCCATCTATTGTCGGCATCCTATATGCTAATAGTAGTCACCACCTTTCGTGCCGGAATCTTCAAACAATAATTGATGAACTGTGCGTCCAACCGGATTATTGTTTTCCCCGCAGCATCTCAGACTGATCTGGATAATGGATGGTAAGACCTAGCACACTCCATGAACGAACTCTGGCAACTGGGCTGTGAATGGAAATGCTGCAGCTCGAATGATTCCACTGCTTTTGACTGCACGCATGAGGGAAGTCTTTCCTGCTCTGGATCTGTCAATCAATTCGGAAAGAGGTTCCGGACCTAGATCTATGTCTCCAATGTCTGCAAACTTAGAAGTGATGCATGACTCTGTTGCTTTCTTTTTCATCCCTTTTTTTCATGGCCGTATCTATCTTTGTCTGAATAATTCTTTTTCTCTTTATTCGGCCGGAATTCTTCACAACCGGTGCAGATCTGGATAATTCTTCAGATTCGGAGGATATGTTCAATGTATTGGACATTGATTTAAGCTCCCTTTCTCTTATAAAAGCACCTGTAATGAATTTCTGCAATTAATTCAGACAAAGATGGCAACCGGAACATGAACAGTGGATTTTAATCATAAAAATCTGCATATATCAAGCCTGCTGCCCCAAAATTTGATGTTTTATTTGCATGCAAAGCAAGCATGAATTTTACCGACTTCACCTGAGCACCCTGTACCACTATGCAGACAATTATTCAGACACAAATCAAGCTCCTTCAAACCTAGGCACCAAATTTTGAAGCTTCCAATAGTAATTACACCTTCTTCTGAGTAAAATCCCTCTTCAAATGGGGCACACTTTTTGTCTGGGCTGCACTTTTTTGCTATTGAATTAATTAATTCATCCTTATGGCAGCCCTTGCTTATATAACCCTCATCATTCTATAATTAATTATTGTCCCTCCTATTCCTGGCAATTAATTAATTAATTAATAAGTTTTTCTCTTCAAATGGGGCGCCTATTTTGTGCATGTTCATGGCTGCCATTAAATAAATTAAATTTATTTAATTTTAGCTCTCTACTTCCAGTTAACTTAAGCCTCACAGTATGCTTTGACCTCATCCACTGAAAATAGGAATTAATTAAATCAATTAATACTTTAAAAAGTATTATTTCTTCTCCCAAATGGGGCACACTTTTTGACATGAAGGGGCTGCATTAAATAAATAATATTTATTTAATTTTAGAATTTTCAATTCTAATTTCTTTTATCCACTTTCCCTTTGTTGACTTTTCCACATGCTTGGGCACCAAATTTGGAAAAGAAATTAATTAATTTAATGCATTTAAAGCTACCCTTCTTTCCCAAAAGTGGTCGCACTTTTTGGCATAGGCAATTTCTATTTTTAAAAGCCAATTAACAATGGGATTATTCACCCTACACCACAGCTCCAAAAATCCCATGATCCACTTAAGTTGTTTGACTTTCATAATGGAATTATTTACCCTGCAAGACAGGTAATTCATCAATGCCCTTAAGTGATTTTTCTTTTATTTCACAATGGGAATTTTTACCCTACAAGGCAGGTAAGAAATTCCCGCCTGCCTGCTGCCTCTGATTTTCCCATTGTGACTTAAGTGGCGTTGCTTCCATGGGAAAAAGTACCCTGCTAGGCAGGTACAAAATTCCCACCTGCCTGCTGCTTCCAAAAATCCCATGATCCACTTAAAACCCTCTTTTTCCAAAAATGCGGCCTGCCCAGAAGAAGCTTTTTTGTGCGTGACTTCGTCTTTTCAGAGAGAACCAGACCTCCGGTGGCAAATTCCTTCTGGCATAACGTCCATAGGTGATCTCCAGATACTCTAGGAAAAGAATTAGATCAAACTGGCAAAGGAATTGATCCAGAGAAATTTCACAGAAAATTAAATGGGAAAACACCAAAAACATAAAACGTTGTCAGAAGTCACAAATAAAGCCCAATATTCATTCCTGGTTAAAACCCTACTGGTATATGGGAATATTGACATGTACGATCACAACAGGGTTAAACCGGAGCACAATTTACCTCAAACGGGGCTCAAAATAATTAAATACAAATTTCCTGCAAGTAAACCCCCACAACAAAATAAAACAATTTTGGGCATCTGGGTATTTGTCGAAAATGACTTATATGGCTCCTTGGGAATATCTTGACACAATATAGAAACTTTCTGGCAATAAAAACATAAAATGACCCATTATTTTAAAAGTACGATTTTTTTTTACATAGGGTAGCCCTAGATTTCAGGGTGAAATCTGGGGACACCATTGAGTCACAAAATTGGGAGTGTAGAGGATGTTTCGATCACTCCTCATCCGGCATGGGAAGGTGGACATATGGAGGGAAACTCAAGGTATGATCAGAATTCATGTTTATTTACTTTGTCTATGTCATTGCAATATGTTTCTTGCCTTAAGCGACATGTTGAAATCAATATGAAAAACTTGTGGGATAGCTCATGGCACTTAGACCTTCCCTTGCAAGGTTGTGTGGGCATAAAGAGTTGGATTCCGGTGGACCTATTGCATTAGAGAAAGGAATTCTTTGGTATTATTACTCTTTGCACATGGTTAAAAGAAAAATTGATGAAGGATTATTTTGAAATCATTATGTATGCTAACATGGTCATGAAGGACGCTACCCTCCAAGGACAAGGAGCCACAAGTTTGCTTGGTGGTGAAGTCACTCATGATTCCATTAATGAGTGATTAGTGGAAAAATTGGGATTGAAGGTTGAAGATTACAAGGGACACACGGTGAAGATAATGGATGGCCACTCTATGTCATGCACAAGAAAATGTTCCCAACTCCATGTGACATTGGAAAATTATGAGGTATATGCTGATTTCCATTTCATTAACATGGCTGATATGAATAGCGTGTTTGGGGTCCAAGGGTTGCTATCATTGGGAGAGATCACCTTCAATTATCAAAGCATGGAAATAAGATCCTCAGGAAAAAGGGTAAGAAGGTGACTTTTCAAGGTATGCTTCCAAAAATACCTCAAGTTAAGTATTTGGTTGAAGATACTTTTCCATGGGAATCACATTTCTTATCTAGGACAACAATTGATAGGAAGCCTTTTATTATAGTGGAATATAAGTTTGTTAATGTTGTTTTGGAGGAAGAAATTGTGGATATGGATGGGATCATTCACTACAAGAATGGAGTCTACTTGGTTTCCAAATCGAGGATGAAGAACATGATAGTGTGGGCTGTTCATGATTCCCCATGGGCTGATCATCCGGGCTACTTCATGAAACACAAAAAAGATGAAGGTAGAGATTTCATTTTTTCTCTTTGCTTATGGAATTTGATGAAAGAGAATGCAAGCATGACATGTTTAAGGAAGCATAAGCCTGAGGGGAATTCTGATTTCTCTCTCTATGGATTGCTAACACATGGTTCCATGAGAGAACCAAAACAAGTATGGAAAAAGGGAAGCCATGATGATGAAATTGCAGCTGTTCACATGACAGCCAAAGAGGGAAATGGTGACTCTAATTTTCAGTATCATGGACCCATGATAAGGCTTGTTGTTCCTATTTTTTTAGTGTATGTAAGTCAATTTTCAGCCCCTTCTATACTCACAAATTTCCCTTTTCCCATCAAATTTCAGTTCGGGAGTTATTGTGTCGTGATTATAGGGCTGAGTTTGTGAAAATCAGATTGGGAGCTTGTTGGCTAGATTTTATGCACAGCTAAAAACCTAGGCATTCATGAGATAAATCTCCGTCATTTATAGGTGAGGCTCCCACGTAAGATGTTTATCAATTTAGTAAGGGTGAATCCTAATAACTATTTATGAGGGTTTTACTTTAATTCCCACAGCTCGTGAACCATGGGCAATTTTGCAGCAAGTAAGCAGTTGTTTTGGAATATTTGTAGAAGGGGGAAATAATAGAATTTAGGAAAGAAGAAAGGAAGATATGTTGATTTAACCAATAGTTATCAGAGTTGGTCTCATCCACACAAATTTAATAAATAGATAAACTCACAACATTCAATAGTAAAGGAAAGGAATAGCTTCTAACCTAGATCTAAGATAACACAAAGTTAATCTAAAACCTTAAATAAAAGTGATGAGCAAAGCACCGTAGACACAAAGTTCTTTGGAAATCCACCTTTTATTCAATTCCCCAATTTTCACAGAAATCACACCAAGGGTTTCAGCACAAAGTTTGAAAAACTCAAGAATGCTCTTGCTAAACAAATTCTGATTAACAAATTGTGATCCTTTAACCCGTAGGATCTTCCTCTATTTATAGTGCATAGAGGGAAAATAAAAATGGGAAACTATAAATGAAGTCCTGAATGTGGAAGCTATAAAAGAAACAACTAGCAATCTTTCTCCTAGAATTTCTCTTTACATGACATGTATCCGGAGACTAAATCAAAGTTATGCATGTCTGCCACTTATTCTTAATTAAAGGACCTTTTCAACTAACTTAAAGCAATGGACTTTAACCAATTACTTTAGTTTTACAATTTTGTCCAAGAAAATAAGAAAGAGGAGAAGAAAGAAGAAATGCCAGTTGCTATACTTCACACTTACCCTTTGTTCAGATACTGAATGTACTTGTCAAGCATGTGATTAATTGCTTTCTCATCTGCTTTAGCAATAACTTCTTTTTCAGTCTTGAACCTCAGCAATCCCCTGGACAGAATATCAATGCTTGCCTTCACCTTCTCCAAACTAGGTCCAAAATCCTTGATAACTGCATGAAGTCTCACTAGTTTTCCGCTTGAATCCAATGTGAAAGGCATGATGGCTTCGTTAATCTTCTTCTTGATGACTAGAAGAAATTCCTCAAGGGAAGCTAGCAACTTGTCTAGAATGTACCTTGTATAATAATGAATACCATCAACTACTTGCTCTGTCGTGAAAGCAATTATGCTCTTTGGCACATCTCCTATCTTGTCCTCCAACAACTGCATTCTATTCAACATAAGTTTGAGAATCTTCATGTGGAAAGACACTGCTATTTCCAATTCCCTACCCTTTTCTATCGATCCATCAGGTACAAGTTGTTCTGCAATCAATACACTCTCTAGCAGTGAATTTATCTTTGCCAAGATCTCCAAGTGGCTCTCAGCAACTGTATTATCATCCTTTATACTTGTCATCAGTTCTTTCAGCTGGGACAATGCTTTGTTCATACTTTCTAGGCTAGGTGGTACTTCCTTGAATTGCTCTCTGATGCTTGGTGGATGATTTACCTCTTCCATTCATCAATAACTTCGATCTGATTACCTGCATCCTCAACCTCTTCGATCAAATGGTAGCTCACTTGCTCCTGTACTAACACCGGCTGAGAGGAAGGTTTAACAACCTTAGTGATAATCTCACATAACCGGGAGATCTGTATCTGAAGTTTGGCTTTCTCTGCCTTCTCCCTGTCAAGCTTGAGGAATAATGCATCTATCAATGTCTGGGTATCCTGCTTCAATTCTTCCGTGGTGAATTGCCCCAGTGGCACTTTGGTTACTGATATGTTTGTTGCCGTTAGTTCTCCCTTTTGCTTCCCTTCAGCCAGGACTGATAGTTCTACAAACTTATGCCTTGATTCTTCAATAACCAACCTTGAAGTCACTTTGGCAGCTTTAGACCTTTTTCCTTTTCCTCCCAAGCTCACGAGCAACTACAAGTCTTCCTCTTTTAGATTAATTACTTGTCTTGCCTCTGGAAATGTTTGCAAAGCTAACCAGGATGAGAAGTTATTCTCCGGGGAATGAGAAGCCTCTGTGTGCACCACCATTTCCTGCTCAAGTTCTGCTGCATCTGAATTCACCACCGTATTATGGCTGTCCTCTCCTATGCCATCTAAGGATAATGCTCTCTCAAACTCTGCCATCTGTGCTCTCAATTCCTCTGTAGGAGGGGGTGAATAACTGGGTGGATGAGGAGTAAATACAAATGATGTTGGATTCAACGGCGGAATAACTATGTCTGTTCGAGGTGCTGGAACTGCTGAAGTAATGTGAGTTGATGCAGGAGAAGCTTCGTCCGTAAGCAGCACTGATATAATAGATGAAGACTTGCCTTTCTCCAATGCCTAAGAATTTTGTGCACTTTTAGCTTCTCCGGTCTTCTGCTGCTCTCATCATCATGCTTTCTTTTTCTGGGATTCCCTGTGGTAAAATTCCCTATGATGTGGTTCATCAAAGCCTCATCCAAGAAATATCCTTTTGTTAACAACCAATTTGAGGTGTTAACCAGGACTGCTAAAGACCTCTCCTCAATTGTCTGGCAGCCACCTACACTAGCTTGAAGAGCAGCTTTATCTCCTCCCATTTGATGATTTGTGTCAAGTACTCCATGCCCATCATCCGAAAGATTTGCAAGTATCCTTGCCAGACCATAGTCAGTTGAGCTGATAATCTGCTGAAATCTCTTTTTTTGACTTTGTATTCGTTCTTGCACTTCATCCAGAAATCTTCTAATGAAGGGATGTGCGAGTATTCATGGGAGATTGTCTTCCTTGCTATTCCATAAGGATCAAAATTCATCCAAGTTAGGAAGGGTTGGCTAGATTTTCTGCATAGCATATAACCTAGGCAATCATGAGATAAATCTCCCTCACTTACCGGTGAGGCTCTCGTGTCAAATTTGTCAATAAAAATATGCTAGTATCTATATGGGGTTTTACTTTAATTGTTCAGCTCATGAACCATAGCTGTACAGTTCTGTAGCAAGCAGCTGTTTAAGAAAGGAAATATTTATAGAGGAAGAAAATAGTAAAACACAGGGAAGAAATGGAAAAAATGTGCATCCCAATCAATAGATAACAAAGTCGATTGCATGCACATAGAAGAAACCAATAGATATCAAAGCACAAAATTATAAGAAAAGACGCTTCAGATCTAGATCTAAAATAACACAGTCTATTAGAAGATCTAAGATAGAAAGCCAGAAACAAATTGCACCGTGACACAAAGTTCTTCGGAAACCTGCTCCTTTATATTCCTTTGCTTCAAGTGGCTATCAGGGGTTTCAGCACAAAGTCTAGAACACAAGAATGCTACTTACAAATTCTGATCCTTTAACCCAAAGGTTCTTCCTCTACTTATAGAATGTAGAGTGGCAATTACAAGTCGGAAGCTTTTAGTTGAACAGGCACATGTGGAAGTGGGAAAGCAAACAAATAGCAATCTCCCTCCTGGAACTCCTCTTTGCATGACATGCATGATTTTCAACTGAAAATAGAACCTTCTATTTTGCACGTTTACCACCTATCTCCAAGTAGTTGACTTCTTCAAGTAATGACTTTTAAAACAATCACTTCAGTTGTATAATTTAATTGATCGCTCAATTATTTTGTCGGAGGAAATAAGAGAAAGAAGAAGAAAGTGTAAAGCTGTAGTCTTGTCTTTTTTCATATTTTGCATGCAACTGATTCAAACTGGATTTGGAAGTAGCTGGATCTGGAAGCGGCTAGATCTAGAATTTTGCTTACGGGTGTTGCCTTCGCCTTGTCTTCCCTTTTATCCTTGAAGCTTTTGCAGTTCTTCTCCAGTACATGCATCAGTGCAATGTTTGCCGTAAATAACTCTTTATTTTTAATTGCATATGAGCAATTAAAAATTCTAGAAAACACTTCGGGTGAATGCTTCTGGCACAAAGGCTTCATCCTCTTGTTTTGAATGCAGCCCGTGAAGAAGTCAGTGCATGGAAAATTCATTCCAGGATCTTGTGCATGTGCTTCCAATCTTCCAGTTGAAGTCTTCATTGATGTTGCATTCACTCGAAGTGCTTTCCAGAATTTTTAATTGCTCATATGCAATTAAAAATAAAGAGTTATGGAAAACATTGCACTGATGCATGTACTGGAGAAGAACTGCAAAAGCTTCAAGGATAAAAGGGAAGAAAAGGCGAAGGCAACACCCATAAGCAAAATTCCAGATCTAGCCGCTTCCAAATCCAGCTGCTTCCAGTCACTTCCAGATCTAGTTGCTTCCAGATCCAGTTTGAATCAGCTGCATGCAGAATATGAAAAAGGACAAGACTGCAGCTTTCCACTTTCTTCTTCTTTCTCTTATTTCCTCCAACAAAATAATTGAGCGATCAATTAAATTATACAACTTAAGTGATTGGTTTAAAAGCCATTACTTGAAGAAGTAAACTACTTGGAGATAGGTGGTAGACGTGCAAAATAGAAGGTTCTATTTTCAGTTGCAAATCATGCATGTCATGCAGAGAGGAATTCCAAGAGGGAGATTGCCAGTTGTTTCCTTTCCACTTCACATGTGCCAGTTCAACTAAAAGCTTCCGACTTGTAATTGCCCCTCTACATTCTATAAGTAGAGGAAGAACCTTTGGGTTAAAGGATTAGAATTTGTAAGCAACATTCTTGTGTTCTAGACTTTGTGCTGAAACCCCTGATAGCCACTTGAAGCAAAGGAATATAAAGGAGCAGGTTTCCGAAGAATTTTGTGTCACGGTCCAATTTGTTTCTGGCTTTCTATCTTAGATCTTCTAATAGAATTTGTGTTATTTTAGATCTAGATCTGAAGTGCCTTTGCTTATAATTATGTGCGTTGATATCTATTGGTTTCTTCTATGTGCATGCAATCGACTTTGTTATCTATTGATTGAGATGCACATTTTTCCCATTTCTTCCCTATGTTTTACTATTTTCTTCCTCTATAAATATTTCCTTTCTTAAACAACTGCTTACTTACTGCAGAATTGTACAGCTATGGTTCATGAGCTGAACAGTTAAAGTAAAACCCCATATAGATACTAGCATATTTGTTATTGACAAATCTGACACGGAAGTCTCACCGGTAAATGAGGGAGATTTATCTCATGACTGCCTAGGTTTTATGCTATACAGTAAATCGAGCCAACAGAAGGACTCATGCTCATAGCAAAGGAACATTTAAGCTCCGATGCCTCTGGCTTTGTAAATATTCTAACAACTATAGTGACCCACTGTGATTGGGAAGAAAACTGTAGGTCTATGCTGCTTTGATTGTAGGTCCTACAACTCTACGAGCTGCCGACATAGCTCCATGATAATCCACTTATCATTAGGGTACTTGGGCAGCTTGACTGGTTCACCTGAAAAGCCACTAACCCTGAGATACGTGAAGTCAGTGAACTGGATTAAGATACAGCTGTATTAGGAGACAACTTCCCAAGCTTCCTTGCTTACTTTGTTGGCCTTCAAGTCACCATTTAGCCTGTAAATGAATCCATAGAAGAAGCCATCATTTACTGCCCTGTAATCCTTGTAGCACTCAAGAATCACCAGCTGTGGGTAGCACTCATAAATAGGATCCTTTGAAAGGATCCCTCTTCTGTCCAGCCTAGAGAATAGTCCCTGTGAGGCTGAGGCATACACAAGGTATGAAGTCATTTTAAAATTGAATGTCTGGCTCATATTTCTGAGCTGCTCACTAATGTTTCTACTAATGATCTCTGCCCAATTGATCATAGAATTAGCCATGTTGATCTTGATTGTCCGTACGAAGTAGTACATCCATGAATAGAAGTTATTCGTGCTACCTTCTCCATTAATTCTGCTCAGCAACCGAGTGATATCATCAACCTCCTATATTAAATTTGATTTAGGAAGAGCTCGTGGAAACTTGGATGGCTGCTTGGATTTCCTCATATAGCTTTTATTCACAATACCTATGTAGTCTGTTGTGTTTTTCTTCCACCAATCAATAGCCTCTTGCATGTTGATTGCAATCACTCTAGATCTGGAGAGAATTTTGAGGTAGTAGTTGATGTACTGTGTATCTAATCTCACCACCACCTTTCTTGTTGTATCTCTGACTATTTGAGATAAAGGATGATAGAATCTTGCACATTCCAAAACAAATTCGGGTAACTGGGCAGTAGTCAGAAATGCTGCAGCTTGGATAATTCCACTATCCCTGATAGCCTGCATGAAGGAATTCCTGCAGATTGCCTTGTATCTGTCAATCAAATCCCTGATAGGATCATGCCCCATGTTCATGTCACTAACCTTAGCAAGCCTGGATGATATGCATGATTCTGCTGGATTTTGCTTATCATCACCCTTCATTCTACCTGAATCAACTTTTGTCTGAGATCTTTTTTTTATTTCTACCGGAAGCTTTTGCAATTGTGAGAGGCAGATCCATTTGTGCAGAAGTAGCAATTGCTTCTCCTGACTCTGAAGATATATTCAATGTATTAGACATTGACTTCTGCTTTTGTCTCACAAATATGGAAACAAATGAAGTATTCCTATAATCAATTCAGACAAATATGCAATTCATCACCCTCATATTTATTTTAACAGCATATGGGCAACTTTGAATTTGGGGAATGACTCCGGGTGCAAGCTGATATATGTAGGCTCAATCATGAGTTCAAACTGGAGACTAGAATCAACATGCATGAGCTTTAGGAGGGGTTTTGGGAGACTTTGCATGCATCTTCAAGGGCTTCGTGGAATTGGAAAAGGAATAGTAGGCTTTGTAAGAAGAAGACAAGACATAAAGACTCCACGATTTCCATTTAAATGCTTTAGCCTTGGTTTTCAAAAATTGCGTTGAAATTCAAGGAAGAAGGCTGCTTTGAATTGGAAGACAAGAGTATTAAAAACCACGATTTCCTCTTAGTGAATCCTGCTTTTAAAAAGTGCGTGGATTTTAAAAGACTAGTCTCCTAGAAACCACGACTTGCATAGAAGACTGGGCTGCCAGGAATCACAATTTGGTTAAGTAATTTTGCTCTTTTAAAATATGGCGTTAAAACTTGGAAGACAAGCTGCCCCAAATCCAAGATTTGGCATAAGTAATTGCTTTTTAACACTTTCGTGGATTTTGCATAAGAAGGATTGTGTGGAATTCCAAGGTAGAGGATGCTTGCAAAATAGAAGACAACATGTCGGCGTTTCACAACAATCACTTAAGTGAAATGGTGCGTGGAAATTAGAAGTGAAGTTAGGCACAAAAAGCCTCTCCTAGGCAAGTTGCGCTTTTTGGAATGAATAGGTCTAAGCTGCAATGGGATTTTTGGTAGTGGCAGGAAGGCGGGAATTGCTTACCTTCCTTGCAGAGTACTTTTTCCCATGAATTCAAAGTCACTTAAGCTGCAATGGGAATATTAAATGTGGTAGGCAGGCGGAAATTTCTTACCTGCCTTGCAAGGTAAAAATTCCCATTATAAAATAAAAAATCACTTAAAGCACCGATGGGAATTTCCTGCTTGCCTAGCAGGCTAACTTTTCCCATCAAAGAGGTTTGTTCACCCATGCAAGCCGCACTTTATCAGAGAAGGCTACTTTCCATACAAGTCGTACTTTTTGGGAAATGATTTAATTTGCCAGTGCAAATTTTGGCCGTGCTAGGCAGGCGGGAATTTCTTACCTGCCTTGCAAGATAGAAATTCCAATTATATTTTTGGAGTTGCAGTGCAGGGTAGAAACTCCCATCAAAGTTGACTTCTTATTTTTAGAAATTACCCTTGCCAAAAAGTGCGACCCACCTTGGCATTAAACAATGTATTTAATGATATTTATTTATGGCTTTTTCACCCAATTTTGGCGCCATGTATCGAAAAAAAGTCAATGCAAGAAGACAAGCCAAAGAGTACTGAAGGATGCATGCTAAAAGTAAATAAAATAAATTTATTTTAAAACAACCAGCAACATGCATAATTGGGCACCCAATTTGGGTGAATAGACATGATTATTTATTAATTAAATTGCCAAAAATAGGAAGGGTAATTATTAAAAATAGTATGCAGAGGTCTATATGAGCATGGGATGCTATAATGAAGAAGCAATTAATTCTTTTTTCTAAGGATTGCAGCCCAGACAGTTTTGGCACCAAGGGAAGAAGGTTTTGTGCATCAAAAGGTGTTTTTCATTGCTAGGAAGCTTCAAGGTTTGGCGCCTAGGGCTGGAATAGCTTGATTTTTGATATGATAATTATTTGCATGTTGATATAAGTGCCCAAGTGAATTATAAAATATTTATGCTTGCTTTGCATGCAAGCAAAGCCTCAAATTTTAGGGCAGCAGGCTTTATATGCAGATTTTGGCGATAGAAATCAATTATTCATGCTTTGGACTCCATTTTTGTCTGAATTAATTGCAGGTATTCATTACAGGTGTTTATATAAGTGAGACGGAGTTCAAATCAATGTCAGGTACATTGAATATATCTTCCGAATCTGAAGAAATTGCTAGATCTGCACAAATTGATCCAATAGCAAGGAATTCCGACAGGATTAAAAGAAAAAGAACTCAAACACTGATTGCTCAGACAAAGATTGCTCCAGTCATGATGAAGCGTAATGAAAGAGAAGTATCAGTAGAGTCATGCATAGCTTCTAGATTTTTTGATATCAATGACACAGACATAGGCCCTGAACCCATCTCTGAACTAATTGACAGATCCAGGGTTGGAAGGACATTTCTCATGCAGGCAATAAAAAATAGTGGGATTATTCAAGCCTCAACATTTCCAGTCATAGCTCAGTTACCTGAATTTGTTATGGAGTGTGCAAGGTCATATCATCCTCTTTCCAGAACAATTCAAGATGCTGCGGGAAAGACAATAATCAAGCTGGATGCACAATTTATTAATTATTGTTTGAAGATTCCGATACGAATAGTGGTGACTGCAATTAGCATGCTGGATGCTGCCAATAGATGGGAGAAACACAAAGCAGATTGTGTGGGCATAATGAATAGTAGATATATGAAGAAGCCCAGGTCTCCATCAAAGTTCCTGAGGACTCTTCCGGATCCAATTTGGGGCAAGAGGTGGATGATATTACTAAATTGCTTTGTAGGTTAAGAGGAGAAGTCAATACTCACAACTTCCGCTCATGGATGTATGCTTTCGTGAGAACTGTTGAGATCAACAGAGCTGATTTGATAATCACTTGGGCGGAGATCATCAGTGACAACATCGGTGAGTAGCTCCGAAGTGTGAGGCGTACGTACAACTTCAAAATGACTTCATACCTGGTATATGCAACAGCCTCACAGGGTATATTTTCCAAGCTGGATAGACGGGGCATACGGTCGAAAGATCCTATTTTTGAGTGCTTCCCACAGTTGACAGTTCCTGAATGCCACAAAGATTACAAGGTGGTCAACGATGGGTTCTTCTATGGATTCATCTACAAATTAAATAATGATCTGAAGACCAACAGGGTAAGCAAAGAAGCTTGGGAAGTTGTATCCCAACATGGTTGTATTTTCATCCAGTTTGCAAACTTCACGTATCTCAGGGTAACCGGATTCTCGGGAGAACCAGTTAAGTTGCCGAGGTATTCAAGTGAAAAATGGGTCATCATGGAGTTGTGTAGACAACTCATAGAGATGCATGACTTACAATCAAAGCGGCACTAGTCTACGGGTTTCTTTTTGTTCAAAGTGGGTTATTACAGCTGCCAGAGCATCCACAAAGCTAGAGGAATCGAAGCCGAAATGTTTTCTGAATATGAGCATGAGTTCTTCCCAGCAAGGTTGAACTTAGATCCATATGGGGTAGCGAAGAAGACAATCTCCCAGCAATACTCACATGTACCTTCGTTGGAAGACTTCTAGATAAAGTGCAGAAACGAGTATGAAGTTAGGAAGAAATACTTTAGCAGGTTATCGACACAGCAAGTATCTGATTATGGTTTAGCACGGATACCTGCAGATCTCGCAGATGATGGGCATGTGATACTTGACACAAATCATCAGATGGGAGGGGATAGAGCTGATCTTCAAGAAAACATTGGTGGCTTCCAAACGATTGAGGAAAGATCTTCTGCAGTTTTGGTTAACACCTCAAACTGGTTGTTGACAAAGGGGCATTGCCTGGACGAAGCTTTGATGAATCAGATCACAGGTAACTTTACCGCAGGAGACTCCAACAAAAGAAAGCATGAGGGTGAAAGTAGCAGGAGGCCAGAGAAACTTAAAGTACACAAGAAATCTCAAGTACAAGAGAAGGCCAATTCTACAACTATCGTGCTAGTTCCAGCTTCTCCAGCATCAACTCATAGTACTTCAGCAGCCCCGGAACCCCAAAGAGATCTTGTCATTCCTCTGTTGAATCTAGCGTCATTTCTATTTTCTCTTCATCCACTTAGATCTTCACCTCTCCCTGTGGAGAAGTTGAAAGCAGAGTATGAAAAAGCATTGTTTTTGGACAATTTAGAGGGTGGCAGTCACAACATTGTGGAAAATTCGGATGGAGCAGAGTCGGAGCATTAGATGGTAGTGCATTCAGTGACTTCTCATTCCCTGAGGAGCAATTTTTCAATGTGATTGGCTTTGCAGACAATCCCAGAAGCCAGAGAAGAGATCAACCTGGAGGAACATGACTTGCAGCTGCTCTTGAGTTTGGACGGAAAAGATAGAAGACTTAAAGTTGCCAAAATAACTTCTAAGTTAATTATTGAAGAATCAAGACAAAAGTTCGCCGAGTTATCGGTTTCAACAGAGGGAAAACAAAAGGGAGAACTCATGGCAGCTGATATAGCAGTGACCAAAGTGCCAATAGGTCAAACTACCACAGAAGGATTAAAGCAGGATACACAGACACTAATGAATGCTTTATTCCTCATGCTTGACAAAGAGAAGGTTGAGAAAACCAAGCTTCAAAAGCATGTTTCCCAGCTATGTGAGATCATTGCTAAGGTTGCCAAACCTTCCTCTTAGCCCATTCTAACACATGAGTAGGTGAGTAATCATCTGATTAAAGAGGTGGAAGATGCAAGGGAACAGATCAAATCCATTACTCAATGGAAAGAGTAAATCATTCACCAAGCTTCAGAACAACTCGAAAGAATACCAGCTGAATTGGAGAATATGCACAGGGCAGTATCTCAACTAAAGGAACTAATGACACCGATAGAAGATGAGAACATAGTTACTGAAAGTCATCTGGATACTTTAGTTAAGCTACATTCGTTACCAGAGGATGTGCTAATTGAAGAGAAAATTGTACCTGGTGGATTGATAGAAAGGGGGAAGCAATTAGAAATTTCAGTTTCCTTCCGCGTAGAGATCCTCAAGCTTATGCTGAAAAGGATGCAGTTGCTGGAAACTGCGATGGGAGAAGTGTCGAAGAGCATTCCAAACGAATTACCCTCTTCCCATGAGGAATTTATTCTGGTTGTGCAGAAAGAAATTGATGAAGCTGTCATACTGTTCACGATAGATTCAATTGGCAGACTCATAAAGCTTTAGGCAAATGTTGAGGGGTATGGGCCTGGTTTAGAGAAGGTAAAGACTAACACTGCTACTTCATCCAGAGGGTTGCTGCAGTTCAGAACCGAGAGAGAGGCTATTGTTAAAACAGATGGGAAAATGTTGAATTACATGTTTGACAAGTATATTCAATATCAGAACAAAAAGAAAGTGTAGGTGTTACAGCTGGAAGATCTTCTTTCTTCTCCTCTTTCTTCTCTTATTTCTTATGTTCCCGGATGAAAATGTAAGATTAAGGTTATTGGTTTGAAAACCACTACTTTAAGTTATTTGGAAAGATTCTTTAAGATAAGTGACAGATGTGCACAATTTTGGCTTAAACTCCTGATGCATGTTACTAAGAAAGGAATTCTAGGAAGATGATTGACAAATGTTCCCTTTACTACTTCATGTTCTAGTTCAGTTGTAGTTTCCCATTTGTAATTTCCCCTCTACACACTATAAGTAGAGGAAGAACCTACGGGTTAAATGATTAGAATTTGTAATCAACATTCTTGTGTTCCAAACTTTGAGCTGAAACCCTTGATAGCTTTCTGAAAGCGGAGGAATAGAGAAGAGGCATATTTCCAGAGAACTTTGTATCAACGGTGCATTTTTTTCTTATTTCTTTTTAGATCTCCGCATAAACTTTGTGTTGTCTTAGATCTAGATCTGAAACTTTCCTTTGCTTCAAATTCTACATTTCAAGATCTATTTGTTTTGTCTATGTGCATGTGATCAACTCTGTCAACTATTGGTTAGGTTGCACATATCCTTTCCTTTCTTCTCATATTTAATTATTTCACATTTCTGCATATATTGCTTATAGCTGCTTACTTGTAAAATCTCCTAGTTATGGTTCATGAGCTATGCAATTAAAGTAAAACCAACAAATAGATATTAGGACACATAATTGACAAAATCTTACATAGGAGCTGTTATCCAAAATTCACCCCCCAGGGTAATTTTGATAACATGCATTAAATTCTTCGGTCCCGAGCAAGATAGATTGATTCAAGGCAAAAAATCATGTCTCTGGGGTCCCCCTCGGTTTCTTTCTAACTCTCTTGTCCAAGAAGAAAACCCAACAGGTTTTTAAAATGTGAAAAATTTGCAAAAACCAAGCTTGGGGCAGAAAAAATCATGAAAATCGGCTAAGTCCTAGTCCAGGCGGTCCTTGGGACAGTTGGGACATCGGGGCGCGAACCGGCCGAAAAGCCTCAAGGCGGTCCACGCAGCAATTGGGACATCTGGGCCGTAGGTACGCGCGGGACGCGAAAAGCCGATTCGGTCGAAAAAGGGAAAAAATTGCCTAAGTCTTTGTTTCGCACAGTTGGGACAGTTGGGACAAGAGTATGCGGAGGACGCGAACTAGCCGGTTCGGCCGAAACAGAGGACTTTCATCCGGCACATCTGGGCCAAAATTACGCGGAAGACACGAAAAGCCGGAAAAGCCGAGCGTGAATCAAATCTTGCCACGTGTCTTCGCCTCAAAGAGGGACAGGGAAGCCCGAATCGGGCGGATCGGAGAAATTTGTCCCAGACGGTTTGGGACATCCGGGCCAAAAATACGCGAGGGACGCGAAGACCTGGAGAAGCCGCCAACGAATCAGGTTGTGACACGTGTCACAAGGGGAAGCGCGATGTAAATTGGCTAAGTGTTTTTTGGCCAAAAAAATTCAAAGGGCAAGGTTTGAGGGTCGGCCCGAGCCAATAGACACAGGACACGTGTCCTAAGGAGAAGGGGAGTGCGGAGATCGGGGAGGACTTAAGAGAATTTGGCAAAAGTTTTGGCCAAAAAACTAAAAGGTAAAAGATGCCCCCGCACCCCTGTCAACGAACCAGCACCTGACACGTGGCATTCGACCGACGGAGCGCGGGAATTTTTCAAAAAAAATTCCAAAATGCAAAAAAGGTCAAAATTTAAATTTTTTTGCCCGACATCCGTTTTTTGGGCCGTTTTGCCCTAAAACTTCAAACCTTCATATCTTTTGATCCAGAGCTCGGATTTGCACGTTCTTTATATCATTGGAAAGCTTATGAAATTCTCTACAGGATTCCATGGTCAATCTCTAATTTTGGTTCAGTTTGGAGAGAGAAAATTCAAAAACGTTTCTGATACGTGTCCATGGCCAGAAGTGACATTCCAGCGACCAAATTTAATACAGAATGGGTCGCACTCTCTTCCCATTTGGTAAAAAAGAACAGGGTATGGGTTTGTAAGGTCCCCCATGCCGATTTAATGCAGTTATAGTCAATGAGGAATGGGCTCCCACGTTTTGTACGTTTTCTCTCTCCTGGGCTCGACCCATGCGATGTAAAAGCCAGATTTGGCTCATTTCTTCAGGGGGAACACTTTTGGCATAGCAAAACTTCTTCTTTCACCTCCAGCAAGTGATTGTTGTAAGAATCGGACCTCTTTAAAGATTGTAACAGGTTTTCTACCTCTCTGAGGTTGTAATGCAGTGGTTTTTGATATTGGAAATGATAATGCAAACTTTGTGAATGGGTTTCAGTCCTTTGTTTGTATTATTTGCTTCATTTCAGATCCTAAATTATATCTTATCAGCCTGTGTATGATTTTATGTTGCAATCTTTGGTTTGTGTCTATTTGCATGACAAAAATATTCACCACTCCTTTTGGTGCATCACCATCTTTAGTTAGTTTCAATTTTTGCATTTTTACCCCTGTCTCCTTGCAATTTAGAGTAGGATTAGGATCTGAACCTCTGTAGTTGTGCAAAAATATAGATCTAAATCAGAGGAGTTTGAGGAACCAACCTCTAATCTGGAGATTCCCCTCTCATTTTCACAAGTCCCACACTTGGAGAGAGGTTTCCATGTTGTGCAATCACACTGGATGCCTAAAACATCAATTAGAACCTGATTTGCATCCAGGGGTGCTGTGATTTTGCAACAACAGTTTTGGCACGCCCGGTGGGACCTTAGAGGTCTCATTTTTATTGCAGCAAAGTTGATGTGCATCTGCTGCAATTTTCTTGCTTGAAAAGAGCTATTATTTGCATATCTGGCGACTCCAAGGGGAAGAATCAACTTGTTTCAGCAGTGCAGGCCTGAAAACTCATGAGAAGAGTCACCACAAGGTCAAGAGTTGGAGAAGAAGAAGTGCTGTTTGAATACCTGCAATTATCTCCAAGAAGAAGGCAAAGAGGAAGAAGGATTCAAAGGTCTCCATCTCCACCAAACAGAACTCTCTCAACTCCTCCACCTGGTAGGCCTTTCATTCAGTATACAAGGGTTTTAAGACCAATTAGAATGGCACAAAACAACCCCTATGTCAACTTCACAGGCAGCAGCCCACTTGCCCTCAATGCACAACATCCAATTCCTATTGCAGCCTTGAAGAACATTCCGTACTTCACTGGAGAAAATCAGACTACTCCAGGGGATCATGTTAAAGATATTGCTAACCTTTGTGCAATTCATGAAATCAATGAGATGCAAGTGGCTGTCAAGTTACTGGCATCTTCATTCAAGGGTAAAGCATTGCAATGGTTTAGGAGCCTTGGAGCTGGTTCTATCACAAATTGGAATCAGCTGTGTATAGCACTTCATGAGCAATTTGGAGAAAAGGGAGACAACTTGTCTCTTTTGGAGCAGCTGACAACCATCAAGAGAGCTCCCAATGAACAGCTGACCGATTTCAACTTCAGATTTCAAAAGACTTGGGAGAGAATTCCAGTGGCAGTCAGGCCAACAGCAGAAGGTGCTTTTCTCTACTATCTCAAAGCTCTAAATTCTGATATTTCTATGTTGATTCAGTCCATGGGAGGCATAACTATCCCTATGGCTTATAGCATTGCCATTAGGGCTGAAAATTGTTTGATCCAAGCTGGCAAACTTGCCCCTAGACCTCCCATGCCATTGTTTCCAAGTTTAGAGAGTCCAAACACCAATCAAGCACCTAATTTGGCTCCTTCTCCCACTCCTAGAAATCAGAGTTCAAATGAAGCTTCCACTTCATCTCCAAGTGCCCCAAATGAGCTTCAAGAAGTCATGAAGCAATTGCAAAACCTAGGCAATGAGCTGGTTACTCTCAAAAGGCAGCAGGCCCAAGGTTTTAGACCTTCTTATCAACCCCAAGCTCAGCCTAACAGGCAGCCATACCAACCACAAAGGCCACCTAATCCAGCTGCAAATATGAATCAAACAAGGCCTCCTGCCAATAGACCATTTCAGCCCTATAATCCAAATGCCATATCTGCCTCTAAGGCATTGGTGCCAACACAAAACAACATTGCCCAGGAGTATGATTGGTGTTTTCCATGCAATGAGCCTCATAACCAATCCATGTGCTTCAATGGTGCTTTGAATCAAGCATTAATGGTGACAACTACTGGTGTGGAGGGTGAGGGCAGTCAAGGAAACAGCCAACAACAAGAAACATTCCAACAGCAATCAGCCCCAAATGACACCACATTGGTAAATTGGCAAGCAGAGGATTTTTGTGGCATGAACCAGGCAGTTTCTCAAGGTGTTGCAGCCAACACAAGGTCACAAAGGAGGAATTTGGGTGAAGAACAGCCATTAGCCCCAACCAATCCACGACCTTCTATGGCTCCACAAATGGTTGGCAAACAAAATCCGGTTGTAAATGCACAAGGGCAGCCAAGAACAGCCCCTAGGCCAACTCAAATACCAGTTGTTGCTGCCCACATGCAAGGAGTGAATGTGCAAACCAAGGGACAACAAAGAGATCCTTCATCACCATTCAGTATCATTGATCAGATGAAGAAGACAAACGTCAATATATCAATGTGGGAATCCCTATCTATCCCAGGCCAAAGAGATCTGCTGCAAGCTGCCATGAAGGACTGGCCAACTTCAAATCAACAGGTCCAAATGCAAGAGAAAGTGCTTACAAATGCTGCTTGGCCTGAGGGAAATCATGGAGGACAGCAAGGTAAAATGTTGAAGTCCCCCTCCTTTCTATGTTTCATTGATCATTGGAAATCAGCTAGTGCACAATTGCATGATAGACTCCGGGGCAAGTAGCTCGGTAATGCCTAAACAAATAGCTGATCAGCTAGGGCTCCAGTATGAAACCATATCCAAAGGGGTAGTGCAGCTGGATGGGACAGCAGTAACAACAGTTGGGGTGATTAGAAATTTGAGTCTTACCTTGCATGCATGTCCAAATGTTGTTGTTTTACAAGATGTATCAGTCATAGACCTTCCACCACTCTTTGCCCTATGCTTGTCAAGGGACTTCACAGCCAAGATTGGGGGATATTTGTCTGCTGATTGGTCACACATGCTGTTCAGAACGAGGTATGGAACTAAGGCTACAATCAGGTCTGAACCTATTGCAAACTTCCACATTGAGCCTTACACTCCAAGTCAGATCAACGCCAATTGTTCAGCATTTGATCAAGAAGACCACCCAAGCACTGATGAGGCTGACACCAAGGTTGGAAGCATCCCAGATCTAACTCTTGATGAATGGGCAAACAAGATACATGCATTTGATCCTTATCAAGAAGTGGAAGAATCTGAGCTAGGGGTCTATTGCATACACGAAGAAAATCAGCCTATTCCTAGCATCACCAAGCCAAACCACAAGGATGACAATGAGGTATGGCAGCTGTTTTTTGATGGATCAAGGAGTAGGCAAGGTGCAGGAGGTGGAGCCATGCTTGTTTCACCTCAAGGAGTAAAGTACTATTCAGCTTTTAGATTTCAGTTTACATGCTCCAATAACACTGCTGAATATGAAGCCTTGGTGCAAGGGATGCATTGGGCAATCAAGAAGAAAATAAAGAACTTGCAAGTCTTTGGTGACAGTGAATTGATTGTAAATCAGGTCAGGGGACAGCATGCTGCCAAGAATGATCTACTCAAGTGCTACAAGAACAGGGTGTGGGACCTCATGGAAGATTTTGAGGGTTTTGGCATCAAATCTATTCCTAGGGAAGAGAATCAAGCTGCTGACAGGCTTGCAGCAGTAGGGGCAGCCTTTGACATTGTGGAAAGCATTCAACAAGACAAGGTACAGCCAAACATCCACGTGATTGTGAGGCCTTCAGTGCCGGATAACAATGTCAGTTGGCAAGTGTTTGAAAATGACCAGCAAATCATCCATTTCTTGCAAGAAGAAGCTGAGTTCTCAGCTAAGAATCAAGAAAAGTTGGAACAGCAGTATGGTGACCAAGTGGTACAGCTGAGAACTAACAAGCTGCCCAAGGGACTTATCACTTTGGAGTCCATTTTTAACCCCAATGATCAGTTTAGAAAGGAGAAAGCAAACATTCAGGTCAAGAGAGAGGATTCAGTATCCATCTTGGTAGAAGAGAACAAACCATTGCAAATTGGAAGGATGACAACTGAACAAGAAAGGTATGAGTTCATACAGCTGTGTCAAGAGTTCCCTGATGTGTTTGCTTGGAGCTATGAAGACTTGAAAGGTTTCAATCCCAACTTAGCTCAGCATACCATCGAATTGGATCCAAATACTAAGCCTGTCAGGCAGAAACAAAGACCAGTCAATCCACACATGGAGCCTCTCATGAGGAAAGAATTGGACAAGCTGATTGAGTCAAGGATCATATTCCTAATCAAGCATTCTAGTTGGGTTGCCAACTTAGTTCCAGTCAGAAAGAAGAGTGGAGAGATCAGATTGTGTGTTGACTTCAGAGACTTGAATAGAGCCTCTCTCAAGGACCATTACCCACTCCCTTCCATGGAGCAAACCTTGCAAGTTGTGGCTGGCTCCGAGAGGTTTTCACTACTTGATGGCTACTCAGGCTACAATCAGATTATGGTGAAGGAAGAAGACCAGTTCAAGACAGCCTTCACAACCAAATGGGGAACTTTTGCATACAGGAAAATGCCATTTGGGCTGTCTAACGCTGGTGCTACCTTCCAAAGGGCAATGGACATGGCATTCAAAGGTTTGATTAACATCGTGGTGCTGATTTACCTTGATGATATCACTATTTTTTCCAAGAATGTAGCAGACCACCTCTCTCATTTGAGGCAAGTTTTCACGAGGTGTAGGAGATTTGGAGTGTCTTTGAATCCTAAGAAGCGTATCTTTCTCGCACATGAAGGAAAGCTCCTTGGCCATATTGTCTCCAAAGAAGGATTAGCAATTGATCTAGAGAGGGTTGAAGCCATAAGAGCACTACCATTGCCAAGCCACAAGAAAGCCCTTCAGAGTTTCTTGGGAAGGATAAACTTTGTTCGGAGGTTTGTCCCAGATTTTGCAGCCCTTGTCAAGCCCATCACCAAAATGTTAAAGAAGAGCATGGCTTTCAAGTGGACAGCAGAAGGCAAGGAGAGTTTTGAAGCAATCAAAGAAGCCATCTCTCAAGCACCAACTCTCATCAACCCGGACTTCTCCAAGGATTTCATCCTCTATGCATTTGGAGGTAATGACACTATTTCTGCCATTTTGGTACAGCAGAACAAGGATAATGATGAGCAGCCAATTGCCTTCTTCAGCCGGAGCCTAGATGACTATGAGGTGAGATACTCTTTTATTGAGAAGCATGTACTTGCAGTAATCAGAAGCTTGAAGAAATTCAAGCATTTAGTCTCAAACAACAAGGTCCAGTTGCTGGTCTCACATGCTGGGGTTAAGGACTTCCTCCTCAACAAAGATTTGAATGAGAAAAGGGCAGGTTGGATCACCCGTGTCATGGAGTATGACATTGAGATCAAGATCACCAAGCTGGTAAGAGGGAAAGGATTGTGTGAGCAGCTGGTTTTGGGGAAGCAAAAAGAAGTATGCAATGAAGAAGAGGCTGTTTTGACAGTCCAGGACAGCCATGAGCCAAGTGGCAATCAAGAAGAAGACAATGCTGCCCCCACTCCTTGCTGGACCCAAGGTATTATACACTTCCTAGGCACAGGCCTATGCCCTCCGGAGATGAACAAGACCCAAAGGAGACACTTCAGATTGCAGGCTGTCCCGTATGCCATTGTTGATGGAGTTTTGTTCAAGAAAGATGTGAATGGAGTGCTGCTGAGATGCATTAGCACAAATCAGATTCAAAGGGTGTTGGAAGAGTTCCATGATGGACCAGCTGGTGGTCATTTTGCACCAAGAGTGACAGCTCTAAAAATCATGAAGGCTGGTTATTATTGGCCTAAAATCTTCAGTGATTGCTATGCATGGATCAAGAGGTGTAAGAATTGTGCATTCTTCACAGGAAAAGAGAGACTTGCTGCCCTTCCATTACATCCAATCTCAGTTGACCAGCCATTCATGCAATGGGGTTTGGACTTCATTGGAGTCATTAATCCCAATTCAAGCCAAGGGCACAAATGGATTTTGACAGCCACAGACTACTTCACCAAATGGACAGAAGCAGTAGCACTCAAAGAGGCAAATGAGTCTAACATCTTAGACTTTTATGAGGGGATAACAACCAGATTTGGTATACCTGCTACAATAATCTCTGATAATGCATTGGCATTCATTGGATCTAAGGTGACTGAGTGGGCTGTTAAGAACGAGATCTACCTAAGCACTTCATCAAACTATTACCCTCAAGGTAATGGCCAGGCCGAGTCTACAAACAAGAACTTGTTGAGGATCATTAGGAGGACTCTTGACAAGAATCAGAGGTCTTGGCATACCAAACTGAAATCAGCCTTATGGGCTGATAGGATAACTCCCAAGAGATCCACAGGTAACTCTCCATTCAGGCTTGTCTATGGAAGAGAAGCAATCTTGCCCATGTCACTTGAGTTGCCAGCATTGGAACTCATGAAGCAGCTGGAGTTGCTAGAGTTTGAGCCCATGGAGGTGAGATATACAGAGTTGATGGAGCTGCAGGAGGTCAGAAATCAGGCATCCCAAGCAATGGAAAAGGATCAAGCTTTGATCAAAAAGACCTTTGATAGGAAGGCCAAGGATAGATCTTTTCAGGTTGGAGATCTAGTGTTGAAATGGGATGTGGATAGAGCAAAACCGGGAAGGCATTCAAAATTTGATGCCATTTGGAGTGGCCCATACATGGTCACGAAGTGCAAGAACAACAATGCTTTCCAATTGGCCTCATTGGATGGTGAAGAACTGCAGATTCCAGTCAATGGAATCTATCTCAAGCGTTGCTTCTAGAGGGAAATTTACCACCTTGTAAATATTAGATTAGATTTTCATTCCTCCAAGTGCTTGTGCACATTGTTTTGCTGTAGGTTAGTTTCGTTTTCCCTAAGTGCTTTGGCATAGCTTGCTGTCCATGGAGATGTTTTGCAGTCCTCGCTCCCATCAGGTGATATTCCATCTTCCTCCTTGCAATGTTCTAGTCAGTTGGGGTATTAAACAGAGAATCAAGTGACTCCATGCCCAATGGATTGCTTCAGGCTACTGGTCTTTTCATCTAGCAGGCAGATGACCCCGCTGGGTCGCCAAATTGTTATCCAAAATTCACCCCCAAGGTAATTTTGATAACATGCATTAAATTCTTGGGTCCCGAGAAAGATAGATTGATTCAAGGCAAAAAATCATGAAAATGGGGTCCCCCTAAGTCCTAAGTCTAGGCTCTCCTGTCCAAGAAGAAAACCCAGTTGGTTTTACGTTGGTGGTGCAAAAACCAAGCTTGGGGCAGAAAAAATCATGAAAATCGGCTAAGTCCTAGTCCAGGCGGTCCTTGGGACAGTTGGGACGTCGGGGCGCGAACCGGCCAAAAAGCCTCAAGGTGGTCCACGCAGCAATTGGGACATCTAGGCCGTAGGTACGCGCGGGACGCGAAAAGCCGATTCGGCCGAAAAAGGGAAAAAATTGCCTAAGTCTTTGTTTCCAATTGGGACAGTTGGGACAAGAGTACGCGGAGGACGCGAACCGGCCGGTTCAGCCGAAACAGAGGACTTTTGTCTAGGACATCTGGGCCAAAAGTACGCGGAAGACACGAAAAGCCGGAAAAGCCGAGAGCGAATCAAATCTTGCCACGTGTCTTGGCCTCAAACAGGAACAAGGAAGCCCGAATCGGGCGGTTCGGAGAAATTTGTCCCAGGCAGTTTGGGACATCTGGGCCAAAAGTACGCGTGGGACGCGAAGAGCCGAAAGAGCCGCCAACGAATCAGGTTGTGACACGTGTCACAAGGGGAGCGCACAATGTAAATTGGCTAAGTGTTTTTTGGCCAAAAAATTTCAAAGGGAAAGGTTTGAAGGGTCGGCCTGAGCCAATAGACACAAGACACGTGTCCTAAGGAGAAGGGGAGTGCGGAGCTTAGGGAGGACTTAAGAGAATTTGGCAAAAGTTTTGGCCAAAAAACTAAAAGGTAAAAGATGCCCCCGCACCCCTGTCAACGAACCAGCACCTGACATGTGGCATCCGACTGGTGGAGCGCGGGAATTTTTCAAAAAAAATTCCAAAATGCAAAAAAGGTCAAAATTTAAAATTTTTTGCCCGACATCCGTTTTTTGGGCCGTTTTGCCCTAAAACTTCAGACCTTCATATCTTTTGATCCAGAGCTCAGATTTGCACATTCTTTATATCATTGGAAAGCTTATGAAATTCTCTACAGGATTCCATGGTCAATCTCTAATTTTGGTTCAGTTTGAAGAGAGAAAATTCAAAAACGTTTCTGGTACGTGTCCATGGCCAGAAATGACATTTCAGCGACCAAATTTAATACAGAATGGGTCGCATTCTCCTCCAATTTGGTCAAAAATGAATAGGGTATGGGTTTGTAAGGTCCCCCATGTTGATTTAATGCATTTACAGTCAATGAGGAATGGGCTCCCATGTTTTGTACGTTTTCTCTCTCCTGGGCTCGACCCATGCGATGTAAAAGCCAGATTTGGCTCATTTCTTCAGGGGGAACACTTTTGGCATAGCAAAACTTCTTCTTTCACCTCCAGCAAGTGATTGTTGCAAGAATCGGACCTCTTCAAAGATTGTAACAGGTTTTCTACCTCTCTGAGGTTGTAATGCAGTGGTTTTTGACATTGGAAATGATAATGCAAACTTTGTGAATGGGTTTCAGTCCTTTGTTTGTATTATTTGCTTCATTTCAGATCCTAAATTATATCTTATCAGCCTGTGTATGATTTTATGTTGCAATCTTTGGTTTGTGTCTATTTGCATGACAAAAATATTCACCACTCCTTTTGGTGCATCACCATCTTTAGTTAGTTTCAATTTTTGCATTTCTACCCCTGTCTCCTTGCAATTTAGAGTAGGATTAGGATCTGAACCTCTGTAGTTGTGTAAAAATATAGATCTAAATCAGAGGAGTTTGAGGAACCAGCCTCTAATCTGGAGATTCCCCTCTCATTTTCACAAGTCCCACGCTTGGAGAGAGGTTTCCATGTTGTGCAATCACACTGGATGCCTAAAACATCAATTCAGAACCTCGATTTGCATCCAGGGGTGCTATGATTTTGCAACAACAGGAGCCTCACCGGTAAATGAGGGAGATTTATCTCATGGCTGCTTAGGTTTTCAGCTGTGCAGAAAATCTATCCAACATGTCAGCATACTTTCGAAGACGCTCAGAGAATGCTTTCTCTTCTTGTTTCGAGCAACACTTTCAAAGATTAACAATGTCTGCTCTAACCTCCATACCCAGATTTAATGGCTGCACTTCAAAGGAAGAACTATCGCCATATTCTTTATTCTACTTTAGGTACTAGTCATGCTTGTCAAAAATCTCTTTTAAGGAAACTAAACCCTTGGGGATTTTGTTACCTTTCCGCTGGATTATCCCACTACTTTCACTACGCTCTGGATCAGTTTCACTTGTGGTTGTCTATCGTGGTAGTGAGTTACTCCCTTCAAAATACAACTCGTCAAAGTTGACTTGTTGCTCCAGGAATGTAGCTATTTGCTTGTCATTGTTAAAAATCTGCCACTGCTCAACATTATTAGGGACTTTAGGACGGTAAACCATCTCCACCTTATAGTTTCCTTGCGTGAATATGGATGGTGGTCTATCCGGATTTAATAACGCAGTTGTGACTACCAAAGAGTCAGCCCTGGAATTCTGATCTCTTGGAACGAAATTGATAGAGAAAGTTGCAAAATCGAGTGTGGCAGAAAACACTCTATTTCTATAGTGCCGCAGCTTGTCTCTTTTAACTTGATATTGCCCTCGAACTTTCTTGACTATAAGCTCAGCATCTCCTTGGGCTTTGAGGATTTTTACTCCTTTCTTTCTTGGCTTGCTCCATTCCCAACAATAATGCTTCATACTCCGCCGTATTGTTGGTGTACTCAAACATCAGCTTGTAGGAGTACGGGAATATATCGTCGTCCGGAGATATTAATAGAACGTCGGCTCCGGATCCAAAAGAGAAACAGCTACCGTCAAACTCCAGGGTCCAAACCTTGTCATCCTCTTCTGGTTCGTGTTGAGGTGTTGACTCTGGAATTTCATTAGTCATTTCCAAGTAATAGACTCTGTGGTCAAATTCCTGAAAAAGAATCTGAGATCTAGGATCCTCGGATTTTATAACCGTGTACTTGGACTTCTTTTCCGGCTCCAGCTTCTGGTTTATTCCTTTAATAGGAATATGAGTATAGGACCAATCCATCTTTACTTCACCTCGCGGTTTTTTGCAGAAGTTTCTGGTGAGCAACATCCCGTAGGAGATAGAAATATCTGCAACTAAGATTGTCATCTTTAATCCTCTGTCAAGAAAAGCTTCCAAAACAACTTGTGCGTCTTTGATTTTTCCGATTAAAGGCACTTGTCTCTCCATGGAGTAGCACCTTCCTATGGTCTTCGTCAAGCTAAGCCCAAGATCATCTGCAACTTTAGCTGGCATGACATTATCAAAAGCACCTGAATCTAAAATGTAGTTGCTTAACTTGAAACCATTGATCAATAAGGAAACATAGAAAGGTTCTATTCTTTCAGCAGATGATGGGGTTTTAACGAATACAACATTGTTTTGGGAAGGAGTTTCTTTGGGCTCAGGCAAAAGGCCTTTTGATGCATTAGATGGTCCTAGTGATTGCACATATTTAACTAGCCTATTTAGCTGGTCAAGAAAAGTTCTCAAGTATTCAGCTTCTGACATTTGAATTTTAGTTTTCTTGATATGATCAATAATGTCAAAAGAGGGAATAGATGCGTTATCTTCAAATACCAGAGACGCTCTTTGTGGTTGAGATGAGGAGCTCGCATACTTATCTCTGGGAGCTAAGGAAGAAGGTAATGGACTGCCCCTTCTGAGAATGGTGACATTAGATCTAGATTCTTGTCTTTGTTCATCAGCTAATGCCTCAACTCTATGAGTTTTTGATCTTGTAAATACTGCATAAGTATGACCATGATCATCTTCAATAAGTTCCTCATAGTCATTTTCAGATTCGTGGTCTATGTAACCAATATTGGAGTCGCAAGCAGGATCTACAAAATCATCATTCTCCAGTTGATCAGTGGCAGTTTCCCGATCTTCATTCATCTCAACATTGTTTTTGAGGGCAGCTTCAATTGCTAACCTTTGAGGACCAACAATGCGGTTCCGGTTGTTAAAATTCCGAGCAGGGGGGCACAATTGCTACCCTAAGCCATTTGCTTCTTTATCTGCAACATGCCATTTGCTGATTTCTGCAACAGTGAATCAGAAGTAGTAGCAGAAGAAGATGAACTTCTGGCTTTAGGAGTGCCGCTCTTTGGTTTTCCATCCATGATCATGTCATCTTCAATTTCAACCACCATGTTTTGAGTTGTTAACAAGTCAATAGGACATGCTCTCCGCAGTTGATAACCTACTTCAAGAAGTAACGCATTGATGAAGATTACCTTTTGATTCTTGTCATTCAGAGAACCAGAAACCGGAATTTTGTAAAGTAATCTTTGGAATTTTGCAATAAAATCCTGCATGTGCTCATGTGGCTCCTTTTTCAACTGAGCTAATTGAGTTATCAAGGTACTAGAATCTTCAGCTGGCTTGAATATTTTTAGGAATGCATCTCGCATAGTAGCCCAGTTGGTTATGGTGCCAGGAGCTAGCTGGTAGAACCATTCTCCAGCCAAGTCGTGCAGAGTCTCTATGAAAATCTGGATAGACACATTTTCATGTTCTACAGCGAGCACTCCACAGGACATAAAGAATGCATCCAAGTGATCATCTAGATTCTGCTTTCCATCTCCAAAGAATTTTAGAAAATTCTTTCTCGTCCCTTTAGGTAGATCATGCATAGGAGGAGTCAAATTCAGAGGTCCAAAGGTTGCACCCCATGGAACAGGTGCTATAGGGGAAAGTGGTTTATTCTGCATCATGAAAGGAGCATGTCTTCTTCGAGAATAGACTTGGTGAATAATCCTAGCTGCTGGATTGTGCTGGACATGATCTAGATCTAGATGAGCTTGCACCCTTCTTCCTGGTGAAAGATTGGATCTGCGGCTTCTAACTTAAGGAGGATGATTGAAATTGAATTTCTCCTACAATTTATAAAAATGACCAGTCCTTCCTTGAGATTTGCTAGACCGTGTGAATGGACGTTCTGCCAGGTTGAGCTTATAATATAAAAGGGAACTGGCAAGAAAAATCTCTGGTCTGCTAATTTTTGTTGTCCCCAGCGGAGTCGCCAAAAATTGTTGGATAGATTTTATGCACATCTAAAAACCTAGGTAGTCATGAGATAAATCTCCCTCATTTAACGGCGAGGCTCCTGCGTAAGATGTTTATCAATTTAGTAAGGGTGAATCCTAATAACTATTTTCGGGGGTTTTACTTTAATTCCCACAGCTCGTGAACCACAATTGGGCATTAAAGTTCACAAGCTGTGGGAATTAAAGTATGTTGGCTAGATTTTCTGCACAGCTGAAAACCTAGGGAGTCATGAGATAAATCTCCCTCATTTACTGGTGAGGCTCCCGTGTAAGATTTTGTCAATTATATTTTCTAATATTTATCTGTTGGTTTTACTTTAACTGCATAGCTCATACACCATAGCTAAGCAGTTTTGCAGCAAGTAAGCAGCTGTAAGAAATGTATATATGCATAAGAGGGAAATAATTGAATGCGAGCAGAAAAAAAAGAAGATGTGCAACCTGACCAATAGTTTACAGAGTTGGTCACATGCACATAGATGAAACAAACAAATCTAGAAATGCAGAATTCAAAACAAAGGAAAGTTTCATATCCAGATCTAAGATAACACAAAGTTTGTGCGAAGATCTAAAAAGAAATAAGAAACAAATGCACCGTTGACACAAATTTCTCCGGAAATCTGCCTCCTCTCTATTCCTTAGCTTTCAGAAAGAAATCAAGGGTTTCAGCTCAAAGTCTGGAACACAAGAATGCTGATTACTAATTCTGATCCTTTAACTTGTAGGTTCTTCCTTCATTTATAGTGTATGGAGGGGAAATTACAAATAGGAAAGTATAACTGAATTGACACACGTAGAAGTTGTAAAGGAAACAACTAGCAATCTCCTTCCTGGAACTCCTCTTTGCATGACACACATGATTTATAACTGAAAATAAAACCTTCTATTTTGCATGTCTGCCACCCATTTCCAAGTAATTGACTTCTTCAAGTAACAACTTTTAAACCAATCACTTAAGTTTTATAATTTAATTGATTACTCAATTACTTTGTCGAAGAAAAATAAGAGAAAGAAGAAGAAAGAGGAAAAGAAATTAGAAGAAAGCTGCAACACTTCCAGTCTTTTTCTTTTTCCATATTTTGCATGTGGTTGACTCTTTTGCCTTTGATTATCACCAAACTGGATCTGGAAGCAGTTGACTATGATTTGCTTGCGGGTATTGCCTTTGACTTGTCTTCCCTCTTATCCTTGAAGCTTTTGCAGTTCTTCTCCAGTATTGTCGTAAACAATTCAGACAAAACTTGTCATTTTTATTTTTTACTTGCATATGAGAAATTTTTAATTCTGGAAAGCACTCTGAGTGAATGCAAATACAAGTAAATTCAATGAAGGCTTCAACTAGAAGATTGGGAGCACATGCACAAGATCCTGGAAGGAATTTTCCATGCATTGAATTCTACACGGACTGCGTTAGAAACAAGAGGATGAATTTTTGGTCGGAAGCCTTAGCAATTATGAGATCTGGATCTGTCAATTAAATCGGTGATAGAGTTCAGGTCCTATGTCAATATCATTGACTTCAGCAAATTTAGAAGTTATGCATGATTCTGTTGATTCTTCTCTTTCACCATGCTTCAACATGGCTGGAACAAAATTTTTTTGAGCTCTTTTTCTTTTAATTCTGTTGGAATCCCTTGCAATTGGATCAATTTGTGCAGATCTGACAATTTCTTCAGATTCAGAAGATATATTCAATGTATCTGACATTGATTTGAGCACCTGTGATGAATACTTGCAATTTATTCAGACAAAGATGGAGTCCATGGCATGACTACTTGATTTTTATCACCAAAATCTGCATATAAAGCTTGCTGCCCTAATATTTGAGGTTTTGCTTGTATGCAAAACAAACAAAAAATATTATTTCATTCACCTGGGCACATATAGCAACATGCAGACACTCAGAATGACAAAAATTAGGCTATTCCAACCCTAGGAGCCAAAACTGGAAGCTTCCCGACAGTGGAAAATATTAATTAATGCAACATGCTACTTCTTTTGGCGCCAAAACCTGTCCGAGCTGCAATCTTCATCAAAAATTAATAAGTGCTTCCCCTTTATGGCATCCCATGCTTATATAACCTCCAACATGCTATTTTTAATAATTGCCTCTTCCTATTTCTGGCAATTTAATTAATTAATAGTCATTTTATTCATCCAAAAAGGCCCCCAAATTACATGCATGTTGTTGGTTGTTGGAATAAATAATTTATTTTTAGCAGGCATAAGAGTTCTCTTTGGCATGATGTCTTTTTGCATTGACTTTCCTTCTTATTAATGGCGCCAAAATTGGGTGAAAAAGCCATGAATAAATAACATTAAATGCATTGTTTAATCTCAAGCTGGGTCGCACTTTTTGGCAATCATAGATGCTAAAGCCTATGAAGTCAACTTGATGGGGATTTCCAAACTGCACTGCAGCTCCAAAAATCCCCTCTTCCACTTAAGTGATTTGACTTTCATATAGTGGAATTTTTACCCTGCAAGGCAGGTAAGAAATTCCACTTGAGCTAGGTGCTTTAAGTGATTTTTCTTTTATAATGTGAATGTTTTACCCTGCAATGGCAAAGTAACAAATTCCCACCTAGCCTGCCACCTCTAATATTCCCATTGCAACTTAAGTGACTTTGACTTCATTAAAAAAGTACCCTGCAAGGCAGCTAAGAAATTCCCGTTTTTTTTGCCACTGCCAAAATTCCCACTGGCAACTTAAATCATCTCCCAAAAAGTGCGACTTGTATGGAAAATAGCCTTCTTAGATAAATGCAACTTGCATGGGTGAATAAACCTCTTTGGTGGAAAAAGTTACCCTGTTAGGCAGGCAGAAAATTCCCATCGGTGCTTTAAGTGTTTTTTCTTTATTTTACAATAGCCATCTGCCATTACCCTTACCCTAAAATCTGAGACTACCCCATGTTTAAAAATTTTCGTTCTTTTAAAATAACATGTCTTTTCATGTTTTTATTGCCAGAAGATGTCTGTATTACGTTAAAATATTCCCAGTGAATCATATGAGCCAATTTCGACAAATACCCAGATGTTCGAAACTCATTTTATCCCTCCACCAAGTTTTGTCTGCACAGAAATTTTTATTTAATTATTTATTAAATAAATAAATGCCCCGTTTGAAGTAAATTGTGCTCCGGTTGAATCCTGTTGAAGTTTTGCATGCCCAGTATTCACACATCTCAATAGGGTTTTCACTAGGAATGAATTCAAAGTTTTTTCTATGACTTTTGGCAACGTTTTTCATTTCTATTTATTTCTTTTACGTTTTTCTCTGGTTTTTCCTACTGTCTTTCTATTTAATTCCCCTAGGTCTGTTCCTTGTCCAGTATAGTCTGTTTAATTGTCTGAAGTATCTGGAGATCATCTACTGACGTAGCACCAAAAGGAATCAGCCTCAAAATGTAAACTTCTGACCAAAAAAGATGAAGTCATGCACAAAAAGCCTCTCCCAGGAAAGTCACATTTTTTGGAATAAATAGAGTGTAAGCTGCAATGGATTTTTGGTAGTGGCAGGCATTGGGAATTTCTTACCTGCCTTGCAGGTACTTTTTCCCATGAAGTCAAAGTCACTTAAGTCTCGATGGGAAAATTAGAGGGACAAAGGCAAGGCAGGAATTTCTTACCTGCCTTGCAAGGTACTTTTTCCCATGAAGTTAAAGTCACTTAAGCTGCGATAGGAAAATTAGAGGCAGCATGCAGGCGGGAAATTCTTACCTGCCTTGTAGGGTATTTTTTCCCATGAAGTCAAAGTCACTTAAGTTACAATGGGAATATTAGAGGTGGCTAGCAGGTGGAAATTTCTTACCTGCCTTACAGGGTAAAAATTCCCATTATAAAAGAAAATCACTTAAAGCACCATCGGGAATTTCTTACCTGCCTTATAGGGTAAAAATTCTCATTATGAAAGTCAAATCAACTTAAGTGAAAGAGGGGATTTTTGGAGCTGCAGTGCAGGGTAGAAATTCCCATCAAAGTTGACTTCCTATTTTTGGAAATTACCCTTGCTAAAAAATGTGACCCACCTTGGGTGAATAACAATGCATTTAATAATATTTATTAATGGTTTATTCACCCAATTTTGGCGCCATAAATAGAAGGAAAGTCAATGCAAGTGGAAGAGCTAAGGAGAAGTCAAGGATGCATGCTAAAAATAAATAAAATAATTTATTTAAAAGCAACCAGCAACATGCATAATTGGGCGCCTGATTTGGGTGAATAAACATGATTGTTTATTAATTAAATTGCCAAAAATATGAAGGGCAATTATTAAAAATAGCATGTTGAGGTTATATAAGCATGGGAAGCCATAATAAAGAAGCAATTAATTCTTTTTTATGAGAATTGCAGCCCAGACAGGTTTTGGAGCCAAAAGGAGAATTTTGCATTAAAGTTTATTTTCCACTGCTGGGAAACTTCCAGTTTTGGCATCTAGGGTTGGAATAGCCTAATTTTGGTTATTTTGAGCATTTGCATGTTGGTATATGTGGTGAATTAAATAATATTTTTACTTGCTTTGCATGCAAGCAAAACCTCAAATTCTAGGGCAGCAGGCTTTATATGCAGATTTTGGTGATAAAAATCAAGTATTCATGCCATGGACTCCATCTTTGTCTGAATAAATTGCAGGTATTCATCACAGGTGCTCAAATCAATGTCAGGTACATTGAATATATCTTCCAAATCTGAAGGTTGCCAAATCTGCACAAATTGATCCAATTGCAAGGGATTCCGGCAGAATTAAAAGAAAAAGAGCTCAGACAAAGATTGTTCCAGCCATGATGAAGCATGATGAAAGAGAAAGATCAGCAGAATCATGCATAGCTTCCAGATTTGCTGAAGTCAATGATACAGACATAGGCCCTGAACCTATCACCGATTTAATTGACAGATCCAGATCTCATAATTGCAAAGGCTTCTGGCAAAAATTCATCCTCTTGTTTCTAACGTAGCCCGTGTAGAAGTCAGTGCATGGAAAATTCCTTCCAAGATCTTGTGCATGTGCTCCCAATCTTCCAGTTGAAGCCTTCATTGAATTTACTTGCATTTTTCATTCACCCAGAGTGCTTTCCAGAATTTAAAATTGCTCATATGCAATTACAAATATAAAAATGATGAGTTTTGTCTGAATTATTTACGGCAAACATTGCACTGGTGCATGCACTGAAGAAAGATTTGCAAAAGCTTCAAGGATAAGAGGGAAGACAATTCAAAGGCAATACCCACAAGCAAAGCATAGTCATGCATAGCTTCTAGATCTAGTTTGGTGAGAATCAAAGGCAAAAGAGTCAACCGCATGCAGAATATGGAAGAAGAACAAGACTGGGAGTGTTGCAGCTTTCTTCTTATTTCCTTTTCCTCTTTCTTTTATTTTCTCCGACAAAGTAATTGAGCAATCAATTAAATTATAAAACTTAAGTGATTGGTTTAAAAGTCGTTACTTGAAGAAGTCAATTACTTGGAAATAGGTGGCAGACATGCAAAATAGAAGGTTCTATTTTTCAGTTATAAATCATGCATGTCATGTAAAGAGGAATTCCAGGAGGATGATTGCTAGTTGCTTCCCTTTTCATAGCTTCCACATGTGGGAATTCATTTAAAGCTTCCTATTTGTAATTTCCCTTTATACACTATAAATAGAGGAAGAACCTACAGGTTAAATGATCAGAATTTGTAATCAGCATTCTTGTGTTCCAGACTTTGAGCTGAAACCCTTGATAGCTTTCTGAAAGATGAGGAATAGAGAGGAGGCAGATTTCTGGAGAACTTTGTGTCAACGGTGCATTTGTTTCTTATTTCTTTTTAGATCTTTGCATAAACTTTGTGTTATCTTAGATCTAGATCTGAAACTTTCCTTTGCTTCAAATTCTGCATTTCAAGATCTATTTGTTTTAATCTATGTGCATGTGACCAACTCTGCAAACTATTGGTCAGGTTGCACATCTTCTTTCCTTTCTTCTCGCATTTAATTATTTCCCTTTCTGCACATATTCTCTTACAACTGCTTACTTGCTGCAAAACTGTCTAGCTATGGTTCATGAGCTACATAGTTAAAGTAATACCAACAGATAGATATTAGGAAATATAATTGACAAAATCTTACACGGGAGCCTCACCGGTAAATGAGGGAGATTTATCTCATGACTGCCTAGGTTTTCAGCTGTGCAGAAAATCTAGCCAATAGTTTTTGGCGACTCCACTGGGGAACAACACAAATTAGCAGACCAGAGCTTTCTCTCACCAGTTCCTTTTTATATTATAAGCTCTCAACCTGGAAGAACATCCATTCACCCGATCAGTCTAGTAGAGCTCAAGGAAGTACTAATCATTTTTATAGGTTACAGGAGCAATTCAATTTCAGTCATCCTCCTCAAGTTGGAAGACATAGATCTAGCATTTCATCAGGAAGAAGAGTACAAAACTCCTCCAGATCCGGATCATGTGTCAACACAATCCAGCAGCTGGGATTATTCACCAAGTCTATTCTCAAAGAAGACGTGCTCCTTTCATGATGCAGAATCAACCACTTGCCCCTGCAGCACCTGTTCCATGGGGTGCAGCCTTTGGACCTCTGAATCTGACTCCTCCTATGCATGATCTACCTAAAGGGATGAGAAATAATTTTCCAAAATTCTTTGGAGATGGAAAGCAAAATCCAGATGACCACTTGGCTGCATTTTTTATATCCTGTGGAGTGCTTGCAGTAGAACATGAAGATGTGTCTATCAGACTCTTCATAGAGACTCTCCATGACTTGGCTGGAGAATGGTTCTACCGGCTAGCTCCTGGCACCATAACCAACTGGGCCACTATGCAAGATGCATTCCTGAAAAGATTCAAGCTAGCTGAAGATTCAGTACATTGATAACCCAACCGACTCAGCGGAAGAAAGAGCCACAAGAGCACATGCGGGATTTTATTGCAAAATTCCAAAGAATACTTTACAAAATTCTGGCTTCTTTGCTTCTCTGAATGATGAGAATCAAAAGGTATTCTTCATCAATGCTTTACTTCCTGAAGTAAGCTATCAACTACGAAGAGCACGTCCTGCTGACTTGTTAGCAGCTCAAAACATGGCGGTTGAAATTGAAGACGACCTCATCATGGCTAGAAAGATAAAGAGCAACACTTCTAGAGCTGAAATTTCATCCTCTGCTACTACATCTGATTCACTATTGCAAAAGTTAGCAAATGAGATGTCGCAGATGAAGAAACAAATGGCTCAAATGGCTCAAGGAAACAACACTACCCCTGCTTGTAATTTCAACAACAACCGGAACCGCATTGTTGGTTCCCAAAGATTAGCAATTGAAGCTGCTCCCAGAAACAACATGGAGATGAATGAAGAAGACCAGGAAGTTGACACTGATCAGCTTGAGAATGATGATTTTGTAGGTCCTGCTGGCGACTCCAACATTAATTACCTAAACTACAAATCTGAACATGACGATGAAAAGCTTCATGAAGATGATCATGGTCATGCATATGCAGTATTTACACAATCACAAACTCATTAAGGTGAGGCATTAACTGATGAAAAAAGAAGGGGCAACCCTTTACCTTCTTCCTTAGCTCCTAGAAATAAGAATGTGAGTTCTTCATCTCAACCACAGAAAGCAGCTCAGGTATCTGAATCTATACCTTCCTTTGACATTATTGATCATGTCAAGAAAACTAGGATTCAAATGTCAGAAGTTGAATACATGAGAGCCTTTCCTGAGCAGTTAAATAGGCTAGTCAAGTATGTACAATCACCAGGACAATCCAATACATCAAAAGGCCTTTTGCAAGCCCAAAGATACTCCTCCCCAGAACAACACTGCAGTTGTTAAATCCTCATTATCTTCTGAAAGAGTAGAACCTTTCTATGTCTCCTTATTGCTTAATGGTTTCAAGTTAAGCAACTGCATTCTAGATTCAGGTGCTTCTGACAATGTCATGCCAGCTAAAGTTGCAGATGCTCTTGGGCTTACCTTGACGAAGACCATAAAAGGTGTTATTCCATGGAGAGACAAGTCCCTTTAATCAGACAAATCAAAGATGCACAAGTTGTTCTAGCAGCTTTTCCTGAAAAAAGATTAAAGATGACAATCTTAGTTGCAGATATTCCTGTCTCCTATGGGATGTTGCTGAGCAGAAACTTCTGCAAAGAGCTGGGAGGAGAAGTAAAGATGGATTGGTCCTGTGCTCATATTCCTATCAAAGGAATAAATCAGAAGCTGGAGCCAGAAAAGAAGTCCAAGTACACGGTGACAAAATATGAGGATCCTAGATCTCAGATTCTTTTTCAAGGGTCTGACCATGGTGTATACTTCTTAGAAATGGATAAAGGCGTTCCAGAGCCAGAACTTCAACCAGAGCCAGCACAAGAAGAGGAAAAAGTTTGGACTCTGGAGTTTAAAGGCAGTTGTTGTTCTTTTGGATCAGGAGCCGGTGTTCTACTAATATCTCCAGATCATGAGATATTCCCATACTCCCACAAGCTGATGTTCAAGAACACCAACAAAATGGCGTAGTATGAAGCATTGCTGCTAGGAATGGAGCAAGCTAAAAGAAAGGAGTAAAACTCCTCAAAGCCCAAGGAGATGTTGAACTTCTAGTAAAGCAAGTTCGAGGGAAAAATCAAGTCAAAAGAGATAAACTGAAGCATTACAGAGATAGAGTGCTTTCTGCCACATTCGATTTTGCAGCCTTCTCTATCGACTTCATTCCAACAAATCAAAATTCCAAGGCAGACTCTTTGGCAGTCACAACTGCACTATTGAATCCAGGTAGACCACCATCCATATTCAGACAAGGAAACTATAAAGTGGAGATGGTCTACCGCCCCAAATTCCTTGATAATGTTGAACAGTGGCAGACTTTCAATGATGACAAACAAACATCTGCATGTCTGGAACAAGACAACTTTGACAGAGTGTATGTTGAAGGGAGTAAATCACCACCACGACAAATAGTCACAGGAAAAACTGATCTAGGTTATGATGAGAGTAGTGGAATAATCCAACCAAAAGGTAACAAAATCCCCAAGGGTTTAGTTTCCTTAGTGGAGACTTTCGACAAGCATGATCAGTACCTGAAGAAGAACAAAGAATATGGTGATAGTTCTTCCTCAGAAATGCAACAGGTAAATCTGGGAACGGAGGAAGTTGATGTAGACTTATCCACCACAGAGAGAAGAAAGGATGAGCCACCACCAGATGAAGTTGATAAGGACTTGCCCAAGGTATTTGACAAGAAGGCCAGAGAAAGGAAGTTCGAGATCGGAGACTGGGTACTCTGGTGGGACAAGAGACATGAACCGAAGGGCATGCACGACAAATCTGATTCACTCTGGAAAGGGCCCTTCATGATCAAGAGAGCTTCCGGAATGGATACTTTCTTCTTTGCCTACCAGGATGGAATTGAGTTACCACTACCTTTCAACGGGCAGCACGTGAAGCCTTTCTGGAATTTAAAAAGCAGGGTAAAACCTGTATGCATATAAATAAATTTTTGTTATTTTCTTCCTTTTCTTTGTTTTGTTTTGTTTTTGTTTGCCTGACCCCGAACCCAATGGACAAGATACGAAACCAGAGAAGTTGGGATCTCATCTTTACTCTTGTCATTTTGACAGAGGCAAATATGTCCATAGACAGAGCCAACTGGTGTCTCCAGATTTTACCCTGAAATCTGAGACTACCCCATGTTTAAAAAATTTCGTTCTTTTAAAATAACGGGTCTTTTTATGTTTTTATTGCCAGAAGATGTCTGTATTACGTTAAGATATTCCCAGTGAATCATATGAGCCAATTTTGACAAATACCCAGATGCCGAAACTCATTTTAACCCTCTGCCAAGTTTTGTCTGTGGGAAATTTTTATTTAATTATTTATTAAATAAATAATGCCCCGTTTGAAGTAAATTGTGCTCCGGTTGAATCCTGTTGAAGTTTTGCATGTCAGTATTCACACATCTCAATAGGGTTTTCACCAAGAATGAATTCAGAGCTTTTTCTGTGACTTCTGGCAACATTTTTCATTTTTATTTATTTCTTTTACGTTTTTCTTTGGGTTTCCCCGTTGTCTTTCTGTTTAATTCCCCTAGGTTTGTTCCTTGTCCAACATAGTCTGTTTAATTGCCTGAAGTATCTAGAGATCATCTACTGACGCAGCACCAGAAGGAATCAGCCTTAGAATGTAAACTTCTGACAAAAAAAAATGAATTCATGCACGAAAAGCCTATCCCAGGCAAGTCGCATTTTTTGGAATTAATGAGTGTAAACAACAATGAGATTTTTGGTAGGGGTAGGCAGGCGGGAATTTCTTACCTGCCTTGCAGGGTACTTTTTCCCATGAAGTCAAAGTCACTTAAGCTGTGTTGGCTAGATTTTTTGCATAACACAAAACCTAGGCAATCATGAGATAAATCTCCCTCATTTACCGGTGAGGCTCCCGTGTCAGATTTGTCAATTAAAGTATGCTAATATCTATATGGGGTTTTACTTTCTGCTCAGCTCATGAACCATAGCTGTACAGTTCTGCAACAAGTAAGCAGCTGTTTAAGAAAAGAAATATTTATAGAAGAAGGGAATTATATAAACACAGAGAAGAAATGGGGAAGATGTGCATCCCAATCAATAGATAGCAGAGTTGATTGCATGCACATAGAAGAAACCAATAGATATAAACACAAAATTATAAGCAAAGGTAGCTCTAGATCTAGATCTGAAATAACACAAAGTTTATTAAAAGTTCTAAGATATAAAAGCATAGAAACACAATACACCATGACACAAAGTCCTCCGGAAATCTGCTCCTGTGTATTCCTTTGCTTCAAGTGGCTCTCAAGGGTTTCAGCACGAAGTCTGGAACACAAGAATGCTGCTTACAAATTTTGATCATTAACCCGGAGGTTCTTCTCCTACTTATAGAATGTAGGAGGGAAAGTATAAATGAGAAACTCAATTGAACTGAAACATAAACAAGTAAAGATGACATTTGGCAATCATCCTCTACTAACTTCTCCTGAAGTGACACATGTATCACTTAACTAATAGAATTGTTCCACATAACTTTAAGTAATGGTTTCAAAACCAATAACATTAAAGTTTTACAATTTCATCCGGGAACGTGGAAAATAGAAGAAGAAAGAATAGAATAAAAAGTCAAGCCAACTGTAACATTTATATTTTCTTTTTGTTCTGATATTGGATATACTTGTTGAACATGTGATTCAACATCCTCCCATTTGTTTTAGCCACTGCTTCCTTTTCTGTCCTGAACTGTAGCAATCCTTTATTCAACACCTTGATACACGCTTCCACATCCTCCAAGCTCGGCCCAAACTTGCAATATCTGCCTGTAATGCCACCAGTCTGTTAATGGAATTCATTGTGAAAGGCTTAGTAGCTCCATCAATTCTCTTTTGTACCATCTGAAGAGACCCTTCCAGGGAATTATGCACTTTGCTAGGAACGATCTGTACATTTGAAGTAACATTTCTGACCACTTCCTCCTTAGTGAAAACAATGATATGGTCTAGTAGGGATGACATCTTACTCTTAAGTGCCTGCATCCTCTTCAACAAAACTCTGCAGATCTCTAAACGGAAAGATACTGCAAACTCCAATTGCTTCCCCTTCTCAACTGATCCGTCTGGTACAATCTGTTATGCAACCAATACTTCTCCTAGTAGCTTGTTGATTTCGGCCAAAGTACTTAGGTTACTCTCAACAACTGTGTTCATATCTACTATGCTCGTCACCAGTTGCTTCAACTGATTTGCTGCATCATTCATAACCTTCAGGCGGGTTGACACCTCTCTAAGTTGTATAGAAACTTGACGAATAATCAGATTCTTCCATTCGTCAATAGCTTTCACCTGATTGGTTGCATCCTCCATCTCCTACATAAGATGATCACTCACCTGCTCTGAAATGGGCTAAGTAGAGCTTTAGAAACCTTGGCTATGATCTCGCACAACTGAGATACCTGCTTCTGAAGCTCGTCTTTTTCCGCCTTTTCTCTGTCAAGCTTAAGGAATAGAGCATCTATCAATGTCTGTGTGTCCTGCTTCAATCCTTCTGTGGTGGCTTGACTGAGGGGTACTCTGGTTACTGTTATATCTTCTGCTGTGAGCTCATCCTCCTTCTTTCCTTCCATTGGAACTGACATCTCAGCAAACTTCTGCCCCAATTCCTCGATGATCAACCTTGAAGTTACCTTAGCAACTTTAGGTCTTCTGTCTTTTCCGCCTAGACTCCGGAGTAGCTACAAGTCATGTTCCTCCAAGTTCATTTCCACTCTAGCTTCTGGAACCAACTGCGAAGCCAATTATTCTGAGAAGTTACTTCTCGGAGAATGAGAAGTCGCTGAGTGCACTACTATCTCTCGCTCTGTTTCCTCTCCATCAGAAAGTGCTACAATGTTATGGCTGCCATCTTCTGAATCAACCAAGGACAAAAATCTTTCAAACTCTGCCATCTGTAGCTTCAACGTCTCTTCTGGAATAGGTGCTAAACGGAGTGGCTGAGGAGAGAAGATGAATGTTGCCGGATTCAGAGGAGGCCTGGAAGTGTCCTGCTGTGGTGCAACAGTCGGTGAAGTTATAGATGTTGGAGAAGCCGGAACTAAAGTCATAGCCGTGGAAGTGATCTTCTCCTTTGATTGAGATCTTCTGTGTACTTTCAACTTCTCGGACCTTCTGCTACTTTCTCCTACGTGCTTTCTCTTGAGGGAATCTCCTGTGCCGAAGTTTCCCGTGACTTGATTCATCAATGCTTCATCAAGACAGTATTCCTTTGTCAACAACCAATTTAAAGTATTCACCAGAACAGTGCCATACCTTTCTTCAATCGTATGACAGAACCCTACGTTATCCTGAAGTACGGCTCTATCTCCTCCCATTTGATGGTAAGTGTCAAGTAACACATTCCCATCATCTTTAAGATCTGCAGGTATCCGTGCTAGTCTAAAGTCAAACACTTGCCGTGCTGATAGCCTACTGAAATCCTTCTTTCTAACCTCATACTCACTTTTGCACTTCATCCAATAGTCCTCTAATGAAGGCACATGTGTGTACTCCTAGGAGATCGTCTTCCTGGCTACTCCAAATGGATCGAAGTTCAGTCATGCCGCGAAGAACTCTTGCTCACACTCGGATAACATCTCCATCTCCATCCCTCGAGTTCTATGAATGCTCTGGCAGCTATAATGTCCGACAATGATTGGGAAGAAGCCCGTAGACATGTGTTGTTTCGACTGAAGGTCGTGTGTCTCCACAAGTTGTCTGCTCAGCTCCATGGTGATCAATCTATCGTTCGGTTTTTTGGGCAGCTTGACCAGTTCTTCAGAAAAGCCAATAACCCTGAGGTATGTGAAATCTGCAAAATGAATGAATAGATTGCCAATTCTGGATACAGCTTCCCACGCTTCCTTGCTCACCCTGCTGGCCTTTAGGTCCCTGTCTAGCCTTCAAATGAATTCGTAGAAGAATCCATCATTGACCACTTTGAAATCTTTCTCGCATGTAGGTACAATAAACTGTGGGTAGCACTCGAAAATAGGGTCCTTAGAAAGAACGCCACAGCTATCCATCTTAGAGAAGATGCCTTGTGAAGCTGCAGCGTATACCAAGTAGGAAGTCATTTTGAAGCTGAAAGTATGCTTCACGTTCTGAAGTTGCTCACCAATGTTGTCGCTAATGATTTCTGACCAATTGATTATGAAATCAATCTTGTTGACTTCAATGGTCCTGATGAAAGCATACATCCATGTACGGAAAGTGTGAGCATTCACCTCGCCATTTATCCTGCATAACAATTTGACAATATCATCAACCTCCTGCACCAGATTGGACCGCGGAAGAGTTCTTGGGAACTTAGAAGGAGATCTGGGCTTCTTCATGTATCTGTTGTTCATTATGTTCATGCAGTCAACTTTATGCTTCTCCCGCCTGCTGCCGGCATCCTGAATGCTAATGGAAGTCACCACCTTTCGAGCCGGAATCTTCAAGCAATAATTGATGAACTCTGCGTCCAACCGAATTATTGTTTTCCCCATAGCATCTCGCACTGATCTGGATGAAGGATTGTAAGACCTAACGCACTCCATAACAAACTCTGGTAACTGGGCTATGTATGGAAAGGCTACATCTCGAATAATTCCATTGCTTTTAACCGCACGCATGAGTGAAGTTTTCCCTGCTCTGGATCTATCAATCAATTCGGAAAGAGGTTCGGACCTACTATCTGTGTTTCCAATGTCTGCAAATTTAGAAGTGATGCATGACTCCGTTGTGCTCTGTTTTTCATCCCTCTTTGCCATGGCTTTGTCTATCTTTGTCTGAACAATTCTTTTTCTTCTTATTCGGCTTGAATTCTTCAAAACTGGTGCAAATCTAGATAATTCTTTAGATTCGGAGGATATATTCAATGTATTGCACATTGATTATAGCTCCTTTTCTTTTGTAAAGCACCTGTAACGAATTCCTGCAATTAATTCAAACAAAGATGGCAACTGGAACATGAACAGTGAATTTTAATCACAAAAATCTGCATAATTCAAGCCTACTGGCCCAAAAATTGATGTTTTGTTTGCATGCAAAGTGAGCACGAATTTTTCCAACGTCACCTGAGCACCTGTATCACTTATGCAAACAATTATCTAGACACAAATCAACTCCCTTCAACCTGTGCGCCAAAATTGGAAGCTTTTAGCATTGATTTCACCTTCTTTTGAGCAAAAATTCTCTTCAAATGCACTTTTCCTCTGGGCTGCACTTCTTTACCTGTGAATTAGTTACTTCATCTTTATGGTAGCCCCTGCTTATATAACCCTTGTGAAAGTATGCTTCACGTTCTGAAGTTGCTCACCAATGTTGTCGCTAATGATTTCCGACCAATTGATTATGAAATCAATCTTGTTGACTTCAATGGTCCTGATGAAAGCATACATCCATGTACGGAAAGTGTGAGCATTCACCTTGCCATTTATCCTACATAACAATTTGACAATATCATCAACCTCTTGCACCAGATTGGACCGCGGAAGAGTTCTTGGGAACTTAGAAGGAGATCTGGGCTTCTTCATGTATCTGTTGTTCATTATGTTCATGCAGTCAACTTTATGCTTCTTCTACCTGCTGCCGGCATCCTGAATGCTAATGGAAGTCACCACCTTTCAAGCCGGAATCTTCAAGCAATAATTGATGAACTCTGCGTCCAACCGAATTATTGTTTTCCCCGTAGCATCTCGCACTGATCTGGATGAAGGATTGTAAGACCTAACGCACTCCATAACAAACTCTGGTAACTGGGCTATGCATGGAAAGGCTACATCTCGAATAATTCCATTGCTTTTAACCGCACGCATGAGTGAAGTTTTCCCTGCTCTGGATCTATCAATCAATTCGGAAAGAGGTTCGGACCTAGTTCTGTGTCTGCTATGTTTGCAAATTTGGAAGTGATGTATGACTCCGTTGTGCTTTCTTTTTCGTCCCTCTTTGCCATGGCTTTGTCTATCTTTGTCTAAACAATGCTTTTTTTTCTTATTCGGCTTGAATTCTTCAAAATTGGTGCAAATCTGGATAATTCTTCAGATTCAAAGAATATATTCAATGTATTGCACATTGATTAAAGCTCCTTTTCTTTTGTAAAGCACCTGTAACGAATTCCTGCAATTAATTCAAACAAAGATGGCAACTGGAACATGAACAGTGAATTTTAATCACAAAAATCTGCATAATTCAAGCCTACTGGCCCAAAAATTGATGTTTTGTTCGCATGCAAAGCGAGCACGAATTTTTCCAACATCACCTGAGCACCTGTATCACTTATGCAAACAATTATCTAGACACAAATCAACTCCCTTCAACCTGTGCGCCAAAATTGGAAGCTTTTAGCATTGATTTCACCTTCTTTTGAGCAAAAATTCTCTTCAAATGAGGCGCACTTTTCCTCTGGGCTGCACTTCTTTACCTGTGAATTAGTTACTTCATCCTTATGGTAGCCCCTGCTTATATAACCCTTGTGAAAGTATGCTTCACGTTCTGAAGTTGCTCACCAATGTTGTCGCTAATGATTTTCGACCAATTGATTATGAAATCAATCTTGTTGACTTCAATGGTCCTGATGAAAGCATACATCCATGTACGGAAAGTGTTAGCATTCACCTCACCATTTATCCTACATAACAATTTGACAATATCATCAACCTCTTGCACCAGATTGGACCGCGGAAGAGTTCTTGGGAACTTAGAAGGAGATCTAGGCTTCTTCATGTATCTGTTGTTTATTATGTTCATGCAGTCAACTTTATGCTTCTCCCACCTGCTGCCGGCATCCTAAATGCTAATGGAAGTCACCACCTTTCGAGCCGGAATCTTCAAGCAATAATTGATGAACTCTGCGTCTAACCGAATTATTGTTTTCCCCGTAGCATCTCGCACTGATCTGGATGAAGGATTGTAAGACCTAACGCACTCCATAACAAACTTTGGTAACTGGGCTATATATGGAAAGGCTACATCTCGAATAATTCCATTGCTTTTAACCTCACACATGAGTGAAGTTTTTCCTGCTCTAGATCTATCAATCAAATCGGAAAGAGGTTCGGACCTAGTTCTGTGTCTGCTATGTTTGCAAATTTGGAAGTGATGCATGACTCTGTTGTGCTTTCTTTTTCGTCCCTCTTTGCCATGGCTTTGTCTATCTTTGTCTGAACAATTCTTTTTCTTCTTATTCGGCTTGAATTCTTCAAAACTGGTGCAAATCTGGATAATTCTTCAGATTCGGAGGATATATTCAATGTATTGCACATTGATTAAAGATCCTTTTTTTTTGTAAAGCACCTGTAACGAATTCCTGCAATTAATTCAAACAAAGATGACAACTGGAACATGAACAGTGAATTTTAATCACAAAAATCTGCATAATTCAAGCCTACTGGCCCAAAAATTGATGTTTTGTTCGCATGCAAAGTGAGCATGAATTTTTCCAACGTCACCTGAGCACCTGTATCACTTATGCAAACAATTATCTAGACACAAATCAACTTCCTTCAACCTGTGCGCCAAAATTGGAAGCTTTTAGCATTGATTTCACCTTCTTTTGAGCAAAAATTCTCTTCAAATGAGGCGCACTTTTCCTCTGGGCTGCACTTCTTTACCTGTGAATTAGTTTATTCATCCTTATGGTAGCCCCTGCTTATATAACCCTTGTGATTCTATAATTAATTAATAATGCCTTTGCTATTACTGGCAATTAATTAATTAATTAATTAATGAGCTTCACTCTTCAAATGGGGCACCTATTTTGTGCATACTTATGGCTGCCATTAAATAAATTAAATTTATTTAATTTTAGACTTCTGCTTCCAGTTAACTCAAGCGTCACAGTATGCTTTGACCTTAGCCACTGAAAATAGGAATTAATTTAATCATTTAATACTTTAAAAAGTATTATTTCTTTCCCAAAAGGGGTGCACTTTTTGACATAAAGGGGCTGCCATTAAATAAATAAATTTATTTAATTTTAGAATAGTTTATTTTCATCTACCTTTTGTCCTTTAACCTTGTTGACTTTTCCACAAGCCTGGGCGCCTATTTTGGGTGAAAAATTAATCAATTTAATCAATTTAAAGGTTGCTTTTACTTATCCAAAGGGGGTGCACTTTTTGACATAAAGAATTCTATTTTTAAGAATCACATGACAATGGGATTATTTACCCTGCAAGGCAGCCCTGAGAATCCCATGATTCACTTAAGTCATTTGACTTTCATAATGGGATTGTTTACCCTGCAAGATAGACAATAAAATTCCATGATTCACTTAAGTGATATTTCTTTTATTCCACAATGGGAATTTTTACCCTGTAAGGCTGATAAGAAATTCCCGCCTGCCTGCTGCCTCTAATTTTCCCATTGTCACTTAAGTGGCGTTGCCTCCATGGGAAAAAGTACCCTGCTAGGCAGGTACAACATTCCCACCTACCTGTTGCTTCTAATTTTTCCATGATCCACTTTAGTTCTTTTTTTCCCAAGAATGCGGCCAGCTTAAAAGAGGCTTTTTGGTGCAGACTTCGCCTTTTCCCAATGAACTAGACCTTTGATGGCAACTTCGTTCTGGCACAATGTGCGTATGTGATCTCCAGCTACTCCAGGCCAAGAATCAGGTCAAACTGGCAAAGGAATTGATCTAGAGAAATTTCACAGAAAACGAAACGGGAAAACACAAAAACACAAAACATTGCCAAAAGTCACAAATAAATCGCAGAACTTATTCCTGGTTAAAACCCTACCGGTATGTGGCAATAACAATATGTACGATCACAACAGAGTTAAAACGGAGCGCAAATTGCCTCAAACGGGGCTCAAAATAATTAAATACAAATTTCCCGCAGACAAATCCCGATGATAGAATATAACAATTTTGGGCATCTGGGTATTTGGCGAAAATGACTAATATGGCTCTTTGAGAATATATTGACGCAATATAAGAACTTTCTGGCAATAAAAACACAAAACGACCCATTATTTTAAAAGTACAAAAAAATTTCTTACCTACCTTGCAGGGTACTTTTTCCCATGAAGTCAAAGTTACTTAAGTTACGATGGGAAAATTACAGGCGACAGGCAGGCGGGAATTTCTTACCTGCCTTGTAGGGTATTTTTTCCCATGAAATCAAAGTCACTTAAGTTGTAATGGAAATATTAGAGGTGGCTGGCAGGTGAGAATTTCTTACCTGCCTTGCAGGGTAAAAATTTCCATTATAAAAGAAAATCATTTAAAGTACCATCGGGAATTTCTTACCTGCCTTGCAGAGTAAAAATTCCCATTATAAAAATCAAACAACTTAAGTGAAAGAGGGGATTTTTGGAGCTGCAGTGCAGTGCAGAAATTCCCATCAAAGTTGACTTCCTATTTTTAGAAATTACCCTTGCTAAAAAATGCGACCCACCTTGGGTGAATAACAATGCATTTAATAATATTTATTAATGGTTTATTCACCCAATTTTGGTGCCATAAATAGAAGGAAAGTCAATGCAAGTGGAAGAGGTAAGGAGAAGTCAATGATGCATGCTAAATATATATATATATATATTTAAAAACAACCAGCAGCATGCATAATTGGGCACCCAATTTGGGTGAATAAACATGATTGTTTATTAATTAAATTGCCAGAAATAGGAAGGACAATTATTAAAAATAGTATGTTGAGGGTTATATAAGCATGGGTTGCCATAATAAATAAGCAATTAATTCTTTTTGATGAGGATTGCAGCCTAGATAGGTTTTCGCGCCAAAAGGAGGATTTTGCATTAAAGTTTATTTTCCACTGCCGGGAAGCTTCCAGTTTTGGTGCCTAGGGTTGGAATAGCCTAATTTTGGTCATTCTGAGCATCTGCATGTTGGTATACGTGCCCAGGTGAATTAAATAATATTTTTGCTTGCTTTGCATGCAAGCAAAACCTCAAATTTTAGGGCAGCAGGCTTTATATGCAGATTTTGGTGATAAAAATCAAGTATTCATGCCATGGACTCCATCTTTGTCTGAATAAATTGCAGGTATTCATCACAGGTGCTCAAATCAATGTCAGGTACATTGAATATATCTTCCAAATCTGAAGAAATTGTCAGATCTGCACAAATTGATCCAATTGCAAGGGATTCCGGCAGAATTAAAAGAAAAAGAGCTCAGACAAAGATTGTTCCAGCGATGATGAAAGAAAAAGATCGGCAGAATCATGCATAGCTTCCAGATTTGCTGAAGTCAATGATACAGACATAGGCCCTGAACCTATCACCGATTTAATTGACAAATCCAGATCTCATAATTGCAAAGGCTTCCAGCAAAAATTCATCCTCTTGTTTCTGACACAGCCCGTGTAGAAGTCAGTGCATGGAAAATTCCTTCCAGGATCTTGTGCATGTGCTCCCAATCTTCCAGTTGAAGCCTTCATTGAATTTACTTGTACTTTCCTTCACCGGAGTGCTTTTCAGAATATTTAAGCGCTCTTATGCAATTAAAAATAAAAAATGATGAGTTTTGTCTGAATTATTTACGACAAACATTGCACTGGTGCATGTACTGAAGAAGAATTGCAAAAGCTTCAAGGATAAGAGGGAAGACAGGTCAAAGACAATACCCGCAAGCAAATCACAGTCATGTATAGCTTCCGGATCCAATTTGGTGAGAATCAAAGGCAAAAGAGTCAACCGCATGCAGAATATGGAAGAAGAACAAGACTGGGAGGGTTGCAGCTTTCTTCTTATTTCTTTTCCTCTTTTTTTTATTTTCTCTGACAAAGTAATTGAGCAATCAATTAAATTATAAAACTTAAGTGATTGGTTTAAAATTCGTTACTTGAAAAAGTCAATTACTTGGAAATAGGTGGCAGACATGCAAAATAGAAGGTTCTATTTTTCAGTTATAAATCATGCATGTCATGCAAAGAGGAATTCTAGGAGGAAGATTGTCAGTTGTTTCCCTTTTCATAGCTTCCGCATGTGGGAATTCATTTAAAGCTTCCTATTTGTAATTGCCCTTTATACACTATAAATAGAGGAAGAACCTACGGGTTAAATGATCGAGAATTTGTAATCAACATTCTTGTGTTCCAGACTTTGAGCTGAAACCCCTGATATCTTTCTGCAAGCTAGAGGAATAGAGAAGCAGATTTCTAGAGAACTTTGTGTCAACGGTGCATTTTGTTTCTTATTTCTTTCTAGATCTTGTTCATAAACTTTGTGTTATTATAGATCTAGATCTGAAAGTTTCCTTTGCTTTGAATTTTGTGCTTAATGATCTATTTGTTTTAATCTATGTGCATGCCAATCAACTCTGTAAACTATTGCTTGGGTTGCACATCCTCTCTACTTTCTTCCGTTTCCTATTATTTTCCTCTTCTGCAGATTTTTCCTTTCTTTTACAGCTGCTTACTTGTTGCAGAACTGTATAGCTATGATTCATGAGCTACATAGTTAAAGTAATACCAACAAATAAATATTAGGATATATAACTGACAAAATCTTACACGGGAGCCTCACCGGTAAATGAGGGAGATTTATCTCATGACTGCCTAGGTTTTTAACTGTGCAGAAAATCTAGCCAACAAGTTCCTTGTTTATGACTTCATCTTTTCTCAGCAAGTTTTAAGCTTCGGAGATTTGTCCTTTGGTGTTGAATTGCCATTGAAATTATCCCAATTTGTTCCTGGATTACGATAGGTATAACATGTCCTATACAAGAATCAAAGGGTGTATGCTTAGATGCCAGAGAAATTATCCACATATAATGATCTCAATTTGAGACATTCTTGAGAACAAAAACTAATGACATATTAAGCAAAAACATGTAAAATGGTTGCTACCAAAAAATGGTTTAAAATTGCTTTGACTATTCAGTTCGAAAATGGTGAATATTCTATTTTGTGCGATAAATGTTTCCAAGGATCAAAACTTCAACAGGATTCAACCCCAAGCACAATTTACTCCAAATGGGGCTTTCTAGATGTAATAAATAATTAAATAAATGTGCATTTTTACTTTGTGACAAAACTATGGTGGAGGGATAAAATGAGTTTGCATCTGGGTATTTGTAATGAAATTGGCTCGTATGATTTACTGGGAATAATCTTAACTAATAGAAACTGATCTTCTGCAATAAAAACACAAAAAGACCATTACAAATTTGAAAAACGACAATGAGTTTTTTTTAAAGGGGTAGTCCTAGCATTTCAGGATTGAAATCTCGAGAACCATAGATGCCATGGAATAATGCCAGTTATTATTGAATACATCCTTACCTTTAAATATACCAACATGTATAAAATATCAAAACTGTGTTATCAGAATGAGGGAGTTGGAGTACATTCTCAGTAGATTTCTTAGGTCTTTGCAAGTTGTGCATTTTTAGCTTCTCCGTCTTCTTTGGAAACATAAACCAATCCAACTATTTTAATTTTTTGCCAAAAGAGGTCACACCATCATGGAATACTGAAAGGAAGCAATTTTATATGATTAACTCGAGTTGATTTTGAGGAGGTACAAAATAAGATTATGCAGTGCTAATTTTCAGGCATTTCAAACCTCCTGATTGTTAGGAAAAACATTCACCAACTATTTTTACAAAATCTTGCAAGGAGGAATCACTTCACAATAGCCTTATGAGAATGGCTAAGCAAAAGATGGGAAATAAATTTGATCATTTGTTTACTTGAGACTGTCATTTAAGAGGCTATAGGGTTCATGAATACCCATGCACTACAACATTTTTTCACCATGATTCACAATAATGAATTGGGCCAAGTTTGACAATTTCTTGGGGACAAAACATTTTGGTGTTTAAAGGAGAGGCCACTTTATCTGCATGCAGCCACGTTCAGGGTTTTTTGGACCACATACAATGGACCTTGAATTGGTCAAACTAAAAGGCCTTTTTATGGCAAAGCAAGTAGCATAGTTGGTCTGAAAAGGTTAGCTTCTTTTGCCTTGTTGTCCATTTCAAACTATGTTTAAGTGATTCCTTTAGCCTTGGCAGATAGGTGGATTTTCGCATAACAAGTCGGCTACCCGATTTTAAGGAATGTTAAGGCGCCATAATAAAATCATTATGTCTTATACCTGTGCATTGATTTTCCAAGTTGAATTTAATCCCAAGAATGTGCTTCAAAAAGGATACTTAGGAGCTAAAACAAATCTCCTCCATAATTCAGTTTTAACCTCAATGATAATAGTTGATCAACTGATGGTTTAGTTCTTCCACTCTTACGCTAAAATAATGTCAATGGAGCTTCCTGAAATGCACCAGGAACTCCTTTAAGGTGGAAACTTCAACTCTCCAAGCACCTCCTTAATTTCCTAATTGTAACTTCTTCTTGAAAGGATCCAACCATGCAGCTTCATGAAGAAAAATAGCATAACTGGCTAATTCAAATACAACATTGAGTGCACCCCTCCTATGGAGTGACCAAACCTTATCTAAAGTTTCATTGCCTCTCTATATAGGTCACGAAATATTAACAGTTTGAACCATTATTTGTGCTTCCTTACCGATGGTGTTAAAACACAAAATTTTCCCTTTTGGTGGGTTTGTAGGCAAAGAATTGACTAGTTGACCCTTAGCCGTTGACCAGTTAGTCTTACTGCAACTTTGAAACGACTGTAACTTCTGCTATGAATCGTTAAATGGATATTTCTCCATACTTCTATGAGTCTTTGGACGCATTTATAAATGGTCATGGTTTCCAAGGATAGAATAATTTCCAACACCCAATTGTCCTAGTATTCAATTGATTCTGCATAGTGACAATCTTAGTGAGACATGTAAATTGCCAGCTATGTTAAAAATATGACTGCTGCGTAGATTGATGATTTCAGATTAAGGTTTCGCTTTAAGATGATTCCTTAATTACTAGATTGAAGTTTCTATCCAAAAGGACTTTGCAAGAAGAAGATTAAGCTATCATTTTGTTAAGGCGTGAAAGGAGAGTGGAAAATGTTTGTTGATAAAGTTTTACTAGGACTTTTTTGGTATGTTACATTTTATGTACGGCTATGGGTACATAAAGAAAGAAGCAAATTTTGATCTTCATTTCAACTAGGTACTTCTATATGCTATGAGAAGAAGCACATTTCAACAAGGGAAATTTAATACTCATCAATCATTCTTATGAACTAAACATCAAATACTATTATTGAAACTTTCCTTTCATTAACTTTCATAAAGGAAGGAAAACATGAACAATTCAATAACTGAATAAACTCCTTCTATAGGGCTCTCATTCATACTCCTTCAATGCTCATCAAAATTGATCATTAGCCCGTTCTTAAGTCGTGCTGGGTTGGAGAGTTAACAAGAACTCAACATAAATAATGAGAAGCTATGTAATTATCCTTGAGTTCTCAGGGTAGGTTATGTGGAATTTTGTTGGCTAGATTTTCTGCATAGCACAAAACCTAGGCAGTCATGAGATAAATCTCCATCATTTACCGGTGAGACTCCCGTGTCAGATTTGTCAATTAAAGTATGCTAATATCTAAATGGGGTTTTACTTTAACTACTCAGTTTATGAACCATAACTGAAGAGTTCTGCAGCAAGTAAGCAGCTGTTTTAAAGAAAGGAAATGTTATAGAAGAAGGTAATTACATAAACACAGAAGAAATGGGGAAGATGTGCATCCAATCAATAGATGACAGAGTTGATTGCATGCACATACCAAGAAACCAATAGATATAAACACAGAATTATAAACTTTTTCAGCTCTAGATCCAGATCTAAAATAACACAAAGTTTACTAAAAGATTTAAGATTAAAAGCAAGAAACACAGTACACCGTGACACAAAGTTCTCCGAAAACCTGCTCCTTTGTATTCCTTTGCTCCAAGTGGCTCTCAGGGGTTCAGCACAAAGTCTAGAACACAAGATTGCTACTTACAAATTCTCATCATTAACCCGGAGGTTCTTCTCCTACTTATAGAATGTAGAAGGGAAAGTACAAATGAGAGGTCTAACTGAGCTAAAACACTAAACAACAAATAAATATGACATTTGGCAATCATCCTCCACTAACTTCTCCTTAAGTGACACAAGTATCACTTAACTAGTGATAAATAGGTTCCACATGACTTTAAGTAATGGTAGCAAAACCAATTTAAAGTTTTACAATTTCATGGGAACATTGAAAACTAGAAGAAGAAAGTAATAGAAGAAGTCATGTCAGTTGTAATGGATATGTTTTCTTCTTGATCTGATATCAAGGATATACTTGTCAAACATGTAATTTAGCATCTTTCCATTTGTTTTAGCCACTGCTTCCTTCTCTATCCTGAACTGCAGCAACCCTTCATTCAACACTTTGATGCACTCTTCCACATCTTCCAAGCTTGGCCCAAACCTCGCAATATCCGCCTACAGCGCCACCAGCCTACTAATAGAATTCATCGTGAAAGACTTAGTAGCTTTATCAATTATCTTTTGTACCATCAAAAGAGACCCTTCCAGGGAATTAGGTACCTTGTTAGGAACGATCCATACGTATGAAACATAGTAACAGTTCCAAGTCCACTTCCTTCTTCAGTGAAAGAAATGATATGGTCTGGTAAGGAGTGATGTCCTACATTCAAGTGCCTGCATCCTCTTCAACAAAACTCTGCACCAATCTCCATACGAAAAGATATTGCAAACTCTAGCTGCTTCCCCTTCTCAGTTTAATCCATCTGGAGTACAATGTTTTTGCTTGCAACCAATACATCTTCAATGGCAGCTTGTTGATCTCGGCCAAAGTACTCATGGTTACTCTTAGCAACTGTGTTCATGTCTAACTATGCTCGTTACCAGTTCCTTCAGCTGATTTGCTGCATCATCCATAACCTTCAGGCGGGCTGGCACTTCTCCAAGTTGTACTTTGCTTGACGCATAATCAAATCCTTCCATTCGTCAATAGCTTTTTGATTGCTTGCATCCTGGACATTTCCTGCATAAGATGATCACTCGACCTGACTCTGAAATGGGCTGACATGCCAAGATTTAGCAACCTTGGCTATGATCTGTGCACAACTGAGATACCTGCTTCTGAAGTTCTTCTTTCTCCGCCTTTTCACATGTCAAGCCTAAGGAACAGAGCATCTATTAATAGTTTGCGTGTCTTGCTTCAATCAATCAGTGGTGGCTATGACCGAGGGGTACTAAATAATTACTGTCACATCTTCTGCCGTGATCTCATTTCCTCCTTCTTTCCTTCCGCCGGAACATGATATCTCAGCAAACTTCTAAGTGACTCCTAGATGATCAACCTCAGAAGGGACTTTAGCAACTTTAGGCCTTCTGTCTGTTTCCGCCTAGATTTGATAGTAGCTGCAAGTCGTGCTCTTGCAAGTTCATTTCAAAGCTTTGGAACCAACTGCGAAGACAACCATTCTGAGAAGTTACTTCTCGGAGATGAGAAGTCACTGAGTGCACTACCATCTCTTGCTCAAAATTCCTCTCCATCAGAAAGTGCCACGGTGTTATAGCTGCCTTTCTGAATCATCCAAGGACAAAGTTCTTTCGAAATCCGCCATCTGCAGCTTCAACATAATTAATGGAAAGGTGCTGAACGGAGTGGCTGAAAAATTCATGAATGTCGTCGGATTCAGTGGAGGCATGAAAAGTGTCCTGCTGAGGTGCTGCAATAGCCGAAAACCTAGGCAGTCATGAGATAATGGTGTCACCTAGATTTCATCCTGAAATCTGCGACTACCCTATCCGAAAAAAATTGTACTTTTAAAATAGTGGGTCGTTTTGTGTTTTTATTGCCTGAAAGTTCTTGTATTGTGTCAAGATATTCCCAAAGAGCCATATTAGCCTTTTTCACCAAATACCCAGATGCCCAAAATTGTTATATTCTGTCGTCGGGATTTGTCTGCGGGAAATTTGTATTTAATTATTTTGAGCCCCGTTTGAGGCAATTTGCGCTCCGTTTTAAACCCTGTTGTGATCGAACATATCATTATTCCTATGTACCAGAAGAATTTTAACTAGGAATAAGTTTTGGGCTTTATTTGTGCCTTTTGACAATTTTTCGTGTTTTTGTGTTGTCCCGTTTCGTTTTCTGTGAAATTTCTCTAGAACAATTCTTTTGCCAGGTAAGCCCGATTCTTGGCCTGGAGTAGCTGGAAAACATATACGCACATTATGCCTGGAGGAAGTCACCATCGGAGGTCTGGTTCACTGGGAAAAAGTAAAGTCGTGCACTAAAAAGCCCCTGCGGGGTTGGGCAGCATTTTTGGAAAACAAAGGATTTAAGCTGCAATGGGAAAAATAGAATTGCCTGCTTGCAGAGTACTTTTTCCTGTGGAAAATTTTTATAGAAGCAGCAGGCAGGTGGAAATTTTGTACCCTTAGCAGGGTACTTTTTCCTTTGATAGAAAATTCACTTAAGCTTCAGTGGGAAAATTAGAGGCAGCAGGCAGGGGGGAATTTATTGCCTGCCTTGCAGGGTAAAAATTCCCATGGTGAAATAAAAGAAAAGTGACTTAAGTGAAATCATGGGATTTTATTGCCTGCCATGCAGGGTAAATAATCCCATTGTCAAAGTCAAATCACTTAAGTGGATCATGGGATTTTTGGGGCTGCCTTGCAGGGTAAAAAATCCCATTGTGACTTTTAAAAATAGAAATTCCTTATTCCAAAAAGTGCGACCCACCTTGGGTGAATAATAATGCATTAAATAAATATTTGTTAATATTTATTCACCCAATTTTGGCACCCAGACTTGTGGAAAAGTCAACAAAGGGAAGTGGACATAAGGAATTTAAAAATAGAATTCCAAAATTAAATAAATTTAATTTATTCAATGCAGCCCCTTTTGAGAAGGAATTAATACTTTTTAAAGTATTAAATGATTATATTAATTCCTATTTTCAGTGGCTATGGTCAAAGCACACTGTGAAGCTTAAGTGAAGTGAAGTGTGGATGATTAAATTGAATTAATTTAATTGATTGGATGGCTGTCCTTAAACATGCTATTTTTAAAAGAGAAAAGCATGATTTTTAATTAATTAATTGCCTTTAATTGTTAGGGAAATTATTAATTATAGAATTGTGAGGGTTATATAAGCGTGGGCAGCCATATGGGTGAATTATTTAATTCACAGGTAAAGAATTGCAGCCAAGAGGAAAAGTGCGCCCCCATTTGAAGAAGGATTTTGCTCAGGCAAGGTGGAAACAAGGCATTTGAAGAAGGTTGATTTTGTCTACAGGCAAGGTGGCAACAGGCTTGTTGGTAAGAAGGATGCTTGCTTTGCAATGGCAACAAGGCTAAAAGCTTCCAAATTTTGGGGCAGTAGGCTTTGAAGGTGGTTGCAGTATTTTTGTGATAATTCATGTGCATGCTAGGTGCCATCTTAGGAATTCATTACAGGTGCTTTTACAAAGGAAAAAGAGCTTTTATCAATGTCCAATACATTGCATATATCCTCCGAATCTGAAGAATTATCCAGATCTGCACCAGTTTTGAAGAATTGCAGTCAAATAAGAAGAAAAAAATTGTTCAGACAAAGACAACTTTGGCGAAGAAAGATGAAAAAGAAAGCACAACGGAGTTATGCATCACTTCTAAATTTGCAGATATTGGAGACACGGATCTAGGCTCGGAACCTCTTGCTGAATTGATAAACAGATCCAGAGCAGGAAAGATTTCACTCATGCCTGCAGGAAAAACTTCACTCATGCGTGCAGATTAAAAGCAGTGGAATTATTCGAGTTGCAGCTTTTCCATCCATAGCCCAGTTGCCAAGTTTGTTATGCAGGTGCAGATCCATATCCAGATGCAGATGCAGATGCAAATCCATATGCAGATCAAAATCCAGATCTCATAGTTGCAAAAGCTTCCGGCACAAAGGCTTCATCCTCTTGTTTCGAATGCAGCCTGTGAAGAAGTCAGTGCGTGGAAAATTCCTTCCAAGATCCTGTGCATGTGCTTTCATCTTCCAGTTGAAGCCTTCATTGAATTTTCATTCACCCTGAGTGCTTTCCAGAATTTTTAATTGCTCATATGAAATTAAAAATAAGGATAATGAGTTATCTACGGCAAACCTTGCATTGATGCATGTATTGGAGAAGAACTGCAAAAGCTTCAAGGATAAAAGAGAAGACAAGGCGAAGGCAAAAATTTCAGCTTGCTTCCAGATCCAACTACTTGCAATTCCAGCTTGTTTCCAGATCCAAGTTTGAATCAGCTACATACAGATATGAAAAAGGACAAAGTCAGCTGCATGTAGACATGAAAAAGGACAAAGTCAACTTTCCTCTTCCTTCTTCTTTCCTCCGACAAAGTAATTGAGCGATCAATTAAATTATACAACTTAAGTGATTGGTTTAAAAGCCATTACTTGAAGAAGTCAACTACTTGGAGATAGGTGGCACGTGCAAAGTAGAAGGTTCTATTTTCAGTTGCAAATCATACATGTCACGCAAAGACGAATTCCAAGAGGAAGATTGCCAGTTTTTTCTTTCTGACTTCCACATGTGCCAGTTTAACTAAAGCTTTCAACTTGTAATTGCCCCTCTACATTCTATAAGTAGAGGAAGAACCTTCGGGTTAATCATCAGAATTTGTAAGCAGCAATCTTGTGTTCTAGACTTTGTGCTGAACCCCTGAGAGCAACTTGGAGCAAAGGAATACAAAGGAGCAGGTTTATAGAGAACTTTGTGTCACAGTGTACTGTGTTTCTTGCTTTTAATCTTAGATCTCTTAATAGACTTTGTGTTATTTTAGATCTGGATCTAGAGTTGCCTTTGTTTTATAATTCTGTGTGTTCATATCTATTAAGTTTCTTCTATGTGCATGCAATTAGCTCTGCTTTCTACTAATTGGGATGCACATCTTCCCCATTTCTTCTCTGTATTGCCTTTACTTCCTTCTTCTATAAAATACTTCCTTTCTATAACAGCTGCTTACTTGCTGCAGAACTTCTTAGTTATGGTTCATGAACTAAGTGGTTAAAGTAAAACCCCTGATAGATAATAACACATTTTTATTGACAAATCTGACACTGGAGCCTCACTGGTTAAATGAGGGATATTTATCTTATGACTGCCTAGGTTTTGTGCTATGCAGAAAATTTAGCCAACAAGCTGGAACCAAAGTCATGTCCGTGGAAGTGATCTTCTTCTTAGATTGAGATCTTCTGTGTAATTTCAACTTCTCAGACTTTCTGCTGCTTTCTCCTCCATGCTTCCGCTTGAGGGAATCTCCTACGCCGAAGTTTCCCGTGATTTGATTCATCAATACTTCATCAAGGCAATATCCCTTTGTCAGCAACTAGTTGTTATCCAATTTCACCCCCTAGGGTTGAATTGATAACATACATCAGAATTCTCAAGTCCCAGGCAAATTGATTGATCCAGGGCAAAAATCATGTTTTTAGGGTCCCTTCAGAAATTTTTCTAACTCTCCTGTCTAGGTTGAAAAGAACAAGCTCTGAGAAAATGCGAGAAAGTTGCAGAAAATAAGCTTGGGCCAGAAAAAATTGTGAAAATCGGCTAAGTCCTAGTCCCCGGGACAGTCGGGACATTTGGGACGAAAAGGCGCGGATCGGCCGAAAAGCCTACAGGCGGTCCGAAAAACAAAGGGACATCTGGGACAAATGGACGTGAACCGGCCGAATCGGACGAACCAGAAGAATTTGTCCCAGACAGCACTGGGACATTTGGGACAGATGGACGCGAAGGACGCGAACCGGCCGGTTCGGCCGAAACAGGAAACTTCAGCATAAGGACAAGTGGGACAAAGGGACGCGCGGGACGCGGATAGCTGAAGGAGCCGAAAGCCAATCAGATCACGCCACGTCACCGACAGAAAAGGGACGAGGAAGCCCATTTCGGGCGGATCGGAGGATTCTGTCCCGCGAAGCACTGGGACATCCGGGACAAAAAGACGTGGTGGACGCGAAAATCCAGCAGGCCCGTGGACGAATCACAACATGACACGTGTCACCAAGGAAAAAGGTCCAAAAAGTCAAAGGGGCAAGTTTTGAAGCACTGGCCCGAGCCAATTAGTACAGGACACGTGTCTAATGGAGCAGAGAAGTGCGGAGCCAGGGAAAGATTTGGGAAATTTGGCCAAGTTCAGCCAAAGAGCTAAAAGCGAAAGTCTACTCCGCGCCCCGTGTCGACCAATCAATGCATGCCACGTGTCCCAAGTGGCGGGGGCGCGGAGGAAAAGTAAAAAATGTTCCGAATCATCAAAAAGTCAAAGTTTTCAAGGAAAACCCGCGGAACAGGTCAAATGAGAGAATAACATATCCAATCAGCACGTGCCACGTGTCATCCAGGTGGCAAAGCGCGGGAAGAAATTTAAAAATCCGTTTTCGCCTGTTTTGTGCCCTAGATCTTCAGATCTCCATATCTTTTGATCCAGAGCTCGGATTGGCACGTTCTTTATATCAACAGAAAGCTTGTGAAATTCTCTACATGATTCTGGGGTTAATCTCGAGTTTTGGTGCAGTCTGGAGGGAGAAAATCGAGAAATGGCTCTGACGCGTGTTCATGGCCAGAAGTGACATTCCAACGACCAGATTTAATGCAGAATGGGTCGCCTTCTCCTGTATTTCGGTCAAAATGATAGGGTATGGGTTTGTAAGGTCCCCCCATGCCATTTTAATGCATTTGCAGTCAAGGAGGGATGGGCTCCCATGTTTTGTACGTTTTCTGTCCCCTGGGCTCGACCCTTGCACTGTAAAAGCCAAATTTGGCTCATTACCAAAGGGGGAACATTTCTTTGGATAGCAAGCTTCTTCTTTCACCTGTAACAAGTGATTTTTGTAAGTATCAGACCTCTTCTAAAATTGTAACAGGTTTTCTGCCTTTTGATGTTGTAATAGAAGGATTTTGACAGTGGAAATGACAATACAGGCTCTGTGATCAGTTTTCAGTCCTCTGTTTGTGTTGCTTGTTTCATTTCAGATTACATCTTATCAGCTTGTGCATGATGTTTTATGTTGCATTTTTATGATCTATGTCTATCTGCAGAACAAGAAGTGTTCACCACTCCTCCTTTGGTGTATCACCTGTTAGTTTAGTTTCATTTTTTACACTTTCTATCTCTGTCTCCTTGGATTTTAGAGTAGGATTAGGTTTCAAACCTCTGTAGTTTTGCAAAATATAGATCTAAATCAAAGGAGTTTGAGGAATCAGCCTCTAATCTGGAGATTCCTCTCTCAGTTTCACAAGTCCCCACATTTGGAGAGAGGTTTCCATGTTGTGCAATCACACTGGACGCTAGAGTGATCAACCTAGAAGCCTGATCTGCATCCAGGGGTGCTGTGAGTCTGCAACAACACCAGTTTGAAGTATTCACCAAAACAACTCTAGATCTTTCTTCAAGTGTATGGCAGCCTCCTATGTTATCTTTCAGTATGGTTTTATCTCCTCCCATTTGATGGTAAGTGTCAAGTACCACATTTCCATCATCTTTAAGATCCGCAGGTATCCGCGCTAGTCCAAAGTCGAACACTTGCTTTGTTGATAGCCTGCTGAAATCTCTCTTTCTAACCTCGTACTCACTTTTGCACTTCATCCAAAAATCTTCTAATGAAGGCACATGTGCGTACTCCTAGGAGTTCAGCCGTGTAGGGAAGAACTCTTGCTCATACTCGGATAACATCTACGTCTCTATCCCCCGAGCTCTATGAATGCTAATGCAACTGTAATGTCCCACCGTGATTGGGAAGAAGCCCGTAGACTTGTGCCGCTTTGACTAAAGGTCGTGTAACTCCACAAGTTGCCTGCTCAGCTCCATGGCGATCAATCTATCATTCGGATACCTGGGCATCTTTATTGGTTCTCTAGAAAAGCCCGTAACTCTGAGGTATGTGAAATCTGCAAACTGAATGAATAGGCTGCCAATCTTGGACACGGCTTCCCATGCTTCCTTGCTTACCCTGTTGGCCTTTAAGTCTTTGTCTAGCCTGCAAATGAAATCATAGAAGAATTCATCATTGACCACTTTGAAATCTTTCTCACACGCAGGTACAATAAGCTGTGGGTAGCATTCAAAAATGGGGTCCTTAGAAAAAACACCACATTTATCCATCTTGGAAAAGACGCCTTATGAAGCTACAACATACACCAAGTAGGAAGTCATTTTGAAGCTGAAAGTACGCTTCACGTTCCGGAGTTGCTCACCAATGTTGTTGCTAATAATTTCCGACCAATTGTTTATGGAATCAATTTTGTTGACTTCAATGGTCTTGATGAAAGCATACATCCATGTATGGAAAGTGTAAGCATTCGCCTCGCCATTCATCCTACATAGCAATTTGACCACATCATCGACCTTCTGCACCAAATTGGACCGCGGAAGAGTTCTTGGGAACTTTGAAGGAGATCTAGGCTTCTTCATGTATCTGCTATTCATTATGCTCACGCAATCAGCTCTATGCTTCTCCCATCTACTGCCGGCATCTTAAAGACTAATGGAATTCACCACCTTTCGCACTGGAATCTTCAAACAATAATGGATGAACTCTGCGTCCAAACGAATTATTGTCTTTCCCGTAACATCACGCACTGATTTGGATGAAGGATGGTAAGATCTAGTGCACTCCATAACAAACTCTGGCAACTGGGCTGTGCATGAAAAGGCTACAGCTCTGATAATTCTACTGCTTTTAACCGCACGCATGAGTGAAGTCTTTCCCTCTCTGGATCTATCAATCAATTCAGAAAGAGGTTCCGAACCTAGATTTGTCTCCTATGTCTGCAAGTTTGGAAGCGATACATGACTCCATCGTGCTTTCTTTTTCATCTCTCTTTGCCATGGCTTTGTCTATCTTTGTCTGAATAATTCTTTTTCTTCTTACTTGGCCGGATTTCTTCAAAACTGGTGCAGATCTGGACAATTCTTTAGATTCGGAGGATATATGCAATGTATTGGACATTGATTAAAGCTCATTTTCTTATGTAAAGCACCTGTAATGAATTCCTATAATTAATTAAGACAAAAATGGCCACCGGAGCATGAATAGTGAATTTTAATTGTAAAAATCTGCACTTTTCAAGCCTGCTGCCTCAAAAATTGATGTTTAATTTACACATAAAGAGAGCATGAATCCTTTCAACAACACCTGAGCACCTGTAACACCTACGCAAACAATTATGCAGACAAAGATCAACCTCCTTCAAAGCATGCACCAAATTTGGAAGCTTTTAGCGTTGTTTCCACATTGCCTGAGCAAAATCCTTCTTCAAATGGGGCGCACTTTTCTTCTTGGCTGCAATTCTTTACCTATGAATTAAATAATTCACCCATATGGTAGCCCATGCTTATATAACCCTCACAATTCTATAATTAATAATTGCCCTTCCTATTCCTGGCAATTAATTAATTAAAAATCATGCTTCTCTCTTTAAAAATAGCATTTTTAAGGACAGCCATTCAATTAATTAAATTAATCCAATTTAATCCTTCACACTTCATTTCACTTAAGCTTCACAGCGTGCCTTGACCATAGCCACTGAAAATAGAATTTAATCTAATGATTTAATGCCTCAAAAATCATTAAATATATCCTAAATGGGGCGCACTTTTTGACATGAAGGGGGCAGCCTTTAAATAAATTAAATTTAGTCAATTTAATCCATTTAATTTTATTTCTTTTATTCCCCTTTGACTTCTTGACTTTCTTCCATGCTTGGGCGCCTATTTTAGAAGGAGAAATAATTAATTAAATCCACTTAAAGGCTGCCATCATCTCACCAAAGGGGGCCCACTTTTTTGCACAATGTAATTCTATTTTTAAGAATTTTTCACAATGGGATTCTTTACCCTGCAAGGTAGCCCCGGAAATCCCATGATCCACTTAATTGATTTGACTTTGACAATGGGATTATTTACCGTGCAAGACAGGCAATAAAATCCCACGATTTCACTTAAGTCACTTTCCTTTTATTTTATCATGGGAATTGTTACCCTGCAAGGCAGGCAATAAATTCCCGCCTGCCTGCAGCCTCTAACTTTCCCACTGCAGCTTAAGTGAATTTTATATCACGGGAAAAAGTACCCTGCTAAGTAGGTACAAAATTCCCACCTTGCCTACTGCTTCCATTTTTTCCCATCGTAGCTTGAATCCTTTGTTTTCCAAAAATGCGCCCAACCCTGCAGGGGCTTTTCCGTGCACGACTTCGCTTTTTCCCAGTGATCCAGACCTCCAATGGCGACTTCCTCTGGGCATAACATGCGTATATGTTTTCCAGCTACTCCAGGCCAAAAATCGGGCTTACCCGACAAAGGAATTGTTCTAGAGAAATTTCACAGAAAACGAAACGGGATAACACAAAAACACAAAAAATTGCCAAAAGGCACAAATAAAGCCCAAAACTTATTCCAAGTTAAAAATCTTTTGGTACATAGGAATAATGACATGTTCGATCATAACAGAGTTAAAACGGAGTGCAAATAGCCTCATACGGGGCTCAAAATAATTAAATACAAATTTTTCGCAGACAAATCCCGATGACAAAATATAACAATTTTGGGCATCTGGGTATTTGGCGAAAAAGGCTAATATGGCTCTTTGGGAATATTTTGATGCAATACAAGAACTTTTAGGAAATAAAAACACAAAACGACCCATTATTTTAAAAGTACGAAATTTTTTCGAATAGGGTAGTCACAGATTTCAGGATGAAATCTGGGTGACACCAAATTTTAAAAGCAAAACAAAAGATAAAAAGAAGCTTTTGGAGGTCGGTCATGCATGATTGATCCTTGGCGCTAAGAAGAGGATATACAAAGATATTAAGGGCTTCATTTGGGGCATCTACTTTTGGAAATTTTATCTAATTTGGACCATTGGGATGTTTGCTCATTGTCTTTCCACTTTTGGGCGAAAATCTTATTGTGTGGCTTTCCAAGAAAGATGAAAACCTTTCTTGTGGTGCTTGGAGGACGAAGACTCTCCTTCCTTGGTTGGAGTGAAGACATATTGAAGACCTTTTTGCATATTTGGACATTGGAGGATCAAAGAAGTCATCTACAAACATTTGCATGCATTTTGGGGTCTCTCCTAAGTGGAGCGACTTACCCTAGTGTGGATTTTGGTCCCTTCTCGGGCACGGCAATCAGATTTGAATTCATATTTGGCTTCCTCATTATTTATAAGGTTGGAATCAATCATTATTTGTGCAGTTTGGGGTTTCTAAACCTTCGTTTCACAATTTTATTTGTAGCTGTGATTCGCTGGTTTATAATTAATTTCTAGCAGTGTTTTTAATCATATTTCATATTTCATATTGATTTAGTTGATGCCTAAAATACATATATCTATTTTGGCAAAGTTGTTTGAAAAATTTCAAGTGTTTTGCATGTTTTTTGCACCACTGTCCTAAAAATCTGATCGTTGTTCAAATCTGGGTTTTATTTTCAGTTTGTTGCTCCTAAAATTAGATTCGCTAATATTGGGGTTTGAGCTAATTTCCTACTTTTTAGTTTTAGCCCTTGAAAGGGATATTACATCAAAGCAATGGAAGAGAGCTAGTTAACATGTCTATGAGACATGAAGAAGTGATGTTGAGAGATCTTGTTTCCTTTAATGTGTTTTCTCTATGTGCAGGTCTAGGAATAGAGAAGAAAGAGAAGAAAAAGGATAAGCGTGATTCAGTCCAGCATATTCACATATATGATTAGCAAGGCAATAAGGTGAAAAAAGATGATAGCATAACAACAACAAGTGAAAGAGTTTGGGAAAAAGGGATACCTTCTCAATGGGACAACGGTGGATAGAGGAATATGTGCATCACAACTCCCCTTAGTAGAGTGGGTAGAGAGTATGAGGAATGAAGAAAAAAAGGAGATGAGTTTGTTATCAACCAAAGTAAATGATGAATAATATGAGATTGCAGCTGAAGATGAAGTGGTGAAAGGAATGTTTTTACAAATCCCAGAAGCACATGGGGAAGAAGTTGATACGGCAACATAGGTAAAAGAGTTGCTTGATACATTTAGGACATCAATGAGGTTCATTCTTGGTATTTCTGCCATCACTTTCACCAGCCACTCATGCTCGTATACAAAGGGGTTTACAAATTCCTTCAAACATGAGGAGCTCTATCTGATTGGTAATGGTTAGTATAGTATTTTCAGTACTTGTATGGCTGTTTCCATCCCGTACATTGCCCAAATTGTTGATTTTTGCAAGAAAAATTCACTTTAGTGAAAGTTTGGAAAAATCCTTGATGGAAAACGTTGGAAAGAAGTTTCTGTTGAAGGCATTTTTCATGACAGCCACCAAGGTAGCTATGTGCCAAATTGCCACCATTTATGCTACTGTCATCATCATTAGCAGCCACCACATTATTTCAGTTGCATTCATATTGGTGAATATAGGATGTTCTCCCACCATAGTTGATAAGGTTGGAATCAAGAGTAAGGATGCCACAATGGAGTATGTGTTAGCTTGTCTGGATGCTAATTATTCATCGATTCTTTACTCTAAAAATGAGATTACAGAAGATCATGCAAAGAATAAATTCTCTAACATTGTTTTTAGAGATAAATTCGCTAACAGAAGATGACAGATTTGAGGTGATGGTTGATCTCTTCATCAGGGAAGCTATTAAATTTTACAGGCTCCCTAAGGACATTAATTGGAAGAGGGACAACAAGTGTGGGAGGATGTTTTGGCAAGATCTTTTTCATTTGACAGGCATGGGATCCAAGCTCTTTGATTATTACAACATGTTTTGTCACTTGGGCATGTGAGCCTACATTTGCTTGAGGGAAAGAAAATTTGGGGAGGAAAGACTATAATGTCCCCTTTTCTAAATTAAAGATGATTAATAATATTATTTAAGTTGGGCCTGGTCATTTTTAATCTTTGGACAACTTAATAATATTATTATTAAAATAAAAAATATTTTAAAATACTTGAAGTAAAATTAATGGTTTAACTAAGTTGGCCAAATGTAACTTTATGTTATATTATAAGGCAAGTTATGTTTATTATTAAAAATAAAAAAATGAATTTTAAATAAAGTAAATCGGTCACCAAAATTGAAAAAAAGAGGAAAGAGGAAAGAGAAGTTATAAAAGGAGGATGGAAGGGCATATTTGGGGATCTAAGGAGGATGAAGGGGCATATTTGGGTATCTATCATTCATCTATCATCTTGATTTTAGGAGTTGAGCACTTTTGCTTCTACTTTCAGCTATTGAGGACGGAAACCCTCTTAGCATTCATCATTGGAGGACTAAAACCCTCGTTGTGATCAGAATTTGGGGATGAAAACCCTCAATTTATGTTGGTGGCTTCACTCAAATGTCATATTTGCGCATAATGACAATCCAGAAAGGGCTAGGGAATCATCATTGGCTGGAAAAATGGCGTAAAAACTCCATCTTTGGTTTGCGCAAGGGGTAGAAGGGCTGCTAGAGCCTTGGCAGAAGTTTTCAGACCCTCTCTTAGGGTGGCGACTTGCATCTTGGAGGAGTTTGTGGGCTTCTAGGGCATGGCAGCCAAAATTTCAATGGTATTTGGATTCTTCATAATTTTTGGAGTTGGTTGCACTCTTCCGTGGTTGTGTTTGGGCTTGGAATCATTATTTCCAACCGTGTTGGTAAATTATATTTGCTGCTGTCATATTTTAATTCCAGTTGGTCTGAAAAATATAAAAAATAAATATTTTTTGGTGTTCTCTTGTGTTATGTTTGTTCCGGCTCTTGAATAAAATAATTTGAAGGGTTTCTATATTTATTTCCAGTTGTTTTTGCATGCATGATGCGATAAAAAAAAAAAAACAAATTGTTGTTAGGGTTTGAAGATAATTTTTCAGTTTGCTAGTTGAATTAGAAGTATTTGAATCATAAGGGTTTCAAGGGAAATCCAAAAGTTTCCAAATCTTCCCTAAAAGGGACATTACAAATGTAGAGGAGCACTAGTGTAAATTCAGTCGAAATAGAAGGAGAAGAAACCAACACGGCCATCACTCCAGCACAAGCCAGAAGGGTGACTTACCCAGACCTGACTATTAAGAAGCAATGGATACTTGATGCTCATGAGGAAATCCAAAAAGTGTGATAAAATACAAGTAAAGACATTGCAGACAATTTTTTATCAAAAGAAGTCAAGGAATACTCTAACTCTGAAATAAGGTGTGATTTGCATAGAGAAAAACAGCACAGACAATGTAATTCTTATTTCTCCAAACCATCAGCTCTGTTAGGACAGTCTTATGAGACAAAGAAGTCAATGAATACTGAAACTGTGAAATAATCACAATTTGTGTAGACAAAAAAAAAAACAGACATTGTGGAGATTCTTATCTCCCTGCACGATGTTCCACCTTTCATCAGTCTTAATAATCCTGTTTCTGAAATAATGCCAATGATGTCCTGTCACAGTCTGTCCTACATCATCTTTTGTGTAGAAGTTGCAGCTTCAAGATGGTTAGCCTTGAATTGCAGCTATAGTTTTGGAACCTCTGTTCCAACTGTTTTGAATGAATTATTCCATGTAAATAGCTCCTTTTATTTTTGTAGAGAGCTTGTTTTTCTTGTACCACTACTCTTTCTGAACAACAGGTTTCAACCTTTAAAAATCTGAATATACAAGACACCAATTCATTGTTCCAATGTGGTGCCATAACAAAGACAACATGTTCATCATTTGGATGTCAGAGAAAAAATTACAAGGTCTGGTTTTTCAAAAATCTGTGCCATTATATGTACTTATTGAAGCCAATGAGGTTTTTTTTCTTTTGGAAGCATATATATTCTTCCTATATTAATATGAGGAAAAGGCCAATGACTTTATCATCAAAAAAAGAAAAAAAAAAAACTCCTACAATCAATATGCATATCACTGTGTGCTGTGCATGTGAAGATGCTTTTATCAATCAATATGTATATCACTGTGTGATGTTCATGTAAATGATGACACTTCTATCATTAAAAAACAAGAAGAGCACCTACCATCAATGTGTATAACACGGTATGTAGTACATGTCATTAAGGACATAAAAAATCATTAAATGCAGTAATTGAATAAATAATTTGCAAGATGGATCAAAAGTTATTTTGGTATCATGCTCTTCACATATTTTTCTCTCGCCTCAATCTTACTATGCCACACCTGGATTTTCTTATTTATGGGAGCAGTGCATATCACTCTACTGGTCAAATGCAAAACAAAATTTAGCACATTAAATATACTCTATTGACCTCCTTTGTGTTGCAGAAATAGCTTAAAGGACAAACCTTTTGTTTTCTTTTTATCTTTCTCCACATGTACTTTTGCTTGGTTCAATGCCTGCCAAATGAATAAACTATATTGAGATCATACAGAATTCACATTCAATATTTGCAGAGTGTTGACAATTGATAATCACCTGAATTAAATTCTCTACATGCCGCCTCATTAACATGTGCATGAATCCTTTTGAACACTGCAAACGAAAAAAATATGAAGTTCATAATAAGTACTTGCTATTACAATTGTCAGACACACAATATTGCTGCAACTCCAACATGTTCAGGGGCATTCAGTAAAAATTTGTGCATGAAGACTGCTATAGTGCACAATAGATTTTGCAGTTCAATGATGTATGATATGCGTAGAGCTATTGGGAAAACAGAAATTTTTTAAAAGATGCTGAAGGAAAGTTTGAGGAAATACATGTTTAAAAGCAGGAGATGCTGAAAGAACTTGTAATTTCGATATGCATTCTATAGTAATTTCTAGCCGAATATGTGCCCCTATTGAACTTTATTTTTGTTTAGAAGTGATTATTTGGACCAAAAGGCTGGTATTCAAACTATATATATATATATATATATATTTTGTAAACCTAGAAATTTTGATTATAAAGACCCCCTGAAAAAAGGAACAAAGTGCAACAAACACAGATATTTCTTAATGCTCGATGAGCACAACTTCCCGATGAGATGTAGGTAGGTTGGTTAAAAGGTCTAGTTGTGCCCAGCCCCACTCAGGTTCAAATTTCGCAGGGCATTTGAGGCCAGTTGTGGCTGTTTGTGTTGGATTTGAAGCCAGTTGTGGCTGTTTGTGTTGGATTTGAAGTCTGTTGTGGCTGTTTGCATTGGATTTGAGGCTAGATGTGGCAGTTAGTGCTGGATTTGAGGCTGGTTGTGCCAGTTTTCCTGGGAATGGGCCCCCATTTGTGTCAAGTGGTTGTTCTAGTTCATAGGTCCAATTAAAAGCGTTAACAATTGGTTTTACCCCATTCCTAGAGAGCATAAGCTCAAAAGGATTCAATTCAACATGATATTCAATAAGAGAGGTTACATATATAGTGGAAAATATCTCCTAAAATAAAGGAGATTTTCCTAATAAAAATCTCTATCTAATCTCCCTAAATCTCTCATAATCATATTTACTCTCCTAAATCTCTACATGAGTTGTTTTCACAACTCACCTACATTATTCCACACCAACATCACACAAAAATAGCATTACTAAGTAAGACTAAATTACACCCATATAAGTATTAACTCACTTTATTTTCCTAACATTCCCCCCTTAGTGTGAACATGGGAGAGAATGTCGTACACTGGAGTTGTAGTGTCATATTGCCGCCTCTGTCTTCTTCAGGCCATAGCATGAGTTTCCCAGTATACTACATCTTCCCCCATCACAATGTGAGACAATTTGGATGTCGATCTCCACCAATATTGCATCCCATGTACAATATTTCGGAAAAATATGCCCCTTTTCTTTGACAAAAAAGACTTGTTTTTGGAAATATATTCTCCCCTTACAAATTATGTCCCAATATGGGAAAATAAACTTCCTATTTGGTATAAAACTTTCAAAAAAACGCCCCTTATACAAATTTTTGAAAAACTAAACCCCCCCCCAAAAAAATATTCATGCATTTTCAAAAATATCTTTACTAAAAAATTTCCTATCCAATAAGGATTTTTTTAATAAAAAACAAGGCTCCTTGGATAGGTTGGGGGTCGACCCCTAGACCTCTTAAATTCAAGAGTCTTATATAAAATATAACCACCAGTTGGGCTGTCAACTTGCTCAACATTATACATACAAACATAAAATTTTAATGTTTACCTTGTCGCAAATTGTGGCAAGTATTTGACTTGCCGAATTAGAGTTAGGTCATTTTTGACAAGTCGCAAAAGAAAAAATTGGTTTGCCATTGCAAGTTGTGAGAAACTATTTGTTGATGGATGAGGTGTATCCATCACCACAAGGATCTATCACTAAGTACCAACCAAGTAATGGGGTGTGAGCTCACATATTTGAGAAGAGGTTCGATAGTTCACAAAGAGAGAGTGCTCGTCGACCCAAATGTTGGGGGTCTGTGTCGAATATGTTCCCTAATTGGAACTGGGATAGGGAGACGGAGTTTGCATGGTATGTTGAGGAAAGGTCCTCAGAGTCAAGCTTTTGGAGCTGAGATTTCAATGCAATTAGGGTTATGTGGTACGGGATCCAAGTCGAAATCATTGCTAAGAGACTCAAGCTAGATCAGGAGCATAGGATTGAACTCGAGATTGATTTTGAGTTGTTTATGACCGAGGATATTGATGTAGAGAAACTCCATGTTGCCAAATGGAGAGTCAAGTGAGATGCCCCGCCAAGGTACTAAGAGCTCAAAGGAGAGTTGAGAGAATCCAAATCCGGGTAAGGATCTGAAAGCTAAAAACTCTTTTGGATCCTCTGAGTTATGAGATCTTGTTCTGCTAAGTCTATAAATATCTCAATAGACGTGGAGCCTTCAAACTCACCAAGGGTAACTCAGAAGTTGGTAGATCGAGCTCGACATGCGCTTTGGAGACAAACGGCTCATGAGATCACCGAATTGCAAGAGTGTAGATCAGATAGAGGGGTTGGAGTTTCACCAAGCCAAGAAACTCACTGGTGTGAGAACTGAGTCAAGTTGACCTCGAATCTAAAGGAACACAAGGGAGTTCGCCCACCAAGAAGCAAGTTAGAGACATATTGACCCATGTAGAGGTAGCTCAATGAAGAGCTCACCTAACAAAACAAAGAGCATGCCAATGAATTGCTGAGTTGGAAGGGGATGAATTACCTCCAATATTTCCAATGCAAAACAAACTTTTCTAACCCTCAAATCATTGTAATATGTTTTTTTCTTCAATAACTTTTTGCATACCTTCAAATGAGGAGTTGTGCTTAGGCAAAGATTGTGGTTACTCTCCAAAAGATGAATTTTCATCGCTTTTCTTCGTCTTCTTCATGCAGATCTGAATGTATAATTTCTCGATCAAACAATGTAGGTTTGTTGTCCAAATCTATAGAAAACTTGCAAAAAATTGAAAAAACCAATATTTGACTATAACACAAGTATAGGGTGTAATATCCCCTTTTCCAAGCTAGTCCGTTTTGGAGTCTTTGAGCCCATTCCAATTTCCGTGGGCAAGAAGAAAATGAACAAGGGAAGTGATTGTCACATTTTTTAGTTATTTTCATGAGCATTTGCATTCTTCTTTCATAGGTTTTTATAATATCCCCTTTTGGAATATTATCTAAATCTGCATAATTAATTAACTAAATCAATCCTAGGAACATTAGATCTTCTTAGTTTGACCTCAAATAACCCAATGTCAGCAATTATACAACCCAAAATGGGGTTGGAGTATGCCAAAGTGGTGGGTTAGATGAGAAAACTAATCAGAATGCTAATATCATCCAAATTCGATTTTTAACAGCTGTTAATTAATTAAATAAAACACTAGAACAACTGAAAACTTCCAAAATTAATATCTTGCTCCAAACTCAATAATTTTCCACCAAATAAAATGCAGTCTATTCTATAATTCAAGGCCTTTCCAATGAACTAAGATTCTGAATTTCTATATCACTGAAACCCCTTCAAATCAGCCCCCAAAATATGAAAACTGGTCGCTAGGGTTAGGATAAAATATATCAATTAGTTCCAGCTCTTAAACAACACTCCAAAATCTTCAAAACATCAGCCCATATAACTGAAATAATTATTAATTTGCAGCAGCATGTAGATCTATCAAAAACACCTCAAAATATGATGCAAAATACCACAAACATAGTCAATTTGCTTTAGATAATTTCCAGCAGTGAATAAAAACACAATAACCCCTAAAATATCAGTCCCACACTTGGAACAATTGCCAATACAAATCAGATTGGAAATTGGTGTCCCCGAGATTTCACCCTGAAATCTGGGACTACCCCTTTTAAAAATTTTTCGTTCTTTTCAAAGTAATGGGTTGTTTTGTGTTTGTTTTGCCTGCAGTTGTTTGCATTGCTCTAAGGTAGCCCTAGAGAGTCATAAAAGCCAAATTCAACAAATACCCACATGCCAAAACTCACTCAATCCCTTCGCCAGACCTTATCTGCAAGCATTTTATTTATGTATTTATTAAATAAATAAAGTTCTTTTTAAAATATATTGAGAAAAAATTGGAGGATTTAGGTTATATAAAGCACTTCACCCCATCATTATTACCACAAAACATTCACTTGGGGGGAAGAATTTTTACAGATCAGGTAATTGGAGAAATTTTTCGAGCAATTGCCTGTAGCTTCTTTTGTTTTGTTTTATTTCTTTTTGTCTGTGTTTTGGTTTGTTTTCTCCAGCAATTCCAGTAGCCTATTCATTCTTCCTGCCAGACCTTTCCCCAGGCCTAGGGTTTTGAAAAATTATCTAGTATTTTTAATTACTAATCTTCTTAAAGGTGATCAGAGCTCATGATTCTTTCAGGAGATTCCAAGTTGTTTGGTCCTAAAAAGATGCAAAAACAGATTTTATGAAAATAAGGAAAATACTGCCAACAATGCGTAGAGCTTGAGAAAATATGCACTTTTAGAGAAAAAATGACACCTAAAATGGAGCCATAGAGTGAAAGTTATGGCACTTGCAAGTTTTTGCTGCTACATCTTCCTGAACCCTTTCCAAAAATGGAAAATTTTATTCTATGCTTGTGTTTTCTTCACTGAAAATCCAAAAATGGAAATAAAATGTTGTTGATGAGTTTTCACGGAACTTTAAAAGTAGAAGTCATGCAAGTCACACTTTTTGGGAAGAAGCTTTCTTCCATGCAAGTCGCATTTTTTGCAAGGAGGGAATTTTGGTGGTGGAAGGAAGGTGGGAATTTGGAGCCTTCCTAGAAGGTTGTTTTCTCCCATCATTAAGTTAAATCACTTGAGTGCCAATGAGAATTTTGGTGGTGGAAAGAAGGTGGGAATTTGGAGCCTTCCTAGAAGGTTGTTTTTTTCCCATCATTAAAGTTAATTCACTTAAGTGCCAATGGGAATTTTGGTGGTGGAAGGAAGGTGCAAATTTGGAGCCTTCCTGGAAGGTTGTTTTTTTCCATTATGAAAGATAAATCACTTAAAGTACAAATGAGAATTTTGGGGCTGCCAAGAAGGATAAGAATTCCCATCAAAGAAGTTTTATTCACCCATGCAAGTCGCACTTTTGGAAAAGAGCTCTCTTTTATGCAAGTCACACAATGAGAATTTTGGTGGTGGAAGGAAGGTGGGAATTTGGAGCCTTCCTGGAAGGTTGTTTTTTCCCATCATTAAAGTTAAATCACTTAAGTGAAAGATGGGAATTTTGGAGCTTCCTGGAAGGGTAAAAATTCCCACTTCCTTGCCTTCTTATTTTTAACATGACTTCTAGCCAAAAAGTGCGACCCATTCTGGCATAGCTAAATGCCTAAAAGCTGACTTTTTTTTAATTGTCGGGAAGCATCCAATTTTACGTGCCTAGGGTTGGAAAGGCTTCCTTTTTATTATTCAGGCTATCTGCATGTTGATGTGAGTGCACATGTGAATTAAATAATATTTTTAGATTTCTTGGCATGCAAGCAAAGTCTAAAAATAGAGGGAAGCAGGCTTTATAATAAAATTTTGGTGAAGGAATTAAGCATTCATGCCATGGATTCCATGTTTGTCTGGATTATTTGCAGGAATACTTCACTAGTGCTCATATTGGTGAAAAGAAGGAAAACTCAATGTCAAATACATTGAATATATCTTTAGAATCAGAAGGAAAAATTGTAGGTTCTGCACAAATAGATCCAGCTCTCATATTTGCAAGGTCTTCTGGCAGAAATAAAAAAAAGAATATCTCAGAAAAAGGTTTATTTAGGCACGATGAAGGGTGATGAGTTTTTTCTGAATTGTTTACAGAAAACATTGCATTGGTGCACGTACTGGAGAAGAACTGCAAAAGCTTCAAGGATAAGAGGGAAGACAGGTCAGAGGTAGCACCCGCAAGTAAATCTCAGTCAGCTACTTCCAGATCTAGTTTGGTGAGAATTGAAGGAAAGGATTCAACAACATATGGGAGAAAAAACATCTCAGATTCAAGGAAGCGATATCATTCAGAACATTCATTGCTAAAGTGAATGAAGCAAAAGTGCTATACAAGTTGGATCAACATACAGAGTATGGAAGAAGAAAAAGACTGAGAGCATTGCAACTTTCTTCTAATTTCTTCTCCTCTTTCTTCTTCTTTCTCTTATTTTCTCTGACAAAGCAATTGAAAAATCAATTAAAATTGTAAAATTTAGGTAATTGGCTATAAAAGCCATTATTTCAAGTTACTAGAAGAAGTCAATTACATGGAATTAGGTGGTAGACATGCAAAATAGAAGGTTGTATTTTCAGTTATAAATCATGCATGTCAACTACTTCCCCTTTTCATAGCTTCCACATGTGGCAATTCATTGAAATCTTCCTATTTGTAATTGCCCTCTATACACTATAAATAGAGGAAGAACCTACGGGTTAAGGATCACAATTTGTTAATCAGCATTCTTGAGTTCCAGACTTTGTGCTGCAGCCCTTGATGTCATTTTTGTGAAAGCTGAGGAATTGAATAAAGGAAGATTTCTGGAGAACTTTGTGTCCACGGTGCATTTGCTTCTTACTTCTGTGTGGATCTTTAGATAAACTTTGTGTTATCTGAGATTTAGATTAGAAGCTTTTCTTTTCCTTTACTTCTGAATATTGTGAGATCTACTTGTTTATTTAATCCATGTGTATGAAACCAACTTTGTAAACTATTGGTTGAATTACATATCTTCCTTTCTTCTTTCCCAAATTTCATTATTTTCCCCTTCTGCAAATACTTCATAACACAACTTTGAATTTACTTGCTTCATGAATTGTTTAGCTATGGTTCATGAGATTTGTGATTAAAGTAAACCCCCCACAACTAGTTATTAGGATTCATACTTACCAGATTGATAAACATCTTACACGGGAGCCTCACCGTTAAATGAGGGAGATTTATCTCATGACTGCCTAGGTTTTTAGCTGTGCAGAAAATCTAGCCAACAAAGGAAAAATTGTGTATTACTCCCTTGCTTAAACATATTGGACATAATTATCAAGTTTTGAAAGCTGTGAAATATTTGCAAGCACAAACCTTATTTATGGCCTTGGGAATCACTTCAAAAGACACCCAAATGTTTCCAAAACATCCACCCAAACAAGTCGTTATGGCTGCCAAACCTGAAAACTAATTGCCCAGCATTAATGGCAATCATAAATCACTATAAATCTTTCATTATGAATACTTAGAACAATAACATGCAAATATCCTTCTCAATTAATGGCGCCACACATAGGATGAATATATAATATGATATCCACACAATGCAAGCTTTAGAAGGTCTCACACTCCACAATAATGGTGGTGTTGTAATGTCCTCATTTTTGAAGACCCTTAGCCTATCATTCCCCATGGGATTTAGGGATGTTGCAAGGGGAAAAATATATTAAATAATTTTATAATATTGCCTGGAGAGTGATTCAATTTAATTTGATCCAATTATAAAACAATATTTGCCTTTAATTATTTAATATTTATGGAGCTGCAAAGAAGAACTGTAATTATTTGTCTAAATTCCCAAAATGCTTGGATTTTAAAATGTCTGTGAATTAATCCCAAATAATATTTAGGTGGCTTTTAAATATTAAAATCACATTCCTAGGGTCCAAAAGGGGATGCCACACCTGGGGAAAACAAGATATTATTGACTTTTACCTTAATAATTTCCCTAAAAGACTCCTATCTTGGATTTCGAAGTTTGTGCCTCTGAGACTGGTGTCCCCAGATTTCACCTTGAAATCTGAGACTACCCCATGTTAAAATTTTCGTACTTTTAAAATAATGGGTCGTCTGTGTTTTTATTGCCAGAAAGTTCCTGTAATGTGTCAAGATATTCCCAAGGAGCCATATGAGCCATTTTTGCCAAATACCCAGATGCCCAAAATTGTTTTATTTTGTCGTTGGGGTTTGCCTGTGGGAAATTTGTATTTAATTATTTTGAGCCCCGTTTGAGGCAATTTGTGCTCCGGTTTAACTCTGTTGTGATCGTACATATCATTATTCCCATATACCAGTAGGGTTTAACCAGGAATGAATCCTGGGCTTTATTTGTGACTTCTGGCAACGTTTTGTGTTTTTTGTGTTTTCTCATTTCGTTTTCTATGAAATTTCTTTGGATCAATTCTTTTGCCGGTTTGGCTTGATTCTTGTCCTAGAGTATCTGGAGATCACATATGCACGTTGTGCCAGAAGGAATTCACCATCGGAGGTCTGGTTCTCTTGGAAAAGACGAAGTCGTGCACCAAAAAGCTTCTTCTGGGCTAGCCGCATTTTTGGAAAAAGAGAGTTTGAAGTGAATCATGGGATTTTTGGAAGTAGCAGGGTAGGTGGGAATTTTGTACCTACCTAGCAGGGTACTTTTTCCCATGGAAGCAACATCACTTAAGTCACAATGGGAAAATTAGAGGCAACAGGCAGGCGGGAATTTCTTACCTGCCTTACAGGGTAAAAATTCCCATTGTGGAATAAAAGAAAAATCACTTAAGTGAATCATGGGATTTTATTCCCTGCCTTGCAGGGTAAATAATCCCATTATAAAAGTCAAACGACTTAAGTGAATCGTGGGATTTTCAGGGATTCCTTGTAGGGTAAATAATCCCATTGTCAACTGACTTTTAAAAATAGAAATCTCTTATGCCAAAAAGTGCGACCCGCCTTGGGGAATAAAAGGCAGCCTTTAAATAAATATTTTAAATATTTATTCACCCAATTTTGGCGCCTAGCTTGTGGAAAAGTCAACAAAGGGAAGTGGACAAAAGGAAGTTGGAAATAGACAGTTCTAAAATTAAATAAATATTATTTATTTAATGCAGCCCCTTTCATGTCAAAAAGTGCACCCCATTTGGGAGAGAAATAATACTTTTTAAAGTATTAAATGATTTAATTAATTCCTATTTTCAGTGGCTAAGGTCAAAGCACACTGTGAGGCTTGAGTTAACTGGAAGCAAGAAGTCTAAAATTAAATAAATTTAATTTATTTAATGGCAGCCATGAGCATGCACAAAATAGGCGCCCCATTTGAAGAGTAAAACTTATTAATTAATTAATTAATTGCCAGGAATAGGAAAGGCATTAATTAATTATAGAATCATGAGGATTATATAAGCAGGGGCTGCCATAAGGATGAATTAATTAATTCACAAGCAAAGAAGTGCAGCCCAGACAAAAATTTTGCCCCATTTGAAGAGGATTTTTGCTCAGAAGGTGTAATTAATGTTGGAAGCTTCCAAATTTGGTGCACAGGTTGAAGGAAGTTGATTTGTGTCTAGATAATTGTTTGCATAAGTGATACAGGTGCTCAGGTGAAGTTGGTAAAATTCATGCTTGCTTTGCATGCAAATAAAACATCAAATTTGGGGCAGCAAGCTTGATATATGCAGATTTTTATGATTAAAATCCATTGTTTATGTTTTGGTTGTCATCTTTGTCTGAATTAATTATAGGAATTCATCACAGGTGCTTTTATAAGAGAAAGAGAGCTTAAATCAATGTCCAATACATTGAATATATCCTCCGAATATGAAAAAATCTCTAGATCTGCACCGGTTGTGAAGAATTCCAGTTGAATAAAGAGGAAAAGAATTGTTCAGACCAAGAAGATTGACCAGCCATGGCAAAGCGGAATGAACGGAAAAGCTTAGCGGAATCATGCATTACTTCCAGATTTGCTGACATCGGAGACACAAATCCAGGCCCAGATCCAGATTCAGATCTCATAATTGCAAAAGCTTCCAACAAAAAATTCATCCTCTTTTTTCTGATGCAGCCTATGTAGAAGTCAGTGTGTGGAAAATTTCTTCCAGTTGAAACCTTCATTGAAGTTGCATTCACTCGGAGTGCTTTCCAGAATTTTTAATTGCTCATATGCACTTAAAAATAAAAATGAAGAGTTATTTATGACAAACATTGCACTGATGCATGTACAGGAGAAGAACTGCAAAAGCTTCAAGGATAAGAGGGAAGACAACAAAGGCAACACCCATAAGCGGAATTTGAACTTCCAGATCCAGCTGCTTCCAGATTCAGTTTGGTGAGAATCAAGGGCAGAAGAATCATCTGCATGCAGAATATGAAAAAGGACAAGACTGCAAGCTTTCCTCTTTCTTCTTCTTTCTCTTATTTCCTCCAACAAAGTAATTGAGCGATCAGTTAAATTATAAAACTTAAGTGATTGGTTTAAAAGCCATTACTTGAAGAATTCAACTACTTGGAGATATGTAGTAGACGTGCAAAATAGAAGGTTCTATTTTCAATTACAAATCATGCATGTCATGCAAAGAGGAATTCCAGGAGGGAGATTGCCATTTTTTTCCTTTCCGACTTCCACATGTGTTAGTTCAACTAAAAGCTTCCTATTTGTAATTTTCCCTCTACATTCAATAAGTAGAGGAAGAACCTTTGGGGTAAAGGATCAGGATTTGTAAGCCGCATTCTTGTGTTCTAGACTTTGTGCTGAAACCCCTGATAGCCACTTGAAGCAAAGGAATATAAAGGATCAGGTTTCCGGAGAACTTTGTGTCATGGTGCAATTTGTTTTTGGCTTTCTATCTTAGATCTTCTAATAGAATTTGTGTTATTTTAAATGTAGATCTGGAGTTGCCTTTGCTTATAATTCTGTGCGTTGATATCTATTGGTTTCTTCTATGTGCATGCAATCGACTCTGTTATCTATTGATCGGGATGCACATCTTCCCCATTTCTTCCCTGTGTTTTACTATTTTCTTCCTCTATAAATATTTCCTTTCTTAACACAACTGCTTACTTGCTGTAGAACTATACAACTATGGTTCATGAGCTAAATAGTTAAAGTAAAACCCCATATAGATACTACCATATTTTAATTGACAAATCTGACACGAAAGCCTCATCGGTAAATGAGGGAGATTTATCTCATGACTGCCTAGGTTTTATGCTATCCAGAAAATCTAGCCAACAACCTCCTTGCTTATAAAAGGAGTGCTAGGATCATTGTTAGACTTATGTTATGATGATATTTATTTTATGCTCCATGCTTGGAGTTGGGATGTATGCCCATTGATGCTTTCTCTCTCTCTTGGGTGGGAAGTTAGTGAGCTGGTTTTGATATTCAATTGAAGTATTTTCATTAGATTTGCAAATCTACTTGTTGGTGATTCTCTTTCTAGCTTTGGCACCTTTAATTGAGAGTAAAATCTGCATGTTATTGAATATGATGAAGGGTTTTATGGTGTTTTAGATCTGCTGGTTATTGCTGGTTTTATTCTAACTATGGCGACTTGAATAGGGCATCTTTAGCATGTTTTAAGGGTGAAAAAGCTTTATTCAAAATCTGATTTATGTTGGCTTATTTTTGCTGAGTTTGGACAGCTATTTTAAGTGTATTGAAGGGCTATTGAGTGTTGGAAATCATTTATGCCATTTACTCAAACCCTGGCGACTGGTTTGGGGACTTTGGGGGCTGTTTTGGAGGGATTTCGGTTATCATACAATTCAAATTTGTATTTCTGCGGAAAGATCTTAATTTATAGAACTATTTGCATTTTATTTGAAGAGAAAACATGGAATATTGAAGGAGTTATCAATTTTAGAAGATTTCAGCTGTTTGCATGCTTCCCGGTTGTTATAAATTAGTATTTATTTCAGATCTACAGTTTTGGGGTTGATTTAATATTGAATGTAATTGTAGAAATTAGGAGGAATAAGGAGAGGGTAATTTCATAATTTTTGGAGTAGTTTTTGTGCCCTAGAAGTGTTGGGCGACCTACTTTTTCGGTCAAAATTAGGGTTTCGGGTTGGATATGCAAAATCAGATTTTTTCATATTGTTCCTCATATTTTTATGGTCCATTATCCAAAATTTCAGCTCATTTGGACTTCCCTAGCCAAAGATGAATTTTTGAAGTTTGTAGCAGTTAGGGTTTGAAAATTAATTATTTTCAGCTGTGTGATCAGATTTGTATTAATTTCTAACTTTTTCTAGAAGGGGATATTACAGCGGTATCAAAGCAACTTTCCTTTGCTCCTTGTGGGTTTGTTTGCAGAGTGAATCATGGAGCTTGCTAGTGTTGGAGGTTTGAAGACCAAGTTCTATAAGCTTGGAAAAATGCTCAAGGGTCCCTCACTTGAGAAGAACATATTGATCTACACTTTGAAAAATGTGGTAAGTTGCTTGTGTTTAGTTAAGCAATTAGATTGTGGCTTGATGAATTCAATTTTAGATCCTTTAGGGTCACAATTGGTTAGATTTTTGGGACATACAGATCCAGATGTAAGGCTTGTAGTTATCACTTGTATAAGTGAAATTATGAGGATTAAGGCTCCGGAACCACCCTATAACGATCACATCATGAAAGAAATATTTCAGATCATAGTAGATAGTTTTCAGGGTCTTGGTGACACCACAGATGTTCTTTTTGCGAAGAGGGTCACTATTCTAAAACATATGGTAGACATTAGATCTTGGGTCCTAATGATAGACTTGGAATGTGATGAACTCATTTTTCAAATGTTTGACAATTTCTTTACTTCTATTCATAGGGATCATGCAGAGATTGTGGTTTCTTCAATGCAAATTATTATGTCTTCAATTCTGAATGAGGAGGATGATATTTTGATGCCACTTCTAACAATTTTATTTGTCTATGTGAGAAAGGAGAAGCAAGAAGTGTCACCCATAACAGAAACACTTGCTCAAAGTATAGTAGATCAGTGTCAAGAGAAGTTGAGGCCCTATTTGACTGATGAAGAGCTTGTTGGTCCTACTATACATGTGCAACAAAAAACAGTGAAGGAAGAAGATCCATTCGATGAAGAGCAAGGTAAAAGTTCCTCATTGGTTGAAAGTATTTCCTTGTCTTCTAATATTTGCATGCCTAGTGAAGTGACAGAAAAGGGAATCATGAAAGAGGAGCAAAAAGATAATTTAGATTTGCACATGGTAAAGTTAAGTTTGGGGAATGAAGCACCAAAGAAGGATGATGATTTTTAGTTTAAAAAGCTTGCTAATGTAGCCCCTAAGGGTAAGCATTTTGATTTATTATATCCTCATCATATTTTGTCTTCTCCATACCTTGTCACCTATGAATATGATGCTAACAAAAAGGTCAAGAAAAATGGTGCTTTGTTGGATGGAAATTGCAAAAAGAAAAGGGCTGAAATTCTGAGTTATGAAGAGTTTATGGGCAGCATGTATGGTGGAAAAACACATGACATCATTCCAAAGTATGAAGGGTTGCATACTTCTCCATTTCATCTTTTTCATCTTTATGATATACATTTGAAAATTGATGATAAGGGAAGGGTAAACTGGCATCTTCTTGGGTAGCGTGTAGGGAAGAATAAGCATGTGCATAATTTAGTACCCTATGGTTTACCTTGCTACAAATATGATCCAACAAGGGCAACCTTTGAATGGATAAGAGTAGTCCATGTATTTCCAGTTATGTCATCATTCCTTGAGAACTTTACTTGCATACATGATGGGTATGTTCCTCCATGGGTGAATCTCCAAGGAAACATTGATAAGATGTCCCATAATTATTCTTTGCTAGACCATACTTGGCGTCAATAAGACGAACTATATGAAGGTATGAGCTCTTTTATTTTTGATGATACATTTTTGGCATCTAATGATTTCATGGAATTGAATGGGTGCAAAAAGAAATCAGATTTAGAAGATGGGGTGGTGAAGTGGTATGCTTATGAAGGAAGAACACCATGGGATGCTTATGGTAATTTTCAGTTCGCTGTAATTTTCTGAACAGCAGGCCCCAATGGGCAAATGAATGAGGTTTTTCACCTAAGCACGGGTCTTATGAATGTCCCAAGTCATCACCCACCAAGTATGAAGGCTTGTGAGGAAGAAAAAGGGGCTTTGGATGAAGAAAATGGTAAAGGAAAGAGTGCTGTCCCAAACTCAGAAATTCTGAGTTTTGTAGATGTTGGGAGCAACCCAAGGTATGATATTCTAAATTCTATTTCTCCTTCCATATTGAGTCTTGATGGGTATGATTTTGAGTATGATAGGGAGATGGATATGGTGTGTCACATGGGGTATAATGGTCACATTCCTATTGGTACTTTTGCTCCTAACAATTGGGTGCATGATGGAAGAAAAGAAAGAGTGACTATCACTCTTTCTAATGAAGGAAACCATAATAGTAAGCTTGTTGGTCCGTATGAAGAAATCATCATTAGAGGACACAAAAGTATGATTGATTCCTATGTTTCTCTTTCTTTCATAAGGGAAAGTCATTTTCACAAAGAAAGGTACAAAGTTCCTTGGTCTATCTATGATAATATTCATACATGCATGCACTATATTTCATTTTTCTCCTCTTCTTATGAGAATAGAAAAAGGGGAAATTTGGGGCATCTTCTTGCACATATTGCTCCATGTGGAATGAGAATAAAAGGATTTGAGTTTTGCAAGTTCGGTGTGGATACAAGGAAATCATTTCGTTTCCTTTGTCAAATGATGTTAACTCCTATCTCTTTAGAAGACTTGAAAGAAGGGTGGATCACATGGACTACACTTGGCATGGTAAAAAGTTCATTTTCAGATTTTGAGCTACAGTTATGTCTTCCATTTGAATGTTTGATTGACGTGCTTTCAAAAGTTATGTGTTGGGAATGTTTGGTTGTTGTTGCTTACATTTGGGCTTCAATGGAAAGTTTGGAAAAGGTGAAGGAACATGGTATGAATTCTTCTCAAAGCTTTTCATTTTCAGCTATACATGTGGATAATTTTCAGTTGATTATGGTTGAGGATGAAATTTCAGTTATATGGGAGCCACTTGTATTCACTAGATTGATGTTCTTTCATGTTGGGGAAAAGATTTTGAAATATGCTAGCTGCTGGCCCATCATTTTTATGATTGACATCACTATGACCAGCCTCCCTATCACATCTATAATTCAAATTTTTGCCATGCATTTGATGATATGGTTGTTGGTGCTTGATTTTGGCTCATGGGTGAATATTTGGGGGGGGGGAAACCAGCCACTCCAATTCTAATTTTTGGAGATTACAGCAGCACTTGGGGCCACATAATAGAGTTTGGGGGCAGCCCATACACAGAGGAGTTGTACATGCCACGTAGACACATTGGAAAAGTGTTCTTTAACACTTATTTTTCTAATTTGTTTGTTTCATGCGCAGGTTTGAAGAAGAAATTACAACAGACTACACTCCTAACTTTTAGGAGAATGAAGCGGTCCAAGATATTGCAAATGCTACTTCAATTCAGTGGCATGGGAGCACGGCTTTTGGAGTACCACACTTTTGGACACAGACACATGAGCTTGCTATTGCTTGAGGGCAAGCAATCTTGGGAAGGGAGGACTGTAATGTCCTCATTTTTGAAGACCCTTACTCTATCATTCCCCGTGGGCTTTAGAGATGTTGCAAGGGGAAAATTATATTAAATAATTTTATAATATTGCCTGGAGAGTGATTTTTATTATTTGACATTATAAAACATTATTTATTTAATTATTTAATATTTATGGAGCAAGTAATTATTTAGATTAAATTTCCAAAATGCAAATAAAAAAGGGGAATTAATTAAATAATATTTCAGGTGGCTTTTGGGGTCAGATTAAAATCATCCTTTTAAAAAGGGGATGCCACACCTAGGGAAAACAAATTGCTTTTATTTAATAATTTCCCTCTCCTAGGGATTTCGAAGTTTGTGCCTCCTTGCTTATAAAAGGAGTGCTAGGATCATTGTTAGACTTATATTATAATGATATTTATTTTATGCTCCATGCTTGGAGTTGGGATGTATGCCCATTGATGCTTTCTCTCTCTCTCTCTTGCGTGGGAAGTTAGTGAGATGGTTTTGATATTCAATTGAAGTATTTTCATTCGATTTACAAATCTACTTGTTGGTGATTCTCTTTCTAGCTTTGGCACCTTTAATTGACAGTAAAATCTGCATGTTATTGAATATGATGAAGGGTTTTATGGTGATTTAGATCTGCTGGTTATTGCTGGTTTTATTCTAACTATGGCGATTTGAATAGGGCATCTTTTAGCATGTTTTAAGGGTGAACAAGCTTAATTAAATAAAATTTGATCTGTGTTGGCTTATTTTTGCTGAGTTTGGGCAGCTATTTTAAGTGTATTGAAGGGCTATTGAGTGCCGGAAATCATTTATGCCATTTACTCAAACCCTAGCGACTAGTTTGGGGATTTGGGGCTGTTTTGGAGGGATTTCGGTTATCATACTGGTGTCCCCAGATTTCATCCTGAAATCTGTGACTACCCTATCCGAAAACATTTCTTACTTTTAAAATAATGGGTCGTTTTGTGTTTTTATTGCCAGAAAGTTCTTATATTGTGTCAAGATATTCTCAAAGAGCCATATTAGCCATTTTCGTCAAATACCTAGATGCCCAAAATTGTTATATTTTGTTGTCGGGATTAGTCTGCGGGAAATTTGTATTTAATTATTTTGAGCCCCGTTTGCGGCAATTTGTGCTCCGATTCAAACCTGTTGTGATCGAACATATCATTATTCCTATATACCAGAAGGGTTTTAACTAGGAATAAGTTCTGAGCTTTATCTGTGACTTTTGGCAGCTTTTCATGTTTTTGTGTTTTCCTGTTTCGTTTTCTGTGAAATTTCCCTAGATCAATTCCTTTGCCGGTTTGGCCTGATTCTTGGCCTGGAGTAACTGGGGATCATATACGCACATTATGCCAGAAGGAAGTCGCCATTGGAGGTCCGGTTCACTGGGAAAAGACGAAGTCGTGCACCAAAAAGCCTTTTCTGGGCTGAACGCATTTTTGGAAAACAAAGAATTAGAGTGGATAATGGGAAAATTAGAAGTAGCAGGCAGGTGGGAATTTATTGCCTGCCTTGCAGGGTACTTTTTCCCATGATAGAAAAGTCACTTAAGTTGCAATGGGAAAATTAGATGCAACAGGCAAACGGGAATTTATTGCTTGCCTTGCAGGGTAAAAATTCCCATTGTGGAATAAAAGAAAAGTCACTTAAGTGAATCTTGGGATTTTATTACCTGCCTTGCAAGGTAAATAATCCCATTATGAAAGTCAAATGACTTAAGTGACAATGGGATTTTTGGGGCTGCCTTGCAGGGTAAAAATTCCAATTGTCATGTGTTTTTAAAAATAGAATTCTCTTTAGCCAAAAAGTGCGACCACCTTTGAATAGATAAATGCAGCTTCTAAAGTGATTAAATTAATTAATTCCTCCTAATTTTGGCGCCCAAGCATGGAAAAAGTCAACAAAAGCAAAGGGGAATAAAAGAGGTTGAAATAGATTGTCTAAAATTAAATAAATTAATTTATTTAATGGTAGCCCCTTCATGTCAAAAAGTGCGCCCTTTTGGGAGAAGAATAATACTTTTTAAAGTATTTAATGATTAAATTAATTTCTATCTTCAGTGGCTAAGGTTAAAGCACACTTTGAAGCTTATGTGAAGTGGAAGTAGTGGATGATTAAATTAATTAAATTTAATTTATTTAATGGCTGTCCATAAACATGCACATTTTAGGCGCACTAGGTTAAAGAGAAGAGCATGATTTTTAATTAATTAATTTCCAGGAATAGGAAGGGCAATTATTAATTATAGAATTATGAGGGTTATATAAGCATGGGTTGCCATAAGGATGAATTAATTAATTCACAGGTAAAGGAGTGCAGCCCAGAGGAAAAATACGTTCCATTTGGAGAGGATTTTGCTCAAAAGAAGGTGAAATTAATGCTAAAAGCTTCCAATTTTGACGCACAGGTTGAAGGAGTTTGATTTGTGTCTGGATAATTGTTTGCATAAGTGATAAAGTGCTCAGGTGAAGTTGGTAAAATTCATGCTTGTTTTGCATGCAAATAAAACATCAAATTCGGGGCAACAGGCTTGAATTATGTAGATTTTTATGAGTAAAATCCACTGTTCATGTTCCGGTTGCCATCTTTGTTTGAATTAATTGCAGGAATTCATTATAGGTGCTTTGTAAAGAAAGGGAGCTTAAATCAATGTCCAATACATTGAATATATCCTTCAAATATGAAGAATTATCCAGATCTGCACCAGTTTCGAAGAATTCCGGCAAGATAAGGAGAAAGAGAATTGTTCAGAAAAAGATTGCTTCGGCCATGGAGAAGCATGATGAAAGAAAAGGATCAGCAGAATGCAGATGCAGATCTAGACGCAGATGCAGATGCAGATGCAGATCTCATAATTGCAAAAGCTTCCGGCACAAAGGCTTCATCCTCTTGTTTCGAATGCAGCCCGTGAAGAAGTCAGTGCATGGAAAATTCCTTCTAGGATCTTGTGCATGTGCTTCCAATCTTCCAGTTGAAGCCTTCATTGAAGTTGCATTCACCCGGAGTGCTTTCCAGAATTTTTAATTGCTCATATGCAATTAAAAATTAAAGATGAGTTATTTACGGCAAACATTGCACTGATGCATGTACTGGAGAATAACTATAAAAGCTTCAAGGATAAGAAAGAAGGCAGGGAAAAGGCAACACCCGTAAGTATGCTTCCAGATCCAACTTGTTTCTAGATCCAGCTTGCTTCCAGATCTAGCCGTTCCCAGATCCAGTTTGGTGAGAATCAAGGGCAAAAGAATCAACTGCATGCAGAATATGAAAAATGACAAGACTGTAGCTTTCCTTTCTTCCTTTCTCTTCTTTCCTCCGACAAAGTAATTGAGTGATCAATTAAATTAAAACTTTATAAAACCTAAGTGATTGGTTTAAAAGCCATTACTTGAAGAAGTCAACTACTTGGAGATAGGTGGCAGACGTGCAAAATAGAAGGTTCTATTTTCAGTTGCAAATCATGCATGTCATGCAAAGAGGAATTCCAGGAGGGAGATTGCCAGTTGTTTCTTTTCCGACTTTCACATGTGCCAGTTCAACTCAAAGCTTCCTACTTGTAATTGCCCCTCTACATTCTATAAGTAGAGGAAGAACCTTCGGGTTAATGATCAGAATTTGTAAGCAGCATTCTTGTGTTCCAGACTTTGTGCTGAAACCCTTGAGAGCCACTTGAAGCAAAGGAATATACAGGAGCATATTTCCGGAGAACTTTGTGTCACAGTGTATTGTGTTTCTTGCTTTTATGTTAGATCTCTTAATAGACTTTGTGTTATTTAGATCTAGATCTAGAGCTGCCTTTGCTTATAATTCTGTGTTTGATATCTACTAGTTTCTTCTATGTGCGTGCAATCAACTCTGCTATCTATTGATTGGGATGCACATTTTCCCCATTTCTTCTCTGTGTTTATATATTCCTTTTCCCTTCTTCTATAAATATTTCCTTTCTTTTAAACAGCTGCTTACTTGCTGCAAAACTGTACAGCTATGGTTCATGAGCTGCATAGTTAAAGTAAAACCCCATTTAGATATTAGCATACTTTAATTGACAAATTTGACACGGGAGCCTCACCCGTAAATGAGGGAGATTTATCTCATGACTACCTAGGTTTTGTGCTATGCAGAAAATCTAGCCAACACATACAATTCAAATCTATATTTATGCGGAAATATCATAATTTATAGAACTATTTGCATTTTATTTGAAGAGAAAACATGAAATATTGAAGGAGTTATCAATTTTAGAAGATTTCAACTGTTTGCATGCTTCCCGGTTGTTATAAATTAGTATTTATTTCAGATCTGCAGTTTTGGGGTTGATTTAATATTGAATGTGATTTTAGAAATTAGGAGGAATAAGGAGAGGGTGATTTCATAATTTTTGGAGTAGTTTTTGTGCCCTGGAAGTTCTAGGTGACCTACTTTTTAAGTCAAAATTAGGGTGTCAGGTTAGTTGTGCAAAATCTGATTTTTTCATATTGTTCCTCATATTTTTATGGTCCATTATCCAAAATTTCAGCTCATTTGGACCTCCCTAGCCAAAGATATGAATTTTTGAAGTTTGCAACAATTAGGGTTTGAAAATTAATTATTTTCAGCTGTGTGTGATCAGATTTGTATTAATTCCTAACTTATTCTAGAAGAGGATATTACAGGTATTGAAGAACACCTTTGTTTGAGATCTCAATGGGCATACATCCCTCTTCAAACATGAATTTTTTTAAATAAAATCAACATCATGCCCCCAAGGGGTCGCCACTTCGCCTTATATAGCTTTAGCAATGCAAATATCCAAGTTTCCCTCCTTCCTTTGGCTCATTTTTCATTTAGAAGGGTCACTTTAATTATGGGTCACTTTTTCCTGAAAAGTCACACTTCAAAAAGATATTAATTCCCTCTTTTAATATTAAAAATAAAAAATGAGAGGAGAATTAATTATTTTAATTTTTAAAATAAAGGAGTAATGACTCTTCTCCCTATCTTTACCCTTTAATCCATGGGACGCGTGGATTAAGGCTTTTCCCATATTTTTAAATAATTAATGTCCCAAAAAGAGGACATTACAATCCTCCCTTCCTAAAGATTGATTGTCCTCAAACAATTGCAAATTTGGATGCCCCAAGACTGAATCATTTTCCCATGTGGCATCTTCTAATGGCAATTCCTTCCATTTCACCAAGTACTCTTTGATACTACGTCTCCTTAAGTTCCTTTCACGAGTATCAATAATAGATTCCGGAATTAAAATCAATTTGCCTTCATCTAAAGGAGCCAACTCTAAAGAAGAAATAACATGCTGCCCACTCTAAAGAAGGATCTTACCACTTTCCGGAAGCTCTAACTCATAAGCCATCTTACCCACCTTCCTTATAATCTTGTAAGGCCCATAGAAGCATAGTTTCAACTTTTCCTTGCCACTTTGTTTGAGAGTAGATTGCCTATAGGGCTGCAATCTAAGAAATACCCAATCATCCACCTCAAAAAATCTCTCACTTCTATGTTGATCTGCATACAACTTTTGCCTACTTTGGGCTTGTTGCAAGTTCTCTTTTAGTGCCTTCGTGATATCAACACTTTGTTGCACTAAATCTTGTGCACTAGGCACTCTACTATGTGTCATCACCACATCTATGAAAGAATTATCATCATAACCATAAAGTTCCTTAAAAGGATTCATACCAATAGACATATGATGTGTGGTATTGGAACAAAACTCAGCTATATGTAACCATTTAATCCATGCAAACTGCTGCCCTAAAACATAGAACCTCAAGTATCCCTCAGCCCTCTTATTCACAATTTTAATTTGCCCATCAGTTTGTGGGTGATAACTAGTACCCGGTGTGAGTTCTGTCTCAATTAGACAGAATAATTCTTGCCAAAAAAGACTCATAAATCTGTTGTCTCTATCACTCACAATGTTTTTTGGCAATCCATGTAATCTGAAAATTTATTTCAAAAACAAATCAGCAATCATAGGGCCATCAAACTTAGTGGAAAGTGGATGAAAATGTGCATATTTAGTGAGTTTATCCACCACTACATATAAACAAGTCTTACCTTGAACATTTGGCAAACCGGTGACAAAATCTAGGGACACACTTTCCCTTTTTTGGGATGGAATAGGAAGGGGCTGCAAAAGACCAGCTGGAAAAGTATGTTCGTTCTTATTCTTTTGGAAAACAACACACTCCCTAACATGTTTAAGAACATATTTCTTCATACCTTTCCAAGAAAACCTGTCTCTTACCATCTTATAGGTTTTGAAGTACCCTTGGTGTCCACTTGTAGGGGTATCATGTGCTGCTTTTAAAATCAGATTTTTTACTTCTGATTTTGGGGCCAATTACACCCTTCCTTTTTAGAGAATGAGGCCATCTACCACCTTGTACCTTTCATCAACAATTACCCCTTCAACCACATCATTAGAAAACTTATTTTTTGCATACTCAAGAGAGATTAAATCCTTCCAATCAGTTGACATAAAAGATATAGAACAAATTTCTACTTCGCTTGGTGGATGATTACAAAGAGTGGAGTTTCTTTTCATACCTTGGAAAATGATTTTCTTGTTTCCCATCATAAATTTAAGCAATAAGTCTTGATAATTGAGGGTGAAATCCCCCAAAGAATGCAACCATTGTACTCCTAAAACAAGATCCATATCTTCCATTTCAATCATATAAAAATCATCAATAAGCTCATAGTCCCCAATGGAAATGGAAATCATGGAAACCCTTCTAGTGCATGATAATATAAATCCATCAGCTATGGTAAAATTAAACCCTTGGAAAACTTCATCATGTAAATCAAGCCTTGTTGCCAACCTCTCACTAATGAAATTGTGAGTTGACCCACTATCTATTAGAATGATTACCTTGTGCTTGTGAAGTATACCTTCCACCTGGAAAGGAAGATATTTGGAAGTACCGGAAAGAGCTGCAAATAAACCTTCCACTTCTTTCTCTTCTTCCTCATGTGCATGCTCATTAACTTCCTCATCAACCACATCGTTAGTATCACAAAACTCTGAATCTAATTCAAAATTTGAATCAATGACTTCAATAAAATGGATTTTCCCTTTACCTTTACAATTGTGGCCTCTTACCCAAGGGGTCTTACAATCAAAACACAAACCTTTCCTTCTCAAATCATTTCTTTTATCCTTCTGCATGTTGTTTTGGGGCTGATTTCTATGTGGTAGCACATATGGCTGATTTGGCCTTTTTGGGGCCTCTTTTGATGATCCAAGAGGTTGTCCCCCTTGCACTTTTGTGGGCTGCTGCAAATCAGACCTTGGCTGCCCTCTAAATCCACTTTTGGACAGTGACTGTGGGATATTAATATGTTTCCCTTTAGGCCCAAAATCATTTCTATAAGCTGCACATTCCGAAACTAGAGCTTTAGTAATAGAATCTTGCAAAAACATAGGATTAAAAGCTCTTACCAAACCCTTTAGGGGCTCCATTAAACCTTCTGTGAAGAGAACTACTAATCTCTTCTCACTAACATCCGTAACCATGAATGTAACCCTCTGAAAATCTGCCACATACTTCTCAACACTATGCATTTGTTTGAATTGTGTCAACTCACAAAAGTGTAACTCCAGATCTTTCCTATCAAATCTCTCCATAATCCTTTGGCTAAACTATTCCATAGTGTGGATCGAATCATGCCCTTGTGTGTGCATCCCATGGAACCACCATTCATGTGCCATACCCTCCAAATGAAGAGTGGCAAAACTTAAGGGCCTCTTCTTCGTGCATGGGTTTAAGGGAGAAGTAGGTCTCCATCTTTTGCAACCAAGCCCTCACCAAAATCTTGCTAGATCCATCATAACTTGGTAATGATACTTTCCCCAATCTTTGTTGGAGTCCTTGGGGAGTTGCTTATGGGCCTTCTTGGCCTTGGTGTCCATCTTCAAAGCACAAAACTCATCAAAGGTCAATATGGCCCTAGTGGCTGGATGCAAAGTACCATACTCAATGTTGCATGCTTCAATGGCCTCTACCATTGATGGATCCTCAACTTCTCTATGGGTATCCTTAGGTAGGAAAGTGCCTTTGAAGAACTTGGGAGGGGGTTGTGTTGAACCCTTTTCTCCACTATGTGAGCTCCCCTCTCCATTGGAGTTTGGCGATTTGTCATTGCCCAATAGCTTCCTTGATGAGCTTGGTCATTTGTTCACTCACTAGTTTTAGAAAATTGAAGCTCCAAACCACAACTTTGTATTAACTCTTGTAGAAACTTCACTTGATCCAAAGTGAAAGCCCCATTTTCATCCATTGTCACCTTATTCCTCCTTTTGTAATACAAAAACTCTTTGTTGCCTTGCATCCTTTTCCCCAAATGATCGCACAAGAATAGAGGAAAAAATCTCTAATACCACTGTAATATCCCCTTTTGGAATATTATTTAAATCTGCACAATTAATTAACTAAATCAATCCTAGGAAGATTAGATCTTCTTAGTTTGACCTCAAATAACCCAATGTCAGCAATAATACAACTCAAGATGGGGTTGGAGTATGCCAAAGTGGTGGGTTAGATGAGAAAACTAATTAGAAAATGCTAATTATTATCCAAATCTCGATTTTTAACAGTAGTTAATTAATTAAATAAAACACCAGAACAACTGAAAACTTCCAAAATTAATATCTTGCTCAATACTCAATATTTTTCCACCAAATAAAATGCAGTTTTATTCTATAATTCAAGGCCTTTCCAATGAACTATGATTCTGAATTTCTATGGATCACTGAAACCCCTTCAAATCAACCCCAAAAATCTGAAACCCAATCGCTAGGGTTAGGATAAAATGTGTAAATTACTTCCAGATCTTAAACAACCCTTCAAAAACACTTCAAACCATCAACCCATATCATCTGAAATGATTAATAAATTGCAGCAACATATAGATCTATCAAAAACACCTCAAAAATGTGATGGAATAATACCCCAAACCTAGTCGATTTGTCTTTAGATAATTTGCAGCAGTGAATGAGAACACAATAACCCCCTGAAATATAAATCCCACTTTTGGAACAATAAGCCAAAACAGATCAGATTGGAAATATTGCTTATTAACCCTTGTAACATGCCAAAAACACATACCCAAATCAAGTCGCCATAGCTAGAATAAATGCAAGTACATAGACCAGATTTATTAATTACTTCAAAAGACACCCAAATGAGCCCAAAACAACCTCCCAAGCAAGTCGTTATGACTGAGAATAATTGCAGCAATAATGGCAGATCATAAAGCACTATAAGAACTCTTCAAAGAACACCAAAAACATGCATATATTCTTCTCAAATAATGGCGCCACATCATAGGAATGAATATATAATATGCATATCCATTCATTCACTGAAAAGCTTTAGAAGGTCTCACACTCTCCACAATAATGGTGGTGTTGAAGAACACCTTTGTTTGAGATCTCAATGGGCATACATCCCTCTTCAAGCATGAAGAATTTTTAATAAAATTTGCATCATGCCCCCAAGGGGTCGCCACTTCTCCTTATATAGCTTTAGCAATGCAAAATTCCAAGTTTCCCTTCTTCCTTTAGCACATTTTCTCATGTAGAAGGGTCACTTTAATTATGTGTCACTTTTAACTGAAAAGTCACACTCCAAAAAGAATATTAATTCCCTGTTTTAATATTAAAAATGAAACATGAGAGGAGAATTAATTATTTTAATTTTTAAAATAAAGGAGTAATGACACTTCTCCCTATTTTTACCCTTTAATCCATGAGATGAGTGGATTAAGGGGTTTCCCATATTTTTAAATAATTAACGTCCTGAAAAGGAGACATTACAGTTTTCTACATGAGTTAGGGCAGCTGGGTTAAGAAGGTGAAAGGCCAAAGTGAAAATAAAAGAAAAGCATTGTTGGCTAGATTTTCTGCATAGCATAAAACCTAGGTAGTCATAAGATAAATCTCTCTCATTTAGCGGTGAGGCTCCCGTGTCAGATTTGTCAATTAAAATATGCTAGTATCTATATGGGGTTTTACTTTAACTAATCAGCTCATGAACCATTAGCTGTATAGTTCTGCAACAAGTAAGTAGCTGTTTAAGAAAGGAAATATTTATAGAAAAAGGGAATTATATTAACACAAAGAAGAAATGTGGAAGATGTACATCCCAATCAATATATAGTAGAGTTGATTGCATGCACCTAGAAGAAACCAATAGATATAAACACATAATTATAAGCAAAGGAAGCTCTAGATCTAGATCTAAATTAACACAAAGTTCATTCAAAGATCTAAGATAGAAAGCTAGAAACAAAATACATTGTGACAAAAAGTTATCTAGAAATCTACTCTTGTATATTCCTTTGCTTCAAGTGGCTCTCAAGGGTTTCAGCACAAAGTCTGGAACACAAGGATGTTTCTTACAAATTTTGGTCATTAACCTGAAGGTTCTTCCTCTACTTATAAAATGTAGAGGGGCAATTACAAGTCGGAAGCTTTTGAGTTGAACTGGCACATGTGGAAGTGGGAAAGGAAACAAATGGAAATCTCCCTCCTGGAATTCCTCTTTGCATGACATGCATGATTTACAACTAAAGATAGAACCTTCCATTTTGCGCATTTTCCTCCTATCTCCAAGTAGTTGACTTCTTCAAGTAATGGCTTTTAAACCAATCACTTAAGTTTTATAATTTAATTGATTGCTCGATTACTTTGTCAGAGGAAATAAGAGAAAGAAGAAGAAAGAGGAAAGCTGCAGTCTTGTCCTTTTTCATATTCTGCATGCAGTTGATTCTTTTACCTTTGATTCTCACCAAGCTAGATCTGGGAGCTTTGGATCTAGAAGCTAGATCTGGAAGCAGCTGGATTTGGAAGCGTCTTCCTGGCTGTATCTAGGATATTTTGCTTATGGGTGTTGCCTTCACCTTGTCTTCCCTTCTGAAGCTTTTACAGTTCTTCTTCTGTACATGCATCAATGCAATGTTTTCCGTAAATAACTCCTCATTTTTAGTTTTAATGCATCATATGAGCAATTAAAAATTCTGGAAAGCACTCTGGGTGAATGCAAATTCAATGAAGGCTTCAACTGGAAGATTGGGAGCACATGCACAAGATCCTGGAAGAAATTTTCCATGCACTGACTTCTACACGGGCTGCATCAGAAACAAGAGGATGAATTTTTGCCAGAAGCTTTTGCAATTATGAGATCTGGATTTGGGTTTGGATCTGGATTTGGATTCATGTCTCCAATGTCACAAAATCTAGAAGTAGTGCATGATTCTGTTGAGCTTTCTCTTCATCCCGCTTTGCCATGGCTGGAGCAATCTTTGTCTGAACAATTCTTTTCCTCTTTATTCGGCCGGAATTCTTCACAACTGGTGCAGATCTAGATAATTCTTCAGATTCAGAGGATATGTTCAATGTATTGGACATTGATTTAAGCTCCCTTTCTCTTATAAAAGCACCTGTAATGAATTTCTGCAATTAATTCAGACAGATGGCAACCAGAACATGAACAGTTGATTTGAATCATAAAAATCTGCAGTATTCAAACCTGCTGCACCAAATTTGATGCTTTATTTGCATGCAAAGCAAGCATGAATTTTACCAACTTTAACCTGAGCACCTGTATCATTATGCAAACAATTATCCAGACACAATTCAAGCTCCTTCAATCTTGTGCGCCAAACTTTGAAGCTTCCAGCATGGAAATTAAACTTCATCTTTAAAATGCAAAAATCCTGTCTTCAAATGGGATGCACTTTTTGTCTGGGCTGCACTTCTCTGCTTTTGAATTAATTAATTCATCTTTATGGCAGCCCCTGCTTATATAATTCTCATGATTCTATAATTAATTAATGCCTTTCATATTCCTAGCAATTAATTAATTAATTAGTAAGCTTTACTCTTCAAATGGGGCACCTATTTTGTGCATGCTCATGGCTGCCATTAAATAAATTAAATTTATTTAATTTTAGACCCCTGCTTCCAGATTACACTCAAGACTCACAGTATGCTTTGACCTCATAGCCACTGAAAATAGGAATTAATTAAGATCAATTAATACTTAAAAAAGTATTATTCTCTCTCCCAAAAGGGGCGCAATTTTTGACACGAAGGGGGTTAAACATTAAATAAATTATTCGAGTTATTTAATTTTGGAATTCTATTTTAAACTCCCTTACCTGTCTTCTTTTTGTTGACAGCTTGGACACCAAAATTGGGTGAATAAACATTAATCAAAATTATTTAAATGCATTATTATTCACCCAAGGTAGGTTGCACTTTTTGGCAAAAGAATTCAAGCTAATTGACAATGGGATTATTTACCCTGCAAGGCAGTGAAAATCCCATGATTCACTTAAGCTGTTTGACTTTCATAATGAGATTATTTACCCTGCAAGGCAGGTAATAAAATCCCATTAATGCCTTAAGTGATTTTTCTTTTATTTCACAATGGGAATTTTTACCTTGCAAGGCAGGTAAGAAATTCCCGCCTGCCTGCTGCCTCTAATTTTCCCATTGTGACTTAAGTGACGTTGCTTCCATGGGAAAAAGTACCCTGCTAGGTAGGTACAAAATTCCCACCTGCTTTCTGCTTTAAAAAATCCCATGATCCACTTCAAACCCCCTTTTTCCAAAAATGTGACCTGCCCAGAAGAAGCTTTTTGGTGAATGACTTCGTCTTTTCCAACAAGAAACATGACCTTCGATGGATATAATTCCTTCTGGCACAATGTGCATAGAGTGATCTCTAGATACTCTAGGCCAAGAATCAGGCCAAACTGGCAAGGGAATTGATCTAGAGAAATTTCACAGAAAATGAAACGGGAAAACACAAAAACACAAAACGTTGCCAGAAGTCACAAATAAAGCCCAGGATTGGATTCCTGGTTAAAACCCTACTGGTATATGAGAATATTGATATGTAAGATCACAACAGAGTTAAAACGGAGCACAAATTACCTCAAACGAGGCTCAAAATAATTATATACAAATTTCCCGCAGGCAAATCCCAGCGACATAATATAAGAATTTTGGGCATCTGGGTTATTTGGCAAAAATGGCTAATATGGCTCCTTGGGAATATCTTGACACATTGCAAGAACTATCTGGCAATAAAAACACAAAACGACCCTGATCTCGATGTTGGTTAAAGTACGAATTTTTCATAACCAATAGGGTAGAACCCAGATTATCAGGGCGAAATTGGGGACATGAAATGCTACTTAATTGAGTATAGGGACCAACTCATAGCATTTGACCAAGTAGGAAACTCAAAGATACCTGAAAAGCATACTATTCGGAGGTTACCTTCTAGAGAATCCTCCTTGGCTATGTTATGCATGCATTGGTGAAATTCAGAGAATATCTAAGTTTGCTGGCAAATTTCATAAGGAATGAACAACAGAGCATGAATAGTTTGAGGTATTTAACTCAATCAAAGCTAATTTAAATGATAGGAAACAACAAATGTCTTCCAAAAGTACAAAATGTTGTTGACTTTGAAATCGAAGTTTCCGTGAAATGGGTGTAAATAAACAATAGATGGCTCCTATGGGCTACTTATCAGATCCAAATTCATACTGTACTATGACTGAATGTTACAGCTAGATGTCTTGAGTCGCGGCAATAGTTATTCACAACAGAGTATGCAAAAAAATGGAGTTTTCCACTGTGCTTTCCTTAGAGTCGTGGTTGCAATTTCCCTTGAGAACTCTGACAATTACCAATGCCTGGTTGATGGCATCATAGGTTCTATTGCCAAAATAGAGTCTTCTTGTTCTATTTTGTGCAAGGTAGACTTCACGTTCATCTTGTTCTCTCTCATATTTCCAAGTTGCATGATTCATAATACCTTACGTGTTTGGTCAGGTTGCCAAGTTCACTAATGGCTTAAGACAATGAAACAGGTGATGAGATCCAAGCTCTTCCTTGTTGTTACATTCGGAAAGGACTTGGGAAAGTGCTTCAACACCATACTCAGGGAGTGTCTTACATACAGTCATAATGGAACGCAGAACATGAGTTTCCCCGGTTCTACCAAATGGTCTTTTGCAGCCTGGCTATCGAAGCTTTTCCGAATCAAAAGTGACGGAGAGTATTTCACATGTTACATCGGGGATTAGTCTTCCTTCAGTAAACAAAAAGGTTGAACACAGAGCCTTTAAATAGAAAACTATTTCGAAGTTAGTTGGTGGATAGAAAGGCTTTGTTTAACTTATAGCTCATTTTTTTCCTCAGCTACCAGGCTAAGGGAGCACGATGCGAAAATCAAGATTGCTAGCCACATGCTGTGATCTCGTGTAGTCAAGGACCTAGATGGTAACCAGCTAGAACAGAAGTGGGCTACCAGAGCCAGAGACCTAATTGTGAGTGATAGGGAGCTAGTGGCATGATTTTGTGTAGTTGGGTGTTGGGAAAACAAGGAGTGAGCGTCAGTCAATCTGGATATGCGTGCATATAGAATGATTCCAAGTGGTACTGGTACGTTCCACAAACAGATGGAAAGATAAGCTCATCAACAAAATGGGTAGAACGCATAAAGGGTATCCCCTGAGGTGAGCTTTGTTACAGGATCAGCAATCGTCGTGGATACAATCCCTTGTATTTGGGCAAGTAGGAAGCTACAATTCTTCCTACCAATGAAATAGTGCAATAACTGTCCCCCCTTTAAGTGTAGCAAAGTACCGGGTATACGATGCACATTCTTGAGTGCCACATGTGCAATTATTCAGGATAAATTCCACATGATGGCACCACACATGAGCTATCAGAGCTTGTCACGTACTCCTATCTTTTAAATGGGAGAACTAAGACTATTGATTAAATTACACTCAAGGTTTACATGGTTTGGCTCGTTTGAAAAGCTTCACATTTTTGGAGCATAATCTTCTGTATGCGATACCAGCTAAATCAAGCAAAATCAGATCTGTGAGAAATCCCTTGAAGAGTGGCTTCAACCAGGGGGTGGTAAGGTTACAACCTTACAGACCACGTATTGGGGGCAAAGGGAAATGATAGGTGAAAAACTGTGAAACCATTGTTCTAAGGAAGGTAGGGAATGTTGACATATGATTGTTAGTGGGTCTTTTCTCTAAAGCAAATGCTTATTTCCATATTGGGCAAAGGATCCATGTTCTCATGCTTGGAGGTTGTTTGAGCAGAAATTTTTGGCATTAAACAACATTTTAAGAGCTCGAAGACCATTTTTGGGGAAGCCTCCTCTTGAATGATGAAGGTAAATGGTTTAGAACCGGAGTTTCTTATGTCTGTTCGTCTGAAAAGATTCCCTCGTATTCATCCCCTATCTTGGTACAATGAAGGGGTGTGCATATGTGAAACCTGCGATTTTTCAATGCAAAGTAACTTAGAGCATCTTTTGGGTTTGAGCATTGTTTGAGTGATCAAAACTAATTTGTAGGAAGGGAGGATTGAAATGTCCAATGCCTCTTTTACTATAAATAGCATGTTGTGAAGATCCCTTTAGAATTAATATGATGTTTTCCCCGGTGGCTTAAGAGATTTTCCTTCTCGCAAGTGTTATTGCTCTTTGAACCCTAAACTAATTCATAATATGAATTAATTCAATTGAGTGCTATATGTTACAAGAAATATTATAAATAATACATATATTCGCGACTATACAATGGAAACTAGTATATTTTCAAGCGTGTAAAATAATACAACAATTAGAAATGAAGCTAGTCAGAAAGATTACTAATGTTGATCAAAGAGACCACTTTCAAAAATCGACACAAATCTAGGAGTGTAATTAAAATCTGAGCAAACCAAATGGGATTGTGGTCTTTAACAAATTTTTGTTTCCAGAACAGGACCATAGGAATGCTTCAGGACCAATATTCTTCAACAACCCTATTCTACTATTTTAGATGGATCGATTCTAATTTGGACATATGGGTTGGTTTCAGATTATCACTAGGATGGAATAACACTGATTGAGATGGGGGTCAAATTCGACCAGCAATCCTAGCTTTCACACAGGATTGGTAGACAGAACATAGCTTCTTACAAGGACCAAATTAAGATTGTTCAATAGAGTTGGGATGGTCAAATTATTTAATCAGACCGACCTGGTGGATTGGGATGGCTCATTTGGGAGTCAGAAGGTGTAGATTTTGCACTACATTTCAAATTGGATCCTAGGTGTTAGATGCAAATGATGCCATGTAATCGAATTAGAATGGCTTGACCTATCTTTTCAAATTATTTTAATATAAATAGAATTGGGATCTAATTTTAGAGTAATTGCTATAATAGATGATATTTTAGGTAATTAAGTAGAGTAAGGTGCAAGCACTAAGCATTCAATAATGTAAAATTGTAATGCAAGTGGGGGAAGAAAAAGATTTCAATTGATTTTGAGTGAGTTTCCGGGAGTGACATGGATTTGTATTTAAATGAGGGAAAGATATGGAACGACGTGACTAATGGCTACAATGAAGTTTCTGGGAAAAAGTCAAACATAACACAACAAGAGTAATGCGTGCATTTGGACAACTAGTGAGGATAAACCAGGCTTGTTAGTGACCGTCTGGGCGCTACCTTTCCATGACGCAAGGCATGGGCGCTAGTGTCCGCTGAAGATGCTCAGGAAAGACATACATTTTTCATGGCTCGGAAGGTCTTCGATCCAATATTCCTTTTCACTCAATTGACTTCAATTCAGTGGAAGGTTCAAAAAATGTACACTTGCAAAACATATGGCTAGCCAATGCTCACAAGTCACATGGGTATTCTGGTGTCCCCAAGATTTCACCTTGAAATCTGGGACTACCCCTTTTTAAAAAAAATTCGTTCTTTTCAAAGTAACGGGTTGTTTTGTGTTTGTTTTGCTTGCAGTTGTTTGCATTGCTCTAAGGTAACCCTAGAGAGTCATAAAATCCAAATTCCCCAAATACCCACATGCCAAAGCTCACTCAATCCCTTCACCAGGTTTTGTCTACAGAGAATTTTATTTATTTATTTATTAAATAAATAAAGTTCTTTTAAAAATAGATTGAGCTAAAATTGGAGGATTTAGGTTATATAAAGCACTTCACCCCATCATTATTACCATAGAACATTCACCCGGGGGGAAGAATTTTTGCAGACCAGCTAATTGGAGAAATTTTTCGAGCAATTGCCCGCAACTTCTTTTTTGTTTTATTTCTTTTTATCTGTGTTTTGGTTTGTTTTCTCCAAAAATTCCCGTAGCCTATTCATTCTTCCTACCAGATCTTTCCCTAGGCCTAGGGTTTTGAAAAGCTATCTAGTATTTTTAATTACTAATCTGTTTAAAGGTGATCAGAGCTCAGGATTCTTTCAGGAGATTGCAAGAAGTTGGTTGGTCCAAAAAGGTGCAAAAATGGATTTTTCGAAAATAAGAAAATATTGCCATCAATGCGTAGAGCTTGAGAAAATATGCACTTTTAGAGAAAACGACACCTAAAATGGAGCCACGGAGTGAAAGTTATGGCACTTGCAAGTTTTTGCTGCTACATCTTCTTGGACCCTTTCCAAAAATGGCAAATTTTATTCTATGCTTGTGTTTTCTTCACTGAAAATCCAAACATGGAAATAAAATGCTGCTAATGAGTTTTCACGCAACTTTAAAAGCAGAAGTCATGCAAGCCGCACTTTTTGGGAAGAGCAATTTCATAATACAAGTCGCACTTTTTGGGAAGAAGCTTTCTTTAATGCATTTTTTTGGAAGTCACTTAAGTTGCCAATGGGAATTTTTGAAGGAAGGAGGAGCCTGCCTTCCCATCATTAAAGTGAAATCACAACTGCCAATGGGAATTGTGGTAGTGGAAGGAAGGTGGGAATTTGGAGTCTTCCTGGAAGGTTTTTTTTCCCACCATTAAAGTGAAATCACTTAAGTGCCAATGGGAATTTTGGTGGTGGAAGGAAGGTGGGAATTTGGAGCCTTCCTAGAAGGTTGTTTTTTCCCATCATTAAAGTTCAAATCACTTAATTCTTGTTGGTGAAAATGAGAATTTTGGAGTTGAATCTTGGAAGGAAGTTTAAAAATTCCCACTTCCTTGCCTTCTTATTTTTAACATGACTTCTAGCCAAAAAGTGTGACCCATTTTGGCATAGCTAAATGCCTAAAAGCCGACTTCTTTTAATTGTCGGAGAAGCATCCAGTTTTGGCGCCTAGGGTTGGAAAGACTTTCTTTTTATTATTCAGAGCATCTGCATGTTGGTATAAGTGCACAGGGGAATTAAATAATATTTTTAGATTTCTTGGCATGCAAGCAAAGTCTAAAAATAGGTGGTAGCAGGCTTTATAACTAAGATTTTGGTGAAGGAATTAAGCATTCATGCCAGGGTTGGAAAGATTTTTTTTATTATTCAGAGCATCTGCATGTTACAGTTGAATACTTCGTTTATGCCCATATTGGTGAAAAGAAAGAAGAAGTCAATGTTTGATACATTGAATATATCTTCAGAATCAGAAGGAGAAATTACAAGTTCTGCAGAAATAGATCCAACTCTCATAATTGCAAAGGCTTCCGGCAAAAAATTCATTCTCTTGTTTCTAGCACAGCCCGTGTGGAAGTCGGTGCATGGAAAATTTCTTTCAGGAGCTTGTGCATGTGCTCCTGATCTTCCAGTTGAAGCCTTCATTGAATTTACTTGTATTTTCCTTCACCCAAAGTGCTTTCCAGAATTTAAAATTGATCGTATGCAATTAAAAATGAAAGGTGATGAGTTTTGTCTTAATTGTTTACGGCAAACATTGCATTGGTGCACGTACTGGAGAAGAACTTGTTGGCTAGATTTTATGCACTGCTAAAAACCTAGGCAGTCATGAGATAAATCTCCCTCATTTAACGGTGAGGCTCACATGTAAGATGTTTATCAATGTAGTGGGTATAAATCCTAATAACTATTTATTGGGTTTTACTTTATGGTGTCACCCAGATTTCATCCTGAAATCTACGACTACCCTATCCGAAAAAATTTCGTACTTTTAAAATAATGGGTCGTTTTGTGTTTTTATTGCCTGAAAGTTCTTGTACAGTGTCAAGATATTCCCAAAGAGCCATATTAGCCTTTTTCGCCAAATAGCCAAATGCCCAAAATTGTTATATTTTGTCGTCGGGATATGTCTGCGGGAAATTTGTATTTAATTATTTTGAGCCCCGTATGAGGCTATTTGCACTCCGTTTTAACTCTGTTATGATCGAATATGTTATTACTCTTATTTACCGGAAGGGTTTTAACTAGGAATAAGTTTTGGGCTTTATTTGTGACTTTTGACACTTTTCGTGTTTTTGTGTTGTCCCGTTTCGTTTTCTATGAAATTTCTCTGGAACAACTCCTTTGCCGGGTAAGCCCGATTTTTGGCCTGGAGCAGCTGGAAAACATATATGCACGTTATGCCTGGAGGAAGTCACCATCAGAGGTCTAGATCACTGGGAAAAAACGAAGTCGTGCACGGAAAAGCCCCTGCGGGGTTGGGCGCATTTTTGGAAAACAAAGGATTTAAGCTGCAATGGGCAAAATACAAGCAGTAGGCAAGGTGGGAATTTTATACCTGGCTAGCAGGGTACTTTTTCCCGTGTTATAAAATTCACTTAAGCTGCAGTGGGAAAGTTAGAGGCCGCAGGTAGGCGGGAATTTATTACCTACCTTGCAGGGTGAAAATTCCCATGATAAAATAAAAAGAAAGTGACTTAAGTGAAATCATGGGATTTTAGTGCCTACCTTGCAGGGTAAATAATCCCATTGTCAAAGTCAAATCACTTAAGTGGATCATGGGATTTTAGTGCCTTCCTTGCAGGGTAAAGAATCCCATTGTGAAAAATTCTTAAAAATAGAATTATATGTGCAAAAAAGTGCGCCCCCTTTGGTGAGATGATGGCAGCCTTGAAATGATTATTTTAATTAATCTATTCTTCTAAAAAGTGTGCCCAAGCTTGGAGGAAGTCAACAAGTCAAAGAGGGAATAAAAGAAATGGATTAAATGTATTAAATTTAATTTATTTAGTGGTTGCCCCCTCTTTTTCAAAAAGTGCACCCCATTTGGGAGTTATTTAATAATTTTTAAGGCATTAAATCATTAAATTAATTTCTATTTTCAGTGGCTATGGTCAAGGCACACTGTGAAGCTTAAGTGAAGTGATGTGTGAAGGATTAAATTGGATTAATATAATTTATTGGATGGCTGTCCTTAAACATGCTATTTTTAAAAGAGAAGAGCATGATTTTTAATTAATTAATTGCCTTTAATTGTTAGGGCAATTATTAATTATAGAATTGTGAAGGTTATATAAGCATGGGCAGCCATATGGGTGAATTATTTAATTCACAGGTAAAGAATTGCAGCCAAGAGGAAAAGTGCGCCCACATTTGAAGAAGGATTTTGCTCAGGCAAGGTGGCAACAAGGCTAAAAGCTTCCAGATTTGGCGCATGCTTTGAAGGAGGTGGATCTTTGTCTGCATAATTGTTTGCATAGGTGTTACAGGTGCTCAGGTGTTGTTGAAAGGATTCATGCTCTCTTTATGTGCAAATTAAACACCAATTTTTGGAGCAGCAGGGCTTGAAAAGTGCAGATTTTTACAGTTAAAATTCACTATTCATGCTTCGATGGCCATTTTTGTCTGAATAAATTATAGGAATTCATTATAGGTGCTTTACAAAGGAAAAGAAACTTTTATCAATGTCCAATACATTGCATATATCCTCCGAATCTGAAGAATTTTCCAGATCTGCACCAATTTTGAAGAAATCCGGCCAAGTAAGAAGAAAAAGAATTATGCAGACAAAGATAGACAAATCCATGACGAAGAGAGATGAAAAAGAAAGCATGATGGAGTTATGCATCGCTTCCAAACTTGCAGACATAGGAGACACAGATCTAGGCCCAGAACCTCTTGCCGATTTGATTGATAGATCCAGAGCGGGAAAGACTTCACTCATGCGTGTGGTTAAAAGCAGTGGAATTATCCGAGCTGCAGCTTTTCCATGTACAACTCAGCTGCCAGAATTTGTTATGGAGTGCGCTAGATCTTACCATCCTTCATCCAGATCAGTGCGTGATGCTTCGGGAAAGACAATAATTCGTTTGGACATAGAGTTCGTCAATTATTGTTTGAAGATTCCAGTGCGAAAGGTGGTGACTTCCATTAGTCTTCAGGATGCCGACAGCAGGTGGAAAAATCATAGAGTTGATTACGTGAGCATAATGAATAGCCGATACATGAAGAAGCCTAGATCTCCTACAAAGTTCCTGAGAACTCTTCCACGGTCCAATTTGGTGCAGGAGGTAGATGATGTCGTCAAATTGCTATGCAAGATGAATGGCAAAGCGAATGCCTACACTTTCCGTACATGGATGTATGCTTTCATCAGGACCATTGAAATCAACAAGGTTGATTCTATAATCAATTGGTCGGAAATTATTAGCAACAACATTGGTGAGCAACTTCAGAACGTGAAGCGTACTTATAGCTTCAAGATGACTTCATACTTGGTGTATGCTGCAGCTTCACAAGGCGTCTTTTCCAAGCTGGATAGATGTGGTGTTCTTTCTAAGGACCCCATTTTCGAGTGCTACCCGCAGCTTACTGTACCTGGGTGTGAGAATGATTTCAAAGTGATCAACGATGAATTCTTTTATGATTTCATCTGCAGGCTAGACAAAGACTTGAAGGCCAACAGGGTAAGTAAGGAAGCGTGGGAAGTTGTGTCCAAGATTGGCAGTCTATTCATTCAATTTACAGATTTCACATACCTCAGGGTTATGGGCTTTTTTGGAGAACCAAATAAGATGCCCAGGCATTCGCCATGGAGCTGAGTAGGCAACTTGTGGAGTTACACGACCTTCAGTTAAAGCGGCACAAGTCTACAGGCTTCTTCCCAATCACTGTGGGATATTACAGCTACATTAGCATTCATAGAGCTCGGGGAATGGAGGTGCAAATGTTATCCAAGTATGAGCAAGAGTTCTTCCCTGCACGGCTGAACTTTGATCCATTTGGAGTAGCCAGGAAGACAATCTCCCAGGAGTACGCACATGTGCCTTCATTAGAAGATTTTTGTATGAAGTGCAAAAGTGAGTACGAGGTTAGAAAGAGAGATTTCAGCAGGCTATCAGCAAAGCAAGTGTTCGACTTTGGACTAGCGCAGATACCTGTGGATCTTAAAGATGATGGGAATGTGGTACTTGACACTTACCATCAAATGGAAGGAGATAAATCCATACTGCAAAATAACATAGGAGGCTGCAACACAATTGAAAAAAGGTCGGGAGCTTTGTTGGTGAATACTTCAAATTGGTTGTTGACGAAGGGATATTGCCTCGATGAAGAATTGATGAATACAGTCACGGGAAACTTCAGCGCAGGAGATTCCCTCAAGCGAAAGCACGGAGGAGAAAGCATCAGGAAAGTCGAGAAGTTGAAAGTGCATAGAAGATCTCAATCCAAGGAGAAGATCACTTCTACGACCATGACTTTAACTCCGGTTTCTCCAGTACCCAGTACTTCACCAACTATTGCACCGCAGCAGCAAGACGCTTCCATGCCTCCACTGAATCTAGCGACATTCATCTTCTCCCCTCAGCCACTTCGTTCAGCGCCTATTCCAGAGGATACGTTGAAGCTGCAGATGGCGGAATTCGAAAGGGCTTTGTCCTTGGATGATTCAGAACATGGCAGCCATAACACTATGGCATTTTCTGACGGAGAGGATGCAGAGCGGAAAATGGTAGTACACTCAGCGACTTCAGCGACTTCTCATTCTACGAGAAGTAACTTCTTGGAATGGTTGGCTTCGCAATTGGTTCCAGAAGCGAGAATGGAGATAAACTTAGAGGAGCACGACTTGCAGCTACTCTAGAATTTGGGCGGAAGAGACAAAAGGCCTAAAGTTGCCAAAGCAACTTCTAGGTTGATCATCGAGGATTCGGGAGAGAAGTTTGCTGAGATATCAATTCCGGAAAAAGGAAAGATAGAGGAGGAGCTCACGGCAGAGGATGTGATAGTAACCAAAGTACCCCTCGGTCAAGCCACCACTGAAGGATTGAAGCAGGACACGCAGACATTGATGGATGCTTTATTCCTTAGGCTTGACAGTGAAAAGGCGGAGAAAGAAGAGCTGCAGAAGCAAGTATCTCAATTATATGAGATCATAGCCAAGGTTGCTAAACCTTCCATTCAACCCATTTCAAAGAAGGTGAGTGATCATCTTATGCAGGAAATGGAGGACACAAGCAATCAAGTAAAGGCTATTGACGAATGAAAGGATTTGATTATTCGTCAAGCTTCTGTACAACTTGGAGAAGTGCCAGCCCGCCTAAAGGTTATGGATGATGCAGCAAATCAACTGAAGCAACTGATGGCAAACATTGAAGGCATGAATACAGTTGCAGAGAGTAACCTGAGTATTTTGGCCGAGATCAACAAGCTACAGGGAGATGTATTGATTGCGGAACAGATTGTATCAAACGGATCAGTCGAGAAGGGGAAGCAGGTAGAGTTTGCAGTATCTTTCCGTTTGGAAATCTGCAGAGTTTTGCTGAAGAGGATGCAGGCACTTGAGAGTAGGACATCAGACTTACCGGACAGTGTCATTTCTTTCACTGAGGAGAGAGTGGACGGGAATGTCACTTCATACGTGCGGATCGTCTCAACTAAGGTGCCTAATTCCTTGGAAGGATCTCTTCCAATGATACAAAAGAGAATTGATAAAGCTACCAAGCCTTTCACGATGAATTCTATCAGTAGACTGGTGGCGCTGCAGGCAGACATTGCGAGGTTTGGGCCGAGTTTGGAAGATGTGGAAGCGTGCATCAAAGTGTTGAATGAAGGGTTGTTGCAGTTCAAGACAGAGAAAGAACCAGTGGCTAAAACAGATGGAAGGATGCTGAATTACATGTTCGATAGGTATATCCGATATCAGAACAAGAAAAAGACATAAACATTACAACTGGCATGACTTCTTCTATTCTTTCTTCTTTTATTTTCTATGTTCCTGGATGAAATTGTAAAACTTCTAAGTTATTGGTTTTGCAACCATTACTTAAATTCATGTGGAACCATTCTATTAGTTAAGTGATACATGTGTCACTTAAGGAGAAGATAGTTGAGGATGATTGCCAAATGTCCCTACATTCTATAAGTAGGAGAAGAACCTCCGGGTTAATCATCAATCAGAATTTGTAAGCAACAATCTTGTGTTCTAGACTTTGTGCTGGACCCCTGAGAGCAACTTGGAGCAAAGGAATACAAAGGAGCAGGTTTTCGGAGAACTTTGTGTCACGGTGTACTTTTTTTCTTGCTTTTAATCTTAGATCTCTTAATAAACTTTGTGTTATTTTAGATCTGGATCTAGAGCTACCTTTGTTTTATAATTCTGTGTGTTCATATCTATTAAGTTTCTTCTATGTGCATGCAATTAACTCTACTATCTACTAATTAGGATGCACATCTTCCCCATTTCTTCTCTATATTTCCTTTACTTCCTTCTATAAAATACTTCCTTTCTTTAACAGCTGCTTACTTGCTGCAGAACTTCTTAGTTATGGTTCATGAACTAAGTGGTTAAAGTAAAACCCCTGATAGATAATAACACGTTTTTATTGACAAGTCTGACACGAGAGCCTCACCGGTTAAATGAGGGAGATTTATCTCATGACTGCCTGGGTTTGATGCTATGCAGAAAATCTAGCCAACACTTTAATTACAAAGCTCATGAACCATAGCTTAGCAATTCTGCAGCAAGTAAGCAGCTGCTATGAAGTATTTGCAGAAGGGGGAAATAATGAAATTTGGGAAAGAAGAAAGGAAGATATGTAATTCAACCAATAGTTTACAAAGTTGGTTTCATACACATGGATTAAATAAACAAGTAGACTCATAAACATGATTTTTGATGTTTCATGTTTAATAACTCTTCACATGACCATTCTTCCTTCATAGAACTTTGTGTTTGTAGGTTGACAAATTGAACTTCTTCAGTCTAATCCATTCAACTGAATTTTGAGCTTCTCTATGAGCTCCTTCACTTTGAAGAATGATGTTTCATGTTACAACATGACTTTTGAGATGCTTCACAAAATTTCCTAACTGAGACAAAATTTTGTCACAAATTTCTCCTTCATTTTGAGATGAATCAACCGAAGGACCTTTTACTCTATCCATAGAACCTTGCATACAAAGTTAAGTTAAAAATTTCAAGCAATTTTATTTTTTAAATCTTGATGATTCGATGAATTTTTTGGAAATTTCGTGACGAAGATTCAATAGTATCTCTTGCCTTCTTCCCTTTTTTTAGACATCATACACCGAACACATGTCACCATTTGATTATATGGGGAGAACACCAATGTTTATGCAATTGGCCATGTCACTTCCTCCACATGTAACGCCTTATGTGCATTTTGACCTGTGCATTGCATTTTGATCCTTTTGACTTCTCGTAAGACCTAAAAATATATTAACCTTGACTCATTCCTAGGACTGCAACCTTCACATCCACCTAGATTCATCTCTCAATTAATATGGCTGAATGATTGCCATGTGTTCACCTTCGATTGTTAGATCATTCACTTAAGTGGCCTAGACCTATGCTGGTTCGGTGGATTACCACTTGTCTCTACCTTCTACTGACTTATATTTTTTCTTATAAGTGTACTTCCCTTTTCCAAAACTTTTAGCTTTTGCAGTAATAAAAATCATTATTTTCTGTGAGGAGTCAATCAGACAACTCTATGTACCTCTTTAGTGTTAGTATTTGCTTGAATACTGAAGCTTGAAGCATATAAAATAACTCCATGCACCTTTGTGGTGTAAGACTTGTTCAGAATGTGAAGCTTGAAATTCCTGCAATATAAATCAAATCTCCAACTTGCCTTTGTGGTGTTAGACTTGTTATATTTTCATATCAATGTTAGATCTTTAAAAGCTTGATCCAATCAAGAGGCTATTTCCACATATCTTAGCTTTTTCTTCGCAACAAATGGGCAGACCTAAACTTTATATCTAATTCAATTTCAATCCACATTTCTATTGGATTTCATGAGTTGAATTACATTGACATGCCTTTAACCTACCTTGCCACATGTATCATCCATCTTCATCCATGTTTCCCTATTTTTCGGTTGTGTCTCCCTTGGCGCCAACCATTCCCGAAAAATAATAAAAATAAATTTCTTTTAAGGCATGCAATTTTGCCAAAGTGGATCGCCATTTTTGGGCTAGGAATAGTGTGAAAAATATGTGGAAGGGGAAGTGGAAATTTTTATTTCTAGAAAGCTCCAAAATTCCAAAGTTGGACTCATTCGCAGCCCCAAAATCTCCCACCTTTCTCAAATTGACCAATACACTTAAGTGATGGGTGAATTTCCAACCTTCTTAGCTACAAACAAAAATAAGCTTTTTAAACCTTTGGTATACATTAATCTCATTTCTTGACTCTGAGATATTAAAAAACTGGGACATTTTTCTTGCTCAAAACACTTTGTGAGCACATAAGAGACATCAAGATAACTATCTAGAACACTGGGAAATTTTACCTTCCATGAAAGATCCAACAACTCTTGTACCTGCAAGCTTGTCTAAAATTGTTACTTTTCTATACAAGGCATGTTATCACTATTCATTTACATTGTTTCTCCATCCATCACAATCTTGGAACAATCTCATACCTACAGAGAATCACACACCATATCTTGTTATCACTTAAGAAACACCGCTTCACACCTCATAAAACACCTTTTTCACCTTCATAGGCAAGCCTTACAAGTCTCACTTCACCATTACCAAGCACTTTCTAGATCAGCGCCAAAATTCACAATTTTCACTTGAGAACTACCAATTGACTTTCATGTCCCTTGTAGGAAATTCTTCAAGCTCACTCTTTTTTCATCAATTCCACTTGACATCAATGAAACTTTGGTGACCAGGGTTAAAAAGTATAATCTAACATGTCACATATTTTTGCTTCATGACCTCAATTTTTTCACATCCACATAATGATTAATCACCCCTAAACGTATTGTGTTTCTCCTCAAGAAAATAAAGTTCAAAGTAATCAAAATTTCCATCAACACAATTCATTTGTGAAAAGTTATTTCAAAGATAACTTTCATGTGTGATTACATATTGTACCTAAGAGAAGTTGCATATATTCCATGAGAGGTGACCTGATCAGATATAATCCCTATATGCATTTTAAAATTTTTATTCATCCTGAGATCTGTGCAGTAATTTTAGAATAATGGCTGGATGTGATACTCTGGTCAACAAGTTTTGAGGCGTTGATGAGGAAATTGTTCCATAATTTGAATACCCATGAATGATGGAGAAGCAAAGGTAAAAGGGTTAACAGTATCGGGGTAAGTGATGGAATTTTATTTTTAGATAGTAATTGGTTTTCTAGATCAATAACTAGAGAAATTTCTAGATAAAGCTAACCCAGAAGCAGCGAGAAGGGAATTTAGCAAAAAATGATGATGAGTTCATCTAAGATTGCCAAGGTACTTCTAGAACATATCTCACAACTGCTTATGGAGAACAAGCTGCCAATAGACCCGTCACCTTGATTCAAAACAATTTTACTTGTGAAGGGTATCCCACCATATTCCAAGGTTAAATATTTGGCATTTCACCAGAATTGCAAAATCATTTCAAGGATAAGAATTATTAATTAAATGTTCCAGATATCAACATGAGATGCTTAAAAAATGATCAAAGAGGTTAAGAGGGGCAGGGCTTCACAGATCCAGTCATTGTCTAGAATCAAAGGAAAGTGATTCAACAACATATGGTAAAGGGATCACCCTTAGATTCAAGCTAGATGACATTTTGAGAGTGATGAATTACTAAACTTGAAGCAAAAGTGCAATAGAGGTTGAAAATCAGCATGAAAAATATGGAAAAGTTCTTCCGCACAAGACTGAGAGGGCTGCAACTTTCTCTAAATTCTTCAACCTCAAGTTGTTCACTTTCTCTGATTTAGTCTCCGACAAAGTAATCTAGTAAAATTAAATTGTAATAACTTCAAGAGTTTGGAATAAAATGTTGCTGAAACTTTATTAGAATTCAATTACCCCTGCAAATAGGTGGCAACATGCAAAATAGAAGGTTCTATTTTAGTGATAAAACATGCTAGGAGTCTAATAGGCCTCAAGAGGAATTTTAGGAGGAAAACCTCCAGATGCTTCACTTTTAAATCTTAGCTTCCACATGTGGCAATTCATTAAAACTTTCATATTTGTAATTGCCCTCTATACATTATAAATAGAGGAAAAACCTACGGGTTAAAGGATAAAAAATTTGCTAGAGAATTCTAGAGTTTTGGTGTCCCCGGATTTCACCCTGAAATCTGGGACCACCCTATGTAATAAAAATGTACTTTTAAAATAATGGGTCATTTTGTGTTTTAATTGCCAGAAAATGTTTGTTTTATGCCAGGATATTCCCAGAGATACATATTAGCCAATTTTGCAAAATACCCAGATGCCCAGAAATCGTTATATTCTGTTGTTGGGGTTTGCTTGCGGAAAATTTTGTATTTAATTATTCTAAGCCCTGTTTAAGGTAAATTGTGCTCCGGTTTAACCCTGTTGTGGTCTTACATGTCAATATTCCCATATACCAGTAGGGTTTTAACCAGGAATGAATCCTGGGCTTTATCTGTGACTTCTGGCAATGTTTTGCGTTTTTGGTGTTTTCCTGTTTTGTTTTCTGTGAAATTTTTCTAGGTCAATTCCTTTGCCAGTTTAGTCTGATTTCTTGCCTGGAGTATCTGGGGATCATCTATGGACGTTATGCTAGAAGGAATTTTCCACAGGAGGTCTGGTTCTCTCTGAAAACGAAGTCATGCATGAAAAAGCTTCTTCTGGGCAGGTCGCATTTTTGGGAAAAGAAGGTTTTAAGCTACAATGGGATTTTTGGTAGCAGCCGGCAGGTGGGAATTTTGTACCTTCCTAGCAGGGTACTTTTTCCCATGGAAGCAAAGCCACTTAAGTCATGATGGGATTATTAGAGGCAGCAGGCAGGCGGGAATTTCTTACCTGCCTTGCAGGGTGAAAATTCCCATTGTGAAATAAAAGAAAATCACTTAAGGCATTGATGGGAATTTCTTACCTGCCTTGCAGGGTAAAAAATCCCATTATGAAAGTCAAACAACTTAAGTGGATCATGGGATTTTTGGAGTTGCGGTGCAGGGTGAATAATCCCATTAGAAATTGACTTTTAAAAATAGAATTCACCCTTGCCAAAAAGTGCGACCCCCCTTGGGTTAATAATAATGCATTTAATAATATTTATTAATGTTTATTCACCCAATTTTGGTGCCCAAACATGAGGAAAAGTCAACGCATAATGAAAGTATAATGAATATTGGAAATAGAATTCTAAAATTAAATAAATTTAATTTATTTAATGCAGCCCCCTCTCATGCAAAAAAGTGCGACCCATATTGAGGAGAAATAATACTTTTTAAAGTATTAATTTATGGAATTAATTCCTATTTTTAGTGCATAAGGTCAAAGCACACTGTGAAGTCAATGTGGACTGGAAGTAGAAAGCTAAAATTAAATAAATTTAATTTATTTAATGATAGCCATGAGCATGCACAAAATAGGCGCCCAAATTGAAGAGAAAAACATGTTAATTAATTAATTAATTGCCAAGAATAGGAGAGACAATTATTAATTATAGAGTGATGAAGGTTATATAAGAATGGGCCGCCATAATGATGAATTAATTAATTCTTTAGCAAGGAAGTGCAGCCCAGGCAATTTTGGCGCCCAATTAAGGAGGAATTTTGCACACAAGGTGTTTTTACTGCTGGAAGGCTTCAAAGTTTGGCGCCTAGGTTTGAAGGAGCTTGAGTTAAGTTCGATTAATTGTCTGCATAGTGGTACAGGTGCTCAGGTGAAATTGACAAAATTCATACTTGCTTTGCATACAAACAAAACATCAAATTTTGGGGCAGCAGGCTTGATATATGAAGATTTTTATAATTAAAATCAAGTGTTCATATTCCAGTTGCCATCTTTGTCTAAATTAATTGCAGGAATTTATTACAAGTGCTTTTATAATTGAAAGGGAGCTTAAATCAATGTCTAATACATTGAACATATCCTCCGAATCTGAAGAAATCTCCAGATCTGCACCGGTTGTAAAGAAATCTGACCGAATAAATAGAAAAAGAGTTACTCAGACAAAGATTGCTCTGGCCATGGCGAAGCATGATGAAAGAAAAAGATCAGCAGAATCATGCATAGCTTTCAGATCCAGATCCATAATTGCAAAGGCTTCATCCTCTTGTTTCGAATGCAGCTTGTGAAGAAGTCTGTGCATGGAGAATTCCTTCCAGGACCTTGTGCATGTTCTCCCAATCTTCCAGTTGAAGCCTTCATTGAATTTGCATTCACCTGGAGTGCTTTCTAGAATTTTGAATTGCTCATATGCAATTAAAATAAAAAAGATAAGTTATTTATGGCAAACATTGCACCGATGCATGTACTAGAAAAGAACTACAAAAACTTCAAGATAAGAAGGAAGACAAGTCAAAGGCAATACCCTCAAGCAAATCACAGTCACTTGCTTCTAGATCCAGCCGCTTCCAGACGCAGTTGCTTCTAGATCCAGTTTGGTGAGAATCAAAGGCAAAAGAATCAGCTGCATGCAGAATATGAAAAAGGATAAGATTGCAACTTTCCTCTTTCTTCTTCTTTCTCTTATTTCCTTCAACAAAGTAATTGAGCGATCAATTAAATTATAAAACCTAAGTGATTGGTTTAAAAGCCATTACTTGAAGAAGTCAACTACTTGGAAATAGGTGGCAGACATGCAAAATAGAAGGTTCTATCTTCAGTTACAAATCATGCATGTCATGCAAAGGGGAATTCCAGGAGGGAGATTGCCAGTTGTTTCATTTCCGATTTCCACATGTGCCAGTTCACTAAAAGCTTCCTATTTGTAATTTCCCCTCTACATGCTATAAGTAGAGGAAGAACCTACGGGTTAAAGGATGAGAATTTGTAAGCAACATTCTTGTATTCCAGACTTTGTGCTGAAATCCCTGATAGTTATTTGAAGCAAAGGAATAGAAAGGAGCAGATTTCCGGAGAACTTTGTGTCACGGTGCATTTTGATTTTAACTTTTTTTATCTCAGATCTACTTATAAACTTTGGGTTATTTTAGATCTAGATCTGAAGTTGCCTTTGCTTATAATTCTGTTTGTTGATATCTATTGGTTCCGTCTATGTGCATGCAATCAACTCTGTTATCTATTGATTGGGTTGCACATCTTCCCTATTTCTTCCCTGGGTTTTATTATTCCCTTCTTTAAATATTTCTTTTCATTAAACAGCTACTTACTTGTTGCAAAACTATACAACTATGGTTCATGAGTTGCACGGTTAAAGTAAAACCCCCATATATATACTAGCATATTTTATTGACAAATCTAACACGGGAGCCTCACCGGTAAATGAGGGAGATTTATCTCATGACTGCCTAGGTTTTCAACTATACAGAAAATCTAGCCAACAAGTTTTCAGACTTTGTGTTGTAACCCTTCATGTTGTTTCTGTGAAAGCTAAGGAATTGAATAGAGGTGAATTTCCAGAGAACTTTGTGTCAACGTTTCTTTGCTTCTTACTTTTGTGTGGATCTTGGATTAAATTTGCGTTATCTAAGATTTAGATTAGAAGCTTTCCCTTTCTTTTACTCCTGAATATTGTGAGATCTACTTGTTTATTTAATCCATGTGTATGAAACCAACTCTGTAAACTATTGGTTGAATTACATATCTTCCTTTCTTCTTTCCCAAATTCCATTATTTCCCCCTTCTGAAAATATTTCACAAACGGTTGCTTACTTGCTGCAAAATTGCTAAGCTATGGTTCATGAGCTTTGTAATAAATCCCCATAAATAGTTATTAGGATTCATACCCACTACATTGATAAACATCTTACATGGGAGCCTCACCGTTAAATGAGGGAGATTTATCTCACGTCTGCCTAGATTTTTAGCTGTGTAGAAAATCTAGCCAACATAATTCACACGAGTTTTCAATTTCCATATCAAAATAAAATGGACTCATCTGTGGATTATCTGTTGATAGATCCAAGGTTGATTCATTCTTTACTAGTGGATTAACAAGTTTCTTTACCTTGTATACCAACTTTTTCTTACCATACATCGGATGGCTTGTTGGGTGAACTTTCTAGAAATTTTCAATCCAGTGTCCACTCAGTTGACAATGAGTGTAATAGTTCCTCTTATCCTTCTTCTGGGATGAGGAATTTTTTTTACCATTTCTCAACTGAAAGCTACGAGATTGGTTTTTCACATTAAGCTCATCAGGAAATCACTTCTGCAAGAAAAACTCTCTTCTAACAAAACTAAACAAAATGATTACTTAGTCCACAAAAAGTGCAAAGCATTCCTTATTTTCTATATATTGAAACCAAATTACTTAAATGGAAAGAGTGGATCCTTGGAAGTTTTACAATGTTTCCCAGGCTTATGATTATGATAAGAAAGTGGAGGTGGAATCTCATTACCTCTTCGCTGATTTTTCTTACCACATCCATTATGTTGTATTAGTGGGGTATACACTTTGCTGTCAAAAGCTCGTCTTCCTTCAGCGTTCTTGGAGGATTCTCCAATATCCGATCCTGCACTAGGAAAACCCAAACCTACATAACAAGGACGATCCTTAACCTGTATTGGGTTAGATATTCCTTGGTTGTCCTTACCAAGGCCATTCCCATTAAATCCCATTTTATTTAATAATTTAGATCCAATGCCTTTAGTGTACTTTTCAAAACTACTAAAAACATCATTACCTGAATCTGAATCCGAATGGGAAGAGGAATCTGGTGGTGACATACTTACAGAGCACTCATCAGTCATTGTTTTTGCATCTGAAGTTAAGGGTAATTCCTTTTTCTGATCACAACTCTACAACTTTACCAAGATCTCATCCTTGGTTTGCAATTCTGATTTCAGTTGAGCATTCTCCTCTTCTAGGGAGTAATACATTGATATCAGGAGAGATTTCTCTTCCTGGATCTGGTGATTGTAAGCCTCAATCTCATCGAGCTTTGCTTGTTTAGACATCTTGCCCATAGTGCCCATGTACCTATTCAATCATATTGAACCAACTGCACAAACTGAAGAAATCACACTGTTAAATCAGATTAAAGTAAAATCAATTATCGAGCTAAACCAACTCTGATACCAAAACTTGATCCGAAAATGGCTTTTACACATTGGGTACCGTTTTGATTTTTTTTGGATACTTTAATATTCTGATTTAAAAATTGATCAAGAGTGTTTATTAACTCACTTTTGAGTGTTTTGAAACCCCAATTTTTTCAATTTCTCTTAACAATCAATTTTTCTCTTCTTAACTCAACTTTTGTGATTCAATAGGATTATTACAAAACCATTATAAACTGATAAAAAAATGATTATTTAGTGTATTCAATTCGATTTATAATCTAAAATTGCATTGTGCACACTGTTGTGGATAATGGATTCAATTTTAGCTTTAATTCGATTTTCTAGTTAATTGCCATGCTTATTCAAATGTTCATTCCTTATACTGAATTTAAAAAACTGAAAATAAACAGCAATGAAAACTGAAACAAAATCACAACTTGATAATGGAGTTCACCCAGATAGGCTACATCTTTGGATTCACTTAATTGTGAATCAATCTATTAATTAACACTTGAAGTACAATTTTTACCTTCCGAAGTGATTAAGAGATCACTTTAACTTGCTTAAAGAGCTGATTCCGATTCTAAAACTCTGCAAAATGTTAGAAACTTGTTCCCGAATCAATCCGTGGCTTTGCAGTGTCTCCACAGTGTGATCTCCATGCAATTGTGTCAGAAAAACACCTACACCAAGAAAACTATAGCACTCCATGAAATAATGACATCACTAGAATTGTATCGGAATTTAGAACAATTTTTCTTTTTACACCAAGACTTGATTCGGCCTCTAAGTGCCTCAAATTCATTGTTTTCTGCAAACTGCTATATTCTGCCTTCTCTCAGATTTGCCAAAAGCCTCATTCAAATAGCTGTGAGCTCGTTATATTACTTGTTGAGCTGCTTGGCTAGTTGGCAGGGCGTATGTTTTGCGTGCGGTTGGTCGTGGGGTCAAGCCCCCTCTCTATCTTCGCCGGAACGATTTACTATTGTGGGAGGGTTTATCCCACATCCTTTGCGGAGTCAGTGGATTTGGAGTGTAAATTGGGTATAACCACCCAATAACCTCGTGGCTGAGGCCACACCTTCACCTATTTTTACGCCACGTATATATATGGCAGGTGCATAGTGATTCGCTCAGTGGATAAGGCTGGTGGGCTGTGCTTTGTTGGCTATGCCATGTTAATGGTTGTGGCGAGATAGATGTGCCACGTTGGTTGTGGCCGGTCAGTTCATTGTGTGGTTGGACGGGCCATGTTATGATTAGACCGCCACGTAGATATGTTATGTGCCATGTTTGGCTAGTTAGTGTGGAGCCTTAGTCTGTTGCAAATAGCCTTTTATGTGGGCTTGGCGATTAGAGTGAGCTTGCCGAGGTGTGGTGAGTTGGCCACCAAGCAATGTAACTCGGCCCATATACAATGCATTGCCAATCAATGTCCAACTCGCCGAGCTACTACCTAGCTCATTCTTGACACAATGCAAACGATTTCAAACCTGAAATGAAGGTCCCACATTCATCCTCCAGTGACAATATAAGGCATATATACAAAATTGTGGTAACACTAATATGAAGAAAAGGTGGCAAAGGCACCCCTCCTTATAAAAAGTGTGTCGATCCTGGCTGAGGGCCCCCAGCCAACAAATAGTTGGGCCCACACGTCCGTTTAAGAGTGATGAAGACCGGCGTTCAAAACACAATTTGTTACATTTGCCCATTTTTTTACTTTTGCCACATGTCAACCCCAGATTGGTCATTTGACCAAGTTTGACCCATTTTTAAACTATCTTTGACCTGCGAGAACTTTTTCATACGAATTCCGTTCTTTGAGTTCTTAGTATTGTCGCAAAGCTCTCGGGATGCTCTATCATCCAATCATGGTTTAGGGAGGTTTAGGGAACATCTGCACTTCATAATGTCCTTTGGATCATCTTGAACATGCTCAAAGAAAACCTCCAACGTGCACCAAACCAGCAGAAGTTGTATGCAAATTAGTGTCGGGTGGAAACAACATTCGAGGTAGGAGACACGGTATTCTTGAGGTTACAACCCTACAAGCAATCCTCCCTCAAACTTAGTGGTGTGGAAAAGCTTAAACCATGTTTCTATGGGCCTTACTGAGGAACGGAAGAGTTGGAGAAGTAGCATATGAGCTAGAGATACTGAAGCATAGCCGGATACATAGTGTCTTTCATGTTTCATGCCTAAAAACAACACTTAGACAAAAAATTACTTCTATTCAGTTGACACCTTTGGATGAAGAAGGTAAGTTAATTTTGATTCCAGAAGTCATAGTGGATATTCGAGAAAGAAAGTTTAAGAACCAAAGCATTAAGGAGAATTTGATTCGTCAAAAGGGTCTACCAATAGAAGATGTTATATGGGAAGTGTAATGTCTTCAATGGGACACTTTTACCCCCAAATGGATTTTTGGCAAAACCCCAATCCAAAGAACAATTTTTAAATAATTTATAAAATATTACAATGCATATCTGAATTTTATACATGCATGGCGACTTGCATAGGAGATGAAAACCCACAAAATGAAAGGTAAGACCATTGAATCTTTAAGGGAATCAACTCATCTAATTGTATAAAGATGGAATAAAGAGATAAATACCATATTTGACCTCAAAACAAGCTGGAATTATTTTATATAAATCTGCAGACAGCTATCCTCATCCACAGCTGAAAAATACAAAACCCTTGCACCAAAAATTATGCAACTAACTGATTTTGGCTTCTAAAATTATGGAAAAGATGTTGGTGATGAGATCCGGGACAGCCATGCCCTATAATGTACCTAACTCCACCCATAGGGGTGTAGATAACCCTAGATATGGCTGCAAATGGAGGTAAAAATCTACAACAATCTTCCACCTTCAAACCCTTGTACAAATCTGTGCTTTTACAACCTTCTATACCGCTGGAAAATACTAAAAAACACCACTAACTCCTTGATCTGCAATAGAAACCCTTGTGTGGAGAATCCTCTCAACTAGGAGAAGGGTTTTCGTCCTTTTACTAGATCTCTTAGAGGGTTTTCGTCGGCAAGAGTGAATCTCTAAGGGTTTTCGTCCTTTGAAGATTCTTGATGCAAGTTCAAAGCTCAACATACAAATCAAATTTCAAAAAATGGACAAGGGATGGTTTCTATAAGCAAGTACACTTGCTTTTGTAGAAGTAATGGGCCAAATGGCCACCCTCAATCCCAATCAGATTTTTCCTCCTTCATTTAATGCTTTTCCCATTTTATTCCATCTCCTAAGGAGGTTGCATTTTCTAGAGAATAAATAAACATTATCAAATTCCTTTTTTCCCTTTCTAATTTTATTTTATCATTAAGTCTATAAGAACTTACTATAAGTGCCTTTATAATATTTTCTTCTTCTTTTTCTTTTATATGCACTTTATAATAACTTATTATGACTTGAGTTTCCCTTATGTTCATCCCTTAGCCGTTGGGGAGACAAAATGGGTTGAGGGTATTTGACATGGATTATCTTAGGAAGTGGGACATTTCAGGAAGGTGCCACAATATTAGAGCATTCAAATTTGCAATTGCTTGTGGGAAAGAAATTTTGGGAGGGGAGGATTGTAATGTCCCCTTTTCAAAGCGAGTTCGTTTTGGAGACCTAGAGCCCATTCCACTTTCCACGGGAAAGAAGAAAATGAACAAGGGAAGTGATTGTCACATTTTTCATTTATTATCATGAGCATTTGCATTCTTTTTTCATAGTTTTCTACATGAGTCTGGTCGCTTTGGGTAAAAAGGTGAAAGGCCAAAGTGAAAATAAAAGAAAGCATCCTTATGAGGTCGGTCTTAGTTGGAGGGTTCCTTATTGGTTTTGGCACCACAAAGGGGTATAAAAGAGGGTTCGCTTGGCTCATTTGGGCATCATCTCTTATCAAAAATTATAACTTGCATGGTTTTTGGGTTGATTGGTTAATCACTTCCACTTAAGAGCAAAAATCATTTTGTGTGGCTAACAAGGAGGACGAAATCCTTCCTTTCTTGATTGAAGAACAAAAAATCTTCAATTTGTTGTTCCCAAGGCCTTCAAGTAGGTTGATGTTGCAGAGTTTCAACTAGGGTTTGATTGGAGATGAGCTGCTAGGTGTTGAACACCATTTTTAGGCCCTCTCCTAGGGTAGCGACTTGCTTGAAGGAGTTGGGTGCCGTCTAGGGCACATTTCTTCATTTGGAGTTGACATCCATATTCCCCATAATTTTAGAGGCTTATTTCACATTTTCGTGAGATGTTTGGGGGCTTGTAACCTCCATTACCAACGATTATTGTGAGCTGTAATTCTACTGTCATTAATTTAATTTCAGCTCTATAGAACTTCATAATTTGCATATATTTTGGAGTACTTTTTCCTGATGTTTATTCCATTGGTTGAGTATAATATTTAAAACAATTTATACATCCATTTTCAGCTTGTTTGGAGGGTGTTTGATGCCTTAAAAGTGCAAATACAGTGCGTTGCTAGGTTTTATAATATTCTTTGGTTGGCTGTTGTAAAAATCAGATAACTCTCAATTGGGATTGGTGCTATTTCTTTGTTTTTCAGTTTCAGCATAAGTAGCCAATACGTTTTGGATACGGGTACGGAGTATCCGATATGCGGATACGGAATTTTTTTTGGCCCCGTATATGGCAGTACAAAAAAAAATATAAAAATAAAAAAATATATAAATTTCAGCCTTCTAAATAGGAATTAAGTTATTAACCACATATTATGCATATGAAAGAAAAGATAAAAGACAAGTTAAGTAGATAACTTATAAGTTATAAGCTAAATAAGTGAATAACCACAACAAACAAGTCATAATTTGTTAAAAATTAGAAACTTAAAATCTTAAAAGTTAAATACGTAAATCAAACACAATGTGAATGTCATGATATATTAAATTCAATTTATTACACCAAATTCTAATGATAAAAGTTCAAACTATCTTTCAATATTCATCATATTCCTCTTCATCAAGAGGATCAAGTTCAACATTATCATCATCATCATTATGTGGTTCATTAGAACCACAAGGACTCAAACCACTCCCACTAGGGCCATTGCCAATTGCATCCCCTTGTGCATGTAGGTCTCGCGGTGCCAAAGAATTCTCCAATCTGTCATCATCTAATGGTAGGTGGGACATAAAAGCATCCAAGTCAACTATCTTGAGATCAATATCCCAATGTTTTGTTGACCTTCCTTGTACTCTGGCTGCTTGTGGGATAACGCAAGTTGGAATGTATGTATACCAAATCTTCAGCCTTTTTATCTCCCAACTTTTTGCACTTCTGTCAATGGATGAAGCTATATGTAATCCAGTTGCGCTCAGAGGAAGATGAACTTGCAACCTATTGAAGCAACGCAAATTCAATGCAAAGTTCAAACTTAAACACTCAAAATTAAATTTTACAAAACTAAAAGTTACAACAAAAAAAAGAAAGAGAATCAAAAAAACTTACCTATGCCAAGACCTTAATTACAATAGGCTGCAAGTAAACTAATGCATAACCATGGAGATACCACCACATATGAGCATCCATCTTGTATTTGCTCCAATGAGCAAGAAGGCTATGACCTGTTTCTGCTATGAAATTGCCAAACTCTATCATAACCATGTCTTGGACCTCAGGATCAGGGAAGAGCCTAAATAATGCCGCCATATATCCCTCACTGGATTCCGCATCTCTGTATGGTGCTATCCTCCCTGGAAAGAAAAGGATCTCTGTGCTGTAGAATCTAGGAGTTAATGCAAAATCAAGTAGATGTAGCGGGGTGGTCATTTCATTCCGTCGTTCAATGAGGATTGATTGCACTTCTTTGAAAAAAAAATTCCTCAGGATCTTGTTCTTTTGCATTTATGACAGATTTTATATTCTCAATCATTAATTCGATACCATCATATATCTCTCCTAGACATGGCTGATCCATGTCAGTAAAGCAGATCATGCTCATAATGGGCTCAGTAAAACTCAACGAATATTCTACTCGATCCCACTAAGTGTCATCTAAGATCATTGTCTTTACTTTTTGAGCCCGTACAATGTTTGATTGCCTCCATACAGCCCATAGGTTAGAAGTTACCATTCTGCTGAGTGCTTGTAGCACCTTCACAAGTCGTCTCAAGACGATTATGTGTGATGCGAACCGAGTCTCAGCAACCTAACAAGAATGAGAAACAAAAATTAAAAAGAAACTTGAAAACTTTTGAATATTAATTATACACCTCTCGTCATTGGGTGCATGCCCTCCATATACCTCTGGGTCAGTTTTGAGTCGGCTCCCACAGACTTCGGTGTGAGACTGATCACCACATTGATCGGGAGGACAGACTTTGTAGGCTCTGTAGCCTTCAAGAGGTGGAGACCGAGACTCATTTCATCTTCCGCTGCCCCATATACTATGAGATCAGAGGACCATTTCTTTGTCTCTTCAAAGGGATTCAGACTCTCCAGGTCTTCTTCATATATATTGACCAGTGGTGTCTTTCCCTCTACATCCGTGAGTCTTTCATGTTCTGAGACCAGATTCTTCATCCCCCTCCGACAGTCATCCCCACGAGACGAATTACAACCTTCTTTCCGGTTCTACCCACAGGTGGAGGAACTAAACTACAGAGCCTTTCTGACCCAGATACAGTGCATGGATCAGTTCATCCCCGGTTGGACCTTCACACTTCCCTCGATCACCGCTAGCGAAATTGGATGCACACACGTACCAGAGGGCAGCCCAACTCCATTCGTCCCCCTGGCCATCGTGTCAGTCTTAGATCTCAGTAGGGGAGGAGGTTTTTGCCCCCCTCTTCGGGTTGCCAGTCCATCAGGAGCTTCTTTTCGTCGGCCTCTAATGTTAGGAGGGGTGTGGCTACCATTCCTGGGTAGACCATTGGTCCTCGTTTCCCCCCCCTTCATTCCCTTCTTTGCTTCTCTCGTCTTTCTCCCCTGCCTGTGGGGGTATTGGCTTTGGGTTTCCTTTTTGCTTTGTCTTTTCTCATTTTTTCTATTTTTGGGAACTCGTTTTGAGTTATCCCCACTCGCACTTTGTATATTGTTTGGGCTGCAGTCCCATTGACCTACTTTTGTAGTCATTCGTTGGACATTAATATATTTATCTTATCTTATCTTATATTTTAAAATTAAAAAAACTTATATTTAAATTAAAGAAAAAAGAAAGGTAACTTCCCTTATCTTGAGCAGCTCCAAATGCGAGAATGATCTAAATATGCCTTGCGATTGGTGATGGTTGGTCGCAAACATTTGGATCTCTTCACCCTCTGCATACACTTTTTGAATCCACTCTATTTTGTTGGCCATTTTTTTAGCATTAAATTGAGTGAATGCACTTCACATGGTGTCCAAAAAATATGCCCATATGCCTCAACTAACATCCCCGTGACTTTGCAATTCTTGGCGTTGTCTGTTATGACTTGGACAACATTTTGAGGCCCCACTGCCTCAATGGATTTGAATAGGATGTTGGCAATGAATTGAGCATCTTTCAGTTGTCCCTCACAATCAATTGCTTTAAAAAACATTGCCCCTTTAGGGCATACGGCAACCACATTGATCAAAGGGCAGTTTCTTGCATCTTTCCATCCATTGAAAATGATGGACACACTTGTTTTGGCCCATGAGTCTCTAATTGGTTGCAAGGAGTTTTCCACATATTTTTTTGTTTATCCAATAGGGTGGTGTGGATCTTCTCATAGCCCGGTGATTTGTACTCTTTTGGGGCCTCATTGATGGCTTTCACCATCTCTTGCCAACAAGGTGACCTCACAACATTAAATGAAAGTCCATTTGCATACACACATCTTGCAGTGTGTTCATCTGCAATATCCCTGCTCTCATTTTGAAAGGCCTTTTCCAATGGTCCTTTTGTCTTACTTCTCTTTCGTGAAAGGGGTGAATCCTCATCATCCATGGAGGTAGGTGCCACAAATGGATGTGGCATGGTCATAATTGGGGATCCACTACTTGATGGGGCAAAAGGAGGCCTCGCTGATCGAGATGAACTTCCTCTTTTGGCTAATGGATGACCCGATTTCAAAGCCAAATCTGCCTCTACATCTTCTTTCTCTTTGATATATACCAAAACTTGTGCTTTTGGCACCCCAACATTATTTTTCCCCTTGCATGTTCTTATACCGTGACCCGGTATCGCACAAAAGTGGCTTTTCACCCAACTATAAGAGCCTTTGAATACTGATTCACACTCGTTGCATTTCCAAACAAAACACCCACCACCTAGAAGTTGTTCAAGTATTGTTACACGCCTCCATAATGGCGAATTTGGATCAAATTCCTTGATCTAAGATTTCCTAGTAGAGGTGGAACTTGTTGCCATTGTAGAAGTATCTACAATGTTCAAAACCAACAACATAAGCAAATAAAACAATGGCTAAAATTTAAGAATAAAACTTAAAAGTTAAACTCTTTTCCATAGGGCATAACTTGATAGCATGTATTGAAAATTTCAAAAATTAAAAAAAAAAACGGTTTAAAAATAAAAATTTCAATTGGGAAAAGATAAAATAATGAACATAAATGAAAACATGAAGTGTGTGAAAGATTAAATAACAAACAAAAATGAGAAACAAACTTAGAAGTTAAATAATAAAAATTAAAACCTTACCTTCACTTAATAAACCACAAATCTTCCTCCTTTGCTGTTCCTCAATGGCATTGACAGCGAATACACACTCCTACTAGCTTAGGAAAATAGTTGCAATGCTTGTTGTTGAAGTATCAAACCCTAGACAAGCAAAATGAAAGTTTAGAGAACCAAAGATGAAGTGAGGAAGGAGAGGTAAGTTTTTTTGCTTTATGTTTTTTTTTTGTGTTTTATTTTTGTTTTATTGTCTCTAGTTAACTTTTAGGGTTTAAAATAAAAGAAAATTATACTTTTTATTATTAAATGACTTTAAAAAGATGTTAAAAAAACTAAAAAAATGCACTTTAGGCCCGGATTCATGGGTGGGAGCGGGCTGGGTACGGCCGGTACCTTGTGGGTACCCGGCCGTATCCACAGGGTACTGGCTGTACCCTACCCGCTCCCACCCTCGTATTCGAGCCGTACCCATGCCCAATATGTTTTGCACAGGTTTCAACCACCCCTTCGGTATCGGTATCCTAGGTTTCAGCCCTAAAAGGGTTATTACATAGGGTGTTTACACTCATTTCTAATGTTTTTGACCATTCGCGACGTACCCAGCCATATCCGCAGGGTACCGGCCGTACCCTGCCCGCTCCCACCCCCGTATTTGGGCCGTACCTATACCCAGTACATTTCCTACAGGTTTCAGCCCTAAAAGGGATATTACATAGGGTGTTTACACTCATTTCTAATGTTTTTGATCATTCTGAACTCAAATCAGAGGTCTGATTTGCTCCAATATGCAGTAGGAAAAAGTTGACTCAAATAGATGCACATGAAAACAACTAACATATCTGTTTAAACACAAAACTAGGTTAAACATACCTAATTCTAAGCATGAACACAATGAACAAGATGGAGTAAAAACTGCGGAAAGAGTGTATAAAATGAAAGAGGTAAACAATGCAAGCGAATGGTGTATGCCAATGGATTCAGACGAGGTCCATGGTAATTGTTACTACCATTGACAAAATGCAAGAAGAGTGGATGATACAAACTCCAGATTTTGCGTGAGGTCTGTGGGGTCTGCCAGTCCATTGTTTGCATCATTTGACATTACAACAAGTGGATGAACACATACAAAGGTCACACGAGGTCTTCTCTTTTTACCCATTGCCATTTCCTACTTGATAGAAACAAGTATCAATGGGATGACAGTTAGATAAGTCTCCCAGGAAACCTACTCTGATAAAAAGAAGTCTCCCAAGAAACCTAGTTTGATACCAAATGTGGGTTTTACCCCATATGTAGAGAGTGTAATCTCAAAAGGATTCAATTCAACTTGAAATTCAAGAAGAGAAAGGTTACATACATAGTGGAAATATCTCCTAAAACCAAGGAGATCTTCCTTGTCATGAATCTCTATCTAATCTCCCTAAATCTCTCCTACTCCTATTTGCTCTCCTAAATCTCTACGTGAGTTGTTTTCAAAACTCACTTACATTATTTCATGCCAACTAACATCACGCAAATATAAAATTACTAAGACTAAACTACACCCATGTGAGTACTAACTCACTTTATTATCCTTACATTAACCAATTTAAAAAATAAAAAACAATGAGCATAATGTACAAAACAGAAGTGAAAATACTATAAACCATTACTTTTGAGCACATTCTTTAAATTTTTGGCTATTTTTTATCACTAAAAAGAATTCACACTTTATGGTTGCAGATATCACTACAAGCAATCAAATCGTGATAGCTGATTACAAATAGTTTTGCACTTGAAAAATGATTTGAATCATGCTATAAATATATCATCTTTAGAGGTATGTAATTGCAGCAATCAGAAAACAACATATACACTTTCATGGCTTTCGCCTACCTTTATATGGTAATTTAAGTAAGCATGAAAGCTTGTTAAATTCCAAACTGCCCTGTCAAGCTTATCACCTTCGACATGATGACCAAATATCACTACAAAAGTTCAACAAATCACATATATATGTCAAGCTGCATGGATTATTTTCATTTCAGATCACCAAAAAGATTGCAACACCCACAAAATTGTTGAACTTCAGACTCCCTATTACCGTCCCATTTGGCAGATCAATAAAGAAAGACTGTCTTAACAAATGAAGAATGAAAGTGGTTTTCTCACACTAGAAAACAGGACAAAAAATAGTGAGGCGGACATTTAGAAAAATACCAAAAGACAAAAACCCTGCATTGGCACCCAAAGTATAAACAGATGCTCCTTTGATCTCTAGAGGCGGTGTTCGAGACCAAATACAAGAAGGTGCCTTATTCAATCCTGAACAGCACCTTGCCTCCATGAATTCCTGCATAATATTATTATGTTAAGATGAAGTTATGATCTTACATTTTAGAACCCAAGATAATGTAGAATGCCAGTGTACCTGTAGAAACGAAGTTGCAAGTACTGCATCGCTGCTATCCTTAAAGTGCACCGGAAGGACCACTATCACCTTTTCCATCTGCCAAAACATCCATGCCATTGCATTTACTACCACCCTCTTCACTTTTAAAAATAGCATGTTTGATGATAAGACCAACTTAGTGACAAAGGGTTTGTGTTCACCATGCTTGACACAAAGAGACCGGGATTAACTGTTTCCTTGCCCATGGCATTTCCCACAGGTTTTAATTTGTTCCATATCAATGGGTTCTGTTAAAATATACACATCTTTTTACAAAATAATTCATAAACTCAAACATGGATGTATAGTTGGAATATAGCAATTATAGTACTCAAGATAATACTATATCTATATTACTTATACTATGAGCATATTTAGGGATATACTAAGGGGTATGTTGAAAGGTTGTCTAACTTTTGGATATTGTACATATAATGGAGAAGGATATTCCATTACAATAAAGTACAAAAAGCAACAAGAACTGCATGCATTACAAGCATCTGGATTTAAGCCGGAAATCCTAGCAAGTTGCAGGCCTACAGATCTGACAGAATACCAGGGGCAGGGTACTTTAAACTAGGAGTAGAGCCTAGGGGTGCAATTTGCATGAATGTTAACCCTTTTGGTTTTCAACTTTTCAGGTACCAGGCAGTGAGCTTTTTAAAAATGTGTTATTTAATTCCCAAAATTGATCCTCATCCATCTGATTGCCTCGTAAGATCAGTTTCTGTAGTTAAATTCCTAGGTGTGCCACATACTGTTATAAGCACATACCAAATAATAAGTTAGAAACTGTCCTTGGCCGTTGATGGGTTGTTTGATCCATGGCAGTGATATAACAACTAAGGATGAGTACAGGCCTTACAAGAGGGTGGATGTTGTAATGGTGCAGTTTGTAAGGCAAGAGAAGCCACATTTTAAAGGGAGAAATGTTTATATTAAGTATTGGGTGGAAAAGCTTTAGTAACAGAAAATCTTCATGCTACAGGCACGTAGGTATAGAAGAACTTCAGAATTAAATTGATAGAGCTTTAGTTTACAAATATGAAGCATAATTTTTTTCTTTTTAAATTAAGTTGATTAGTGAGCTTCTATTAAAAGGGGCGAATAAGGTTGAAAATCAGTATGTGGACAAGGATAGATTTTGGGATATCAAAAAGATTTGGTTTGCAGTTAGTTTAACACTGTTGCGAAGGTTTTCATAATGATAAAGCTCAGAAATAGTGATCAGACATCAAGCTTAAATAAATATTATACAAAGCTTTCAATATTTACAGAGCTGGAAGCCTTTACCTTTTGTGTAGGTCGTACAAGCCTTAGTTATACTGGAGGGTAATTATTACATCAAAGATATTTCAAACCTTAAAACAAAAGTATTTAGCTCACTGAAAATTTAATATACGTAGGGATCAATCAATATTTTTAACAAAGCCTCGGTAATTGAAAATCTAGAAATATAAGTTTAAATAATCAAGCTCAATTAATTATAATAATAAAGCGTTATACGCATGAGACTTCCCTGCTAGTTTGTGGATAAACAAAACTGAGAGGGGGGCTTGCATAGCGAAAAAATGCGATTTTGGCATCTTTGAGGCGTGTTAAGGTGAAACTTTATGGCACGGTGGGGTCCTCTTGCTACGGACAGGCTCGGTGCATTCTAGAAGCGTGATGACAGATGGCGGCTGTATAACTCAGAATATCCACCTCCCTTATCTGGTGCCAATACCATCCCACTGGGATGGAGGAGTCACTCACAATGGTCTGCCAATGGATGGAAACAGTCCTCTTTCCCGCCCAATCAGTTTCCGAACTGGAATCGTCAAAAGGGGAAGGCCGCCTCCCCTTCAGATGGAGAAGAGTCCGTCTTCCTTGAAGCCCTAATTCTGCTCAGACTGAGAAGTTCTCGCAATCAATCCAATTCCTTCATTGCGGATCGGGGGGAGTCTTCTGGTGATGGTTCTTCGTCGCATGGTTCACTGGGTTGCGTCTGGGAGGCTCCGGAATGGTCCACTGAGGATCTATCTCCTCAGAATTTGGCGTAAGATGGTAAAGTGGTGCTTGGGGCCAAGGACAGTTTGGAAGGTCAAATTACCCTTTTCAAAAGCAGGGCAATAATTTCCAAATTTATAGGGAATTGGTTCTCTACAGGCGAAATATCCACTTGGTGTGAAGAGCAGTGGGGATTGGGTTTGCGAATCTGTTTCTTAGCTAAGGGATTTTTTTCGATCCTCTTTCGCAGCGATGTTAAGAAAGAAGAAGTTTTCCTCAACAGAGCCTCACTTCTTGCCAAATGGGGCCTTCAGGTCAGGAATTGGGTCCCAAACTGGGACCCACTTAAGCTCGCTACTGAGTTTCAGTAGGTGTGGATTCGTCTTTATGCTTTGCCTCTGGAATATTGGAACCCTAAACTTTTGTCAAAAATTTGTGGGAGTTTGGGAAAAGTCACTCAGATTGATCCCAGGACTTTAGAAGGCTCTTTAGTTGCCTTTGCCAGAGTTTGCATTCTCTACGACCCTGTCAGGCCTCTTCCAGACTCCATCTCTATTCAGAGTCCAATGGGCACATGGGTTCAGAAGGTGGAGCTGGAAACTGTGTCACAAAAGTGCTTCAAATGTGATAAAATTGGTCATCATCAATTGGAATGCAGAGCTCCCTCCAAGCCCTTCGGGTCAAAATGGATTCCTAAAATTCCACCTGAGGTCCCACTTGATCTGAATCCCATAGTACAGGAGTCTCCAAGGGAAGTTGTCTCTAAATCGGTTCCAGCCCTTTCTCCAAATACACTTCTCAAAGAATCCAAAGAATTGTTGGTGGAATTAGCTAAGCTCTTCAAGACGGTCCAGGATGGCATAGAAGTAGGTCATGGTACCTCCTAGAAGAGGTGGATAATTGGAATTTACTTAGGGATGAAAATCAGTCTGAGCTGCAAGGAGAGATGAAGGGGGCTGAGGATTTCCCACTGCCTTTGCATGGTTTAGTCTTATCCTTTTCTTTAGCAACATTTCCAGGGCCTGTAATCTCTCCTAAATTTGGATCCTCAAACCTAGCGGGTAGGCCCAGTAATGAGTCCAGGACTGTTAAGGAGATTATAGAAGGTAACAGAATCAAATTAGTAACTATTTCCCCCAAAGTAAGTAGGGACGGTCCAACCCTCCTGAAGAGCAAATGAGGCTCTTTTCCTAGAATGTTAGGGGCCTCAATGCCCCTAACAAACAATGCTTGGTAAAGTGTTGCATACTGGAATAGGAGGTTGATATCTATCTCCTTCAAGAAACTAATATGTTTTCTGTTGATTGTCTGAAATGTGACATTTCCAACCTAAAGGGTTGGCTTGAGGCTCTCAGTTGATTCAATGGGTGCCTCAGGATGATTGGGGATTTTCTGAAAAATCAATAAGGTTACGATTTCTCTTTTGAAATCCAATAATAACTTTCTCTGGTGCAAGGTATAAGCTCTTCATTTTGATATCTCCTTTTTTCTTTGCAATATTTACACTCCAAATAGCTTGATTGCTAAGAGGAAGCTTTGGTCCAACCTATTAGAGGACCTTTCGGCTATGGATGATTCCTTGATTCTCTTGGCCGGGAACTTCAATGCCATCGCTTCTGATAGAGATAAGAGGGGGGAATCAACAGAAATCCACAATCCCAAAATGACTTCTGCTCCTTTATTCAGAATTTGGATCTGGTTGATTTGGAACCCAAGCATGGGTGGTTTACCTGGACCAACCGGAGGTTCAGCTTCAGTAGTATCATGGAAAGACTAGACAAATTTCTAGTCAATGACACATGGCTTCATCATCATATCCTTTTGGAAGGTGATGTTCTTCCAATTTCGGGCTTAGACCACTTCCCAATCTCGCTGAATATCTCTTTTGACCTCCCCCCGAAGAAATCCCCTTTCAAGTTTGAATTAATGTGGCTCAGGGATTCAACTTTATTTGATGTGATTAAGGATTGGTGGTCCTCCTATCAAGTTAGGGGTACTAAGATGTTCATTCTCTCCCAGAAATTGCAAAATCTCAAAGGTATGTTATTGGTATAGAATCATTTGCACTTCAAAAACATTTTTGTGGAAGAAAAGAGAATTGAATCAGAAATCAAATATCCTCAATGAGAATATTTTTATCAATGGGATGGGTCAAGAGGAGTATTAGAAGAAGAAATATTTACTTTCTGAGTTAGGAGAACTGCTCCTAAGAGAAGAAATCTTTTGGAAACAAAAATCTAGGGAAAACTGGCTAAAAGAAGGTGACCAAAACATGAAATTCTTCCACTCTTCCTTGAAGGCTAGGTGCAGCATCAATTATATTTCCAAGCTTAAAACGGTAAATGGCAAATGGATTTCAGAGCAACAGGGTATCAAGGATGCTGCTATCTCCTTCTTCAATGAGTTGTTATCAGGTGATATCCAGTCTCACCGTCAGCATCAAAACTCCTTATTGTCTCATGTCCCGACTCTGATCAACGAAGTGACTAACTCCAAACTAATGGCTCTCTTCTCTAAAGAAGAAATCAGGTCAGTAGTCTTTTCCATGGAAAGGGATAAAGCCCCTAGTCCGGGCGGTTTCTCAGCAGCTTCTTTCCAAGAATTCTGGGACATAGTGGGAAACGATGTCTTGGAAGCCGTTGAATAATGTAGATCATCTTAGAAAATCCTGGGTATTTTGAACCATACCTTCATCTGTATGTTCCCTAAAAATCTTCCAGCTGATTCATTGGATGACTTCCGTCCCATCTCCTTGTGCAATACATCCTATAAAATTATTTCTAAGGCGATTGCCCTTAGGCTTAGGCCTATTTTGAACAACATAATTTCCAAAGAGCAGAGTGGTTTCCTATAGGGTCGGTCCATATTTGATGGCGTCATTCTTTCTCATGAGCTCATTCACTCCTTAACCCGTAATCACACTCCAGGTATGTTGTTGAAGTTGGATTTCAGCAAGGCCTATGATAGGCTCAATTGGCGTTTTCTAATCTAGGTAATGCTCAAGCTTGGGTTCAGTGAAGTTTTCTGTTCCTGGATTTTCAATTGTATCGCCACCCCTTCCTTTTCAGTATTGGTCAATGGATCTGCGGAAGGCCTTTTTCCAAGTAACAGGGGTATAAGGCAGGGTGACCCCCTCTCTTCCTTCCTCTTCTTGTTGGTTGCTGACACGCTTAGCAGAGCCTTCTCAGAAGTTGTATCTTCAAGGCGGTTGTAAGGTCTTAAAGTGGCAGATGGCGGCAGATCCTCTGTCTCACCAAAAATTTGCAGATGACACTTTCCTCTTTGGTGTTGCGTCGGTGGTCAAAGCCAAGGAAATAGACCGTATCCTTAATTCTTATTCCTTGGCTGCAGGTCAGGTAATCAGTCTTCCTAAATCCTTAATTTTCTTCTTCAATTTGTCTATTTCTGTGCAAAGGTGAATTAAGCATATATTGGGCTTTTCGGAGGGTTCCCTGCCCCAAAAATATCTAGGCATTCCTCTTTTCTCTAGGGTCAAGAAATCCTCCTTGTGGAAGGATTTATTATCAGCTTTCGAGCAAAGGCTCACCTCTTGGAAAGGAAAGTGGCTTTCCTTTGCAGGTAGAATACAACTAATTAGATCAGTGCTCAGTGCTCTGCCCATTTTTATGATCTCGGTCCTACAATTGCCTAAAGGAATTTTGCACCAAATTGAGAAAATATTACGCACCTTCTTATGGCAAGGCACTGGCTCGGAGAGAAAATTTCATCTTGTAAAGTGGGAGGATGTCAAACTTCCTAAGGATCTAGGAGGAGCCGGTATTATGGACTTGGGCCTTCAGAACATGGCGTTAGGAGCCAAACACGTCTGGAATATTCTCTCCAATCCCTCCAGTTTGGTTGATAGAAATCTACTTCAGAAATACCTTCCAGATCTGTGCCCAAAAAATATTTTGTCTCTTCACGAGTTGCCTAAGGGGTCCCATATTTGGAATTTTATTAGTTCTTTCCAAGTTGTTTTTTCTGCTCTTACTTCTGGGAAGATTAGGCATGGGGAAAATTCAAAGTTTTGGGAAGACTCTTGGGGCGGTCTTCTTTCCCTTTCCCACACTTAGGATATGGAATTAGTTAAAATCACCACTCAAGCGGTTTGGGGTGATAGGGTGCGGACTATGGTGATCAGTTAGGGGATGGTTCTTTCTTTTTGTTAGAAATCGATATAAGATTTGGATGTTTCGCAAGCTACGAAGGAACTATACAAGAGTAAACTGAGTTCACATAGAGCCTCCTTCTCGAATGAAACTGATTGGGTCATTTGGCTCGACAACAGTTTGGGGTAGTATTCTGCCAAATCAGGTTGCAACTTTCTTCTACATCTTGAAGGGCAAAGGGTCTATATCCTGGTCAGGTTGTTGGGATGTGAATTGTATCCCCAAGGCTGGTGCCTTTTGCTGGTTGGTTTACAAAGGTAAGATTCTTACTTAGGTTAGGAGAAGAAGGTGGGGTTTCTAAGGTCCTTCCAAATGCTTGCTTTGCAAGAATGTAGAAGAAGATGTGGATCATCTGCTTGTTCATTGTCCTTTTGCTCATCATATTTGGAACTGGTTATGTTTGAAACTAGAATTGTCTATGGGTAGCAGGGGCCCACTATCAAAGCTACCTTGGAATCTTGGCCTGTGCTTAAGAAAGATCTTTCCCTGGGCTCCATTTGGGTGTGCAGTCCTTTCCTTCTCATCTGGCACATTTGGTGGAAAAGAAACTTGTGTCTTTTTAGATGTTCCGCTAGAGAGCTTGCAATCACTTATCTTGAAGCTGGAAGTTGCCATTTCTAGAAAATATCAAGTGCTCAGTGTTGAAATCCCTCCAATTTCTCTAATTGGGATGCCTTTATTAGAAAGTATTGGCCTTTAATCAAGCTACCTCCTCTCAAGCTCACTGAGCTAGTTTGGTTTGTCAGCTTCACTAAAAAAAGCACTTAGAAATCAAGTTAGACGGTCTCCACCTCCCCTAGTTTTTGTAAATTTAATTTCGATGGGTGCCTCCACAGGGGAACCATGGACTTTCAGGGGCATGGAGTGTCTTCTTTGAAATGATTCAGGTAAGTTGTTTTGTGCAAGGTTCCTTCCACTTGCCTAATGGAACCTGTAATCAAGCCGAAATCACAAGCTCTCCTCTTTGGCATCAAACTAGCAGTGCAAAATGGCATATCTCATCTCCTCATCGAAGGGGATTCAATGATCATTACTCAAGCCATTAAAAAAGGCAGAGCCCCAAACTGGACACTTGACTTTTTCATATCCAATGCAGTTTTTTGGCTCACCAAACTAGAATCGTGGGAAATACATCACAGTTACTGCTACACCCTTAACCTATTGCTTGTATTAGGATATGAGTAGCCGACTTGTGGCTTACCATATCATTTTATTATATCATTTATACTTTCTCATGCTTAGTAGGTCGGCCTTGGTGATGGCCATAACATATGAATAGTATATATAGGGGATTGTAGGTAGTATTTCATCATCATTTGAGCATTTGAGTATTATTGTATGGTTTGGAGGTTGCCCCCTCGAAGTGGTGAAGCTATTCTAATTGCATATTGAGATCATTATTCTGGAATATTGTGTTATTTGGTGTTATATTGCGGCTCATGATCTGAATTATACAAGTAATTTCTTTACAAGTGGTATCAGATCTGCGATTTGGGCAAAAATTAGGGCAAAAAACCCTAATATTTTGTTTCCGCCATATATTGCGAACCAGAGCGAATTGGTGGGAGATATTTTTACAAGAGTTGAGAAACATTTCAAGTAAGGTTCCCTGAAAATTTCAGTCTCTTTTGATTTATTTTGCAAAAGTTATTACAAATTTAGGGTTTTTCATAAAATTGCTCCCTAGGGTGCAAATTGTGGAATTTTTTCAAATTCGTTACATTTTCGGAAAGAAACAAAAAATTTATTTGGGGTTTTTTCTTTAAGTTTTTTTATATTTGGCTGAATTCTTATCGAAATTCAAAACCCTAAAATTTGACCGTGATCCCTACATCCTACTATTTTGGGGCATCATGGCGGGGCCTTCCACAAGAGGAAAAAAGAATCCCATCACTCTAGGTAAAACACCAGAAAAGGATGAGATAGTAGTTGAGGAGTTGGAGACAGAAGATATAATTACAGATTCCTCAGGGTTAGGGTTTACTTCGATAGACCATAAAGTAAGCCAACTTGAGTTTAACCTGAGAGACCTCAAATCTAGGGTGGCCAACAAAGAAGATGTGGATAGGATTGGAAAAAGATTGGAGGATTTCATGCAAAAATTCAGTACGCATATGATGGGTAATCATACTTATGTCAATCAAGGTGGATCCTCAGGTCAACATAATAGACACATGAGCCAGAGTGGATCTTCGAGTGTGCACAATCCAAATACGAGCACTCTGTAGGCCCGTACTATGTTTCCAAAAGTGGAGATACGCAAGTTTGATGGAAAGGATCCACTCAATTGGATCAACCAAATGGAGAATTTCTTTGAACTACATCAGATTCCATCAGGACAAAAGGTGACCATGGCAGCTTTGTATCTCGAACCTGACCAATTCATCTGGTATCGATGGTTATGTGCTCAAAGGAAGAAGAGTGGTCTCAATGTTACATGGATAGTCTTCACTAAAGAGTTGCAATTACACTACAGTTCTAGTGTGTCAGATAATTACTTCAGCCAATTAGCAAAGTTGAGGCAGACAGGATCTGTTAAGGATTACATTCATCACTTCCAAAACCTTTCTCTGCGGGTGGAAAATATTACTGAAGAGAATCTGAATGACCTATTTCTTGGGGGTCTTAAGGATCACATTGAGCATGAGGTGCGTATGTTTAATCCTCATAAGGTTTTTGATTCGATAATTATGGCAAGAAGGGTAGAGGAGAATTTTTTTTCAAGTAGGAGACAACATTTCACTTTTGCTAGAGATCGCAACACCTTGGCCCCATCACTCCCTCAGCCAGTTAGATTGACACCTCAACAAATTGAAGAAAAAAGAGAAAAAGGGTTATGTTTTAACTATGACAGTAAATTTGGACCCGGACATAAATGTGCTGAAAAGAAGTTGTTCTACATTGATGGGCCTAGTGAAGATTAAGAGAATAATGAAGATGCAGAGTCAGAGGTCTTGGTTGATCCAGAGGAGGAGTCAGGAGATCCTTAGGCAACGATCTCATGCCATGCAATTTCAGGTATTAGCACCCCCCAAACCCTAAAGGTGGTTGGATTCCTAAAAAAATAGAGGGTCACAGTGTTGATTGATTCAGGAAGTACTCACACCTTTATCAATCATAAGTTAGTAGTGTGCCTAAACTGTTTCATTTATCTAGCTCTTGAATGTCAAGTAATGATTGCTAATGGAGGTACTGTTACTTGTTCTGGAAAATGCCATAGCATTAAGCTTGCCATGGGAGATTACATACTAAATAGTCCTGTTGTTGCAGACTCATAGCACCCCTGGATAGAACAATGTCAGGCTTCTATGGTTGATCACTTTGGCATCCAGTGTGATTGCACAACAGGGAAACCTCTCTCCAAGTGTGGGGACTTGTGAAACTGAGAGAGGAATCTCCAGATTAGAGGCTGGTTACTCAAACTCCTCTGATTTAGATCTATATTTTGCAAAACTACAGAGGTTTGAAACCTAATCCTACTCTAATATCCAAGGAGACAGAGATAGAAAGTGCAAAAAATGAAACTAAACTAACAGGTGATACACCAAAGGAGTGGTGAACTTCTTCTTGTTCTGCAGATAGACGCTGTGATCATGGCTGTTGCAACATAAAACATCATGCACAAGCTGATAAGATGCAATCAGAGGTCTGAAATGAAACAAGCTTAACACAAACAGAGGACTGAAAACTGATCACAGAGCCTGTATTGTCATCTTCACTGTCAAAATCTGTTGTATTACGACATTCAAAAAGGGTAGCAAAATCTGTTACAATGTTTAGAAGATTGTCTGGTATTAGTGCAAAAATCACTTGTTACAGGTGAGCTCGAAGAAGCTTGCTATCCAAAGAAAATGTTCTTTTTAGAAATGAGTCAAATCTGGCTTTTACATTAGATGGGTCGAGCCCAGGGGACAGAAAATGTACAAAACATGGGAGCCCATCCCTCCTTGACTACGGATGCATTAAAACGGCATGGGGGGACCTTACAAACCCATACCATGTCATTTTGACCGGGAATACAGGAGAAGGCGACCCATTCTGCATTAAATCTGGTCGCTGGAATGTCACTTCTGGCCATGAACACGCGTCAGAGCCGTTTCTCGATTTTCTCCCTCCAAACTGCACCAAAACTTGAGATTAACCCTAGAATCATGTAGAGAATTTCACAAGATTTCTGTTGATATAAAGAACGTGCCTATCCGAGCTCTGGATCAAAAGATATGGAGATCTGAAGATCTAGGGCACAACACAGGTGAAAACGGATTTTTAAATTTCTTCCCGCGCTCTGCCACCTGGATGACACGTGGCATGCGCTATTTGGATATGTTATTCTCTCATCTGACCTGTCCCGCGGGTTTTCCTTGAAAACTTTGACTTTTGATGATCTCATCATAACCATTTTTACACTTTTCCTCCACGCCCCCGCCACTTGGGACACGTGGCATGCATTGATTGGTTGACACGGGGCGCGGAGTAGACTTTCGCTTTTAGCTCTTTGGCTGAACTTGGCCAAATTTCCCAAATCTTTCCCTGGCTCCGCACTTCTCTGCTCCATTGGACACGTGTCCTGTACTAATTGGCTCGGGTCAGCGCTTCAAACCTTGCCCCTTTGACTTTTTGGACCTTTTTCCTTGGCGACACGTGTCATGCTTTGATTCGTCAAAGAACCTGCCGGATTTTCGCGTCCACCGCGTCTTTTTGTCCCAGATGTCCCAGTTCTGTGCGGGACAGAATCCTCCGATCCGCCTGAAATGGGCTTCCTCGTCCCTTTTCTGCTGGTGACACGTGGCGTGATCTGATTGGCTTTCGGCTCCTGCAAACCTATCCGCAGGAAAAATACAGCGCGTCCCTGTGTCCCACTTGTCCTTGTGCTGAAGTTTCCTGTTTCGGCCGAACCGGCCAGTTCGCGTCCTTCGCGTCCATTTGTCCCAAATGTCCCAGTGCTGTGCGGGACAGAATCCTCCAATCCGCCCGAAATGGGCTTCCTCGTCCCTTTTATGCCGATGACACGTGGCGTGATCTGATTGGCTTTCGGCTCCTTCGGCTATCCGCGTCCCGCGCGTCCCTTTGTCCCACTTGTCCTTGTGCTGAAGTTTCCTGTTTCGGCCGAACCGGCCAGTTCGCGTCCTTCGCGTCCATTTGTCCCAAATGTCCCAGTGCTGTCTGGGACAAATTCTTCCAGTTCGCCCGATTCGGCCGGTTCGCGTTCCTTTGTCCTGCATGTCCCAAAGCAGTTGGTCGATTTTCTTCTCCTTTCGGCCGGGTCGGCTTCTGGCGCCCTGCGCGTCCTTCTGGTCCAACTGTCCCGGAGCTACAGTTCTCTGTTTCGGGCGAACCGGCCGGTTCGCGTCCTCCATGCACTCACGGCCCAGATGTCCCAGTGCGAAAGTTTCCCGTTCCGGCCGAACCGGCCGGTTCGCGTCCTTCGCGCACTCATGTCCCGCTTGCTCCCGGTGAAGGACTTAGACAATTTTTCTTTCTTTCGGCCGATTCGGGCATTTCGCGTCCATTTGTCCCAGATGTCCCTTTGCTGTTTGGGCCGCCTGTAGGCTTTTCGGCCGATCCGCGCCTTGACGTCCCAAATGTCCCGACTGTCCCGGGGACTATGATCTTAGCTGATGCAATTTCAGGTATTTTTTCTGGCCCAAGCTTATTTTCTGTTAGATTTTTCGCATTTGCTCAGAGCTAGTGCTGATTGATTCATGAAGTACTGGACAGGAGAGTTATCAATCATAAGTTCTGAAGTGTGACCCTAGAAACATGTTTCATTTATTGCTCCTGAATCAAGTCAATGATTGCTGATGGGTACTGTTAGAGTATTCTAGATGTATGCCATATCAATTAAACCCATGGGGAGATTACATTGGACTAACATAGTCCCATGTATGTCATTTCTATGGGAGGAGAAGACATTATGTTAGGGGTTCAATGGCTTACCACTTTGGGAACCATTGAGATGAACTTCCAAGACTTGTTCATGCAATTTCACTCTGAAGGAAGGACTTTTGAGCTAAGAGGCTTAAGAGAAAAGTCTCCACAAATAGTAAGTTCTCATCAGATGCACAAAATGCTAAAAAAGGGTGCAGAGGGATTTGTGGCACAACTCTTTTCATTGGAGGCTCATCATTCTAAGGACATTATACCATCAGATATGCAAGCAGTGTTGGATGCACACTCTGTTGTATTTGAAAATATACCAAAGGGCTTACCTCCAAAGAGAGATCATGATCATGCTATTCAGTTATTACCAGGAAGTCAACCTCCTAACATCAAACCTTATAGGTACCCATATGTGCAAAAGAGTGAAATCGAGAAGATTGTACAAGAGATGTTGGAAGCAGGAATCATCCGCCATAGTCAGAGTGCTTATTCTTCTCCAGTAGTGATGGTACAGAAGAAAGATGACATGTGGCGCATGTGTCCTGATTATAGGGAACTTAATAAGTACACAATCAAAGATAAGTTTCCTATTCCTATTATTGATGATTTGTTTGATGAGTTGCATGGTGCTGTTTATTTTACAAAGCTTGATCTTCGTCTGGGATACCACCAAATCAGAATCAAGGATGAGGATGTTCATAAAACTGCCTTTAGAACACATGAAGGCCATTATGAATTCCTGGTAATGCCTTTTGGACTCACAAATGCACCTTCTACATTTCAAAGTTTAATGAATTCTATTTTTAAGTCATTCCTGCAGAAGTTTGTCTTAGTGTTTTTTTATGATATATTAATTTATAGCAAAACATGGGAGGAACATTTGCATCATGTAAATAAGGTTTTGGAAACCCTTGAGCAACATCAACTTTATGCAAAGCCCTCTAAGTGTTCTTTTGGACTTGAGGAGGTTGAATATTTGGGTCACATTGTCTCTCATGAAGGGGTTAAAGTGGATCCTAATAAGATCAAAGCCATGATGGAGTGGAAGGTTCCAAAAACCCTAAAGAATCTACAAGGATTTTTGGGGCTTACAGGTTATTACCGAAGATTCGTAAGGCATTATGGAAGCATAGCTGCACCTCTCACAGCTTTATTAAAGAAGGACTCCTTCCATTGGAGTGAGGATGCAACCAAAGCATTTGAGAAACTAAAGGAGGCCATGTGCACCACTCCAGTCTTGGCTACTCCAGATTTTTCCAAAACATTCATTGTTGAATGTGATGCATCAGGGGTGGGTATGGGGGCAGTTCTCATGCAAGAAGGTCATCCTATTGCCTTTTTGAGCCATCAATTCAAAGGTAAGAATCTTTCCAAGATGACTTATGAGAAGGAAATGCTAGCCATACTTCATGCAGTAAAGCAATGGAGACCATATCTCATAGGAAGACACTTTAAAGTGAAGACAGATCATGATAGTCTGAAATACTTCTTGGAGCAGCATTTATCATCTAAAGAACAAAAAAAATGGGTCTCCAAGATGTTGGGATATGATTTTGAGATTATCTATAAGAAAGGGAAGGAGAATGTAGTTGCGGATGCTCTATTGTGGAAAGATGACTCAAGTGCAGCCTTGTTATGTGCCATATCCATATTACAGGAAGATTGGATAGATGAGGCAAGGTTCGAATGGAGAAATGACCCAACCACACAAAACCTCATTCATCATCTCCAGAATGATCCAAGCATGTTTGAAAAATTTGTATTGAAAGGGGATGCTTTATGGTATAAAGATAGATTATACCTATGTAAGAACTCCACTCTTAAAAATAGGATTCTATTTGAGCTTCACTCTTCTCCAGTAGGGGGGCACTCTGGATTCTTGAAAACTTATCATCGAGTCAAACAAGATTTCTTCTGGGAAGGGCTCAAAGGGGATGTCCAAAAATTTGTGGCAGAATGCATGGTTTGTCAGCAAAATAAGGGTGAAACAGTTCGATCCCCAAGTCTTCTACAACCTCTATCTATTCCTAGCCAGCGGTGGGAAGAGGTTTCCATGGACTTTATCACAGGATTGCCTAAATCTGAAGGAAAAAATGTCATCATGGTTGTGGTGGATAGACTCACCAAATATGCTCATTTTTGTGCCTTGGCACACCCATTTGCTACAAGCACGGTGTTAACAACCTTCATGGACACAGTTCAGAAGCTTCATGGGACACTGAAGATTATAGTAAGTGATCGAGACCCTATATTTACTAGTAATTTTTGGACTGATTTATTCTCATGTTTGGGTACTCAATTAGCTCGTAGCTCTTCTTATCATCCCCAGTCTGATGGGCAAACAGAAGTTGTAAATAAGTGTTTGGAGGGATATCTTCGTTGCTTTACGTCAGATAAACAAGCAAGATGGGTCCAATGGTTGCCACTTACAGAATGGTGGTATAACACTTCCTTCCATACTTCATCTAAAATGTCTCCTTTTTTGGCACTCTATGGGTACCATCCACCATCCATCACATCATCATTGAGAGGAAAACCGCAGGTTAGAGCAGTAGAAGAACACATTCAGTATCAACAAGAGGTCCTCTCTAGTCTCAAGGAGAACTTGGTCATGGCACAAAACCGCATGAAGCAACAGGCATGATCAACATCGCACGGAAAGGCATTTTGAAGTCGGTGATTGGGTTTTTGTCGGCATGACCCTTGGACACTTGGTGGGTAGCTTATTTGTCATCTTCGTAAGCTAGTCCCGTTGTTAGGAGACGATGTGCATAGCAGGTAAGGGTTTTATCGACGATCTGGTGGATTATTTGATGTTAGCAATGAGTTCAGTTGGTCTTAAGGACTCACTTGGCACTTTCTGAGGTTATTTCCGGCTTCTGGTGTGTTCTCCAAGATTCTTGGAGAGAGTTTCCATTTATAGTAAGTCACCCAACTGACTTCATTTCTCATTATTCGTCATCGGCACCGCTTCTGCTCAGTCAGTTTCCGATTCCGGTGCTTTCTGACGATTTCCGCACTTTGGGAGCATTAATGGCTTATTTTAATTATTTTACCCAGGTTGCTTATATTTGTACGAATTACTTGGCGAGCACCTCAGTATTATAGCTCGTCGGAAAGAGAATGTGAAGTTCTAAATGATGAGATGCTAATTCAGTGACCTTGGGCGCCAGGAATGATTAATTAATTAAATAAATCACTTTCCGGAGTTATAAGGTGTAATTAATTAATAAAGTGATTTATTAATTATATTTCCTTTTAATGAAAATTCTCGGAAAAGGTTATAAAAGGAGGGTTTGGCCCATTTGCTACACACTTATCATTTTGAACAAAAAAACAAATTCAGAGCAGCTCTTGCTAATTACTCTCGAAGGACGGAAACCCTTGGAGATTACGGATTGGACGGAAACCCAATTCGAAGGAGGAAGATTCACACAGGGTCTTCATTGGATTCAGAACATTATTCCTCTTGCGGACGGAAACCCCAGGAGCAGTGAGAGAAGCTTCCATCCAGGAATCTTCATTGTTTACACAGTTATTCAGCATTTCAGCAGTTTCAGAGAAAAGAATAAATTGCAGCAGTGAGCATTTGCACATATATCTGAGTGGGGCGGCTTCTTCTACAGTTATTTATTGTTGTATCAGAGGTATTTGTCTTGCTAGATATTTATTGTAATTCCCAGCAGCAAATATATCAAATCGGCTAGGGTTTTGATTCATTTACTGTGGGTTTTTGGACAATCTCTGTTATTAAATCTTTCTGCAGTTTTATATCTGTATTGCTGTAATATTTAGCTTCATAAATCATTATTAAATACACAGCTGAAATATTTATAAAGAAATCTGCCAGTTAAACCCTAGGCACCTATTCTGTATTCGCCCGGTTTGCGGGGTTTGCTGTATTTAAATTATCTATGCAGTTTCAGTGTGATGTTTCATGAATTCCTTTGATATTATCGGTTCAGATCTGAGCCCGAGCATTTTATAAATAAAAAAAAAAATTCAGACAGAAACGGGTTTGGGATCTTTCAGTGGTATCAGAGCAGTGTATCCTCCCAGCCTGTGTGGGAAGAAACAGATAGGGTATTACAACAGAAATCAGCTTTGAATGCATCACAGAGAGGACAGTCCACACAGATACTACACCCGCAGACGAGCACGACTCGAGGCTGGTATTGCAGGAGGTGACAGAATGGAATATTTGGGTGAGAGGCCTGAGAGTCCTGCTCGAGAGGAACATGCAGATCCAGATAGGAACTTTATTCGGGATATGGCAGCCACGCAGAGGCAGTTATTGCAGACCATGGAGCGAATGGGCACTACTTTGGACAAGTTGGCACTAGATGGGCCGCGGGACAGGCACGGCAGGAGGGACAGATCCGTATCAGTTGCCAGCAACTACAGGGGTCATAGCAGATCACCTTCAGAGCTTGGGAGTGTTAGGGGATCGCCACGCCGTGAGCGGAGGCATACTCATACAGACGAGAGGAGACCTACACGGACTGCAGATAGGCCTATGCAGCCTAACTTCTTGCCTAGAGGTGACCCACCAGAGATTGAGGGACGGTCGGAAGAAGCAACTTTCCCGGATACTATCATGGCAGTCAGTGATGAGTGGAGGAGTTTGCCGCAGCATGTGAGGGATGCATTTCCCCTCCCACAGTATTGTGCTCAGAGGAGAGACAACATGAGGGCCAGACAGGATCGGAGGCCTAGATCATCATCACTTTCTATTCACAAAGGTCCAACACCACAGGACAAAGAAGCGGAAGTGATTAACATATTTGAGGAGTATAGCATTCTTCCTCAAGATGTTAAGGAGAATTTTCCTTTCATGGACTACATGGACATGCACCCAAGTATTGGCTACAAGACTGAGCAGGCAAGGAAGGAATCTCACACTATAGCTTCTAAATGGTTGATACATGGAAGGAATAAAGAGTCTTCACATATGGATGATACAACTCTTCATGAGAGTGCTTTGGTGTCTTTAAGTTCTAATGAGGTATGCAAAAATTTATATGATGAATTTGATAGACATGCTGATGTCTTTACACCATCCTTACAAGAGGTGTCTCTAGAAGCTTTTACTTTAGAGGCTAGCATAGAGCATGTGAGTGTTTTGGATAACAATGCCATGGATTCGTTGGGTGATGATTGCAATGAAAGCATGAAGGAGGAAAATTCAGAATTTTCAGTTGATGGAGTTGATGATTTTGTTGATGACATTCATAGTGGACCAGCCACTCATGAGTTGTCTTTGATGGGTGTTGAAGACATCCATATCTCATCTTTTGTTATGTCATCGATTTACTATGATATGGCAGCTCCCTATTTGTTGATTGGTGACTTCATCTTCATTGATTTGTCAGGAATTAATAGCTGTCCTACATGGAATTCCATGTCATTTTCCACTTTTGCAGGATTTACATCAGCTTTTGGTAGGTATTGGAGTATGGAAAATTCAATCCAAGAGGAGCAGACTTCACAAAATGCAGATTGGGTGGTAAGAGATACACCATCTTTGTTGTTGCAGCAGTATTATCATGATGACATTAAACCCATCATGAACCAGAATACTCAGAATTTGATGCAGCGAAGCCAAGGCATCATGGAGTTAGAGAATGATGAAGCTCCAAGGGATTCTTTGGTGAGCACTCAGTTGGCACTTCAGGATTCCGAGAGTCATGTTGATGAGCTTTGCTTAGAGTTGAGTTTAGCTCGATATTCATTATGTATATCAGAGACTCAGTCATCTATGGCAGCCAAGGCACATGTTGAGGATAGTAGCATGAGTTCTTCTAGCATTCACATTCAAGATACAGGTGCAGTGCCTTGCGCGTTGGAAAGGCATGAGGAGTCAGTTAGAGAGAGGTACATGATTGAGTTTTCGATTAGTTTCAGTCTATGGGTTGGAGATAGACATGTTGGCAACAGTATTCCAATGTCATCCTCTTGGGTTTTACCTCCTACTTCATTGATTGATGGCTGTCCTCCTTTGCTGGTTGGAGTTCTGTCAGGTGACACTTTGAGGGCAGCAGCTGTTGGTATGGAGAGGAGTGATTGGGATGGTCACTTTGGAATTAGAGGATGGAGTAATGATGATTTCTTCTTATCTTTGGGCAGTAGAGATACTTTTTGCTCCATCATGGACATGATTCACAGGTTACAGGGTGCTGTTTTGATTTATGCCAGCAGCTTGTCAGATGTTAGTATATGCTTTTATGCACCTTCATTAGGCATCTTTCACATCTGCAGGGGACCATTCAGTGTGGATTGGTTTGTGGATGACATAGACACATCAGTCATGGCTGTAAGTTCAGGCGTCATTGGAGATATGAGCACCAGGCTCTACTTCGGAACTTTGGAGACTGACCTTGGACAGTTTTATCAGAAGGAGTTGGGTTTTTCTAGGACTTGCACGTTGGACTTTGGTATTGATCCAGTTTCTTTTCAAATAGTAGATGGCATTCATGATGATATTCTTCTCACTCCTGAAAGAGAGACAGGGCACTTGCAATTACTTTGTGGGAGAGGTCTTGATGAGGTTGCTGCAAGATCAACTCATCCTATTGTGAGTTGTGAGTCTTCTTCTGGTGATGGCAGCATGGGATGGAATACACCTGACTATTCGAGTATTCCATTAGCACAGTCAGGAGAATTTCACCTCGATTGCATTATGAGGTGTGCCTATCATTTTTCGTTCAGCCCACATGTACAGGATTTGATGATGACATTGATGACACAGAGAGGTGGGTTGAATAAGGGATGTTCGGATTCACTCTGGTATGACATGCTTCAGATTTCAAATGATGAGTCCAAGTTGTTCTCGCCAGACAGTTGCTCACAGAAGCTGGAGATTGAGGTTTGGCTCGATCGGACTCTAGGGGGTATCAGAGTGGCACAGCGAAAGTCAGTTGGCGTTGAGGGACTTCCAGTTTATCCAGTTATGATATTCGAGGTGGATCAACATAGTACTTGGAGTTGGCATTATGGGGTTGATTTACAGGATTGGGATCTAGGAATTCCATTGTTGGCTGGTTGGTTTCATTGGTTGACAGAGTTTGACAGCCTCTTGGGTTCCAATTGCATACTGAGGTTATGGGATTGCACATGTTCCAGGATCATTTGGGATCCAGGTGGTTGGTGGACAGGTGCAGTCGATTTTCTATTTTGGCTTCAGGTGTTGTGGCACTTTTTATGAGTAAGTTGCACAAGTTCTATTTTGCAGACTTTGAGCAGTTTAGCACAGTGCATTTGAAGCCATTCAAAAGGTTTCGGTTGATTTGGGATCTTTCAGTGGTATCCGGGACTTGATTGGTATGCAGATCTGATATTGCTTGTGGACAAGCAATCTCGGGAAGGGAGTACTGTAATGTCCCTCTTTCCGGCATGACCCTTGGACACTTGGTGGGTAGCTTATTTGTCATCTTCGTAAGCTAGTCCCGTTGTTAGGAGACGATGTGCATAGCAGGTAAGGGTTTTATCGACGATCTGGTGGATTATTTGATGTTAGCAATGAGTTCAGTTGGTCTTAAGGACTCACTTGGCACTTTCTGAGGTTATTTCCGGCTTCTGGTGTGTTCTCCAAGATTCTTGGAGAGAGTTTCCATTTATAGTAAGTCACCCAACTGACTTCATTTCTCATTATTCGTCATCGGCACCGCTTCTGCTCAGTCAGTTTCCGATTCCGGTGCTTTCTGACGATTTCCGCACTTTGGGAGCATTAATGGCTTATTTTAATTATTTTACCCAGGTTGCTTATATTTGTACGAATTACTTGGCGAGCACCTCAGTATTATAGCTCGTCGGAAAGAGAATGTGAAGTTCTAAATGATGAGATGCTAATTCAGTGACCTTGGGCGCCAGGAATGATTAATTAATTAAATAAATCACTTTCCGGAGTTATAAGGTGTAATTAATTAATAAAGTGATTTATTAATTATATTTCCTTTTAATGAAAATTCTCGGAAAAGGTTATAAAAGGAGGGTTTGGCCCATTTGCTACACACTTATCATTTTGAACAAAAAAACAAATTCAGAGCAGCTCTTGCTAATTACTCTCGAAGGACGGAAACCCTTGGAGATTACGGATTGGACGGAAACCCAATTCGAAGGAGGAAGATTCACACAGGGTCTTCATTGGATTCAGAACATTATTCCTCTTGCGGACGGAAACCCCAGGAGCAGTGAGAGAAGCTTCCATCCAGGAATCTTCATTGTTTACACAGTTATTCAGCATTTCAGCAGTTTCAGAGAAAAGAATAAATTGCAGCAGTGAGCATTTGCACATATATCTGAGTGGGGCGGCTTCTTCTACAGTTATTTATTGTTGTATCAGAGGTATTTGTCTTGCTAGATATTTATTGTAATTCCCAGCAGCAAATATATCAAATCGGCTAGGGTTTTGATTCATTTACTGTGGGTTTTTGGACAATCTCTGTTATTAAATCTTTCTGCAGTTTTATATCTGTATTGCTGTAATATTTAGCTTCATAAATCATTATTAAATACACAGCTGAAATATTTATAAAGAAATCTGCCAGTTAAACCCTAGGCGCCTATTCTGTATTCGCCCGGTTTGCGGGGTTTGCTGTATTTAAATTATCTATGCAGTTTCAGTGTGATGTTTCATGAATTCCTTTGATATTATCGGTTCAGATCTGAGCCCGAGCATTTTATAAAAAAAAAAAATTCAGACAGAAACGGGTTTGGGATCTTTCATGTTATTACAAATTTAGGTTTTTTCATAAAATTGCTCCCTAGGGTGCAAATTGTGGAATTTTTAAAATTCGTTACATTTTCGGAAAGAAAAACAAAATTTATTTGGGGTTTGTTCTTTAAGTTTTTTATATTTGGTCGAATTCTTATCGAATCTAAAACCCTAAAATTTGACCGTGATCCCAACATCCTACTATTTTGGGGCATCATAGCGGGGCCTTCCACAAGGGGAAAAAAGAATCCCATCACTCCAGCTAAAACACCAGAAAAGGATGAGATAGTAGTTGAGGAGTTGGAGACAGAAGATATAACTACAGATTCCTCAGGGTTAGGGTTTACTTCGACAGACCATAAAGTAAGCCAAGTTTAGTTTAACTTGAGAGACCTCGAATCTAGGGTGGCCAGCAAAGAAGATGTGGATAGGATGAAATAGATGGAGGATTTCATGCAAACAATTCAGTTAAGCATATGATGGGGTAATATTACTATGTCAAATCAAGGTGGATCCTCAGGTCAACCATAAAGACACATGAGCCAGAGGATATTCGAGTGGCACAACCAAATACAAGCACTTGACGGCCCGACTATGTTTCCAAAGTGGAGATGTGCAAGTTGATGGAAAAAAGACCACTCAATTGGATCAACCAAATAGAGAATTTCTTTGAACTACGTCAGAGTCCATCAGGACAAAAGGGGACCATTGGCCTCTTTTGCTATCTGAACCTGACCAATTAATATGGTTTATCGATGTTTCTTTCCTGAAGAAAGTAATTGGACAGAGAGTATTAGCCCAAATAGTGTTACCTGAGCTCAATGAGGATGGGATGGTCATCTTGGAACCTGAATGCATCCTTCAAACACGCACTAAAAGATTGAGGACACGAGTTATTACTGAGTACTTGATCAAGTGGAAGAATATGGACAATGAAGATGCAACATGGGAAGATATGACAATCCTGCAGCAGCACCCAGAGCTTCTCAACATTGGGGACAATGTTTCTTTGAAGGGGAAGGGCATGCTACGCCCTTAACCTATTGCTTGTATTAGGATATGAGTAGCCGACTTGTGGCTTACCATATCATTTTACTATATCATTTATACTTTCTCATGCTTAGTAGGTCTGCTTTGGTGATGGCCATAACATATGAATAGTATATATAGGGGATTGTAGGTAGTAATTCATCATCATTGGAGCATTTGAGTATTATTGTATGGTTTGGAGGTTGCCCCCTCAAAGTGGTGAAGTGGTGTCACCTAGATTTAATCCTGAAATCTGCGACTACCCTATCCGAAAAAATTTCGTACTTTTAAAATAATGGGTCGTTTTGTGTTTTTATTGCCTGAAAGTTCTTGTATTGTGTCAAGATATTCCCAAAGAGCCATATTAGCCTTTTTTGCCAAATACCCAGATGCCCAAAATTGTTATATTCTGTTGTCGGGATTTGTCTGCAGGAAATTTGTATTGCCCTCTATGAGGCTATTTGCGCTCTGTTTTAACTCTGTTATGATCGAATATGTCATTACTCTTATGTACCGGAAGGGTTTTAACTTGGAATAAGTTTTGGGCTTTATTTGTAACTTTTGGCAATTTTTCGTATTTTTGTGTTGCCCCGTTTTGTTTTCTGTGAAATTTCTCTCGAACAATTCCTTTGCCGAGTAAGCCCAATTTTTGGCCTGGAGCAGGTGGAAAACATATACGCACCTTATGCCCGGAGGAAGGTGCCATCGAAGGTCTAGATCACTGGGAAAAAGTGAAGTCGTGCGCGGAAAAGCCCCTGCGGGGTTGGGCGCATTTTTGGAAAACAAAGGATTTAAGCTGCAATGGGAAAAATACAAGTAGCAGGCAAGTTGGGAATTGTATACCTTCCTAGCAGGGTACTTTTTCCTGTGTTATAAAATTCACTTAAGCTGCAGTGGGAAAGTTAGAGGCCACAGGCAGGCGGGAATTTATTACCTGTCTTGCAGGGTGAAAATTCCCATGATAAAATAAAAGGAAAGTGACTTAAGTGAAATCATGGGATTTTAGTGCCTACCTTGCAGGGTAAATAATCCCATTGTCAAAGTCATATCACTTAAATGGATCATGAGATTTTAGTGCCTGCCTTGCAGGGTAAAGAATCCCATTGTGAAAAATTCTTCAAAATAGAATTATATGTGCAAAAAAGTGCGCCCCCTTTGGTGAGATGATGGCAGCTTTGAAATCATTATTTTAATTAATCTATTCTTCTAAAAAGTGTGCCCAAGCTTGGAGGAAGTCAACAACTCAAAGAGGGAATAAAAGAAATGGATTAAATGTATTAAATTTAATTTATTTAGTGGTTGCCCCCTCTTTTTCAAAAAGTGCATCCCATTTGGGAGTTATTTAATAATTTTTAAGGCATTAAATCATTAAATTAATTTCTATTTTCAGTGGCTATGGTCAAGGCACACTGTGAAGCTTAAGTGAAGTGATGTTGTGAAGGATTTAAATTGGATTAATATAATTTATTGGATGGCTGTCCTTAAACATGCTATTTTTAAAAGAGAAGAGCATGATTTTTAATATTAATTAATTGCCTTTAATTGTTAGGGCAACTTATTACTTATAGAATTGTGAAGGTTATATAAGCATGGGCAGCCATATGGGTGAATTATTTAATTCACAGGTAAAGAATTGCAGCCAAGAGGAAAAAGTGCGCCCACATTTGAAGAAGGATTTTGCTCAGGCAAGGTGGCAACAAGGCTAAGAAGCTTCCAGATTTGGCGCCTGCTTTGAAGGAGGTGGATCTTTGTCTGCATAATTGTTTGCATAGGTGTTACAGGTGCTCAGGTGTTGTTGAAAGGATTCATGCTCTCTTTATGTGCAAATTAAACACCAATTTTTGGAGCAGCAGGGCTTGAAAAGTGCAGATTTTTACAATTAAAATTCACTATTCATGCTCCGGTGGCTCATTTTTGTCTGAATAAAATTGCAGGAATTCATTACAGGTGTTTTACAAAGGAAAATGAGCTTTTATCAATATCCAATACATTGCATATATCCTACGAATCTGAAGAATTGTCCACATCTACACCAGTATTGAAGAAATCCGGCCAAGTAAGAAGAAAAAGAATTATTCAGACGAAGATTGACAAAGCCATGGAAAAGAGAGATGAAAAAGAAAGCATGATAGAGTCATGCATCGCTTCCAAACTTGCAGACATAGGAGACACAAATCTAGGCCTGGAATCTCTTTCCGATTTGATTGATAGATCCAGAGCGGGAAAGACTTCACTCATGTGTGCGGTTAAAAGCAGTGGAATTATCTGAGCTGCAGCTTTTCCATGTACAGCCAAGTTGCCAGAATTTGTTATGCAGTGCGCTAGATCTTACCATCCTTCATCCAGATCAGTGCGTGACGCTATGGGAAAGACAATAATTCGTTTGGACGTAGAGTTCATCAATTATTGTTTGAAGATTCCAGTGCGAAAGGTGGTGACTTCCATTAGTCTTCAAGATGCCGGTAGCAGGTGGGAGAAGCATAGAGCTGATTGCGTGAGCATAATGAATAGCCGATACATGAAGAAGCCTAGATCTCCTTCAAAGTTCCCAGAGAACTCTTCCACGGTCCAATTTGGTGCAGGAGGTAGATGATGTCGTCAAATTGCTATGCAGGATGAATGGCGAGGCGAATGCTTACACTTTCCGTACATGGATGTATGCTTTCATCATGGACCATTGAAATCAACAAGGTTGATTCTATAATCAATTGGTCGGAAATTATTAGCAACCAACATTGGTGAGCAACTTCGGAACGTGAAGCGTACTTTCAGCTTCTGAAATGACTTCCTACTTGGTGTATGTTGCAGCTTCACAAGGCGTCTTTTCCAAGCTGGATAGATGTGGTGTGTCTCTTCTAAGGACCCCATTTTTTAGTGCTACCCACAAGCTTACTGTACCTGCGTGCGAGAAAGATTTCAAAGTGGTCAACAATGAATTCTTCTATGATTTCATCTGCAGGCTAGACAAAGACTTGAAGGCCAACAGGGTAAGCAAGGAAGCGTGGGAAGCTGTGTCCAAGATTGACAGTCTATTCATTCAATTTGCAGATTTCACATACCCCAGGGTTACAGGCTTTTCTGGAGAACCAATAAAGATGCCCAGGCATCCGAATGATAGATTGATCGCCATGGAGCTGAGCAGGCAACTTGTGGAGTTACACGAACTTCAATCAAAGCGGCACAAGTGTACGGGCTTCTTCCCAATCACTGTGGGATATTACAATTGCATTAGCATTCACAGAGCTTGGGGAATGGAGGCGCAAATGTTATTCGAGTATGAGAAAGAGTTCTTCCCTGCACGGCTGAACTTCGATCCATTTGGAGGAGCCAGGAAGACAATCTCCCAGGAGTACGCACATGTGCCTTTATTAGAAGATTTTTGGAGATGAAGTGCAAAAGTGAGTACGAGGTTAGAAAGAGAGATTTCAGCAAGGCTAATAGCAAAGCAAGTGATTTGACTTTTGGACTAGTGCGGATACCTGCGGATCTTAACAGATGATGGGAATGTGGTACTTGACACTTACCATCAAATGGGAGGAGATAAAGCCATATTGCAGAATAACATAGGAGGCTGCAACACAATTGAAGAAAGGTCGGGAGCTATGTTGGTGAATACTTCAAACTGGTTGCTGACGAAGGGATATTGCCTTAATGAAGCATTGATGAATCAAGTCATGGGAAACTTCGGCGCAGGAGATTCCCTCAAGCAAAAGCATGGAGGAGAAAGCAACAGGAAAGTCGAGAAGTTGAAAGTGCATAGAAGATCTCAATCCAAGGAGAAGATCACTTCTACGACCATGACTTTAACTCTGGTTTCTCCAGTACCCAGTACTTCACGAACTATTGCACCGCAACAACAGGACACTTCCATGCCTCCACTGAATCCAGCGACATTCATCTTCTCCCCTCAGCCACTTCGTTCAGCGCTTGTTCCAGAGGATACGTTGAAGCTGTAGATGGTGGAATTCGAAAGGGCTTTGTCCTTGGATGATTCAGAAGATAGCAGCCATAACACTGTGGCACTTTCTGATGGAGAGGATGCAGAGCGGAAGATGGTAGTTCACTCAGTGACTTCTCAATCTCCAAGAAGTAACTTCTAGGAATGGTTGGCTTCGCAGTTTGTTTCAGAAGTGAGACTGGAGATGAATTTAGAGGAGCACGACTTGCAACTACTCTAGAATCTGGGCGGAAGAGACAGAAGGCCTAAAGTTGCCAAAGCAACTTCTCGGTTGATCATTGAGGATTTGGGAGAGAAGATTGCTGAGATATCAATTTTGGCAGAAGGAAAGATAGAGGAGGAGCTCACGACAGAGGATGTGACAGTAACCAAAGTACCCCTCGGTCAAGCCACCACTGAAGGATTGAAGCAGGACACGCAGACATTGATGGATGCTTTATTCCTTAGGCTTGACAGTGAAAAGGCGGAGAAAGAAGAGCTGCCAGAAGCAAGTATCTCAATTATGTGAGATCATAGCCAAGGTTGCTAAACCTTCCATTCAGCCCATTTTAGAGCAGGTGAGTGATCATCTTATGCAGGAAATGGAGGACGCAAGCAATCAAGTAAAGGCTATTGACGAATGGAAGGATTTGATTATTCGTCAAGCTTCTGTACAACTTTGAGAAGTTCCAGCCCGCCTAAAGGTTACGGATGATGCAGCAAATCAACTGAAGCAACTGATGGCAAATATAGAAGGCATGAATACAGTTGCAGAGAGTAACCTGAGTATTTTGGCTGAGATCAACAAGCTGCCGGGAGATGTATTGATTACGGAACAGATTGTACCAGACGGATCAGTTGAGAAGGGTAAGTAGCTAGAGTTTGCAGTATCTTTCCGTTTGGAAATCTGCAGAGTTTTGCTGAAGAGGATGCAGACACTTGAGAGTAGGACATAAAACTTACCAGACAATGTCATTTCTTTCACTGAGGAGAGAGTGGACGGGAATGTCACTTCATACGTGCGGACTCGTCTCAACTAAGGTGCCTAATTCCTTGGAAGGATCTCTTCTGATGATACAAAAGAGAATTGATAAAGCTACCAAGCCTTTCACGATGAATTCTATCAGTAGACTGGTGGCGGTACAGGCAGACATTGCGAGGTTTGGGCCGAGTTTGGAAGATGTGGAAGCGTGCATCAAAGTGTTGAATGAAGGGTTGCTGCAGTTCAGGACAGAGAAAGAAGCAGTGGCTAAAACAGATGGAAGGATGCTGAATTACATGTTCGACAGGTATATCCGATATCAAAACAAGAAAAAGACATAAACATTACAGCTGGCATGACTTCTATTCTTTCTTCTTCTATTTTCTATGTTCTCGGATGAAATTGTAAAACTTCAAAGTTATTGGTTTTACAACCATTACTTAAAGTCATGTGGAACCATTCTATTAGTTAAGTGATACATGTGTCACTTAAGGAGAAGATAGTTGAGGATGATTGCGAAATGTCATCTTTATTTGTTGTTTATGTCTTAGTTCAGTTTGAGTTTTCCATTTGTACTTTCCCTCCTACATTCTATAAGTAGGAGAAGAACCTTCGGGTTAATCATCGATCAAAATTTGTAAGTAGCAATCTTGTGTTCTATACTTTGTGCTGGACCCCCTGAGAGCAACTTGGAGCAAAGGAATACACAAGGAGCAAGTTTCCGGAGAACTTTGTGTCATGAGTGTACTTTGTTTCTTACTTTTAATCTTAGATCTCTTAATAAACTTTGTGTTTATTTTAGATCTGGATCTAGAGCTTGCCTTTGTTTTATAATTCTGTGTTCATATCTATTAAGTTTCTTCTATGTGCATGCAATTAGCTCTACTATCTACTAATTGGGATGCACATCTTCCCCATTTCTTCTCTATATTTCCTTTACTTCCTTCTTCTATAAAATACTTCCTTTCTTGAATAGCTGCTTACTTGCTGCAGAACTTCTTAGTTGTGGTTCATGAACTAAGTGGTTAAAGTAAAAACCCCTGATAGATAATAACACATTTTTATTGACAAATCTGACACGGGAGCCTCACCGGTTAAATGAGGGAGATTTATCTCATGACTGCCTAGGTTTGATGCTATGCAGAAAATCTAGCCAACACGAAGCTATTCTAATTGCATATTGAGATCATTATTCTGGAATATTGTGTTACTTGGTGTTATATTGTTGCTCATGATCTGAATTATACAAGTAATTTTATTACACTTACCAAGAAGGAAATCCAGCTGCGGATTTCCTTACCAATTTCGGTGTATCTCAAAGCCCCCTTTCCCTTTCAGCCAATGATTGTGGTGAGTAGCCGGGACTGGACGCCTTTTTGGAGAATGATGCACTCTCTCACGTGGCAAGGTAGACGTCAGCGACTCGTGCGACGTTCGATTTAATTGCTTTCTTTGCCCCCTTTTGTTTCATCCTGCCTATCTGTCTCTAGCTTCTGCGAAATTTTCTCACTCAATATGGAATTTGGACCATTTCCTAGTCTTTTTTTGAGGGGCGAAACACAAAAAATGGGGTTCTACTGGCCTGTCACTCACACCCGGTTGAATTTTGTGTTCTAGTTCGATTCCATTCAGGTTCGCAAGGCCATTGAGGCCATTATCAGAATTGATTATCTTCAAAGCTCAAGACGCCCTCGGGTCAATGCAGAAATCACTTCTCTTTTTGTGACCCACCTGCTATTGATTGGTGAAGACAAAGCTGAGGCAGTTAATATCGCCTGCCGTTTCATTCTTCCCCGTCACTTGGTTGGGTTGGAAGAGGTGGTTTGGGAGTTCTGTTTGCCTTTCTACTTCATGCTCGATGGGGAAGATGTGTGCTCGAAAGGGGTGGACAGGGAGCTGGTTCAAGAATTGCAGAGGAGAAACAAGGTGCTGTGGAAGTTTGTTGTAGCAGTTCAGGCTGACACTAAGGTTGGAAGCATCCCGGACCTAACTCTTGATGAATGGGCAAACAAAATACATGCTTTTGATTCCTATCAAGAAGTAGAAGAATCTGAGCTGGGAGTCTATTGTATACACGAAGAAAATCAACCTATTCCTAGCGTCACTAAGCCAGATCATAAGGACAAGAATGAAGTATGGCAGCTATTCTTTGATGGATCAAGGAGTAGGCAAGGTGCAGGGGGAGGAGCTATGCTTGTTTCACCTCAAGGCATCAAATATTATTCAGCTTTTCGTTTCCAGTTTTCTTGTTCAAACAACACAGCTGAATATGAGGCCTTGATTCATGGACTTCATTGGGCTGGGAAAAGGGGCATAAATAACTTGCAGGTGTTCGGGGATAGTGAGCTAATCGTCAACCAAGTTAGGGGACAACATGCTACAAATAACAACTTGCTGAGGAGCTACAAGAATAGGGTATGGGACCTCATTGAGGATTTCGAAGTTTTCAACATCTGTGTCCATACCCAGGAAGAAAAATGAAGCCGCGGATAGGCTCGCAGCAGTTGGAGCAACGTTTGATGTGGTTGACAACATCAAAAGGGAAAAAGCACAGCCACATATCCATGTGATTGTGAGGCCAGCAGTTCCAGATAATAATATGAGCTGGCAGGTGTTTGAGAACGATCAACAGATTGTCAATTTTTTACAAGAAGAGGCTGAATTCTCAGCTAGGAATCAGGACAGATTAGAGCAGCAGTATGGGGATCAAGTAGTGCAGCTGCGGACAAACAAGCTTCCCAAGGGTTTAGTAACGTTGGAGTCTATCTTCAACCCTAATGACCAGTTCCGTAAGGAAAAGGCTAACATACAAGTCAAGAGAGAAGATTCAGAGCCAATTCCGGTTGCGGAAGGCAAAACGCTTCAAATTGGTAAAGTGGCCACTGAGCAGGAGAAATCAGATTTCATACAGCTTTGCCAAGAATTTCCAGATGTTTTCGCTTGGAGCTATGAAGACTTGAGAGGATTCAATCCGAATTTGGCACAACATACCATAGAATTGGATCCAGATGCTAAGCCCATCGGCAGAAGCAGAGACCTGTTAACCTTCACATTGAGCCTCTAATGAAGAAAGAGCTAAATAAGCTAATAGAGGCAAGCATTATATTCCCTATCAAGCACTCAAACTGGGTTGCTAACTTGGTTCCGGTCAGGAAGAAGAGCGGAGAAATCAGGTTGTGTGTGGACTTCTGAGACCTCAATAGGGCCTCTCTCAAGGATCATTAGCCACTCCCTTCCATGGAGCAAATATTGCAGGTTGTAGCCGGTTCAGAAAGGTTTTCATTGCTAGATGGATATTCAGGCTATAATCAGGTGATGGTGAAAGAAGATGACCAGTTCAAGACGGCTTTCACCACCAAATGGGGAACCTATGCTTACAAGAAGATGCCATTTGGGCTGTCCAACGCTGGTGCTACCTTTCAAAGGGCAATGGACATGGCATTCAAAGGCTTGATCAACAAGATAGTGCTGATATACCTTGATGACATCACTGTATTCTCCAAAAATGCAGTGGATCACCTTTTTCATCTGAGGCAGGTATTTCAGAGGTGTAGAAAGTTCGGAGTATCATTGAATCCCAAAAAATGCATATTCCTGGCTCACGAGGGGAAACTTCTAGGCCATATTGTCTCCAAAGAGGGACTGGCAATTGATCCAGAGAGGGTTGAAGCCATAAGAGCACTACCACTGCCAAGTCACAAGAAGGCTCTTCAAAGCTTCTTGGGGAGGATCATTTTTTTCCGCAGGTTTATCCCAGATTTTGCAGCCCTTGTCAAGCCCATCACCAAAATGTTAAAGAAGAGCGTGGCTTTTAAGTGGACAGCAGAAGGCAAGGAGAGTTTTGAGGCAATCAAAGAAGCTATCTCTCAAGCACCAACTCTCATTAACCCAGACTTCTCCAATGATTTCATCCTCTATGCATTTGGAGGTGATGACACTATTTCTGCCATTCTAGTACAGCAGAACAAAGATAATGATGAGCAGCCGATTGCCTTTTTCAGCCAGAGCCTAGATGATTGCGAGGTGAGGTACTCTTTATTGAAAAGCATGTACTTACAGTAATCAGAAGCTTGAAGAAATTCAAGCATTTAGTCTCAAACAACAAGGTCCAGTTGCTGGTCTCACATGCTGGAGTTAAGGACTTCCTCCTCAACAAGGATTTGAATGAGAAAAGGGCAGGTTGGATCACCCGTGTCATGGAATATGACATTGATATTAAGATCACCAAGCTGGTAAGAGGGAAAGGACTGTGTGAGCAGCTGGTTTTGGGGAAGCAAAAGGAAGTATGCAACGAAGAAGAGGCTGTTTTGACAATCCAGGACAGCCATGAGCCAAGTGGCAATCAAGAAGAAGACAATGCTTCCCCCACTCCTTGCTGGACCCAAGATATTATGCACTTCCTAGGCACAGGCCTATGCCCTCTGGAGATGAACAAGACCCAAAGGAGACACTTCAAGTTGCAGGCTGTTCCGTATGCCATTGCTGATGGAGTTTTGTTCAAAAAAGATGTGAATGGAGTGCTGCTGAGATGCATTAGCACATGTCAGATTCAAAGGGTGTTGGAAGAGTTTCATGATGGACCAGCTGGTGGTCATTTTGCACCAAGAGTGACAGCTCTAAAAATCATGAAGGCTGGTTATTATTGGCCTAAAATCTTCAGTGATTGCTATGCATGGATCAAGAGGTGTAAGAACTGTGCATTCTTTCACAGGAAAAGAGAAGTTTGCTGCCCTTCCATTGCATCCAATCTCAGTTGACCAGCCATTCATGCAATGGGGTTTGGACTTCATTGGAGTCATTAACCCCAATTCAAGCCAAGGGCATAAATGGATTTTGACAGCCACCGACTACTTCACCAAATGGACAGAAGCAGTAGCACTCAAAGAGGCAAATGAGTCTAGCATCTTAAACTTTTAAGAGGGAATAACAACCAGATTTGGTGTACCTGCCACAAATAATCTCTAATAATGCATTGGCATTCATTGGATCTAAGGTGACTGAGTGGGCTGTCAAGAATGGTATTTACCTAAGCACTTCATCGAACTATTACCCTCAGGGTAATGGCCAGGCCGAGTCTACAAACAGGAACTTGTTGAAGATCATTAGGAGGACTCTTGATGAGAATCAGAGGTCTTGGCATACCAAACTGAAATCAACCTTATGGGCTGATAGGATAACTCCCAAAAGATCCACAGGTAACTCTCCATTCAGGCTTGTCTATGGAAGAGAGGCAATCTTGCCCATGTCACTTGAGTTGCCAACATTGGAACTCATGAAGCAGCTGGAGTTACTTGAATTTGAGCCCATGGAGGTGAGATATGCAGAGTTGATGGAGCTGCAAGAGATTAGAAATCAGGCATCCCAAGCAATGGAAAAGGATCAAGCTTTGATCAAGAAGACCTTTGATAGAAAGGCCAAGGATAGATCTTTTCAAGTTAGAGATCTAGTGTTGAAATGGGATGTGGACAAAGCAAAACCAGGAAGGCATTCAAAATTTGATGCCATTTGGAGTGGCCCATACGTGGTCACAAAGTGCAAGAACAACAATGCTTTCCAATTAGCTTCACTGGAGGGTGAAGAACTGCAGATTCCAGTCAATGGAATCTATCTCAAGCGTTGCTTCTAGAGGGAAGTTCACTACCCTTGTAAATGTTAGATTAGATTTTCTTTCCTCCAAGTGCTTGTGCACATTGTTTTGATGTAGGTTAGTCTTGCTTTCCCTAAGTGCTTTGGCACAGCTTGCTGTCCATGGAGATGTTTAGCAATCCTTGCTTTCATCGGGTAACATTCCATCTTCCTCTTTGCAAATTCTGAGTCAGTTAGGGTCCTAAACAGAATATTCGATGACTCCATGCCCAATGGACTGCTTCAGGCAACTAGTCTTTTCATCTAGCAGACAGATGACCCCGCTGAGTCGCCAAATTGTTATCCAATTTCACCCCCCCCAGGGTTGAATTGATAACATACATCAGGATTCTCAAGTCCCAGGCAAATTGATTAATCCAGGGCAAAAATCATGTTTCTAGGGTCCCTTCAGAAATTTTTTTTAACTCTCCTGTCCAGTTTGAAAAGTACAAGCTCTGAGAAAATGCGAAAAGTTGCAGAAAATAAGCTTGGGCCAGAAAAAATTGTGAAAATCGGCTAAGTCCTAGTCCCCGGGACAGTCGGGACATTTGGGACGAAAAGGCGCGGATCGGCCGAAAAGCCTACAGGCGGCCCAAACAACAAAGGGACATCTGGGGAAAATGCACGTGAAATGCCCGAATCGGCCGAAAGAAAGAAAATTTGTCCAAGTCCTTTATCGGGAGCAAGCGGGACAAGAGTACGCGAAGGACCCGAACCGGCCGGTTCGGCCGGAACGGGAAACTTTCGCACAGGGACATCTGGGCCGTGAGTGCGCGAAGGACGCGAACCGGCCGGTTCGCCCGAAACAGAGAACTGTAGCACTGGGACAGTCGGACCAGAAGGACACGCAGGGCGCGAGAAGCCGACCCAGCTGGAGAGATAAGAAAATCGACCAACTGCTTTAGTACATGTGGGACAAAGGAACGCGAACCGGCCGAATCAGACGAACCGGAAGAATTTGTCCCAGACATCTGGGACATTTGGGACAGATGGACGCGAAGGACACGAACCAGCCGGTTCGGCTGAAACAAGAAACTTCAGCACTGGGACATCCGGGACAAAAGGACGCGGTGGACGCGAAAATCCGGCAGGCCTGTGGACGAATCACAGTATGACACGTGTCGCCAAGGAAAAAGGTCCAAAAAGTCAAAGGGGCAAGGTTTGAAGCGTTGGCCCGAGCCAATTAGTACAGGACACGTGTCCAATGGAGCAGAGAAGTGCGGAGCCAGGGAAAGATTTGGGAAATTTGGCCAAGTTCAGTCAAAGAGCTAAAAGCGAAAGTCTACTCCGCGCCCCGTGTCGACCAATCAATGCATGCCACGTGTCCCAAGTGGCGAGGGCGCGGAGGAAAAGTAAAAAATGTTCCGAATCATCAAAAAGTCAAAGTTTTCAAGGAAAACCCACGGGACAGGTTAGATGAGAGAATAACATATCCAATCAGCACGTGCCACGTGTCATCCAGGTGGCAGAGCGTGGGAAGAAATTTAAAAATCCGTTTTCGCCTGTTTTGTGCCCTAGATCTTTAGATCTCCATATCTTTTGATCCAGAGCTCGGATTGGCACGTTCTTTATATCAACGGAAAGCTTGTGAAATTCTCTACATGATTCTGGGGTTAATCTTGAGTTTTGGTGCAGTCTGGAGGGAGAAAATCGAGAAACGGCTCTGACGCATGTTCATGGCCAGAAGTGACATTCCAGCGACCAGATTTAATGTAGAATGGGTAGCCTTCTCCTGTATTTCGGTCAAAATGACAGGGTATGGGTTTGTAAGGTCCCCCCATGCCGTTTTAATGCATCTGCAGTCAAGGAGGGATGGTCTCCCATGTTTTGTATGTTTTTTGTCCCCTGGGCTCGACCCTTGCACTGTAAAAGCCAGATTTGGCTCATTACCAAATGGGGAACATTTCTTTGGATAGCAAGCTTCTTCTTTCACCTGTAACAAGTGATTTTTGCAAGTATCAGACCTCTTCTAAAATGGTAACAGGTTTTCTGCCTTTTTGATGTTGTAATACAAGGATTTTGACAGTGAAAATGACAATACAGGCTCTGTGATCAGTTTTCAGTCCTTTGTTTGTGTTGCTTGTTTCATTTCAGACCTCTAATTACATCTTATCAGCTTGTGCATGATGTTTTATGTTGCATTTTTATGATCTGTGTCTATCTGCAGAACAAGAAGTGTTCACCACTCCTCCTTTGGTGTATCACCTGTTAGTTTAGTTTCATTTTTTGCACTTTCTATCTCTGTCTCCTTGGATTTTAGAGTAGGATTAGGTTTCAAACCTCTGTAGTTTTGCAAAATATAGATCTAAATCAGAGGAGTTTGAGGAACCAACCTCTAATCTGGAGATTCCTCTCTCAGTTTCACAAGTCCCCACACTTGGAGAGAGGTTTCCATGTTGTGCAATCACACTGGATGCTAGAGTGATCAACCTAGAAGCCTGATCTGCATCCAAGGGTGCTGTGAGCCTGCAACAACAATTACCTGTAATAGTCATACAACTTTTTACCTTAGTGGAAGAGGACCGCGTCGGTGAACAACGATCAGCACGTGTCCAGGAGGTCTTCTGGCCACAAGTGCGGGTGCTCTTCTCCTAAGATCTTCGATGTTGATTTCTTTGTCAATGGCTCTATCAACAACCACAAATTGCTGTAAGCTTTCACGGTTTTCCCAAGCTACTGTTCGAAGGTTGGCAGCAATGTCTCCTTGGAAATCTTCGTTGGGCACAAGATTCGGTTGAAGAACTGGAGCTTGTGCAAAGGGGATAGTCATAAAGATTTAACCAAGCATTGGTTAACGATTCCTAAATCCCCAGCGGAGTCGCCAAAAACTGTTAGCATATGGATTTGCACGCATGCAAACGACATGCAACAATGTGGGAACGAAGTCCCTCCTCAATGAAGGTGAGGCTGCCCTTATTGAAAACCAAAACTGTATTTACATCTGTACATTCAAAATTGTATGTGGGGTCATCCTGAAATCTGTGACTACCCTATCCGAAATTTTTTCGTACTTTTAAAATAATGGGTCGTTTTGTATTTTTATTGCCTGAAAGTTCTTGTATTGCGTCAAGATATTCCCAAAGAGCCATATTAGCCATTTTCGCCAAATACCCAGATGCCCAAAATTGTTATATTTTGTCGTCGGGATTTGTCTGCGAGAAATTTGTATTTAATTATTTTGAGCCCCGTTTGAGGCAATTTGCGCTCCGATTTAACCCTATTGTGATCGCACATATCATTACTCCTATATACCAGAAGGGTTTTAACTTGGAATAAGTTCTGGGCTTTATTTGTGACTTTTGGCAATTTTTTGTGTTTTTGTGTTTTCCCGTTTCGTTTTCTGTGAAATTTCTCTAGATCAATTCCTTTGCCGGTTTGGCCTGATTCTTGGCCTGGAGTAACTGGGGAACATATACGCACGTTATGCCAGAAGGAAGTCGCCATCGGAGGTCCGGTTCACTGGGAAAAGACGAAGTCGCGCACCAAAAAGCCTCTTCTGGGCTGGCCGCATTTTTGGAAAACAAAGAATTAGAGTTGTAATGGGAAAATTAGAAGCAGCAGGCAGGTGGGAATTTATTGCCTGCCTTGCAGGGTACTTTTTCCCATGATAGAAAAGTCACTTAAGTTGCAGTGGGAAAATTAGAGGCAGCAGGCAGGCGGGAATTTATTGCCTGCCTTGCAGGGTAAAAATTCCCATTGTGGAATAAAAAAAAAGTCACTTAAGTGAATCATGGGATTTTATTGCCTGCCTTGCAGGGTAAATAATCCCATTATGAAAAACAAGTGACTTAAGTGAATCATGGGATTTTCGGGGCTGCCATGCAGGGTAAAGAATCCCATTGTCATAAATTCTTAAAAATAGAATTCTCTTTGGCCAAAAAGTGCGCCCCCTTTGGAAAAGTAAAGGCAGCCTTTAAAGTGATTAAATTAATTAATTTCTCTTCTAATTTTGGTGCCCAGGCATGGAAGAAAGTCAACAAAAGCAAAGGGGAATAAAAGAGGTTGAAATAGATTGTCTAAAATTAAATAAATTAATTTATTTAAAGGCAGCCCCCTCTTGTGAAAAAGTGCGCTCCTTTTGGGAAGGATTTAATGCTTTTTGAAGCATTAATTGATTAAATTAAATTCTATTTTCAGTGGCTAAGGTTAAAGCACACTGTGAAAGCTTAAGTGAAGTGAAGAGTGGATGATTAAATTGATTAAATTTAATTTAATGGATGGCTGTCCTTAAACATGCAATTTTAGCACACCAGTTAAAGAGAAGAGCATGATTTTTAATTAATTAATTGCCAGGAATAGGAAGGGCAATTATTAATTATAGAATTATGAGGGTTATATAAGCATGGGCTGCCATAAGGGTGAATTAATTAATTCACAGGTGAAGAAGTGCAGCCCAGAGGAAAAGTGCGCCCCATATTGAAGAGGTTTTTGCTCAAAAGAAGATCAAATCAATGCTAAAAGCTTCCAATTTTGGCGCATGCATTGAAGGAGGTTGATTTGTGTTTGCATAATTGTTTGCATAAGTGATACAGGTGCTCAGGTGAAGTTGGAAAAATTCATGCTCACTTTGCATGCAAATAAAACATCAATTTTTGGGGCAGCAAGCTTGAATAGTGCAGATTTTTATTATTAAAATTCACTGTTCATGTTCCGGTTGCCATCTTTGTCTGAATTACTTGCAGGAATTCATTACAAGTGCTTTACAAAAGAAAAGGAGCTTTAATCAATGTCCAATACATTGAATATATCCTCCGAATCTGAAGAATTATCCAGATCTGCACCAGTTTTGAAGAAATCCGGCCAAATAAGAAGAAAAAGAATTATTCAGACAAAGATAGACAAAGCCATGGCAAAGAGGGACGAAAAAGAAAGCACAACGGAGTCATGCATCACTTCCAAATTTGCAGACATAGGAGACACAGATCTAGGTCCGGAACCTCTTTCCGAATTGATTGATAGATCCAGAGCGGGAAAGACTTCACTCATGCGTGCAGTTAAAAGCAGTGGAATTATTCGAGCTGCAGCCTTTCCATACACAGCCCAGTTGCCAGAGTTTGTTATGGAGTGCGCTAGATCTTACCATCCTTCATCCAGATCAGTGCGAGACGCTACGGGGAAAACAATAATTCGGCTGGACGCAGAGTTCATCAATTATTGTTTGAAAATTCCGACGCGAAAAGTAGTGACTTCCATTAGCATTCAGAATGCCAACAGCAGGTGGGAGAAGCATAGAGTTGACTGCGTGAACATAATGAACAACAGATACATGAAGAAGTCCAGATCTCCTTCTAAGTTCCCAAGAACTCTTCCGCGGTCCAATCTCGTGCAGGAGGTTGATGATATTGTCAAATTGTTATGCAGGATTAATGGCGAGGCGAATGCTCACACTTTCCGTACATGGATGTATGCTTTCATCAGGACCATTGAAGTCAACAAGGTTGATTCCATAATCAATTGGTCGGAAATCATTAGCGACAACATTGGTGAGCAACTCCGGAACGTGAAGCGTACTTTCAGCTTCAAAATGACTTCCTACTTGGTGTACGCTGCAGCTTCACAAGGCATCTTCTCCAAACTGGATAGATGTGGCGTTCTTTCTAAGGACCCCATTTTCGAGTGCTACCCACAGCTTACTGTACCTGCGTGCGAGAAAGATTTCAAAGTGGTCAATGATGAATTCTTCTACGAGTTCATTTGCAAGCTAGACAAGGACCTAAAGGCCAATAGGGTGAGCAGGGAAGCGTGGGAAGTTGTATCCAAAATTGGCAGTCTATTCATTCAGTTTGCAGATTTCACATACCTCAGGGTTACTGGCTTTTCTGGAGAACCGGTTAAGCTGCCCAGATATCCGAATGATAGATTGATCACCATGGAGCTGAGCAGACAACTTGTGGAGATACACGACCTTCAGTTGAAACGGCACAAGTCTATAGGCTTCTTCCCGATCACTGTGGGACATTATAGCTGCCAGAGCATTCATAGAGCTCGAGGGATGGAGACGGAGATGTTATCCGAGTATGAGCAAGAGTTCTTCCCTGCACGGCTGAACTTCGATCCATTTGGAGTAGCCAGGAAGACAATCTCCCAGGAGTACGCACATGTGCCTTCATTAGAGGATTTTTAGATGAAGTGCAAAAGTGAGTACGAGGTTAGAAAGAGGGATTTCAACATGCTATCAGCACGGCAAGTGTTCGACTTTGGACTAGCACGGATACCTGCGAATCTTAAAGATGATGGGAATGTGTTACTTGACACTTACCATCAAATGGGAGGAGATAGAGCCGTACTTTAGGATAACGTAGGGGGCTGCCATACAATTGAAGAAAGGTCTGGCGCTGTTTTGGTGAATACTTCAAACTGGTTGCTGATGAAAGGATATTGCCTTGATGAAGCATTGATGAATCAAGTCACGGGCAACTTCGGTGCAGGAGATTCCCTCAAGAGGAAGCACGGAGGAGAAAGCAGCAGAAGGTCCGAGAAGTTGAAAGTGCACAGAAGATCTCAATCAAAGGAGAAGATCACTTCCACGGCTATGACTTTAGTTCTGGCTTCTCCAGCATCTACTACTTCACCAACTGTTGCACCTCAGCAGGACACTTCCATGCCTCCACTGAATCCGACGACATTTATCTTCTCTCCTCAGCCACTCCGTTCAGCACCTATTCCAGAAGAGACGTTGAAGCTGCAGATGGCGGAGTTCGAAAGAGCTTTGTCCTTGGATGATTCAGAAGATGGCAGCCATAACACTGTAGCACTTTCTGATGGAGAGGAAACAGAGCGGGAGATAGTAGTGCACTCAGTGACTTCTCATTCTCCGAGAAGTAACTTCTCAGAATGGTTGGCTTCGCAGTTGGTTCCAGAAGTGAGAGTGGAGATGAACTTGGAAGAACACGACTTGCAGCTACTCCAGAGTCTAGGCGGAAAAGACAGAAGGCCTAAAGTTGCTAAGGTAACTTCAAGGTTGATCATCAAGGAGTCGGGGCAGAAGTTTGTTGAGATGTCAGTTCCGGCGGAAGGAAAGAAGGAGGATGAGCTCACGGCAGAAGATGTAACAGTAACTAGAGTACCCCTCGGTCAAGCCACCACAGAAGGATTGAAGTAGGATACACAGACATTGATAGATGCTCTATTCCTTAGGCTTGACAGAGAAAAGGTGGAGAAAGACGAGCTTCAGAAGCAAGTATCTCAATTGTGTGAGATCATAGCCAAGGTTGCTAAACCTTCCATTCAGCCCATTTCAGAGCAGGTGAGTGATCAGCTTATGCAAGAGATGGAGGAGGCAAGCAATCCGGTGAAAGCTATTAACGAATGGAAGAATCTGATTATTCGTCAAGCTTCTGTGTAACTTGGAGAGGTGCCAGCCCGCCTGAAGGTTATGAATGATGCAGCAAATCACCTAAAGCAACTGGTGACGAGCATAGTAGACATGAACACAGTTGCTGAGAGTAACCTCAGTACTTTGGCCGAAATCAACCAGCTGCCGAGAGATGTATTGGTTGCAGAGCAGATTGTACCGGATGGATCAGTTGAGAAGGGGAAGCAGCTGGAGTTTACAATATCTTTCCGTTTGGAGATTTGCAGAGTTTTGCTGAAGAGGATGCAGGCACTTGAGAGTAAGACATTGTCCTTACCAGATAGTATTATTTCTTTCACTGAAGAGGAAGTGGTCGGAGATGTTCCTTCATACATACGGATTGTTTCGACCAAAGTGTCTAATTCCTTGGAAGGGTCTCTTCTGATGGTACAAAAGAGAATTGATAAAGCAAGTAAACCTTTCATGATGAATTCCATTAGTAGACTGGTGGCACTGTAGGCGGATATTGCGAGGTTCGGGCCGAGCTTGGGAGATGTGGAAGTGTGCATCAAGCTGTTGAATGAAGGATTGCTGCAGTTCAGGACAGAAAAAGAAGCAGTGGCTAAAATGGATGGGAAGATGTTGAATCACATGTTCGACAAGTATATCCAATATCAGAACAAAAAAAAGGCATAAATGTTACAACTGGCTTGACTTCTTCTATTCTTTCTTCTATTTTCCACGTTCCTGGATAAAATTGTAAGACTTTAAAGTTATTGGTTTTGAAACCATTACTTAAAGTCATGTGGAACAATTCTATTAGTTAAGTGATACATGTGTCACTTAAGGAGAAGTTAGTGGAGGATGATTGCCAAATGTCATCTTTACTTGTTTGTGTTTCAGTTCAGTTAGGTTTCCCATTTGTCCTTTCCCTTCTACATTCTATAAGTAGGAGAAGAACCTCCGGGTTAATAATCAGAATTTGTAAGCAGCAACCTTGTGTTCTAGACTTTGTGTTGAAACCCTTGAGAACCACTTGAAGCAAAGGAATATATAGAAGCAGATTTCCAGAGAACTTTGTGTCACGGTGTATTGTGTTTCTTACTTTTTATCTTAGATCTTTAAATAGACTGTGTTATTTCAGATCTAGATCTAGAGCTATCTCTGCTTAGAATTTTGTGTTTATATCTATTGGTTTCTTCTATGTGCAGGCAATGCTATCTATTGATTGGGATGCACATCTTCCCCATTTCTTCTCTATGTTTATATAATTCCTTTCTTCTATAAATATTTCATTTCTTAAAACAGTTGCTTACTTGCTGCAGAACTGTTCAGTTATGGTTCATGAACTGAGTAGTTAAAGTAAAACCCCATTTAGATATTAGCATACTTTAATTGACAAATCTAACACGGGAGCCTCACCGGTAAATGAGGGAGATTTATCTCATGACTGCCTAGGCTTTGTGCTATGCAGAAAATCTAGCCAACAAATCTTTATATCATTAAGGGTTTCCCGTTTTTTTTCACCTAATCGTTGTTCCACACTTCTAGCATATTCATCAATATCAAGGGTCTTTAGCAGATGTGGATGACTTTTGACATGTTCAATTGCCATTTCTTGTTCTTCATCCATGTCATCTATATCCTTCCCCACATCTTCACAACAGACATCTTCAGCCATTTTTTGGCTAGCTCATATGATTCCAGATGAATTCTAGTGTCATCTAATGGATCCATGACATGGTTGCCAGGGACAGCTTGTCCAATCCCTCTAACCCTCAAGAAACCAGCAGCATTTATGAACACAAGCCGCTTCATTGCTCCTAGAGTGGTCAACAATTCTCTACGACTAAAAACCCACCCAGCCCTTAAAATAGCCCTCTGAATGGAAGCAGCTTTTCTAGGCCCAAGGCCTGCTACAAATTGCAAAGGAGCTAACATCCATTCATGGAATGCTGCCAGGTTTATGTCAATTCCAACTTGGTTCGTCAATGTGATCATCACCTGCTCAACAGCTTCATATCTATCATCCTTAGAAAGGAAATGCTCCAGCAAATGAAGCTTCAAGGATAATATTTCTCTGTGAGGACCACATAATGTTGCGACCATGGCCACTGGGTTTTGAAGATACCGACCAAGAGCCACAGCACATCGCACAATGCCTGGCATTCAGATGAATTATAACCATGTCAAGGTTAATTTCTCCAGCATACCTCCCTATGTTGGTAACTGATCCCAGGAGATGCGAGAATTTTCATAAAGGCGCAGAAGAAATTCATCTGCATAAACAACATTTAACGAATCCAATCCCTTTGCCACATCATGTGTATGTTCCGCCATCATCTTACTTATAGCCTCACAGATGTCATCTTTCAAGTATTTACCTGTGAACAAGCTTCCTCCAGCTGATGCGTGGCCCGTGATGCCTAGAGAATTCCTAGCGAAGGCATGGGAATTTCTTCTAATTGTGTGAGCTATTATTTCCTTGCATGCGTGAACAACTGCTCATTAAAATGCGTTTTGGACTGTTTCTTGGCTTTAGCGTGGCTTTCTGGATTTAATTTGTTTTCAAACCTCCTAGATTGTCCTCCTTTCTCCTGGCGTGGTGGTCTCCTTCAGGTTGGGCGCGGCTTCTTGCTTTCCTTTGCCCAATGCGCAGCTTTTGGTGTGTAAGAAAAAAACCAAACAAATTTTTTTTTTAGGACAGTTTCCTCTTTTATGCCTGGCACCTCTTTTACTGGCTGCGGCTTTTTGAGCTTTTAATTTGCTTTGAGTGCTCTTTCTGCCTTGACATGCGTGGGAAGCTATTTGATCTAGGTTGTTCCTTCTCTCTACAGACAAATGCGTGGAAGATTGTTGGATGTGACAAAGATTGTTGGATGTGACAAAATATTATGTCCTTCAAAAGAAATAAGAAGCAAAGCTTCGCATGACTTTTTCCAACGGGTTTGACGGAGGAAGTTAAGGGGATTAATCCAACTTCCTCTCTTCCCGGTTAGTGGGCTTAACTGCAACGGGGAAATGGGGAAAGCAACGGAAAATTGCCAACGGGAATGGCAATGTGGGTTGGCAATCCCTATTAAAATTCCCCATGTGAGAAATTGGGGAATTTCATGCCCATTAGCCAATCCATGATTTGGCAATTGGTGGAGAAAATCCGACGTGCGGGAAATGTTGTTGCAGGCTCACAGCACCCCTGGATGCAGATCAGGCTTCTAGGGTGATCACTCTAGCATCCAATGTGATTGCACAACATGGAAACCTCTCTCCAAGCGTGGGGACTTGTAAAACGAGAGAGGAATCTCCAGATTAGAGGCTGGTTCCTCAAACTCCTCTGATTTAGATCTAAATTTTGCAAAACTACAGAGGTTCAGATCCTAATCCTACTCTAACTACAAGGAGACACGGATAGAAATGCAAAAATGAAACTAAACTAACAGGTGATACACCAAAGGAGGAGTGGTGAACACTTCTTCTGCAGATAGACACAGATAAAAAAAATGCAACATAAAACATCATGCACAGACTGATAAGATGTAATCAGAGGTCTGAAATGAAACAAGCAACACAAACAGAGGACTGAAAACTGATCACAGAGCTTGTATTGTCATTTCCATTGTCAAAATCCTTGTATTACAACATCAAAAAGGCAGCAAACCTGTTACCATTTTAGAAGAGGTCTGATACTTGCACAAATCACTTGTTACAGGTGAAAGAAGCTTGCTATCCAAAGAAATGTTCCCCCCTTAGAAATGAGCCAAATCTGGCTTTTACATTGCATGGGTCGAGCACAGGGGACAGAAAATGTACAAAACATGGGAGCCCATCCCTCCTTGACTACAGATGCATTAAAACGGCATGGGGGACCTTACAAACCCATACCCTGTCATTTTGACCGGATTACAGGAGAATGCGACCCATTTTGCATTAAATCTGGTCGCTGAAATGTCACTTCTGGGCATGAACAAGCGTCAGAGCCGTTTCTCGATTTTCTCTCTCCAAACTGCACCAAAACTTGAGATTAACCCCAGAATCATGTAGAGAATTTCACAAGCTTTCCGTTGATATAAATAACGTGCCAATCCGAGCTCTGGATCAAAAGATATGGAGATCTGAAGATCTAGGGCACAAAACAGGCAAAAACGGATTTTTAAATTTCTTCCCGTGCTCTGCCACCTAGATGACACATGGCATGATCTTGTTGGAGGACAGGGCGCGGGGTCTTACTTCACTTTTAGCCCTTTTTGGCGGACTCGGCCAAATTCTCTAACTTCTCCCCGAGCTCCGCACTTCCCTGCTTCATTGGACACGTGTCCAATTCCTGTTGGCTCGGGCTGCCCCTTCAAAACTCGCCTTTTAACTTTTGGACTTTTCCCTTGTGACACATGTCATCTCTTGGTTGGTCTGCGGGTCTGCTAGCTCTTTCGCGTCCACCACGTCGTTTTGTCCCGGATGTCCCACTTTTCCTTGTGCTGAAGTTTCTTGTTTCGGTCGAACCGGCCGGTTCGCGTCCATTTGTCCCAAATGTCCCGGTGCTTCGCGGGACAAATTCTTCCGGTTCGCCCGATCCGGCCGATTCGCGTCTTTACGGCCCAAATGTTCCGAACGTTTGGTGCAAAAGTTCTCCTTTTCAGCCGATTCGGGCGGTTCGCGTACTCACAGTCCGAATGCCCCAAGCTGTTAGTCGATTTTCTTCTCTTTCGGCTGAACCGGCTTTCCGCATCCCACGCGTCCTTCTGGTCCGACTGTCCCGGTGCTACAATTCCCCGTTCCGGCCGAACCGGCCGGTTCGCGTCCTTCGCGTACCTTCGTCCCATATGTCCCTTTGCTGTTTGGGCCGCCTGTAGGCTTTTCGGCCGATCCGCGCCTTGGCGTCCCAAATGTCCCACTTGTCCTAGGACAAGGACTTAGCCGATTTTCACATTTTTTTCTGGCCGAAGCTTATTTTCTGTAACTTTTTCGCATTTTCTCAGAGCTTGCTCTGTTCGACCTGGACAGGAGAGTTAGAAAACTTTCTGAAGGGACCCTAGAAACATGATTTTTTCCCTGGATCAATCAATTTGCCTGGGACTTGAGAATCCTGATGTATGTTATCATTTCAACCCTGGGGGGTGAAATTGGATAACAATTTGGCGACTTAGCGGGGTCATCTGCCTGCTAGATGAAAAGACCAGTTGCCTGAAGCAGTCCATTGGGCATGGAGTCATCGAATATTTTGTTTAGGACCCTAACTGACTCAGAATGTGCAAGGAGGAAGATGTAATGTTACCTGATGAAAGCAAGGACTGCAAAATCTCTGCATGGACAAGCTGTGCCAAAGCACTTAGGGAAAACAAGGCTAACCTACAGCAAAACAATGTGCACAAGCACTTGGAGAAAAGAAAATCTAATCTAATATTTACAGAGGTAGTGAACTTCCCTCTTAGAAGCAGCGCTTAAGATAGATTCCATTGACTGGAATCTGCAGTTCTTCACCCTCCAGTGAGGCCAATTGGAAAGCATTGCTGTTCTTGCACTTTGTGACCACGTATGGGCCACTCCAAATGGCATCAAATTTTGAATGCCTTCCCGGTTTTGCTCTGTCCACATCCCATTTCAACACTAGATCTCCAACTTGAAAAGATCTATCTTTGGCCTTCCTATCAAAGGTCTTCTTGATCAAAGCTTGATCCTTTTCCATTGCTTGGGATGCTTGATTTCTGATCTCTTGCAGCTCCATCAACTCTGCATACCTCACCTCCATGGGATCAAATTCAAGTAACTCCAGCTGCTTCATGAGTTCCAATGTTGGCAACTCAAGTGACATGGGCAAGATTGCCTCTCTTCCATAGACAAGCCTGAATGGAGAGTTACCTGTGGATCTTTTGGGAGTTACCCTATCAGCCCATAAGGCTGATTTCAGTTTGGTATGCCAAGACCTCTGATTCTCATCAAGAGTCCTCCTAATGATCTTCAACAAGTTCTTGTTTGTAGACTCGGCCTGGCCATTACCTTGAGGGTAATAGTTCGATGAAGTGCTTAGGTAAATACCGTTCTTGACAACCCACTCAGTCACCTTGGATCCAATGAATGCCAATGCATTATCAGAGATTATTGTAGCAGGTTCACCAAATTTGGTTGTTATTCCCTCATAAAAGTCTAAGATGCTAGACTCATTTGCCTCTTTGAGTGCTACTGCTTCTGTCCATTTGGTGAAGTAGTTTGTGGCTGTCAAAATCCATTTATGCCCTTGGATTGAATTGGGATTAATGACTCTAATGAAGTCCAAACCCCATTGCATGAATGGCTGGTCAACTGAGATCGGATGCAATGGAAGGGCAGCAAGTCTTTCTTTTCCTATAAAGAATGCACAATTCTTACACCTCTTGATCCATGCATAGCAATCACTGAAAATTTTAGGCCAATAATAACCAGCCTTCATGATTTTTAGAGCTGTCACTCTTGGTGCAAAATGGCCACCAGCTGGTCCACCATGAAACTCTTCCAACCCCCTTTGAATCTGACCTGTGCTAATGCATCTCAGCAGCACTCCATTCACGTCTTTCCTGAACAAAACTCCAACAATGGCATACGGAACAGCCTACAACCTGAAGTGTCTCCTTTGGGTCTTGTTCATCTCTGGAGGGCATAGGCCTGTACTTAGGAAGTGTATAATACCTTGGGTCCAGCAAGGAGTGGGGGAAGCATTGTCTTTCTCTTGATTGCCACTTGGCTCATGGCTGTCCTGGACTATCAAAACAACTTCTTCTTCGTTGCATACTTCCTTTTGCTTCCCCAAAACCAGCTGCTCACACAGTCCTTTCCCTCTTACCAGTTTGGTGATTTTGATATCAATGTCATATTCCATGACACAGGTGATCCAACCTGCCCTTTTCTCATTCAAATCCTTGTTGAGGAGGAAGTCTTTAACTCCAGCATGTGAGACCAGCAATTGGACCTTGTTGTTCGAGATTAAATGCTTGAATTTCTTCAAGCTTCTAATTACTGCAAGCACATGCCTCTCAATAAAAGAGTACCTTACCTCACAGTCATCTAGGCTCTGGCTGAAGAAGGCAATTGGTTGCTCATCATTATCTTTGTTCTGCTGTACTAGAATGGCAGAAATAGTGTCATCGCCTCCAAATGCATAGAGGATGAAATCCTTGGAGAAGTCTGGGTTGATGAGAGTTGGTGCTTGAGAGATAGCTTTTTTGATAGCTTCGAAGCTCTCCTTGCCTTCTGCTGTCCACTTAAAAGCCATGCTCTTCTTTAACATCTTGGTGATGGGCTTGACAAGGGCTGCAAAATCTGGGATAAACCTGCGGACAAAATTTATCCTTCCCAAGAAGCTTTGAAGAGCCTTCTTGTGACTTGGCAATGGTAGCGCTCTTATGGCTTCAACCCTCTCTGGATCAATTGTCAGTCCCTCTTTCGAGGCAATATGGCCTAAAAGTTTTCTTTCATGTGCAAGAAAGATGCACTTCTTGGGGTTCAAAGACACTCCGAACTTTCTACACCTCTGAAACACTTGCCTGAGGTGAAAGAGATGGTCTGCTGCATTATTTGAGAAGACAGTGATATCATCTAGATATATCAGCAATATCTTGTTGATCAAGCCTTTGAATGCCATGTCCATTGCCCTTTGAAAGGTAGCACCAGCGTTGGACAGCCCAAATGGCATCTTCTTGTAAGCATATGTGCCCCATTTAGTTGTGAAGGCTGTCTTGAATTGGTCTTCTTCTTTCACCATCACCTGATTATACCCTGAGTAGCCATCTAGGAGAGAGAATCTCTCTGAACCGGATACTACTTGCAATATTTGTTCCATTGAAGGAAGCGGGTAATGATCTTTTAGAGAGGCCCTATTGAGGTCTCGGAAGTCCACATACAACCTGATTTCTCCGCTTTTCTTCCTGACCGGAACCAAGTTAGCAACCCAGCTTGAGTGCTTGATCGGGAATATAATGCTTGCCTCTATTAGCTTATTTAGCTCTTTCTTCACTAGAGGCTCAATGTGAGGGTTAACGGGTCTCTGCTTCTGCCTGATGGGCTTAGCATCTGGATCCAATTCTATGGTATGTTGTGCCAAATTCGGATTGAATCCTCTCAAGTCTTCATAGCTCCAAGCGAAGATATCTGGAAATTCTTGGCAAAGCTGTATGAAATCTGATTTCTCCTGCTTAGTGGCCACTTTACCAATTTGAAGTGTTTTGCCTTCCCCAACCGGAATTGGCTCTGAATCTTCTCTCTTGACCTGTATGTTAGCCTTTTCCTTACGGAACTGGTCGTTAGGGTTGAAGATAGACTCCAACGTTACTAAACCTTTGTGAAGCTTGTTCGTCCGCAGCTGCACTACTTGATCCCCATACTGCTGCTCTAATCTGTCCTGATTCCTAGCTGAGAATTCAGCCTCTTCTTGTAAAAAATTGACGATCTGTTGATCGTTCTCAAACACCTGCCAGCTCATATTATTATCTGGAACTGCTGGCCTCACGATCACATGGATATGTGGCTTTGTTTTTTCCCTTTTTATGTTGTCAACCACATCAAATGTTGCTCCAACTGCTGCAAGCCTATCCACGGCTTCATTTTTTTTCCTCGGTATGGACACAATGTTGAAAGCTTCGAAATCCTCAATGAGGTCCCATACCCTATTCTTGTAGCTCCTCAGCAAGTCGTTCTTTGTAGCATGTTGTCCCCTAACTTGGTTGACGATTAGCTCGCTATCCCCGAACACTTGTAAATTCCTGATGCCTTTCTTCATTGCCCAGTGCAGTCCATGAATTAAGGCTTCATACTCAGCTGTGTTGTTTGAGTAAGAAAACTGAAAACGGAAGGCTAAGTAATACTTTATACCTTGCGGTGAAATGAGCGTAGCTCCTCCTCCTGCACCTTATCTACTCCTTGACCCATCAAAGAATAATTGCCATACTTCATTCTTGTCCTTATGACTTGGCTTAGTGATACTAGGAATAGGTTGATTTTCTTCGTGTATACAATAGACTCCCAGCTCAGATTCTTCTACTTCTTGATAGGGATCAAAAGCATGTATCTTGTTTGCCCATTCATCAAGAGTTAGGTCCGGGATGCTTCCAACCTTAGTGTCAGCCTCATCTGTGTTTGGATAATCTTCTTGATCAAATGCTGAACAGTTGGCATTAGATTGGCTTGGAGTATGAGGCTCAATATGAAAGTTTGCAATTGGTTTGGATCTGATTGTGACCTTAGTACCATATCTTATTCTGAACAACATGTGTGACCAATCAGCAGATAAGTAGCCTCCAATTTTGGCTGTGAAATCCCTTGATAAACAAAGGGCAAAGACTGGTGGTAAATCTATGACTGATACATCTTGTAAAACAACAACATTTGGACATGCATGCAAGGTAAGACTCAAATTTCTAATCACTCTAACTGTTGCTATTGCTGTCCCATATAGCTGCACTACCCCTTTGGATGTTGTTTCATACTAGAGCCCTAGTTGATCAGCTATTTGCTTGGGCATCACTGAGCTACTTGCCCTGGAATCAATCATGCAATTGTGTACTAGTTTATCCCCAATGATTAATGAAACATAGAAAGGAGGGGGCTTCAACATTTTACCTTGTTGTGCTCCATGACTTCCTTCAGGCTAGGCAACATTTGTGAGCACCTTGTCTTGCATCTGAACCTGTTGATTCGAAGTTGGCCAATCCTTCATGGCAGCTTGCAGCAGATCTCTTTGGCCTGGGATAGATAGGGCTTCCCACATTGATATATTGACGTTAGTCTTCTTCATCTGTTCAATGATACTGAACAGGGATGAAGTATCCTTTTGTTGTCCCTTGGTTTGCACATTCACCCCTTGCACGTGGGCAGCAACAGCTGGCATTTGAGTTGGCCTGGAGGTTGTTCTTGGCTGTCCTTGTGCACTTGAAACTGGACTTTGCTTGCCAATCATTTGTGGAGCCATGGAAGGTTGTGGATTGGATGGGGCTAATGGCCGTTCTTCACCCAAATTTCTCCTCTTTGACCTTGTGTTGGCTGCAACACCTTGAGAAACTGCCTGATTTATGCCACAGAAATCTTCTGCTTGCCATTTCACCAATGTGGTGTCATTTGGGGTTGATTGCTGTTGGAATGTTTCTTGTTGTTGACTATTTCCTTGACTGCCCTCGCCCTCCACACCAGTAGTTGTCACCATTAGTGCTTGATTGAGAGCACCATTGAAACACATGGATTGGTTATGAGGCTCATTGCATGGAAACCACCAGTCATATTCCTGAGCAATGTTGTTCTGTGTTGGCACTAATGCCTTAGAGGCAGATATGACATTTGGATTATAGGGCTGGAATGGTCTATTGGCAGGAGGCCTTGTTTGATTCACATTTGCAGCTGGATTAGGTGGTCTTTGTGGTTGGTATGGCTGCCTATTAGGCTGAGCTTGGGGTTGATAGGAAGGTCAAAAACCTTGGGCTTGCTGCCTCTTGAGAGTAACCAGCTCATTGCCTAGGTTTTGCAACTGTTTCATGACCTCTTGAAGCTCATTTGGGGCACTTGGAGATGAAGTGGAAGCTTCATTTGAACTCTGGTTTCTAGGGGTTGGAACAGGAGCCAAAGTGGGTGCTTGACTAGTGCTTGGATTTTCTAAGTTTGGATACAAGGGCATGGGAGGCCTAGGAGCCAGTTTACCAGCTTGAATAAGACAGTTTTCGGCTCTAATGGCAATGTTATAAGCCATAGGGATTGTTGTGCCTCCCATGGACTGAATTAACATAGAAATATTATAATTTAAAGCTTTGAGATAGTATAGAAAAGCACCTTCTGCTGTTGGCCCAACTACCACTAGAATCCTATTCCAAGACCTTTGAAATCTGAAGTTGAAGTCAGTCAGCTGCTCGTTGGGAGCCCTCTTCATGGTTGTCAGCTACTCCAAAAGAGACAAGTTGTCTCCCTTCTCTCCAAATTGCTCATGAAGTGCAATACACAGCTGATTCCAGTTTGTGATAGAACCAGCTGCAAGGCTCCTAAACCATTGTAATGCTTTACCCTTGAAGGAAAATGCCAGTAACTTGACAACCACTTGCATTTCATTGATTTCATGGATTGCACAAAGGTTAGCAATATCTTTAACATGGTCACCTGGAGTAGTCTGATTCTCTCCAGTGAAGTAGGGAATGTTCTTCAGGGCTGCAATAGGAACTGGATGTTGTGCGTTGAGAGCAAGTGGGCTGCTGCCTGTGAAGTTGACGTAGGGATTGTTCTGAGCCATTCTAATCGGTCTTAAAAACCTTGTATACTGAATGAAAGGCCTGTCAGGTGGAGGAGTTGAGAGAGTTCTGTTTGGTGGAGATGGAGACCTTTGAATCCTTCTTCCTCTTTGCCTTCTTCTTGGAGATAACTGCAGGTATTCAAACAGCGCTTCTTCTTCTCCAACTCTTGACCTTGTGGTGATTCTTCTCATGAGTTTTCAGGCCTGTACTGCTGAAACCAGTTGATTCTTCCCCTTGAAGTCGCCAGATATGCAAATAATAGCTCTTATAAGCAAGAAAACTGCAGCAGATGCATATCAACTTTGCTATAATAAAAATGAGACCTCTTTGTCCCACCGGGCATGCCAAAGCTGTTGTTGCAGGCTCACAGCACCCCTGGATGCAGATCAGGCTTCTAGGGTGATCACTCTAGCATCCAATGTGATTGCACAACATGGAAACCTCTCTCTTGTAAAACTGAGAGAGGAATCTCCAGATTAGAGGCTGGTTCCTCAAACTCCTCTGATTTAGATCTAAATTTTGCAAAACTACAGAGGTTCAGATCCTAATCCTACTCTAACTGCAAGGAGACAGGGATAGAAATGCAAAAATGAAACTAAACTAACAGGTGATACACCAAAGGAGTGGTGAACACTTCTTCTGCAAATAGACACAGATAAAAAAATGCAACATAAAACATGATGCACAGACTAATAAGATGTAATCAGAGGTCAAAAATGAAACAAGCAACATAAACAGAGGACTGAAAACTGATCATAGAGCTTGTATTGTCATTTCCATTGTCAAAATCCTTGTATTACAACATCAAAAAGGCAGCAAACCTGTTACCATTTTAGAAGAGGTCTGATACTTGCACAAATCACTTGTTACAGGTGAAAGAAGAAGCTTGCTATCCAAAGAAATGTTCCCCCCTTAGAAATGAGCCAAATCTGGCTTTTACATTACATGGGTCGAGCCCAGGGGATAGAAAATGTACAAAACATGGGAGCCCATCCCTCCTTGACTGCAGATGCATTAAAACGGCATGGGGGACCTTACAAACCCATACCCTGTCATTTTGACCGGATTACAGGAGAATGCGACCCATTTTGCATTAAATCTGGTCGCTAAAATGTCACTTCTGACCATGAACACGCGTCAGAGCCATTTCTCAATTTTCTCTCTCCAGACTGCACCAAAACTCGAGATTAACCCCAGAATCATGTAGAGAATTTCACAAGCTTTCCGTTGATATAAAGAACGTGCCAATCCGAGATCTGGATCAAAAGATATGGAGATCTGAAGATCTAGGGCACAAAACAGGCGAAAACGGATTTTTAAATTTCTTCCCGCGCTCTGCCACCTGGACGACACGTGGCATGATCTTGTTGGAGGACAGGGCGCGGGGTCTTACTTCACTTTTAGCCCTTTTTGGCAGACTCGGCCAAATTCTCTAACTTCTCCCCGAGCTCCACACTTCCTTGCTCCATTGGACACGTGTCCAATTCTTGTTGGCTCAGGCTGCCCCTTCAAAACTCGCCTTTTAACTTTTGGACTTTTCCCTTGTGACACGTGTCATCTCCTGGTTGGTCCGCGGGTTTGCCGTCTCTTTCGCATCCACCGCGTCTTTTTGTCCCGGATGTCCCACTTTTCCTTGTGCTGAAGTTTCTTGTTTCGGCCGAACCGGCCGGTTCGCGTCCATTTGTCCCAAATGTCCCAGTGCTTCGCGGGACAAATTCTTCCGGTTCGCCCGATCCGGCCGATTCGCATCTTTACGGCCCAAATGTCCCGAACGTTTGGTGCAAAAGTTCTCTTTTTCGGCCGATCTGGGCGGTTCGTGTACTCACGGTCCGAATGTCCCAAGCTGTTAGTCGATTTTCTTCTCTTTCGGCTGAACCGGCTTTCCGCGTCCCACGTGTCCTTCTGGTCCGACTGTCCCGGTGCTACAATTCCCCGTTCCGGCCGAACCGGCCGGTTCGCGTCCTTCACATACCTTCGTCCCATATGTCCCTTTGCTGTTTGGGCCACCTGTAGGCTTTTCGGCCGATCTTCGCCTTGGCGTCCCAAATGTCCCACTTTTCCTAGGACAAGGACTTAGCCGATTTTCACATTTTTTTCTGGCCCAAGCTTATTTTCTGCAACTTTTTCGCATTTTCTCAGAGCTTCCTCTTTTTAACCTGGACAGGAGAGTTAGAAAACTTTCTGAAGGGACCCTAGAAACATGATTTTTTCCCTGGATCAATCAATTTGCCTGGGACTTGAGAATTCTGATGCATGTTATCAAATTCAACCCTGGGGGGTGAATTTGGATAACAGGACTTCTTTGAGCAAGAAGATCCTCCTCCTTTAGGCGCCAAAACTGAAATCCGGGCTGCACTCCTTTGCTAGAAGCCATTAATTGGCATTAATGGCATTATAGCAGCCCATAAGCTTATATAACCTTCATCATTCTATAATTAATAATTTGCCTCTCATGAACTTCCTGACAATTATATTTAATTAATAAACATGCTTTTCTCAAGTTCAATTTGGGCGCCTATTTTGTGTATGCAAACATGGCTGCCATTAAATAAATTAATTTAATTTATTTTTAGCATTCTACTTCTAACGTCTACTTTGACTTCAGCACTATGCATGAAGACCTCATGCACCAAAAATAGGAATTAATTTCATCAATAAATACTTTAAAAAGTGATTATTTCGATCCTCTAGGTGAGGTCGCAAGTTTTTGCATGATATAGGGCTAACACTTTTAAATAAATTAAATTTATTTATTATTTTTAAGCATTCTATTTCCAAGTCATCTTTATCTGATTTCATCATGATTGCCAAGAAATAGGAATTACATTCCATCAAGGCAGAGCATACTTTGAAAAGTATTATTTCTCCTCTAGGTGAAAGAGTCGCTACTTTTTTGCATGAAAATCCCAAAGCGATTCCTCCGCATACTAACAAATGCTTAAAGTTTATTGTAATGCTTAGCGATCCCTATTTCAACATACATGAGAAAATCCTTTCATTATGCATTGACTTTTCCTCATTCTTGGAGCACCAATTTTAGGAATACGACTTACAATATACATGATTCAAATCCCACTTTAAAAATGTATTATTCTAAAATAAATTCTAGGTGGGTCACACTTTTTGCCCAATTTGGCTAATTTCTATTGTTTTCAACCAGTGGCACTTTTTATGGGAATAATCACCCTGCATTTGCAGCTCCAAAAATTGGTAATGGTCCACTTAAGTATGTTTGATTTTCATAATGACAATTGTGGTGTTACCCTGCAATTTCACCCTAATAAATTCTGGGATCAATGCCATTTGAAGTGATTTTCATTCTTATTTAAAATAATGGGTCTTTTCATGTTTTTATTGCCTACAGATGTCTGCATTACGGTAAGAAATTCCCAGCCTGAATCCTGCTGCCTCCAATTTTCGACGAATACCCATGATGTTGAAAGTGACTTTGCTATCCATGGGAAAAAGTACCTTGCCAAGCAGGTACAAAATTCCCACCTGCTTGCTGCTATTTATTAAATCCCATTACAGCTTAAAACCTTCCGTTTCCCAATAAATTGCGACTCTGCCCAGAAGAGGCCTGTTGAAGTTTGTGCATGACTTCAGTATTTTTAGAGAGAATCAAACTTCCTATGGAAAATTCACTTCAAGACATGACATCCATAGATGCATTGTCCAGCATACTTCTAGGCAACGGAAAACAAACTGATTTATGACAAAGGAATTTACCTAGGGGAATTTCACAGCAGAAAAAAATGAGAAAAACACAAAAATGAAAAACGTTCTTTGTTCAGTATAGTCACATACAAATGCCTAGGATTCATTCCTGGTAGATCATTCTACTGCCTATATGGGAATATTGACATGTAAAACAGTCAACAGGGTTAAAGTGGAGCACAACTTTTGACCTCAAACGGGGCTTAAAGATGAAGTCATAAATAAAAAGCCTCTCCGCAGGCAAACCCCAGCTTTTTAGAATATAACGATTTTAGAGCATGCAATGGGTATTTGTCGAAAGTGGCTTATATGAACTCTCTGGGAATATCTTGACCTGCGATACAAGGTATTTTCTGGCAATAAAAACACAAAACGACCCATTATTTTAAAATTACGATTTTTTTTAAGATGGCGGTAGTCTCAGCGATTTTAGGGTAAAAATCTGGGGACACCATTAGTCACAAATTACTGATAGTCACTTAAAGCACTGCATGGGTATCACTCTGTCCTTCTTCATAGCAAGCTGAAGCTTTTCCTACTGATTGTTAGGGTTTAACTACCCACGCTATAGTCGCACTTGGGCAAAGGAAGTTGTGTTTGTGCTACTTGTCACACTGTTGTTGGGATATGTTTTAATCTGCCAGTAGGAATTTTGGCAGTTAAAGACCTGCTGGAATTTCTTGAACCTGCCTTTTTTGATTAGTATTCTTATTGTGGTGTTCAAATAACTTAAGTTTTGAAGTTAGGGGATTTTGTTGAGCTGCAGTGCATTGTTGCTTTTGCCATCAAAGTTGACTTCTGCATGGGCTGGTAGATGTCCAACCATGCTGATTATAGTGTGACTCATCCATGGCATGGTAAACAATGTGGGTAAGTCATATCAATTTGGTGGCTTGCCCACTCAATTTTGTCCCCAAGTACGCTGAAGGATCCTGATTGGGCCAGAAGACATCCTCTAGGGGTTCTGAACAGGTCAAGGATGCTATACATAGCTATAAAATAAATTTGGCCTTTGAAAATTTTTTACCAGCTGCATGCATAATTGAGAGCCCAACATGGGTCAATCCTCCTGATTCAACTGAAGTAATTAAATTGCAATGAAATAGTATCGTGGTCAGCATTACATCATAGTATGTGGAGGGACACATGAGCATGTGACACCCATAAGGAAGACTCTCTTAGGGGATGTCTCTTCCTGCATTTAGGGAAATATGCATGTCCTAGACGGTTCTTGGTGCCAAGGGACTAGTTTTGGCTTTTAGCCCATCAATAGTTGTTTTTCAATTGTGACAAGATGTTTGTTTTCAATGTTTAGCGCATTTCCTCTAGAATAGTTTAGATTTTTCCTAGGGTAAGCTTGGATGTTTTTATTTTTCGTATACAGTGCCTCAGGTGAATCTAGAGTAAATATTGGCATAGCTCAATGATTTGCATTCAAGCAATGCCTCAAGTTTGTAGCACATCAGACTCCTCCCATACGCAGATTTTGGTGACAGGAATCCTTGGTTTCCTCACAAGTCCTTTAAGGACTCCATCTTTGTCTTAGTAATTAATCTGCATGTAACTCATAACCAAGTGTTCCTACGATGTGAGAAGGGAGCCCAAATCAATATCAAGATAATCCTCTAGATTTTCATCTTCTTTTTTCTTTATCTGAAAGAAATCTTCTTTCCTATCTGTTCCCCTACAATAGACTTGATATAGTATCCAAAGAACGTTGTCTCCGATAGGCCTCCTAAAAGACAAAGAACTCACACAAAGATTGCTCCAGCCATGATGAGGCGTGATGAAAGAGAAGGATCATTAGAATCATGCATAGCTTCCAGATTTGTTGATATCAACGACATAGACATAGGCCCCGAAACCATCTCTAAATTAATTGATAGATCCAGGGCCGGAAGGACATCTCTCACGTGGGCAATAAAAAGCAGTGGGATTATTCGAGCATCAGCGTTTCCAGTCACAGCTCAGTTGCCTGAATTTTTTATGGAGTGTGCAAGGTCATATCATCCTCTTTCTAGAACAATTCGGGATGTTGTGGGAAAGACAATAATCAAGCTGGATTCACAATTTATTAATTATTGTCTGAAGATTCCGACATGACCGGTGGTGATTGCAATTAACATGTTGGATGCTGGCAACAGATGGGAGAAACATAAAGTGTATTGCGTAGGCATAATGAACAACAAATATATGAAGCCCAGGTCTCCATCAAAGTTCCCGAGAACTCTTCCGCTATCCAATTTGGTGTAGGAGGTGGATGATATTACTAAATTGCTTTGTAGGTTATGTGGAGAAGCCAATACTCATAACTTCTGCTCATGGATGTATGCTTTCGTGAGGACCATTGAGATCAACAGAGTTGTGTTGGCTAGATTTTCTGCAAAGCTGAAAACCTAGGCAGTCATGAGATAAATCTCCCTCATTTACCGGTGAGGCTCCCGTGTAAGATTTTGTCAGTTATATGTCCAAATATCTATTTGTTGGTATTACTTTAACTATATAGCTCATGAACCATAGCTAGACAGTTCTGCAGCAAGTAAGCAGCTGTAAAAGAAAGGAAAAATCTGCAAAAGAGGAAAATAATAGGAAATGGGAGAAAGTAGAGAGGATGTCCAACTCAAGCAATAGTTTACAGAGTTGATTGCATGCACACAGATTAAAACAAATAGATCATTAAACACAAAATTCAAAGCAAAGGAAACTTTCAGATCTAGATCTATAATAACACAAAGTTTATGAATAGATCTAGAAAGAAATAAGAAGCAAAATGCACCGTTGATACAAAGTTCTCCAGAAATCTCTTCTCTATTCCTCTACTTGCAGAAATCAGGGGTTTCAGCTCAAAGTCTGGAACACAAGAATGCTGATTACAAATTCCGATCCTTTAACCCGTAGGTTCTTCCTCTACTTATAGTGTGTAGAGGGGAAATTACAAATGGGAAACTGCAACTGAACTAGAACATGAAGAAGTAGTAAAGGGAACATTTAGCAATCATCTTCCCAAAATTCCTCTCTTAGTGACATGCATCAGCAGTCTAAGTCAAAATTGTGCACATCTGTCATCCTTCTTAAAAAATCTTCCCACATAACTTAAAGTAATGGTTTTTTCAACTAATAGATTTAATTTTACATTTTCATCCGGGAACATAAGAAATAAGAGAAGGAAGAAGAGAAGAAAAAAGATCTACAAGCTGTAACACTTATACTTTATTCTTGTTATGATATTGAATATACTTGTCAAACATGTAATTCAACATCTTCCTATCTATTTTAACAATAGCATCTCTCTCGGTTTTGAACTGTAACAACCCTTTGGACAAAGCAACAACGTTAGCCTTCACTTTCTCTAAACCAGGCCCATATCCCTCAACATTTTCCTAAAGCTTTATGAGTCTATAATCGAATCCATCGTGAAAGTTATGGTGGGTTCATCAACTTATTTTCGCACAACCAGCATAAATTCCTCATGAGAAGTAGGTAATTCATCTGGGATGCTCTCCAACACTTCTCCCATCTTTCTCTCCAGCAACTGCATCTTCTTCAGCATGAGCTTGAGGATCTCTATGCGGAAGGAAACTGAAATTTCTAATTGCTTCCCCCTTTCCACCAATCCACCAGGAACAATCTACTCTGCAATCAACACATCCTTTGGCAACAAGTGTATCTTAGCCAAAGTATCCAGATGACTTTCAACCACTATGTTCTCATCTTTTATCTGTGTCATCAAATCCTTTAGCTGAGACACTGCCCTGTGCATGTTCTCTAATTCAGCCGGTATTGGTTAGAATTGCTTTGATGCTTGGTGAATTATTTGCTCCTTCCAGTGGGCAATAGCTCTGACCTAATCCCCTGCATCTTCCACCTCCTGTATCAGAGGATCACTCACCTGCTTATGTGCTAAAATGGGCCGAGAGGAAGGTTTGGCAACATTAGCAATGATCTCGCACAGCTGGAACACCTGCTTCTGAAGCTTGGATCTCTCAGCCTTCTCTTTGTCAAGCTTAAGGAATAAAGCGTTCATTAGCGTCTGTGTATATTGCTTTAATCCTTCTGTGGTAGTTTGACCTATTGGCACTTTGGTCACTACTATATCAGTTGCCACGAGCTCTCCTTTGTGCTTTCCTTCTATTGGAACAAATAACTCAGCGAACTTCTATTCTGATTCCTCAATAATCAACCTATAAGTCATTTTGGCAACTTTAGGTCGTCTAACTCTTCCTCCCAAAATCAGGAGCAGTTGAAAGTCGTGCTTGGTGTCCCCAAATTTCACCCTAAAATCTGGGTCTACCCTATTTAAAAAAATTTCATACTTTTAAAATAATGGATCGTTTTGTGTTTTTATTGCCAGAAAGTTCCTGTATTGTGTCAAGATATTCCCAAGGAGCCATATTAGCCATTTTCGTCAAATACCCAGATGCCCAAAATTGATATATTCTGTCGCTAGGGTTTGCTTGCAGGAAATTTGTATTTAATTATTTTGAGCCCCATTTGAGGCAAATTGTGCTCCGGTTTAACCCTGTTGTGATCGTTGCATGTTGATTATTGCTCATATACCAGTAGGGTTTCCACCAGTAATGAATCCTAGGCTTTATCTGTGACTTCTGGCAACGTTTTGTGTTTTTGGTGTTTTCTTGTTTTGTTTTCTGTGAAATTTCTCTAGGATCAATTCCTTTGCCGGTTTAGTCTGTTTTCTTGGCCAGGAGTATCTGGAGATCATCTATGTACATCATGCCAGAATGAAATTTGCCATCAGGAGGTCTGGTTCTCTCTAGAAAAGACGAAGTCATGCACAAAAAAGGCCTCTTCTGGGTAGGTCGCAAATTTTTGGAAAAAAAGGGTTTAAAGTGAATCATGGGATTTTTGGTAGCAGCATGCAGGTGGGAATTTTGTATCTGCCTAGCAGGGTACCTTTTCCCATGGAAGCAAAGTCATTTAAGTCATAATGGGAAAATCAGAGGCAGCAGGCAGATGCAGGAATTTCTTACCTGCCTTGCAGGGTGAAAATTCCCATTGCGAAATAAAAGAAAAATCACTTAAGGCATTGATGGGAATTTTTTACCTGCCTTGCAAGGTAAAAAATCCTATTATGAAAGTCAAACAGCTTAAGTGGATCATGGGATTTTTGGCGCTGCGGTGCAGGTTAAATAATCCCATTGGAAATTGACTTTTAAAAATAGAATTCACCCTTGCCAAAAAGTGTGACCCCACCTTGGGTGACTAAGAATGCATTTAATAATATTTATTAATGTTTATTCACCCAATTTTGGTGCCCAAACATGAGGAAAAGTCAACGCAGGATGAGAGGATAAAGGAAGTTGGAAATAGAATTCTAAAATTAAATAAATTTAATTTATTTAATGCAGCCCTCTATCATGCAAAAAAAGTGCGACCCCACCTATAGGAGAAATAATACTTTTTAAAAGTATTTATTGATGGAAATTAATTCCTATTTTTAGTGCATGAGGTCAAAGCACACTATGAAGTCAAAGTGGACTGGAAGTAGAAAGCTAAAATTAAATAAATTAGATTTATTTAATGGCAGCCATGAGCATGCACAAAATATGCGCCTAAATTAAAGAGAAAAACATGATTTTTAATTAATTAATTGCTGGAAATAGGAAGGGGCAATTATTAATTATAGAATGATGAAGGTTATATAAGCATGGGCTGCCATATTAATGGAGTTATTAATTATTTTAGCAAAGGAGTGCTGCCCAAGCAATTTTGGTGCCCAAAGAAGGAGGAATTTTGCTCAGAAGAAGGTGTTTTCACTGCCGGAAAGCTTCAAAGTTTGGCGCCTAGGTTTGAAGGAGCTTGATTTTAAGTCTGATTAATTGTCTGCATAGTGGTACAGGTGCTTAGGTGAAGTTGACAATATTCATGCATGCAAAGCATGCAAACAAAACCTCAAATTTTTGGGGCAGTAGGCTTGATATATGCAGATTTTTATAATTAAAATCAAGTGTTCATGTTCCGGTTGCTGTCTTTGTCGTTATTAATTGTAGGTATTCATTACAGGTGCTTATATAAGAGAAAGGGAGCTTAAATCAATGTCCAATACATTGAACATATCCTCTGAATCTGAAGAAATCTCTAGATCTGTACCGATTGTAAAGAATCTCGGCCGAATAAAAAGAAAAAAAAGTTGCTCAAACAAAGATTGCTTTAGCCATGGCGAAGCATGATGAAAGAAAAGGATCAGCAGAATCATGCATAGCTTCCAGATTCAGATCCAGACACAGATCCAGAGTCATGCATAGCTTCCAGATTCAAATTCAGATCCAGATCCAGATCCATAATTGCAAAGGTTTCATCCTCTTGTTTCGAATGCAGCCCGTGAAGAAGTCAGTGCATGGAGAATTCTTTCCAAGACCTTGTGCATGTTCTCCCAATCTTCTAGTTGAAGCCTTCATTGAATTTGCATTCACCCGGAGTGCTTTCCAAGAATGTTTAATTGTTCATAAGCAATTAAAAATAAAAATGATGAGTTATTTACGGCAAACATTGCACTGATGCATGTACTGGAGAAGAACTACAAAAGCTTCAAGGATAAGAGGGAAGACAAGGCAAAGGCAATACCCACTCGTAAGCAAAATTCCAGATCCAGCCGCTTCCAGATCCAGCGGTTTTCCATATCCAGTATGGTGAGAATCAAGAGGTAAAATAATCAACTGTATGTAGAATATAAAAAAAAAGAACAAGACTGCAGCTTTCTTCTCTTCCTCTTTTCTTATTTCCTCCGACAAAGTAATTGAGCGATCAAAATAAATTATAAAACTTAAGTAATCGGTTTAAAAGCCATTACTTGAAGAAGTCAACTACTTGGAAATAGGTGGCAGACATGCAAAATAGAAGGTTCTATCTTCAGTAGCAAATCAATGTCATGCAAAGAGGAATTCTAGGAGGGAGATTGCCAGTTGTTTCCTTTCTGACTTTCACATGTGCCACTAAAGGCTTTCTATTTGTAATTTCCCCTCTACATGTTATAAGTAGAGGAAGAACCTACGAGTTAAAGGGAGAGAATTTGTAAGCAGCATTCTTGTGTTCCAGACTTTGTGCTGAAACACTTGATAGCTATTTGAAGCAAAAGAATAGAAAGGAGCAGATTTTCGGAGAACTTTGTGTCACGGTGCATTTTTGTTTCTAACTTTTTATTTTAGATCTACTTATAAACTTTTTGTTATTCTAGATCTATATTTGAAAGCTGCCTTTGCTTGTAATTCTGTGTGTTAATATCTATTGGTTATGTTCTATGTGCATGCAATGAACTCTTTAATCTATTGATTGGGTTGCACATCTTCCCTCTTTCTTTCCTGTGTTTTTATTACTTCCTTCTTCTTTAGGTATTTCATTTCTTTAAATAGCTGCTTACTTGTTGCAAAACTGTATAGCTATGGTTCATGAGCTGCATGGTTAAAGTAAAACCCCCTAAATAGATATTAGCATATTTTATCGACAAATCTTACATGGGAGCCTCACCGTTAAATGAGGGAGATTTATCTCATGACTGCCTAGGTTTTCAGCTATGCAGGAAATCTAGCCAGCAAAAGCCTTTCCAAATCCCTAGGTGTCAAAACTGGATTGCTTGCCGACAAAGTTATCTCCTGCAAAAATATTTTTTCATGCTAACGTCTCCCTTCGGCGCTAAACTTCTCCAGGGAAGAATGCTCCACACAAAATAATTAATTTTCCCTTCACTTATGGCATCCACTTCTTATATAGGCAACTGCATGCTAATTTTTACCAATTGCTTCTTCTTATTTTTAGCAATTTTTAATAATAAGTTGTGCTTTTTCTTCTTCATTTGGGCGGCCCAATTTTGCCTAATTGTAGCTTGCTTTTAGCATGCTTTTCATTTTAGAATTCTTTCCGATATTTTTAGAAAACTCTTTTGTCTTATTTTTATCCTTCTCTTTTACTTTGACTTTGAACTCTCAATCTAATTTAGGCGCCAAGAGAACTTTTGCTAAAGGAATAATTAAAAGAAATCAGCTTTGATCTTGAGCATTAAGTTGTGCCAGAATGGGTTGCACTTTTTTGGCTAATGCTTGCGTGAAATCCATGAAGTGCAACACAACGTTAAATTGGAACCTGCTGGGCAGACTGCTTCGACTTTTTACGTTTTTTTCATTTAAGTGAAAATGCTAAACTCCACCTTGCCATACAGCTTCAAAAAAGTGCGACTTGGTTGAGTGAATTAGCTAATGCTTGCGTGAAAAAAGCGATGAAGGAAGGGCAGCGTTAAACTTCAACTTGTCGGGAATCTTCTTTTTTTACTTTTTCACTTAAATGAAAACGTTAAATGTTCGTCCTGCTGGGCAGCTCCCAATTTTACATTTTTTCACTAAAGTGGATAGACTTATTTTTTCGTGGAAAACAAGTGGAAGGGCAGCTCTGAAAAATGCGACTGGCATGAAAAGATTATTCTTCCCAAAAATGCAACTTGCTTCCTGATAAATTTGTCAAAAATTGGCACTCCATGATTGATTTTTACCTTTGTATGAGGCCATGGATGACTTCCAAGAAACTCATCATGGCCAGAAACTGGATGCAAAGGCAACAGATCTAAAGGGGAAAATGGTTATGCAAAACGGACGAAGCAGATCAAGGTGAATTACCTAAAACACGGAGAAAAACCAAAACACAGACAAAAAGAAATAAATAAAAAACGAAAAACCTGCCAGAAAAGCAGACAATTGCTCGAAAATAAACCTGCCAGATCTGTAAAAAACTCATCCCTGCGCGAATGCTTCATTTAGAGATGAAAGTAATACTGGCGTGGAAACCCATGAGGGGGGTTTAACTTCAACACAAAACTACTTTTAAAATAACTTTATTTATTTAATAAATAAATAAATAAAATGCTTTTGCAGACAAAACCTCACGAAGGGATCGAGTTGAGTTTTTAGTGTGTGGGTATTTGTCGAATTCGACTTATATGATTCTCTGGGGATACTTTAGAGCAATGGAAACAACTACAAGACCCTCTCCAAAAACACAAAACGACCTGTTACTTTGAGGGCAAGATCAACTCATTTTTTTAAAAGTGGTGGTTCCCAAATTTCAGGGTGAAATCTCGGGGGACTTCCTAGTCGGCTCGGGCTGTGGACATCATCATTTCTAGCCACTTTGAAAGAAGTGAAGCATGAGATCCTAATATTCTTTTGAGCTGGTCCAAAATGCTACAATTCTAGATGAGATCTTATATGTCTGGTTGTCATCTTGCCAGGGTCAGGAAAAAAAAAAAAAAACAACAAAAGTTTTATTTTATATACAAACAGGTTTTTACCCTATCCCTCAGTTACTAGGGAACAACATTAGATGCTACCCAGTTGAAACGTAAGCGGTCAAACTCAATTTCGTCCTGGTAGGCAAGGACAGAAACTATCCATTGTGGTAGTTTCTCTTGATTATGAAGGGCCCTTTCCAGAGTGGATCTGATTTGCCGTGCATGCCCTTCAAGTTCATGTCTCTTGTCCCACTAGAGTACCCAAGTGCTTCTGATCTCGAACTTCCAGCTAAAGTCTGGCCTTTTTGTTGAGCTTTACCTTGGGCAATGTCCTTATCAAGGTTCATCTGGTGGTGGCTCAGTTCTTTATTCTCTCTGTGGTGGGTAAGTGTTCTATCAACTTTTCCGTGACAAAAGATTAAAGATGCAATCTGAGGAAGTTATCACCATATTCTTGTTTCTTCTTCAGGTATGTTGCTGAGTAGAAACTTCTGCAAAGAGCTGGGAGGAGAACTAAAACCCTTGGGGATTTGTTACCTTTGTTGGATTATTCCACTACTATCACCATAACCTGGATCAGTTTTGCCTATGACTGTTTGTCGTGGTGGTGATTTACTCCCTTTAATGTACACTCTGTTAAAGTTGCCTTGTTCCAGAAATGTAGATGTTTGTTTGTCCTCATTGAAAGTATGCCATTGTTCAACATTATCAGGGACTTTGGGGCGGTAGATCATCTCCACTTTATAGTTTCCTTGTCTGAATATGGACAGTGGTCTATTCGAATTCAATAGTGCAGCTGTGACTGCCAAAGAGTCTGCCTTGGAACTTTTGATTTGTTGGAATGAATTTGATAGAGAAGGCTGTAAAATCAAGCATGGCAGAAATTTCTCTATCTCAGTAATGCTTTAGCTTATCTCTTTTGACTTGATTTTTCCCTCGAACTTGCTTTACTAGAAGTTCAACATCTTCTTGGGCTTTGAGGAGTTTTACTCCTTTCTTTTTAGCTTGTTCCATTCCTAACAGTAAGGCTTCATACTCCGCCGAATTATTGGTGTTCTCAAACATCAGCTTGTGGGAGTATGGAAATATCTCATGATCTGGAGATATTAGTAGAATGCCTACACCTGATCCAAAATAACAACTACCTTTAAAGTCCAACGTCCAAACTTTTTCTTCTTCTTGCTAGCTCTAGCTCTGGTCGAAGTTCTGGCTCTAGAACATCTTTATCCATTTCCAAGAAGTATACCCCATGGTCAGACCCCTGAAAAATAAATATGAGATCTAGGATATTCGGATTTTGTAACATGTATTTGGACTTCTTTTCCGGCTCCAGCTTATGATTTATTCCTTTGATAGGAATATGGGCACAGGACCAATCCATCTTTACTTCCCCTCCCAACTCTTTGCAGAAGTTTCTGCTTTGCAACATCCCGTAGGAGACATGAATATCTGCAACTAAGATTGTCATTTTTAATCTTTTGTCAGGAAAAGCTGCCAAAACAGCTTGTGCATCTTTGATTTGTTCGATTAAAGGGACTTGTCTCTCCATGGAGTAGCACCTTTTTATGGTCTTTGTCAAGGTAAGCCCAAGAGCATCTGCAACTTTAGCTGGCATGACATTGTCAGAAGCACCTGAATCTAGAATGCAGTTGCTTAACTTGAAACCATTAAGCAATAAGGAGACATAGAAAGGTTCTACTCTTTCAGAAGATAATGAGGGTTTAACAAATACAGTGTTGTTTTGGGGAGGAGTATCCTTGGGTTTAGGAAAAAGGCCTATTTTGATGCATTGGATTGTCCTGGTGATTGCACATATTTGACTAGCCTATTTAACTGCTCAGGAAAGACTCTCAAGTATTCAGCTTCTGACATTTGAATCCTAGTTTTCTTGGCATGATCAATAATTTCAAAAGAAGGTATAGATTAGATACCCGAGCTGCTTTCTGTGGTTGAGATGAAGAACTCACATTCTTATCTCTGGGAGCTAAGGAAGAAGGCAAAGGGCTGCCCCTTCTTTTTTCATCTACTTGGCGAGTTTGTGTTCTTGTAAGTACTGCATATTCATGACCATGATCATCTTCCAGAAGCTCCTCATACTCATGTTCATATTTTTAGTTTAGGTAATTAAAGTTGGAGTCGCCAACAGGACTTACAAAATCATAATTCTCGAGCTGATCAGTGTCAGCTTCTTGGTCTTCTTCATTCATCTCCACATTGTTTCTGGGAGCAGCTTCAATCGCTAATGTTTGGGAATGAACAATGCGGTTCCGGTTGTTGAAATTCCGAGCAAGGGCAGTATGGTTGCCTTTAGCCATTTTAGCCATTTTTTCTTCATCTGCAACATCTCATTTACTAATTTTTGCAACAATGAATCAGAAGTAGTAGCAGAGGATGAACTTTTAGCTCTAGAAGTGTTGCTCTTTATCTTTCCAGCCATGATGAGGTCGTCTTCAATTTCAACCACCATGTTTTGAGCTGCTAACAGGTCAGCAGGATGTGCTCTTCGCAGTTGATAGCTTACTTCAGGAAGTAAAGCATTGATGAAGAATACCTTTTGATTCTCATCATTTAGAGAAGCAAAAGCCGGAATTTTGTACAATAATCTTTGGAATTTTGCAATAAAATCCCGCATGTGCTCATGTGGCTCCTTCTTCAACTGAGTCAGTTGAGTTATCAATGTACTGGAATCTTCGGCTCCCTTGAATGTTTTCAGTTTCACATCCCACATAGTAGCCCAGTTGGTTATAGTGCCAGGAGCTAGCCGGTAGAACCATTCTCCAGCCAAGTCATGCGGAGTCTTTATGAAGAGTCTGACAGATACATCTTCATGTTCGATTGTAAGCACTCCACAGGATATGAAAAACGCAGCCAAGTGGTCATCTGGATTCTGCTTGCCGTCTCCAAAGAATTTCGGAAAATTCTTTCTCGTCCCTTTAGGTAAATCATGCATAGGAGGAGTCAGATTCAGAGGTCCAAAGGCTGCACCCCATGGAACAGGCGTTTGGAGGGGCAAGTGGTTGATTCTGCATCATGAAAGGAGCACGTCTTCTTTGAGAATAGACTTGATGAATAATTCCAGTTGCCGGATTATGCTGAAGATGATCCGGATCTGAATGTGTTTGCACTCTTCTTCCTGGTGAAAGACTGGATTTGCGACTTCTAACTTGAGAAAGCTCTGGTCTACTAATTTGTGTTGTTCCCTAGCGGAGTCGCCAAAACTTGTTGGCTAGATTTTCTGCATAGCTAAAAATTTAGGCAGTCATGAGATAAATCTCCCTCATTTATCGGTGAGGCTCATGTGTCAGATTTGTCAATTAAAATATGCTAGTATCTATATGGGGGTTTTACTTTAACTATTCAGCTCATGAACCATAGTTGTATAGCTTCGCAGCAAGTAAGCAGTTGTTTAAGAAAGAAAATATTTATAGAAGGAAATAATAACACACAGGGAAGAAATAGGGAAGATGTGCAACCCAATCAATAGATAACAGAGTTGATTGCATGCACATAGAAGAAACCAATAGATATCAACACACAGAACTATAAGCAAAGGCAACTCCAGATCTAGATCTAAAATAACAATAAGTTTATTAGAAGATCTGAGATAAAAAGATAGAAACAAAATGCACCGTGACACAAAGTTCTTCGGAAATTTGCTTCTTTATATTCCTTTGCTTCAAGTGGCTATCAAGGGTTTCAGCACAAAGTCTGGAACATAAGAATGCTGTTTACAAATTCTGATCCTTTAACCCGTAGGTTCTTTCTCTACTTATAGAATGTAGAGGGGCAATTACAAGTCGGAAGCTTTTAGTGAACTGGCACATGTGGAAGTCGAGAAAGGAAACAACTGACAATCTCCCTCCTGGAATTCCTCTTTGCATGACATGCATGATTTGCAACTGAATTCAATAGAACCTTCTATTTTGCATGTCTGCCACCTATTTCCAAGTAATTGACTTCTTCATGTAATGGCTTTTAAACCAATCACTTAAGTTTTATAATTTAATTGATCACTCAATTACTTTGTCAGATAAAATAAGAGAAAGAAGAAGAAAGAGGAAAGCTGCTATCTTGTCCTTTCTCATAACTTGCATGCAGTTGATTCTTTTGCCTTTGATTCTTACCAAACTGGATCTGGAAGCGGCTGGATCTGGAAGCCAGTGACTGTGATTTGCTTGCGGGTATTGCCTTTGACTGGTCTTCCTTTTTATCCTTGAAGCTTTTGTAGTTCTTCTCCAGTACATGAATCAGTGCAATGTTTTCTATAAATAACTCATCATTTTTATTTTTAATTGCATGAGCAATTGAAAATTCTGGAAAGCACTCCGGGTGAATGCAAATTCGATGAAGGCTTCAACCAAAAGATTGGGAGAACATGCACAAGATCCTGGAAGGAATTTTCCACACACTGACTTCTACACAAGTTGCGTCAGAAACAAGAGGATGAATTGTGCTAGAAGCTTTTGCAATTATGAGATCTGGATCTGGATTTGGATATGTGTCTCCGGTGTCAACAAATTTGGAAGTAATGCATGATGCCACTGAGCTTTCTCGTTCATCCCGCTTTGCCATGGCTGTAGCAATCTTTATCTGAGCAACTCTTTTTCTTATTTATTCAGCCGGAATTCTTTGGGCACAAGCGGTGCAGATCTGGACATTTCTTTAGATTTGAAGAATATGTTCAATGTATTGGACATTGATTTAAGCTCCCTTTCTCTTTTAAAAGCACCCGTAATGCATTCCTACAATTAATTCAGACAAAGATGGCAACCGGAACACGAACACTGAGCATTTTAATTATCAAAAATCTGCATATATCAAGCCTTTGCCCCATAAAATTTGATGTTTTGTTTGCATGCAAAGCAAGCATGAATTTTATCAATTCATTGCATGAACAATCCTGTACCAAAGATACAGACAATTATTTGGACACAACTTATATATAACAAGCTCCTTCAAACCTAGGCGCCAAATTTGGAAGCTTCCAGCAGTAATTACAGCTTCTTCTGAGCAAAATTTCTCTTCAAATGGGGCCTACTTTTTGTCTGGGCTGCACTTCTCTACTTTTGAATTAATTAATTTATCCTTATGGAAGCCCCTGCTTATATAATCCTCATAATTCTATAATTAATTAATGTCTCTCCTATTCTTGGCAATTAATTAATTATTTAATAAGCTTTAGATCTTCAAATGGGGCGCCTATTTTGTGCATGCTCATGGCTGCCATTAAATAAATTAAATTTATTTAATTTTAGCCTTCTACTTCCAGTTAACTTAAGCCTCACAATATGCTTTGACCTTAGCCACTAAAAAGAGGAATTAATTGAATCAAAAAATACTTTAAAAAGTATTATTCCTCTCCCAAATGGGGCGCACTTTTTGACATGAAGGGGTTGCATTAAATAAATAATATTTATTTAATTTTAGAACTTCTAATAAAGAGTACACCTTTGTCCACTTTCCCTTTGTTGACTTTTCCACAAGCCTGGGCGCCAAAATTGGAGAAGAAATTAATTAATTTAATGCATTTAAAGCTGCCCTTCTTTCCCTAAAGGGGTCGCACTTTTTTGGCATGAACAATTTCTATTTTTAAAAGTCAATTGACAATGGGATTATTTACCTTGCAAGGCAGCTCTGAAAATTTGATGATCCACTTAAGCTGTTTGAATTTCATAATGGGATTATTTACCCTGCAAGGCAGGTAATAAAATCCCATCAATGCCTTAAGTGATTTTCTTTTATTTTACAATCAGGAATTTTTACCCTGCCAAGGCAGGTAAGAAATTCCCGTCTGCCTGTTGCCTCAAATTTTGTCATTGTGACTTAAGTGGCGTTGCTTTCATGGGAAAAAGTACCCTGCTAGGCATCTACAAAAATTCCACCTGGCTGTTACTTCCAAAAATCCCATGATTCACTTAAAACCCTCTTTTTTCAAAAATGCGGCCTGCTCAGAAGAACTTTTTTTGTGCATGACTTCATCTTTTCAGAGAGAACCAGACCTCCGGTGGTAAATTCCTTCTGGCATAACGTCCATAGGCGATCTCCAGATACTCTAGGCCAAGAATCAGGCTAAATCGGCAAAGGAATTGATCCAAAGAAATTTCACAGAAAACGAAACGGGAAAACACAAAAAACACAAAGCGTTGTCAAAAGTCACAAATAAAGCCCAGGATTCATTCTTGGTTAAAACCCTACTAGTATATGGGAAAATTGATATGTACGATCACAACAGGGCTAAACCAGAGCACAATTTACCTCGAATGGAGCTCAAAATAATTAAATACCAATTCCCACAGGCAAACCCCAGCGACAGAATAAAACAATTTTGGGCATCTGGGTATTTGTCGAAACTTTTTGGCTTATATGGCTCCGTTTGGGAATATCTTGACACATTATAGGTTTCAACTTTCTGGCAATAAAAACACATACCGACCCATTATTGTGCCAGTAAGAAATTTCGTAAATCAGGGTAGCTCCTAGATTTCACTGGGTGAAAGACGAAGTCGTGACACCAAAAAGTCTTCTTTTAGGCTGGCCACATTTTTAGAAAAAGAAGAATTGAAGTGGATCATGGAAAAATTAGAAGTAGCAGGTAGGCGGGAATTTTGTACCTACCTAGCAGGGTATTTTTTCCCATGGAAAGCAACGTCATTTAAGTGGACAATGGGAAAATTAAAGGCAGCAGGCACGCGGGAATTTCTTACCTGCCTTGCAGGATAAAAATTTACATTGTGGAATAAAAGAAAAATCAACTTAAGTGCAACCATGGGATTTTATTGCCTGCCTTAGCAAGTTAAATAATCCCATTATGAAAGTCAAATGACTTATGTGAATCAATAGGATTTTCAGGAGCTGCCTTGCAGGGTAAAAAATCTCCATTGTCATAGTGACTTCTTAAAAATAGAAATTCTCTTATGTCAAAAAGTGCGCCCCCTTTGCAGTAAGTAAAGGCAGCCTTTAAATACAATTAATTTAATTAATTTATTCACCCAAAATCAGGCGCCCAGGCTTGTGGAAAAGTCAACAAAGGCAAATTGGACAAAAGGTGGTTAGCAAATAGATTGTGCTAAAATTAAATAAATATTATTTATTTAATGGCAGCCCCTTCATGTCAAAAAGTGCGCTCCCTTTTGGAAGAGAGAATAATACTTTTTAAAGTATTAAATGATTAAATTAATTCCTATTTTCAGTGGCTAAGGTTAAAGCACACTGTGAAGCTTAAGTGGAGTGGAAGCAGTGGATGATTAAATTGATTAAATTTAATTTATTGGATGGATGTCCTTAAACATGCACATTTTAACATAGGTGCCCCAGTTAAAGAGAAAAACATGATTAAATAATTAATTAATTGTCAGGAATAGGAAGAGGCAATTAATTAATTATAGAATTATGAGGATTATATAAGCATGCGCTGCCATAAGGATGAATTAATTAATTCACAGGTAAAGAAGTGCAGCCCAGAGAAAGAGTGTGCCCCATTTGAAGAGGAATTTTTGCTCAAAAGAAGGTGTAAATCAAGGCTAAAAGCTTCCAATTTTGGTGCACCTAGGTTTGAAGGAAGTTGATTTTTGTTTGCATAATTGATCTGCATAAGTGATACAGGTGCTCAGGTGAAGCTAGATAAAATTCATGCTCACTTTGCATGCAAACAAAACATCAAATTTTTGGGGCAGCAGGCTTGAATATATGCAGATTTTTATGATTAAAATTCATTGTTCATGTTCCGGTTGCCATCTTTGTATGAAATAATTGCAGGAATTCGTTACAGGTGATTTTACAAAAGAAAAGGAGCTTTAATCAATGTCCAATACATTGAATATATCCTCTGAATCTGAAGAATTATCTCCAGATCTGCACCAGCTTTTGAAGAATTTCAGACAAATAAGAGAGAAAAAGAATTGTTCAGACAAAGATTGCTCCAGCCATGGCAAAGCGGGATGAAAGAGAAAGGCTCAGTGGAATCATGCGTAGCTTCTAGATTAGTTTCCAGTTTCAGATCCATAATTGCAAAGGCTTCATCCTCTTGTTTCTAATACAGCTCGTGTAGAAGTCAGTGCGTGGAAAATTCCTTCGGGGATCTTGTGCATGTTCTCCCAATCTTCCAGTTGAAGCCTTCATTGAATTTGCATTCACCGAAGTGTTTTCCATAATTTTTAATTGCTCATATGCAATTAAAAAATAAAAATGATGAGTTATTTACGACAAACATTGCACTGATGCATGTACTGGAGAAGAACTGCAAAAGCTTCAAGGATAAGAGGGAAGACATGTTAAAGGCAATACCCGCAAGCAAATCAGAATCACTTGCTTCCAGATCCAGCCACTTTTAGATCTAGCTTTTTCCATATCTAGTTTGGTGAGAATCAAAGGCAAAAGAATCAGCTACATGCAGAATATGAAAAAGGACAAGACTGAAGCTTTCCTCTTTCTTCTTCTTTCTCTTATTTCCTCCGACAAAGTAATTGAGCGATCAATTAAATTATAAAACTTAAGTGATTGGTTTAAAAGCCATTACTTGAAGAAGTCAACTACATGGAAATAGGTGGCAGACATGCAAAATATAAGGTTCTATCTTCAGTTGCAAATCATGCATGTCATGCAAAGAGGAATTCCAGGAGGGAGAGTGCCAGTTGTTTCATTTCTGACTTCCACATGTGCCAGTTCAACTAAAAGCTTCCTATTTGTAATCTCCCCTCTACATGCTATAAGTAGATGAAGAACCTTCGGGTAAAGAGAATCATAATTTGTAAGCAACATTCTTGTGTTCCAGACTTTGTGCTGAAACCCCTGAGAGCCACTTGAAGCAAAGGAATATAAAGGAGCATATTTCCGGAGAACTTTGTGTCACGGTGCATTTTGTTTCTAGCTTTCTATCTTAGATCTTCTAATAAACTTTGTGTTATTTTAGATCTATACCTGGCACTACCTTTACTTATAATTCTATGTGTTGATATCGATTGGTTTCTTCTATGTGCATGCAATCAACTCTGTTATCTATTGATTGGGTTGCACATATTCCCTATTTCTTTCCTGTGTGTTATTATTTCCTTCTTCTATGAATATTTCCTTTCTTAAACAGCTGCTTACTTGCTGCAAAACTATACAGCTATGGTTCATGAGCTGCATGGTTAAAGTAATACCCCCATATAGATACTAACATATTTTATTGACAAATATGACACGGGAGCCTCACTGGTAAATGAGGGAGATTTATCTCATGACTGCCTAGGTTTTCAACAATGCAGAAAATCTAGCCAACAATGCTCTTCCAGGTTGATCTCCTCTCTGGCTTCTGGGATTGTCTGCAAAGCTAACCATGATGAAAAGTTTTTTTTGGGGAATGAGAAGCCGCCAAGTGCACCACCATCTCATGCTCTGATTCCGCTCTATCAAAATTTGCCACTGTGTTGTGGCTGTTACCCTCGTAATTGTCCAAAGATAATGCCTTTTCAAACTCCGCCATCTGTGCTTTCAACTTCTCCGCATGGATAGGTGAAGACTTGAGTGGTCTAGGAGAAAATACAAATGATGTTGGATTCAAAGGAGGAACAACAAGATCTCTTTGAGGTTCCGGGGCTCTTGAAGTGCTATGAGTTGATGTTGGAGAAGCTGGAACTGGCACGATAGCCGTAGATTTGGCCTTCTCCTGTATGTGAGACTTCTTGTGAACTTTACGCTTTTATGGCCTTCTGCTACTTTCACCTTCATGCTTTCCTTTGTTGGAGTCTCCTGCGGTAAAGTTACCTATGATCTGATTCATCAAAGCTTCATCCAGGCAATACCCCTTTGTCAGCAACCAGTTCAAAGTGTTAACCAGAACTGCTTTCTTTTGTTGGAATCTCTCGTGGTAAAGTTGCGTGTGATCTGATTCATCAAAGCTTCATCTAGGCAATACCCCTTTGTTTTTAACCAGTTCGAAGTGTGAACCAGAACTGCGGAAGATCTTTCTCCAATCGTCTGGCAGCCACCAATGTTTTCCTGAAGAGCAGCTCTATCTCCTCCCATTTGATGATATGAGTCAAGTATCACATGCCCGTCATTTGCGAGATCTACAGGTATCCGTGCCAAACCATAATCAGACATTTGTTGTGCCGATAACCTGCTGAAGTCTTTCTTTCTGACTTCATACTCGTTCTTGCACTTCATCTAGAAGTCCTCCAATGAAGGCACATGTGAGTATTCCTGGGAGATTGTCTTCTTCGCTACTCCATATGGGTCAAAGTTTCGCCGTGCTGGGAAGAACTCAAGCTCATACTCAGAAAACATTTCAGCTTCGACTCCTCTAGCTTTGTGGATGCTCTGGCAGCTGTAGTAACCCACTGTGACTGGAAAGAAACCTGTAGACTTGTGCCACTTTGATTGTAAGTCATGCATCTCCACGAGTTGTCTGCACAACTCCATGATTACCCACTTGTCATTTGGATACCTCGGCAACTTTACTGGTTCTCCTGAAAAGCCAGTCACCCTGAGATAGGCGAAGTCTACAAACTAGATGAAAATGCAGCCATGTTGAGATACAGTTTCCCAAGCTTCTTTGATCACCCTCTTGGTCTTCAGATCACTATTTAGTTTGCATATGAATTCATAGAAGAACCGATCATTGACAGCTTTGTAATCTTTGTGGCAATCACGAACTGTCAACTGTGGATAGCAATCAAAGATAGGATCATTCGCCAGTACGCCCCGTCTATCCAGCTTGGAAAATATACCCTGTGAGGCTGCTGCATATACCAGGTATGAAGTCATTTTGAATTTGTAAGTCCACCTCACACTTTGAAGTTGCTCACCGATGCTGTCACTGATGATCTTTGCCCAATTGCTTATTGAAGCAACTCTGTTGATCTTGATAGTCCTTACGAAAGCATACATCCATGAGCAAAAGTTGTGAATATTAGCTTCTCCACTTATCCTGCAAAGCAAGTTAGTGATATAATCTACCTCCTGCACCAAGTTGGATCGTAGAAGAGTCCTCGGGAACTTTGATGGGGACCTGGGCTTCTTCATATATCGCTTGATCATTATGCCCGCGCAATCTGCTTTGTGTTTCTCCCATTTGTTACCTGCATCCAACATGCTAATTGCAATCACCATCGTTCATGTCAGAATCTTCAGACAATAATTAATAAACTGTGCATCCAGCCTAATAATTGTCTTTCCCGTAGCATCCTGGATTGTTATGGAAAGAGGATGATATGCTCTTGCACACTCCATGTCAAATTCGGGCAACCGAGCTGTGACTGGGAATGCTGATGCTGGAATAATTCCACTACTTTTCATTGCCCGCATGAGAAATGTCTTTCCGGCCCTGGATCTATCAATTATTTCAGAGATGGGTTCTGGGCCTGTGTCATTGATATCAACAAATCTGGAAGCTATACATGATTCCGCTGATCCCTCTCTATCATCACGCTTCATCATGGCTGGAGCAATCTTTGTCTGTGTTCTTTTTCTTTTAATCCTACTGGAATTCTTTATAACTGGATCAATTCGTGCAAATGTAGCAATTTCTTCAGATTTGAAAGATATATTCAATGTACCTGACATTGATTTGAACTCCATTTTACCTGTATAAACACCTATAATGAATACCTACAATTATTTAAGACAAAGATGAAGTCCAGAGCATGAATACTTAATTTTTGTCACCAAAAATCTGCATATGAAGCTCTCTGCCCTAAAATTTGAGGCTTTACTTGTATGCAAAGAAAGCATAAATATTTGTAAATTCACCTGGGCACTTACAGCAACATGTAGATAATTATCATAACATAAATCAAGTTATTCCAAACCTAGGCGCCAAACTTTGAAGCTTCCCGACAGTGAAAAATGCTCTTTAATGTAAAAGCTTCATTCTCCTGGCGCCAAAACCTGTCTGGGCTGCAATCCTTAGCAAAACGAATTAATTGTTTCTTTATTATGACAGCCCATGCTTATATAACCCTCAACATTCTATTTCTAATAATTGTCCATCCTATTCTTGGCAATTAATTAATAAACAAACATGTTTATTCACTTAAATTGGGCACCTATTTTTGCATGTTGTTGGCTGCCATTAAATAAATTTATTTTATTTATTTTTAGCATGCATCCTTTAATTCTCTTTGGCTTGACTTCTTGCTTTGACTTTCTATTCATCCATGGTGTCAAAATTAGGCAGGAAAGCTATTAATAAATATCATTAAAAGCATTGTTTAATGCCCAAATGGGTCTCACTTTTTGGCAGGGCTGATTTCTAAATATAAGAATTCAACTTTGATGGGATTATTTACCCTGCACTGCAGCTCCAAAAATCCTTTCTTTCACTTAAGCTGTTTAAGGGAATTTTTACCCTGCAAGGCAAGTAAGAAATTCCTGCCTGCCTGCCACTGCCAAAATTCCTATTATTAAATTAAAATATCTCCCAAAAAGTGCCACTTGCTTTAAAATTAGCCCCCTTTGATAAAGTGCGACTTGCATTAAAATTAGCCCCATTTGATAAAGTGTGACTTGCATGGGTGAATAAATCTCTTTGGTGGGAAAAGTTAGCCTGCCAGGTAGACAGAAAATTCCCATCGGTGCTTTAAGTGATTTTTCTTTATTTTATAATGGGAATTTTCACCCTACAAGGCAGGTAAGAAATTCCCGCCTACCTGTTGCCTCTAATTTTTCCATTGCAGCTTAAGTAACGTTGACTTCATGGGAAAAAGTACCCTGCAAGTGTTGGTGTGTGTTATTTTCCGCATCATTAGGTGAATCATCTCACTTAGGTGAGATCGTAGGTCCATGTGTCATTTAGAGGTCATTATGAGATTCTCTTACGCGTCAGTGCATCATATGCGTCATTGGGAGTTACACTTCTATTCTGGGAATGTAACTCCCCCTCTCTACTAGAGTTGTCATGATTGCAACACTGGGGGTTACTCAACACCTCCTATATGTACACCCCATTTGATCTATGAGATAGAGGAGAGTTTTATGGCTTAACCAAGTTCTACCCGTGTTTCAAATCTTTGCATGCACATTCGGTTGATGCTCGCTCCTCCCGAGATCTCTTCACGCTATCGTTCACACGTCCGTTGATGTGCACATCGTCCCTCGTGATCCTCGCTTGCGAATTTTAAACCCTCTTTCATGGTATCAGAGCGGATCTTGTGGATCCGTGCACTCATCGGTGTTTCTGTGCGTGTTTTCTAGCTTCCGATGTGATCTTCAGATTCTCATTGCATGCATCGTAATGGAAATTCCGACCGTGCTCTACTTGCACTGATTTCAGGCGTTTATACCTCTCCTTGGGTTGTTCGTGTGTTCGAGGTGGTTGTTCAAGTTTCTGGTGTTTTTCGAGTTTAGTGTCTTTGACCGCTCGATTATCTGGGTTTGCATGTGAATTGGAGGTGTTTTCACGAGGTTTGCATGCAGTTTTTTGAAGCAGCTTCAGCTTGCATTTTTAAGGGTTCTTGTTTTGTATCGGGTTTGCATCCAATCTTCGTCTGCACGAGCTCCTCTGCAACGGGTTGGCCATTTTCCTTGTCTTGGCTCTTCATACTCATGCATTGGATTTCAACTTCTTTGCTCGAAGCCTACTGCTACCCACTAAAAGCTCGCTCTGCATGTTGTATGCTTCGGCCTTCATTCCACTTCGTGCTTGGCTCACTGCCTGTGGAGCTCGCCATGCCTTGGTTTCATTTGAGATTTCTGTTCAGAGTTCGAGCACTCTTTGCACTCGTTGTTTTGGCGTGAAATCTGGTCGTAGTCCTTGTTGGTTGTTGGCATCGTGATTCTTTGTTGCTGTTCGAGATCACCGCTGTTTTTCACTGCCTTGACTGTGTTGGGACGTTGAAGCTGTTTTTCTTTTGCACGTGCCCCTTGGAAAACGTTTTTCTACGCACTGCATTAACCTTGGCATGTTTTTCATTCAAACTGTGTTTTTTTTGCATTGAAAAAACATTTTTTGGCCTGGCTTTTGTTGGTTGCTTCAAGTTGCAGCTCCACCACTCCAGCTGTTTCCTCCAATGATCCTGCAGACCTCCCACGTGCCTGCAGCACCTCCAGCACCTCCCTTGCACCACATGGACACCAACAACGTTTCAACCTCTGCCCTGCACTCCACACACAGCTCAAGAACGTGGCGTTTCAGACCTACAACATTGGAAAATGCCTTAGCTCCAGACCTGCTCCCACCTACTCGTGGAAATTAACCCCAGCCGTTCCACCCAACAGACCTGCAGCACTGCTCCACGTGGGCTTTCTCCAGCTCCTCATCAGGACCTGTGCCGGGACCCATTTCTCGTTTCTGACTTGCCGCCTCATCCTAAGTTACGATGAAGGGGGGTATCGGTGTGTGTTATTTTCTGCATCATTAGGTGAGTCATCTCACTTAGGTGAGATTGTAGGTCCATGTGTCATTTAGGGGTCATTATGAGATTCTCTTACGTGTCAGTGCGTCAACACGTCAATGCGTCAGTGCGTCATATGCATCATTGGGAGTTACACTTCTATTATGGGAATGTAACTCCCCCTCTCTACTCAAGTTGTAATGATTGTAGCATTGGGGGTTACTCAGCACCTCCTATATGTACACCCCATTTGATCTATGAGATAGAGGAGAATTTTATGGCTTAACCAGGTTATGCCCGTGTTTCAAATCTTTGCATGCACATTCGGTTGATGCTCGCTCCTCCCGAGATCTCTTCATGCTGTCGTTCGCATGTCTGTTGATGTGCATGTCGTCCCTCGTGATCCTCGCTTGCGGGTTTTAAACCCTCTTTCAGCAAGGCAGGTAAGAAATTCCCGCCTGTCTGCCACTACTAAAAATCCCATTGCAGCTTACACTCATTAACTCCTGAAAATGAGACTTGCCTGGGAGAGGCTTTTTGTGCATGACTTCATCTTTTTTGGTCAGAAGTTTGCATTCTGAGGCTGATTCCTTCTGGTGCTATGTCAGTAGATGATCTCCAAATTCTTTAGGAAATTAAATAGACTATACTGACAAAGGATTTGACCTAGGGGAATTTCACAGAGAAACAACGGAGAAAACCAGAGAAAACGCAAAAGAAATAAATAAAAGCGAAAAACATTGCCAAAAGTGGCAGATAATGCCCTGAATTCATTCCTGGTGAAAACCCTAATGAGATGAGTGAATACTGGCATGCAAAACTTCAACAGGATACGATTGGAGCATAATTTACTTCAAACGGGGCATTGTTTATTCAATAAATAATTAAATAAAAATTTCCGCCAGAAAAAACTTGGCAGAGGGATAAAATGAGTTTGGGCATCTGGACATTTGTTGAAATTGGCTCATATGATTCACTGGGAATATCATAACATAATACAAACATCTTTTGGCAATAAAAACACAAAAGACCCGTTATTTTAAAAGAACGATTTTTTTTTAAATGGGTAGTCCCAGATTTCAGGGTGAAATCTGGGGACACCAAGCTGATTCGAAAATCAATTGGGCAGAGATCATCAGTGACAACATCGGTGAGCAACTCCGAAGTGTGAGGCGGACATATAGCTTCAAAATGACTTCATACCTGGTATATGCAGCAGCCTCGCAGGGTATATTTTCCAAGCTGGATAGACGGGGCATACTGGCAAAAGATCCTATTTTCGAGTGCTTCCCACAGTTGACAGTTCCTGAATGCCACAAATATTACAAGGTGGTCAACGATGGGTTCTTCTATGGATTCATCTACAAATTAAATAGTGATCTGAAGACCAACAGGGTAAGCAAAGAAGCTTGGGAAGCTGTATCCCAGCACAGCTATATTTTCATCCAGTTTGCAGACTTCGCGTATCTTAGGGTAACCGGATTTTCAGGAGAACCAGTTAAGTTGCCGAGGTATCCAAGTGACAAGTGGGTCATCATGGAGTTGTGCAGACAGCTTGTGGAGATGCATGACTTACAATCAAAGCGGCACAAGTCTATGGATTTCTTTCCAGTCACAGTGGGTTATTACAGCTGCCAGAGCATCCACAAAGCTAGAGGAATCGAAGCCAAAATGTTTTCTGAGTATGAGTATGAGCATGAGTTCTTCCAAGCACGGCTGAACTTTGACCCATATGGGGTAGTGAAGAAGACAATCTCCCATGAATACTCACATGTACCTTTGTTAGAAGACTTCTGGATGAAGTGCAGAAATGAGTATGAAGTCAGGAAGAAAGATTTCAATAGGTTATCAGCGCAACAAGTGTCTGATTATGGTTTAGGACAGATACCTGAAGATCTCGCAGATGATGGGCATGTGATACTTGACTCATACCATCAGATGGGAGGGGATAGAGCTATTTTTTAAGAAAACATTGGTGGTTGCCAGACGATTGAGGAAAGATCTTCGGCAGTTCTAATTAACACTTCCAACTGGTTGTTGACAAAGGGGTATTGCCTGGATGAAGCTTTGATGAATCAGATCACAGGTAACTTTACCGCAGGAGACTCCAACAAAGGAAAGCATGAAGGTGAAAGTAGCGGAAGGTTGGAGAAGCTTAAAGTTCACAAGAAATATCACGCACAGAAGAAGGCCAAATAGATAGCTATCGTTCTAGTTCCATCTTCTCTAGCATCAACTCATAGCACTTTAGCAGCCTTGGAACCCCAGGGAGATCTTTTCGTTCCTACGTTGAATCTAGCGTCATTTGTATTTTCTCCTCAACCACTCAAATTTTCACCTCTCTCTGCGGAGAAGTTGAAAGCACAAATGTCGGAGTTTGAAAAAGCATTGTCTTTGGACAATTCAGAGGGTGGCAGTCATAACACTGTGGCAAATTCGAATAGTGCAGAATCTGAGCATGAGATGGTGGTGCACTGAGTGACTTCTCACTCCCCGAGGAGCAATTTTTCATCATGGTTGGCTTTGCAGACGATCCCGGAAGCTAGAGAGGAGATTAACCTGGAGGAACATGACTTACATTTGCTCCTGAGTTTAGGCGGAAGAGATAGAAGACCTAAAGTTGTCAAAATACCTTCTAGGTTGATTATTGAAGAATCAGGACAGAAGTTCACTGAGTTATCAGTTCCAGCAAAAGGAAAGCACAAGGGAGAGCTCACGACAGCTGATATAGTAGTGATCAAAGTGCCAATAGGTCAAACTACCACAAAAGGATTAAAGCAGGATACACAGACACAAATGAATGCTTTATTCCTCAAGCTTGATAAAGAGAAGGTTGAGAAATCCAAGCTTTAAAAGCAGGTTTCCCAGCTATGTGAGATCATTGCTAAGGTTGCCAAACCTTCCTCTCAGCCCATTCTAGCACATGAGCAAGTGAGTAACCATCTGATTAAAGAAGTGGAAGATGCAGGGGATTAGGTCACAACTATTGCTCAATGGAAAGAGAAAATCATTCACCAGGCTTCAAAGCAGTTTGAAAGAATACCTGCTGAATTGGAGAATATGCACAGGGAAATATCTCAGCTAAAGGAACTAATGACACAAATAGAAGATGAGAACATAGTTGCTGAAAGTCATCTCGATACTTGAGCTAAGATACACTCGTTGCTAGAATATGTGCTAATTGCAGAGCAAATTGTACTTGGTGGATTGATGGAAAGGGGGAAGCAGTTACAAATTTCAGTTTCCTTCTGCATAGAGATCCTCAAGCTTATGCTGAAAAGGATGCAGTTGCTGGAAAATAAGATGGGAGAAGTGCCGAAGAGCATCCCAGATGAATTACCTGCTTCCTATGAGGACTTTATTTTGGTTGTGTGGAAAGAAATTGATGAAGCCGTCATACCTTTCACGATAGATTCAATTTCCAGACTCATAAAGCTTCAGGCAGATGTTGAGGGATATGGGCCTGGTTTAGAGAAGATAAAGGCTAACACTGCTGGTTTGTCTAGAGGGTTGCTGCAGTTCAGAACCGAGAGAGAGGCTATTGTTAAAACACATGGAAAGATGTTGAATTACATGTTTGACAAGCATATTCAATATCAGAACAAAAAAAAAGTGTAGGTGTTACAGCTGGGAGATCTTCTTTCTTCTCTTATTTCTTATGTTCCTGAATGAAAATGTAAAATTAAAGTTATTAGTTTAAAAACCATTACTTTAAGATTCTTTAAGATAGGTGACAAATGTGCACACTCGTTGCTAGAATATGTGCTAATTGCAGAGCAAATTGTACTTGGTGGATTGATGGAAAGGGGGAAGCAGTTACAAATTTCAGTTTCCTTCTGCATAGAGATCCTCAAGCTTATACTGAAAAGGATGCAGTTGCTGGAAAATAAGATGGGAGAAGTGCCGAAGAGCATCCCAGATGAATTACTTGCTTCCCATGAGGAATTTATTCTGGTTGTGCGGAAAGAAATTGACGAAGCCGTCATACCTTTCACGATAGATTCAATTTCCAGACTCATAAAGCTTCAGGCAGATGTTGAGGGATATGGGCCTGGTTTAGAGAAGATAAAGGCTAACACTGCTGGTTTGTCCAGAGGGTTGCTGCAGTTCAGAACCGAGAGAGAGGCTATTGTTAAAACACATGGAAAGATGTTGAATTACATGTTTGACAAGCATATTCAATATCGGAACAAAAAAAAAGTGTAGGTGTTACAGCTGGCAAATCTTCTTTCTTCTCTTATTTCTTATGTTCCCGAATGAAAATGTAAAATTAAAGTTATTAGTTTAAAAACCATTACTTTAAGATTCTTTAAGATAGGTGACAAATGTGCACAATTTTAGCTTAAACTCCTGATGCATGTCACTAAGAGAGGAATTCTAGGAAGATGATTGCTAGATGTTCCCTTTACTACTTCTTCATGTTCTAGTTCAGTTGCAGTTTCCCATTTGTAATTTCCCCTCTACACACTATAAGTAGAGGAAGAACCTACGGGTTAAAGGATCAGAATTTGTAATCAGCATTCTTGTGTTCCAAACTTTGAGCTGAAACTTTTGATAGCTTTCTGCAAGCAAAGGAATAGAGAAGAGGCAGATTTCTGGAGAACTTTGTGTCGACGGTATATTCGTTTCTTATTTATTTTTAGATCTCTGTATAAACTTTGTGTTGTCTTGGATCTAGATTCGAAACTTTCATTTGCTTCAAATTCTGCATTTTAAGATCTATTTGTTTCGTCTATGTGGATGTGATCAACTCTGTCAACTATTGGTTAGGTTGCACATCTCCTTTCTTTCTCGTATTTAATTATTTCCCTTTCCTGCACATATTGCTTACAGCTACTTACTTGCTGCAAAATTGCCTAGTTATGGTCAATGAGCTACACAATTAAAGTAAAACCAACAGATAGATACTAGGAAATATAATTGACAAAATCTTACATGGGAGCCTCACCGGTAAACGAGGAAGATTTATCTCATGACTGCCTAGGTTTTCAGCTGTGTAGAAAATCTAGCCAACAAGTTGATAACAAAGAATTTTAAGGAAGTGTAAGGATGGCTATTTAAATTGATTTGTATCGCTTATGTTAAATATTCTTACAATTTGATTAAGGGGTCCTTTAAACATATTACATTTAGAAAATTCGCAGGGATCCTTAACCTAGTAAACTAAAATTGGTGGTACGTGTTCGATTGGATTTTGAAAGAATTAAGTACCAAAATAAGGGTCTCCTCTTTTCTTGAATACTAGTCATTGAGTAAATCCGTTGATGACCATTAGAGTTACTTTTCATAAGATTGTATCCAATATTTAGCTAAGGACCAATGTTGGTTTAAGTTCACACATTATACTAAACAAGGGAAATTGTAATGTCCCCTTTTCCAAGCTAGTTCGATTTGAATACTTTGAGCCCATTCCACTTCCCATGGGCATGAAGGAATTGAGCAAGGTAAGTAATTGTCATGTTTTTCAATTATTTTCATGAGCATTGCATTCTTCTTAAGTATTTTTCCATATAAAGTTAGGTCGGCTGGGTAAAGAAGATGAAAAACCAAAGGAAGAATAGAAGAGAAGCATCCTTATGAGGCTGGTCCTAGTTTGGAAGCATTCTAATTGGTTTTGGTGCCACAAAAAGGTATTAAGAGGGGTTGCTTGGCTCATTTGTGTATCACCATCTTATCAAAAATTAACATTGCATGGTTTTTGGGCTGATTGCTCAACTACTTTCACTTACGGGATAAAATCCTTTTATGTGGCCAACAAGGAGGACAAAAACCTTCCTTGTTTGACTGAAGAATGAAAACTCTTCAATTCATTGAGGATTCTCCATTTTGGGGTTTCCAAAGAGCTTCAAGAAGATTGATTTTGCAGATTTTCAGCTAGGGTTTGATTCTATAGTGATTTTCAGCCCCTCTCCTAGGGGAGCGACCCACCTTGTGAACGAGTTAGGTAGTTTCTAGGGCACAACGACATCCAACTCGGCCATCATTGCATTCCTTGTATTTTTAGCATCCGGAATATATATTCGGACTTCATTTTTGGGCTTGGAATCATTCATTACCAACCACTTTTGTAAGGGTGTTCTCTACTGTTATTTTATTTAATTAAATAATTTCCAGCTGGGGTTTGAAGGCTGATTTCTTGGTTAATATTGGTGCTAAAATATTTCTAAGTGTCCCTACATGTTTGGATGGTGTGAATGATGCATTTTTGAAGAATTATTGTGTTCTCCTTGCTGCTGTTATAAAAAACAGACTGCTATTCATTGCTGTCAAAATTTTCAATTGGCTGTTATAAAATTCAGTTTACTATTTATTGGGGTTTGTTCAATTTCCTTTGTTTTCAGTTAGTGCCTGGAAAGGGACATTACAGAACTCTATAAACATATTGATCCTAATATACAAATTGTCATTATATTTTGATATACAAAACTCATCCTCGTCTATATTTAGAGGATTGAGGAAATGTTTAAGCTCACACATCATACTAAGCGAGCCTCCTCTATAAACATATTGATCCTAATATATAAATTATCATATATATCTTAATATGCAAAACTCATCCTTGTAAATATCTAGAGGATCGAGGTAAAGTTGCGACCAAGTCATTTGTAAAATTTAGTTAGTTTTTTGGTCTAGTACTTAATCATTGATATCAATATAGATATGTGAGTATACCCAAATTTTCTTGATGGTTGGCTGAATTGACTAATGGGTTTGTGAGGGAATCTTAAAAGTTTGATCTGCAATCGATAATCAAGTTTATGTATGGCTTTTCATACTCGAACCTTGTTGTGGTTTGAATGGGAGTGTTGAATGATTAAACCCACAATCAAGAGCCGTGTTTGAATTTGGTTTGTTGCCATGATGTTTTACTTGAAAGAGGGTATTGAAATTTGTTGTACAGTCAAGAGTCAAGCTTGGTTGTGACTTGGTGCACTCAAGCCTTTTCTTTGGCTCGAGGGGGAATGTTATAAGATTTACCTCATTAAAGTTTGAAATTTGATTTTTTTTAATTGGATGACCACCAAGGAGGTTTTGAAGATGTGGAATGGTACATGCACATGATTGGATTTATGAGGTTTTGTAAGGTTAACCCCTTAGAGGTTTAGATGATGTGTATCCATGGAATGTTTTTTGCACGTGATGGGATTTACAAGGTTAACCCTTCACAAGTTTTGATTATGAAGATCCATGGAATGGTATGTGCACATGATTGGATTTGAGGTTTTGGAAGGTTAACCCATAACAGGTTTTTATAATGTGGATCCATGGAATGGTATGTGTACATGATTGGGTTTAAGAGGTTTCATTTCTTACAGGTTTTGATGATGTAGAATCATGGAACAATAAGTGCACATGATTGGATTTATGATGTTTTGTAAGGCTAACCCCTTACAGAAAGACGCGTGCACATTCAATGAAATCTATTAAGATACATATAAATGAATTCAATATGTTATATCTTAAACATTTAGTTGGGGGAGAGTGTTGGAATAAAAAATATATTATAAAGTAATATTATCCTTATCATATATAGATATGCTATTAGTATATTAAGGATGTATTAAGGGCTATGTTGAAAGGTTATATAGTTTTGGGATATTGTATTTATAATGGATACGAATAGTCCATTGCAATATACAACAAAAAGCAACAAACATTTCATGTATCTCTATTTAAGTTGGATATTCTAACATTTATGGGCTAATACTACTTCAATCATTCCAAATAAATGATTTTTCCTACCTTTGGGTCTGACCATTAATGACAAGCTAAACATATACCAGTGAAAATACCTTGTTATTTGTACTTATTATCATCTTAAAGAATAAGCTTTTGTAAGTCATTATTACAAATTAAAGTGAAAATTAAAAAATATATCTACAATCATTATCTCACAATATTGTTTTGTTAAATATATAGCATATGAGGATACCTATGTGGTTACCTTTCAATACCTATAAATGAAAGCAACAACAAATGAATAAAAAACATGCACAAGGTATGTTAGGGCATCAATCAATTAAATGCCTTTTTGGTACATATTTGGAAACATATAATTTTCTTAAGAAATTATTTATAACCCAAATTCTAGAAAAATGGAGAGCATTGAAAAAAAAACAAGTGTTTTTTTCAATAAATGAAAACCCTACACTCTATCCAAGAAGGGAAACCAATAAACAAGAACATTTTACATGCCGAAAAATTACCAAGGGAATGAGAAAGAGAGACTCCTTGGGATGTTGTACTAGCGTTATAACTTGGTCAGCATCAGGATAAACCATTCTGGAAGCAAGATGTCTTAGAATCTCCCTCATACGTGCACCTAAAACCACTTCTCGCAAAGATGCAATCTTTTTCATCAATTGCAATCGGCTTTCTGTGTGAGTGCCAAGAAAAATATGTCAACATAACTATAACTATTACTCTGTGTGTGTGTGTGTGTGTGCGTGCATGAGTTATAAATGAAAAATGGTAAGCTAGATATTGAGTTGTCTACCCTTCTAGGATATTATATAATAGATTAAAATAATCTACTCTTATTAAAATCAAGAGACTTCCTTAGTCAAAAAATCATTCCATTATTTTATTTTGTGACCTGATTGGTGATAGTAAAGTAATTGAAGAATCGGTCATTGAACCAAAATCATTTCTTTTTGAATAGATCTTTGTAGAGAGCACTGTGGATATCATATGATTTCCTATTATTGCACTAAATCATTTCTACAAGATATTCATTGCAGAGGTAGGTCAACATTTTTAATGGAAAATAGGAGGTTTCAAGTTCATACATAAGTACTTGTAACTATATGGATTGTAATTGCTAACTTATTAGGTTCAGCTACCATGTATAATACTCAATCACAATCAATAAATAATCAATATAAAAAGGCGTCCTTTCAAGAGCTTTCTTGCATCATAAACTACTTTTCCTGTTATCTATTTGTTGAATATGATAATCTGATGTCACCCATGGAAATATTGGTCTTGTTTAACTTTGAATGTATTCTTATGTTTTTTATATTATTGTGAGAGCAAAGACATGCTTATATAAAATGTGAAAAAAATACCCTCTATGCCCTGAGCATGTACATTAGGATGGTCACAATTACTCTAACACCAACAACATTAATCTATTGTGTATTTTGTTTTGAATTGTGCAACAACTCTTTATAACCTCAGAATTTAAGTAAATATTAAGCTTACCATCCAACTATAGAAAACGATCATCATTTGTACTAAATATTGATAACAGATGAAAAGATGAAAAGAATTATGCAATTGTATGCCCTAAGTGAACAAAAGTTAGTGAGACTGTGTGACAGATAAGTATATCATGATGTGTGAAAAGAATTATGCAATTTGCATGTCAGTATTCACTCATCTCAATAGGGTTTTCACCAGGAATGAATTCAGGGCATTGTCTGCAACTTCTGGCAATGTTTTTTGCTTTTATTTATTTCTTGTGTTTTTCTCCGGTTTTCTCTGCAGTTTCTCTGTGAAATTCCCCTAGGTTTGTTCTTTGTCCAGCATAGTCTGTTTAATTACCTGAAGCATCTAGAGATCATCTACCGACGTAGCATCAGAAGGAATTAGCCTCAGAAAGCAAACTTTCGGTCAAAAAAGATGAAGTCATGCACAAAAAGCCTCTTCCAAGCAAGTTGCACTTTTTCGAATAAATAGATCTAAGCTGTAATGGGAATTTGTGCAGTGGCAGGTAGGCGGGAATTTCTTATCTGCCTTGTAGGGTACTTTTTCCCATGAAGTCAAAGTCACTTAACCTGCGATGGGAAAATTAGAGGCGGCAAGAAGGCGGGAATTTCTTACCTGCCTTGCAGAGTGAAAATTCCCATTATAAAATAAAGAAAATTCACTTAAAGCACTGATGAGAATTTTTTGCCTGCCTACCAAACTAACTTTTCCCACCAAAGAGGTTTATTCACCCATGCAAGTTGCACTTTATCAAAGGAAGCTATTTTTAATACAAGTTGCACTTTTTGGGAAATGTTTTAAGCTGCAGTGGGAATTTTGGTAGTGGCAGGCAGGCGGGAATTTCTTACTTGCCTTGCAGGATACTTTTTCCCATGAAGTCAAAGTCACTTAAGATGCAATGAGAATATTAGAGGTGGCAAGTAGGCGGGAATTTCTTACCTGCCTTACAGGGTAAAAATTCCCATGATGAAAGTCAAATCACTTAAGTGGAAGAGGGGATTTTTGGAGCTGCAATGCAGGGTGGAAATTCCCATTAAGTATTCATGCCTTGGACTCCATCTTTTTCTGAATAAATTGCAGGCATTCATCACAGGTGCTCAAATCAATGTCAGGTACATTGAATATATCTTCTGAATCTGAAGAAGTTGTCAGATCTGCACAAATGGATCCAATTGCAAGAGATTCTGGCATAATTAAAAGAAAAAGAGCTCAGACAAAGATTGTTTCAGCCATGATGAAGCATGTTGAAAGAGAAAGATCAGGAGAATCATGCATAGCTTCTAGATTTGTTGAAGTCAATGATATAGACATAGGCCCTGAACCTATCACCAATTTAATTGAAAAATCCAGATCTCATAATTGCAAAGGCTTCCGGAAAAAATTCATCCTCTTGTTTCTAACGCAGCCCATGTAGAAGTCAGTGCATGGAAAATTCCTTCCAAGATCTTGTGCATGTGCTCCCAATCTTCTAGTTAAAGCCTTCGTTGAATTTACTTGTATTTGCATTCACCCAGAGTGCTTTCCAAAATTTAAAATTGCTCATATGTAATTAAAAATAAAAATGATGAGTTTTTTACAGCAAACATTGCACTAGTGCATGTACTGGAGAAGAATTGCAAAAGCTTCAAGGATAAAAGGGGAAGACAGGTCAAAGGCAATACCCGCACGCAAATCATAGTCAGATGCTTCCAGATCCAGTTTGGTGAGAATCAAAGGAAAGAATTCAACAACATATGGGAGTAACTCAGATCCACGACAGAGATATCGTTCAGATCATTCATTGCTAAAATAGATTAAGCAGAAGTACAATACAGGTTAGATCAGCATGCAGAGTATGGAAGGAGAACAAGATTGGGAGTGTTGCAGCAACTTTCTTCTAATTTCTTCCAACTCTCTCTTTCTCTTATTTTCTCCGACAAAGTAATTGAGTAATCAATTAAATTATAAAACTTAAGTGATTGGTTTAAAAGCCGTTACTTGAAGAAGTCAATTACTTGGAAATAGGTGGCAGACATGCAAAATAGAAGGTTCTATTTTTCAGTTATAAATCATGCATGTCATGCAAAGAGGAATTCCAGCAGGAAGATTTCCAATTGTTTCCCTTTTCATAGCTTCCGCATGCGGGAATTCATTTAAAGTTTCCTATTTGTAATTGCCCTTTATACACTATAAATAGAGGAAGAACCTATGGGTTAAAGGATCGGAATTTGTAATCTACATTCTTGTGTTCCAGACTTTGAGCTGAGACCCTTGATAGCTTTTTGCAAGCAGAGGAATAGAGAAGATATTTCTGGAGAACTTTGTGTCAACGGCGCATTCGTCTCGTATTTATTTCTAGATCTATTCATAAACTTTGTGTTATTCTAGATCTAGTTCTGAAAGTTTCCTTTGCTTTGAATTATGTATTTCATGATCCATTTGTTTTAATCTATGTACATGCGATCAACTCTGTAAACTATTGATTGGGTTGCACGTCTTCTCTCATTTCTTCCCGTTTCCTATTTTCCTTTTCTGCAAATTTTTTCCTTTCTTTTACAGCTGCTTACTTGCTCCAAAACTGTCTAGCTATGGTTCATGAGCTACATAGTTAAAGTAATACCCACAAATAGATATTAGGATATATAACTGACAAAATCTTACACAGGAGCCTCGCCGGTAAATGAGGGAGATTTATCTCATGACTACCTAGGTTTTCAGCTATGCAAAAAACCTAGCCAACAACTTCTCTGCATGGAGAGGTGAGGATTTGAGTGGTTGAGGAGAAAATACAAATGACACTGGATTCAACGGAGGGACAACAAGATCTCTCTGGGGTTCCGGTGATGCCAAAGTGCTATGAGTTGATGCCGGAGAAGCTAGAACTAGCACGATAGCTGTAGATTTGGCCTTCTCCTGCGTGTGAGACTTCTTGTGAACTTTAAGCTTCTTCGACCTTTTGCTAATTTCACCTTCGTGTTTTCTTTTGCTGGAGTTTCCTGCGGTAAAGTTACCTGTGATCTGATTCATCAAAGCTTCATCCAGGCAATACCCCTTTGTCAACAACCAATTCAAAGTGTTAACCAAAACTACGGAAGATCTTTCCTCAATCATCTGGCAGCCACCAATGTTTTCCTGAAAAATAGCTCTATCCCCTCCTATCTGATGATATTAGTCAAGTATCACATGCCCATGATCTGCAACTATCCATTCCAAACCATAATCAGACACTTGTTGCGCCGATAACCTGCTGAAGTCTAGATTTTCTGCATTCATACTTGAAAACCTAGGCACTTCATCCAGATAAATCTTCCAACTCATTTACCATGTGAGGCTCCCGTGGTAGATTGTATTTTGTGCTAATTTATATGTCTTAATATCTCAGTCATGTTGGTATTACTTTAACTCAGTGTAGCTCATGAACCATAGCTAGACAACATTTGCAGCTTCGACTCCTGTAGCTTTGAAAGGAAATACTCTGGCAAAAAAGAGGAAAATAATAGTGAAACTGGGAAGAAAGGAGAGAAGATGTGCAACCCAATCAATAGATTGTACAGAGTTGATCGCATCTGCACGAGCTAGATCTAAAACAAATAGATCATGAAATCACTTGTCAATTGGAAACCTCAAGAAAGTTTCAGATCTAGATCTAGAATAACACAAAGTCGGTTACCCTGAGATAGATATAAGTCTTCAAACTAAGAAACAAAATGCAACCATGCTGGGACACAAAGTTCTCTGGAAATCTGTCTCCTCTGCTATTCCCTGCAGCTCTTCAGATCAGCTAATCAAGGGTTTCATCTCAGAGTCATAGAACACAAGAATGCATGATTGACCAAATTCTGATGATTTAACCCGTAGGTTCATTCCTCTACTGTTATAGTGTATAAAGGGCAATCACAAATAGGAGCTTTCGCCATGAATGGCCCGCATATCGGAAGCTATGGAAAAGGGAAACAACTGGCAATCTTCCTCCTGCATATCCTCTTGGCATGACAGTACATTTTGAAGTTGTGCGTCCGCCTCACACTTGAAAAAATAGCTCACCGATGTCTGTCATTGCATGATCTGCCGCCCAATTGATTATTGAACCAAGCTCTGTTGACTTCTTCAAGTAACGGTCCTTACAAAAGCCTACATCACATTAGCGGAATTTTATAATTTAATTGATCGTCTCCAATTAACTTTGTCGGAGAATCAATAAGAGAAAGAAGATCCAAAGGGGAAAAGAAATTAGATCGTGGAAAAGTCCTCGCAACACTTTCATGGAGAATTTGTTCTTTTTCCATATATCTACTATGCATTATGCCCACTCAATTTGTCTTTGATGTCTCACCAAGCTGGATCTGGACCAGCAGGTGACTGTGATTTGCTAATTGCGAATCATTGCCATTTGACTGTCAGAATCTTCAGACAATAATCTAATAAACTGTGCATCCAGCTTTTGCAATTCTTCTTCAGTACATGCAAAGCAAATTCGATGAAGGCTTCTGGAACTAGAGGATGATATGGGAGCACATGCACAAGATTCATGAACAGGAATTTCCCATGCAGCTGAGCTGTGACTACACAGGCTGATGCCTAGAAACAAGAGGACTGCTTTTTATTGCCCGCATGAGAGCCTTTGCAATTATCGAGATCTGGATCTGTCAATTAAATCGGTGATAGGATTCAAGGTCTATGTTTGTATCATTGACTATCAGCAAATCTGGAAGTTATACATGATTCTGCTGATCTTTCTCTTTCATCATGCTTCAACATGGCTAGAACAACTCTTTGTCTGAGCTTCTTTTTCCTTTAATTCTGTCGGAATCCCTTGCAATTGGATCAATTTGTGCAGATTTGAGCAATTTCTTCAGATTCAAAAGATATATTCAATGTACCTGACGTTGATTTGAACTCCATTTCACCTGTATGAACACATGTGATGAATACCTGCAATTAATTCAGACAAAAATGGAGTCCAAGAGCATGAATACTTGATTTTTATCACCAAAAATCTGCATATTAAGTTTGCTGCCCTAAAATTTGAGGCTTTGCTTGCATGCAAAGCAAGCAAAAATATTATTTAAATTCACCAAAGCACTTATACAAACATGCAGATAATTATCATAGCATAGAATCAAGCCATTCCAACCCTAGGCGCCAAACCTTGAAGTTTCCCAGGCAATGAAAAACAACTCTTTAATGCACAAAACCTCCTTTCCTTTGGCGCCAAAACATGTCCTGGGCTGCAATCCTTTGCAAAAGGAATTAATTGCTTCTTCATTATGGCAGCCCATGCTTATATAATCCTCAGCATACTATTTTTAATAATTGCCCTTCCTATTCCTGGCAATTTAATTAATAAACAATCGTGTTTATTGGCCCAAATTAGGTGCGCCAAATTATGCATGTTGCTGGTTGCTTTTAAATAAATTTATTTTATTTATTTTTAGCATGCATCCTTGACTTCTCCTTAGCTTGACTTCCACTCGCATTGACTTTCCATTTTATTCTATGGCGCCAAAATTGGGTGAATAAACCATTAATAAATATTATTAATTCCATTGTTATTCATGCCAAGGTGGGTCGCACTTTTTGGCAAGGGTGGATGCTAAAAATAGGAAGTCAACTTTGATGGGAAATTCCACCCTGCACTGCAGCTCCAAAAATCCCTTCTGCCACTTAATCTATTTGACTTTAATAATGGGAATTTTTACCCTGCAAGGCAGGTAAGAAATTCCCGCCTGCTTGCCACTGGCAAATTAAAACCTCTCCCAAAAAGTGCGACTTGCATTAAAAATAGCCTCATTTGATAAAGTGCGACTTGCATGGGTGAATAAATCTCTTTGGTGGGAAAAGTTTACCTACTAGGCAGGCAGAAAATTGCCATCGGTGCTTTAAGTGATTTTTCTTTATTTTATAATGGGAATTTTTACCCTGCAAGGCAAATAAGAAATTCCTACCTGCCTGCCGCCTCTAATATTCCCATTGCAGTTTAAGTGAGTTTGTCTTCATGGGAGAAAGTACCCTGCAAAGCATGATAAGAAATTCACCTGCCTATCTGCAACTACCAAAAATCTCATTGCAGCTTACACTCACTGATTCCAGAAAAGTACGACTTGCCTGGGGGAGGCTTTTTGTGCATGACTTCATCATTTTTGGTTAGAAGCTTGCATTCTGAGGCTGATTCCTTCTGGCACTGTGTTGCCGTAGATGATCTCCAGATGCTTCAAGCAATTAAACAAACTATATCAGAACGAAAGAATTGACCTGGGGGAATTTCACAGAGAAACTGCAAGGAGAAAACTGAAGAAAAATGCAAAAGAAATAAATAAAAACGAAAAACGTTGCTAGAAGTCACAGACAAAGCTCAGGATTCATTCCTGATGAAAACCCTCTTGATATATGTGAATATTGGCATGCGAAAACTTCAACAGGGTTCAACCAGAGCACAATTTACTTCAAACGGGGCATTATTTATTCAATAAATAATTAAATAAAAATTTCTCGCAGACAAAACTTGGTGGAGGGATAAAACGAGTTCTGAGCATCTGGGTATTTGTTGAAATTAGCTCATATGATTCACTGGGAATATCATTAACATAATACAAACATCTTCTGGCAATAAAAACACAAAAAGACCCATTTTTTTTGTAAAAATGAACAATTTTTTTTCAAATGAGGTAGTCCCACATTTCAAGAGGACTGAAATCTGGGGACACCAAGGATCCTCCTTTAGCAAATGGAGGAGCCACCTTATACAAGCCTTGAAGATGTCAATGTGGATTGACCTCTCATCTCCCCTCATGGATGACTCTTCATCTTCTTCTTCCCTCTTAATGAAGGAAAAGAACATTAAATTCACCATGTTGGCCTCCTACAAGACCAACTCCACAATTGAAGAAATATAAATCACTCAAGTGAATAGTTTGACCAAATCTTCCAATGACCTAGACTCAATGAACCAATCCAATGCCAGGGATTAGTAAGAACGAGGGGGAAGTTAACGTTCCTAATTAAATACAGCTTTCTTGATGAAGAACTTGTTGATTCATGTTTCCCACTCCCTTGTTCCTTGAATGCCTTTGTTGAATTGAGTTATCGTCATAAGGTCTTCCATATCGAAATAGCTTGAAAAGGGGACATTACATAAGGCTATAAGGTCCCATGTCTAAAAATGTAATTCTACTATACACAAGAATTTTCGTTTGCAAAGACCACAACGAGATAACGAGGCTTCACTGTCATTAAGGCATTGCTCGATCAATATCAAAGACAACATGGTATGCAATTTGTTGTAGAGACAACAATTTGCATTATGTCATTGAGATAAATCTATGTACAATTTTCTTAGAGACACATAATACTGACCACCCACAACCATCTTCGCCCAATGATAAAATACAAGTCCACAATGCAAGCACTTGCAATGTTTGTTGGGCCTCAAAATATTAGCTAAGTGCCAAAGGGCACGTGCACGGGTGGGGCCAGGAAGAAGGGAGCGAGGGGGGAAAAGCACGTAGGACAAGGGTTTAAGAAGGGTTTAGGAGAAACCAAGGCGCGCGCGCAAGGCAGGACAAAGGATCTAAGGACTTAGCCATTTTTAACATTCCAAGAGGCACTTGAGGAAAAACGTGACCCGACTAGGTGTGCTGAATGGATAAGGTGACAGCCTGGAGGCTTGGTGGTCAAGGAAAGAATATTCCACGCATGGAAGGTTCCCGAAAGACATCATTGCAGAAAGTGGAGAGCTCAGAACAGGATTAGCATGCTCCATTGGAGGACCACACTGACACTTGGCAAGCGATCTACTCCTAGAGGAAGGCATGGCGGTGGGTGTTAAACCTATTTATAGAGATGCTCTAGAGCAAGAAAGACACACCTGAGTGGAGAAGAAGCCGACAGACAACAGGTGTGAGATCATAAGGGAATGCATCAAGAGTATGATGCTACAGTAAAGCTAGGATTTAGAGCATTAGTGCTAAGGGGTATAATGGATGTAATAGGCCTCTGTATGGCATTAAAATACGTAATAAGGGGTGAACTAGGAAGGAATAGTTAGAATATCACACCAAGGAAGATCTGTAAGAGATAAATCTGAAGTCTTTTGATATATTTGGTTTGATACGACCCTTTTGAATGTAATGTGGTTGCTAGGTCTATGATCAATATAACTATATGGTCTTAGTATCTAGTTCAGGGGTGCAAGCCCTAGTGTTATTTCCTTATATTTCATGGAAGATCTGTTCTTTGTATTTTATGTCATGATGTTTCTCTTGTTATTAAATGCTTGGGTATAAGGATATGATAGCTCATGTTTCTCTTTTACATGAATATTCACTTCTCTGCAGCTAATTTTCTATCAATGGCAAGATCTTCTCGCAATGCTCACATAAAAGAGGGGCTCAATGCCTGCGCGTGCCTTGGGTGAGCGTCCAGCGCCCACTGGGTGATAGGCCAACGCGCATGGGGTTAGTAGTTAGTAGGTGGATAGAAAAATGAATACATCTTGGTTCCGTTGCCAGGACCTCTTTTCGAAGATATTGTGAGAATGATGTGTGATGAAAGAGCACTTGACCTTGGACAGTGTCAAAGCATGGTTTATGAGCACAGAGGATGAGTTTTCTCAGAGATTTAGTACTGGACCTAAGTCTGATGCACGCAAATGGGTAGAAGAACACCTGTATCATGAGTTGTATGAGACCTTCTTTTTTTGCTTTCCAATAGAGTTGTATGAATGGTTTTCTGTGTATGCATCGAGATCAAGTTGGTACTATAGATCTCGTGTTTGGACCCAAGATGAATATCAGAGGCCGCAGGATGATGATCTGACTTGGATGCGTGTTGTTGATCATTGGTGGAAGAGACTGCTGACCAATTATATCCTAGAATACGCTATTTCTATGTATTCTTGTCCTGAGGTTGCCGAGTTTGAGTTCTTAAAGGAACCTAGAGGATCATTTTTGCATGTTATCCCGTTAGCCATGAAGATCCTGCTCATTACACTAAGTTTGGAAGCATTCCCTATGGCCGGCTGAGCTTCTCTGAGCGCTGGCCAAGGAAGTTAGGGTGGAGGAAGATGGCAGACATTGCGGCTGAAAAAGAAAGAGAGGAGAGACGACTCAAGTATAACGAAGCGCGTGAAAGGGAGCTGGCTAGACAGTGCAACTTGTTAACCGTAGAATCTCCCACTAATTCCCTCTGTGAGTGAAATGTGGTGACATGTGCAGGATAATAGTGGAAACATACTGCCAATGCCAGGAATAGTAATCAAGGAGTCCGAGTTTGGAGCCGTCATGCAGTCATGGAAGACTTTTTCCATTGACAACCTTTAAACATGGATCTTGTTTTTAGCAATTCCCTAGGATTTAATGAATTTTAATAGGGTTGTTAGTTCACCCAGAATTGGGCGCCTACAATTTTGGCATGATGTGCAACCGACTATGTTTTTAAATAGAATTCTCCTTGAAGAACAATTTAGTTTTTAACATGCATCCTTGGTACTTCTGCCTTAGCAATTTATAACACTTAGCATCTGACTTTCCAGTTTCTATTTATGGCGTCAAAATTGGGCGAATAAACCATTAATAAATATTATTAATTGCATTGTTATTCACCCAAGGTGGGTCACATTTTTTAGCAAGAGCAATTTCCAAAACTAAGAAGTCAACTTTGATAGGAATTTCTACCCTACACTACAGCTCCAAAAATCCCCTCTTTCACTTAATTTGTTTGACTTTCATAATGGAAATTTTTACCCTGCAAGGAAGGTAAGAAATTCTTGATGGTGTTTTAAGTGATTTTCTTTTATAATGGGAATTTTTACCCTACAAGGCAGTGTTAAAAATTCCCAGCTACCTGCCACCTAAGTGACCTTGACATCATGGGAAAAAATACCCTACAAAGCAGCTAAGAAATTTTCCCCTGCCTGCCACTACTAAAAATCTCATTACAACTTACACTCATTAATTCCAGAAAATGCAACTTGCATGGGAGAGGCTTTTTGTGCATGACTTCGTCTTTTTTAGTCAGAAGTTTGCATTTTGAGGCTGATTCCTTTTAGTGTTGCATCGGTGGATGATCTCCAAATGCTCCAGGCAATTAAAGGGACTATACTGTACAAGGAACAGACCTAAGGGAATTTCACAGAGAAACTGAGGAGAAAACCAAAGAAACACGCAAAAGAAATAAATAAAAGCAAAAAACGTTGCCGGGAGTTGCAGACGATGCCCTGAATTCATTCCTTGTGAAAACCCTACTGAGATGAATGAGTATTGGCATGCAAAACTTCAACATGATTCAACTGGAGCACAATTTACTTCAAACAGGGCATTATTTATTCAATAAATAATTAAATAGCCCGAGGGAAATTGTCCCGCATCCAAACTTGGCAGTGCATGGAGATGAGGAAATGAGTTTGGCGCAGTCTAGAAAACCTTTTGTCAAAATTGGCTCATATGATTCACTAGGAATATCCTAACATAATACAGGCATCTTCTGCCAATAAAAACACAAAAAGACGCGTTACTTTTCTCCGCCCAATAGAACGTATTTGCTTTTTTAAATGGATTGAGTCCTGAGGATTTTAGGGTGATAATTTGGGGGCTTTCCAAGTCCCATCAATGAATCCAGAAGTTGGCCAACTGCTCATTATTGATTGTCTAGAACAAATACAGTGGTAGACCTCGTGTCATATCCCATTCTGAATAACCTGTTGCCCGATAGGAGAGTCCAATTCAGATATGGCATTCTTGAGCATTGCATAATTTCCTCCAAGGGGTCACTACCATGCATGCTTGGATCTAAAATTTGAAGCCCAAAGGTCGTTCGGCATTCGATGTGAATACTTTCTTACCTCAATGACAGGTGTGCAGATTCAAAGGAGCTTGCATCTGGCTAGGCGAAGATCTAAATCCCAAACCACCTTCTTTTTTTGGCAAAGAGTTTTCCATTTAACTAATGACCATTGTCTTTTATCCTGGACTCCACTCCATAAGAAATTTTGACAGTTCTCAATCGCACTTCTCATTGGAATATATACCACTACAGGCAATGTATCCTTGTGCTTTCTTGATTGCCTTGGGGTCAATACGATTTGATTAGAGTGATCATCCTTCGACCATGAAGAGAAGCCATGTTTGTTTAGGTCCCCATTTTTGAAGGGTTGATTGATACTGTAAGCACTAACCAATGTCTTTGTAAAGGAAACACTCCTAATTGAACACCCAATTGTATTGTAAAGGAAACACTCCCTTCGTTCCAAGCGAAGAATACGGGAAGAGGATTTTCTCTTGAACACGTCTGGGAATCACCCTCATGCAAGGCTTCACCCAACAAGATGTTGGATCAACTCATAGTCTGAAGGAATCAGTTGACTAGTTGTAATGTCCCCTTCTTGGGACATTGATGAAATTGAAGACTTGAAGACCCTCAACCCATTCTTTCTTCTTATGGGCTTGAGGATTGATCTTGAAGATGATCCAAAAATGTCTATTGTCTATTTTGTGACCCTTTGATATGCCTTGCGCTACAAGGTGGGCTCTTTAGTTAGTTAATGTGCACATAGGATAGTTGCTTTTATTATTTAATTAAAAATAATAAAGTGCACATAGTCTTAGTTTATTAGAGACTTTATTTTATAATGAGAGTTTATGTTTTCCCTCCAAAAGGGAAAAGGTCGGTCATTGGATATTGCACCCCTTAACTCTATAAAAGGAGGTCGCATTTCCTTTAGAGGGTTATGTTGATTGATCATTTGATTTCACTCCATGCTTGGAGTATGGGATGTATGCCCTAGTTCTTGCATTGTTCTTTCTCTCATTTGGATCCATTATTGAAGAATATTGAAGACTCCGTTGTTCTCTCCATTGTGGTCTTTTGTGTTGAATGTCTTTATGCATGATATATTCATTCTAGCATTGGTGACTTGGTCTTGGGTATTGGCACATTTATTGGAGGGTAAATCTGCATGTTAGTGAATGGTTTGCGGTACTTTTGTGTTCTTTATCACTGCTGCAATTTATTAGAGCAAATCGACTTGGTTTGGGGTTTGATCTATCATGTTTTGAGGTTGTTTATGCTAGATCTATTTGTTGTTGTGTCTAATCAATTATTTCAGATCAAGGGCTGATTATTTGAGTGTTTTGGAAGGGTTGTATGAGCTGGAATTAATTTATAGAATTTATTCTAACCCTAGCGACTTGGAGGCAGATTTCTACGGCATTTTTGAGTGGGTTTCGGTGATCAGAAAATTCAGTTTGATAGTTCATTGGAAAGCTCCTCATTTCTACTTTATTGTGCAATTTGTTTCATGCAAAAACTCCAAGTATTGAGTAAGATATTAATTTTTGAAGTTTCAGCTGTTCTGGGTGCATTTTAATTAATTAACAACCGTTATAAATTTCAGATCTGCAGTTTGGGATCAATTTAATATTGAATGTGGTTGTAGAAATTAGGAGGAATAAGGAGAGTGATTTCATAATTTTTTGAGTTAATTTGATGCCCTAAATATACTGGGTGACCTAGTTTTAGGGTAAAATTAGGGTTTCTTTTTTGCTATGCGAAATCTGGTTTTAGAATATTATTCTTCATATTTTTGTGGCCCAAAATCCAAAGTTTGAAGATTTTGGAAGATTGCAGCAGTTGGGGTGTGATTATTAATTAATTTTCAGTTGTTAAAAATTTGATTTGAATGTGTTTAAATTCCAATTGTTTTCTTCCAATCTATCCCACCACCTTGGCTAGTTCCAACCCCATTTGGGTTCGAAATAGCTGACATTGGGATATTTTAGGTTGAAGCAAAAGGGTTTATCCATTCTTTGCTTGATTTTCTCCATTTTCTAAATCGCCCTAGAAAGGGGACATTACACTAACGGCGTGTAGAAAGGTATGAAGAACTTTATGGAGTTGTTTTGCTTCCATACAAGTAGCTTTTCCAAGCAGCGTAGAATCATCAACAAACTGGAGATGGGAAATAGGAAGAATATTTTTAACCAACTGAATGCCATGAATTTCCCTTTCCTGACAATCTTTCTTTGTAAGCCTCCACATGCATTCCACCAAAATAATAAATAAGAAAGGTGATAAAGGGTCTCCTTGCCGAATACCTCTGGAGGCTCCAAAAAAATCCGAAGGGGAACCATTAAGTAAAAAAACAAAGGAGACAAACGAGATACATGCTTTTAACCATTGAATCCATTCCATAGAAAATCAGGCCAAGACTCTGCACAAGAAACCCCAATCAACCCTTTCATATGCTTTAGATAAATCCAGTCTAATGCCAGATTTTTCTGTATGTCCATAGAGTGCAATATTTCCTAAGCTAATACGATTTCATCATGAATATGATGACCTGGCACAAAACACCTTGTTCAAGGGAGATAATATTGTGCAACAGAGGTTTTAGTCGTTCCGCTATAGCCTTAGTTATTATTTTGTATAGGACATTACATAAGGCTATAGGACGGTAACTTGAAATATCTTCCACCTCATTATTTTTTGGAATAAGAGCAATGAAAGTTTTATTTATTTTCTTACGAAGAGTTTTAGCTATTCTTACCTCCTCAACCACCTGTAGAAGATCCCTTTTGATAATACCCCAAAATGCCTGGAAGAACTCAATCAGAAATCCATCCGGTCCAAGTGTTTTTCCTTTTCTCATTTTGAAAACAATACCATGGAGTTCTCCTTCCATGATGGGCTGCATTAACCTTTCATTTTCTTGTTGAGAGATACAAGGAGGAAAAATGTTCAAAATTTGTTGTTGTGAGTTCAGGTCCAGAGGTTGAGAGGTGAACAACTGCTGAACCACCTGCTTCATCCCCTGACTCGAATACACTCTTGTTCCGTCTCCTTTGGATAGGGAGTGAATATAATTATGGGCTCTCCTAGCTTGCACGGATTTATGGAAGAAAGATGAGTTTTTGTCTCCTTCCTTTAACCATTGTATCCTGGATTTTTTCTTCCACATGGTTTCCTCCCTAGGTTCCAATTCCTGTAGTTCTGCTTTCAGAAGGCATTCTTTTTTGAAGAGATCTATAGAATAACCTAAATGTCAATGAATAACATTTATATCTTTTAGTTGTTCAAAAATATTTGTTTTCCTTTATTTAATATCTCCAAACTCATTCCAAATCCATGCTTTTAGTTTAGATTTTAAGTATGATAATATTTTAACAAACATGAACATTTGAGTTCCGTACCTTGGTTTTCCTTCCAACCACCATTGCTGAACAAGTTTATCAATATCCTTATGACGCAACCACATTAGTTGAAAACGAAAAGGAGCTTTGCATGGTGAGGTTCTACCTATCTCCAAACAGACTGGCTAATGGTCCAAGCCACTGCTATTAAGAATCATAGTCCTAGGGGTATAATCCTTGGCCCACCAATCTTCTAATAGCATAAATCTGGTGTCTCCAGATTTTACCTTGAAATTTGAGACTACCCCATGTTTAAAAAATTTCGTTCTTTTAAAATAACGGGTCTTTTCGTGTTTTTATTGCCAGAAGATGTCTGTATTACGTTAAGATATTCCCAGTGAATCATATGAGCCAATTTCGACAAATACCCAGATGCCGAAACTCATTTTATCCCTCCGCCAAGTTTTGTCTGCGGGAAATTTTTATTTAATTATTTATTAAATAAATAATGCCCCGTTTGAAGTAAATTGTGCTCCGGTTGAATCCTTTGGAAGTTTTGCATGTCAGTATTCACACATCTCAATAGGGTTTTCACCAGGAATGAATTCAAAGCTTTGTTTGTGACTTCTGGCAACGTTTTTCGTTTTTATTTATTTCTTTTACATTTTTCTCTGGTTTTCCCCGTTGTCTTTTTGTTTAATTCCCCTATGTTTGTTCCTTGTCCAGTATAGTCTGTTTAATTGTTTGAAGTATCTGGAGATCATCTACTAATGCAGCACGAGAAGGAATCAGCATCAGAATGTAAACTTCTAACCAAAAAAGATGAAGTCATGCACAAAAAGCCTCTCCCAAGCAAGTCGCATTTTTTGGAATTAATGAGTGTAAGCTGCAATGGGATTTTTGGTAGTGGCAGGCAGGTGGGAATTTCTTACCTGCCTTGCAGGGTACTTTTTCCCATGAAGTCAAAGTCACTTAAGCTGCGATGGGAAAATTAGAGGCGGCAGGCAGGCGGGAATTTCTTACCTGCCTTGCAGGGTACTTTTTCCCATGAAGTCAAAGTCACTTAAGCTGCGATGGGAAAATTAGAGGCGGCAGGCAGGCGGGAATTTCTTACCTGCCTTGTAGGGTATTTTTTCCCATGAAGTCAAAGTCACTTAAGTTGCAATGGGAATATTAGAGGTGGCAGGCAGGTGGGAATTTCTTTCCTGCCTTGCAGGGTAAAAATTCCCATTATAAAATAATAATAATAATAATAGGAATTTTACAGTCCACAATGTCAGGCGGCCTGTTTTTGGGTCTACAAGCGGTTTATAGCATATGGGACTACCTCGTACACACATGCAAGAGGCAACTAACTTTGCTACAAACGAGGTGTATATACCCTACCCCCTGCAGAATTTGAACTTGTGACCTCTATTTCAAGAGCACATGTTCTTCACCATTAGGCCAACTCAGGTGTACGATCGGGAATTTCTTACCTGCCTTGCAGGGTAAAAATTCTCATTATGAAAGTCAAACAACTTAAGTGAAAGAGGGGATTTTTGGAGCTGCAGTGTAGGGTAGAAATTCCCATCAAAGTTGACTTCCTATTTTTGGAAATTACCCTTGCCAAAAAATGTGACCCACCTTGGGTGAATAACAATGCATTTAATAATATTTATTAATGGTTTATTCACCCAATTTTGGCGCCATAAATAGAAGGAAAGTCAATGCAAGTGGAAGAGCTAAGGAGAAGTCAAGGATGCATGCTAAAAATAAATAAAATAATTTATTTAAAAGCAACCAGCAACATGCATAATTGGGCGCCCAATTTGGGTGAATAAACATGATTGTTTATTAATTAAATTGCCAGAAATAGGAAGGGCAATTATTAAAAATAGTATGCTGAGGATTATATAAGCATGGGCTGCCATAATAAAGAAGCAATTAATTCTTTTTGATGAGGATTGCAGCCCAGACAGGTTTTGACGCCTAAAAAAGGAGGATTTTGCATTAAAGTTTATTTTCCACTGCCGGGAAGCTTCCAGTTTTGGCGCCTAGGGTTGGAATAGCCTAATTTTGGTCATTCTGAGCATCTGCATGTTGGTATATGTGCCCGGGTGAATTAAATAATATTTTTGCTTGCTTTGCATGCAAGCAAAACCTCAAATTTTAGGGCAGCAGGCTTTATATGCAGATTTTGGTGATAAAAATCAAGTATTCGTGCCATGGACTCCATCTTTGTCTGAATAAAATTGCAGGTATTCATCACAGGTGCTCAAATCAATGTTAGGTACATTGAATATATCTTCCAAATTAGAAGAAATTGTCAAATCTGCACAAATTGATCCAATTGCAAGGGATTTCAGTAGAATTAAAAGAAAAAGAGCTCAGACAAAGATTGTTCCAGCCATGATGAAGCATGATGAAAGAGAAAGATCAGCAAAATCATGCATAGCTTCCAGATTTGCTGAAGTCAATGATACAAGCATAGGCCCTGAACTTATCACTGATTTAATTGACTGATCCAGATCTCATAATTGCAAAGGCTTCCGGCAAAAATTCATCCTCTTGTTTCTAACGTAGCCCGTGTAGAAGTCAATGCATGGAAAATTCCTTCCAGGATCTTGTGCATGTGCTCCCAATCTTCCAGTTGAAGCCTTCATTGAATTTACTTGTACTTTCCTTCACCGAAGTGCTTTCCATAATTTTTAATCGCTCTTATGTAATTAAAAATAAAAAATGATGAGTTTTGTCTGAATTATTTACGGAAAACATTACACTGGTGCATGTACTAAAGAAGAATTGCAAAAGCTTCAAGGATAAGAGGGAAGACAGGTCAAAGAAAATACCCGCAAGAAAATCATAGTCATGCATAGCTTCCAGATCCAGTTTGGTGAGAATCAAAGGAAAAAAAGTCAACCGCATGCAGAATATGGAAGAAGAACAAGATTGGGAGGGTTTTAGCTTTCTTCTTATTTCTTTTTCTCTTTCTTTTATTTTCTCCAACAAAGTAATTGAGCAATCAATTAAATTATAAAACTTAAGCGATTGGTTTAAAAGCCGTTACTTGAAGAAGTCAATTACTTAAAAATAGGTGGCAGACATGCAAAATAGAAGGTTTTATTTTTCAGTTATAATCATGCATGTCATGCAAAAAGAAATTCCAGGAGGAAGATTGCCAGTTGTTTCCCTTTTCATAGCTTTCGCATGCGGGAATTCATTTAAAGCTTCTTATTTGTAATTTTCCTTTATACACTATAAATAGAGGAAGAACCTACGGGTTAAATGATGAGAATTTGTAATCAGCATTTTTGTGTTCCAGACTTTGAGCTAAAACCCTTGATATCTTTCTAAAAGCTAAGGAATAGAGAGGAGGCATATTTCCGGATAACTTTGTGTCAACGGTGAATTTGTTTCTTATTTCTTTTTAGATTTTTGCATAAACTTTGTGTTATCTTAGATCTTGATGTGAAAATTTCCTTTGCTTCGAATTCTGCATTTCTAGATCTATTTGTTTTAATCTATGTGCATGCGATCAACTCTATAAACTATTGATTGGGTTGCACATCTTCTCTCATTTCTTCCCGTTTCCTATTATTTTCCTCTTCTGCAGATATTTCTTTTCTCTTACAACTGCTTACTTGCTGCAAAACTGTCTAGCTATAGTTCATGAGCTACATAGTTAAAATAATACCAACAGACATATACTAGAAAATATAATTAACAAAATCTTACACAGGAGCCTCACCGGTAAATGAGGGAGATTTATCTCATGACTGCCTAGGTTTTCATCTGTGCAGAAAATCTAGCCAACAAAATTGATCCGGTCTTTTGAAGATATAGTCATGTCCCTACCTTCTGTTAGACCATGTCATTATTCCATCAGCAGTAGGCACATCCACCAACTGATGAGTGTGAATGAAATGAGTCATGATACTCGAACAAGAATCAATATGGGAATTACCTCCATGCTTCTCTTGGATATTTAATATAGTATTAAAATCCCCACCTAAGATGATTGGTAAGTGAGGAAAGGAATGGATAATAGAAGTCATAACTTTTCATTATAGTCTTTTTTCTTCCATAATTGAAGAAGCATAAACATTAAAAACTAAAAACTCCTGGTCAAGAAAGTGAAAGGGAGGAGCTCTTCCAGGGTTTAGAGTCTAGCTGCTTGTTCATGTCTGTTGCCATCCGTACGCATGTCATACCGCACTCCCATTGGGAAACCTACAGGATTTTTGGTTTTTCACTCATTAATTTTGTTGCGTGGGACTTTACTCCGCCTTTTGGGCGGCATTTTCCCCTTTTTAATGGCCTCCATGTCGATGCCCTCATCTATTGATGCAGGAATTGTTAACAATGTGGCTACCAACCATGGATCTGAAGAAATCTCGAAAGTTCATCCCGAAGGTATTCAACGAGGTAATGGGTCTAATTCTCTTGTTCCTGATGTTGTTCTTGATTTACCTGCTTTTGATAATGCATGTAACTAGTTTGAAAATTAAACATTGGTGGCTTATTTTGTTGGCCGAGTCCCCCCTAAGAGCCTTTTAAAGCAATGAGTTCACAACCACTGGTAGAACCATGGTGTGAAGCTCAAAGGCGTCCAAAACCTCGGAAAGGGCTTTTTCTTGTTTTGTTTTTTGAACCCTGAACACTGCAAGGCCATTATTAACCATGGCCCTTGTTTTATACACAACTCATTGGTTGTTTTTTCTCACTGGACTCGATACTTTCAAGTCTCGGAGCAGGCTAAGCTCAAGATCCCTGTTTGGATTGAGTTTCGAGGGATACCTTTTCCTCTATGGTCTTTTATAGGGGATCTTGTCAAACCCTTAGGACGGGTCATTTGCAATGATAAACCCAAATTTTAACGCTCTCCCTCAACGTCGTGTATGCGTTGAAGTTGATCTTTCAAAAGCCCTTAAAGAATCGATTGATATCTAGGTCGGCAACACCCGATTCACTCAAAGGATTCTTTATATCAACCTTCTGAACACTTGTTTTCATTGTCAGTCCTCTGAGCACATGATTCATGAATGTCCTCTCGTGGCCAACTCGCGTCCTCCTGCAGAAAAAACACCCTCAAACACTAAAAATTCATTCGACGGTTGGTAAACTGTGACTAATAAAAAGGGTGCTTCAAAAGGTCCTACAAAACCGTAAAATTCTATTTATCGTCCTGTTGTCAACAATGGCGCTAGTGCCTCCACCACTCCTCTAGCCAAACATCTGAAACCCACTAAGACCAAGCCGCCTATCTCCCGCTCACCTATGGCTACGGCTGTTATTTCTACGGTTGCTCTTCCAAACAACCCCTTTGCTGGGGTTTTCGTGCCGCCGCGGAATGATAGAAAAATGCGTTCTCGTAGCCCTTCCCCTGCAGAGGATGGTGAATATGTGCAAGAAAAGCGTAGACCTTGGACCTTTGGAGAGCATTTGAGCCTGGTTCTCAACCAAACCTCTTTTTCTCCCAATCAATATGAAGTCCTCTCTATGTTGGACAGTGAGGGAAATATGAATTTAGATCTTTCTCAATGATTGTGTATTCTTGGAATATTCGAGGGATTACTGAACCGACCCGATGTTATCTGGTCAGGGACAGTTGTCATCACTTTAGCCATATGAAAATTTTGTCTGCAAGAAGTTAAGCATTCTGGCTTTTTTTTGCAATCTCCAGTTCGTACTATTAGGCCACAGGCCATATGTCACACCTAGATTCATGAGTAGGGCTGCAGTGGGGTTATGACTTTGTGTTGGCTAGATTTTCTGCATTGTTGAAAACCTAGGCAGTCATGAGATAAATCTCCCTCATTTACCGGTGAGACTCCCATATCAGATTTGTCAATAAAATATACTAGTATTTATATGGGGATTTTACTTTAACCATGCAGCTCATGAACCATAGCTGTATAGTTTTGCAGCAAGTAAGCAGTTGTTAAAGAAAGGAAATATTTAAAAAAGGGAATAATAAAACACAGAGAAGAAATAGGGAAGATGTGCAACCCAATCAATAGATAACAGAGTTGATTGCATGCACATAGACGGAACCAATAGATATCAACACACAGAATTATAAACAAAGGCAACTTTCAGATCTAGATCTAAAATAACACAAAGTTATAAGTAGATCTAAGACAAAAGCTAGAAACAAAATGCACCGTGACACAAAGTTCTTCGGAAATCTGCTCCTTTGTATTCCTTTACTTCAAATAGCTATCAGGGGTTTCAATACAAAGTCTAGAACATAAGAATGTTGCTTACCGATTCTGATCCTTAACTCAAAGGTTCTTCTTCTACTTATAGAATGTAGAAAGGAAAATACAAATGAGAAACTCAACTGAATTGGAACATAAACAAAAAGTAAAGATAACATCTGGCAATCATCCCCCTCTAATTCCTCTTCAAGTGACATGCATCCGGGTCCTTATTCAAACTTATACACATCTGTCACTTAACTAATAGAATCATTCCACACAACTTAAAGTAATGGTTTCAAAACCAATAACTTTAAAATTTTACAATTACATCCGGGAACGTGGAAAATAGAAGAAAAAGTAGAAGGAAAAAATGCCAGTTGCAACATCTACATCTTCTTTTTGTTCTGATACTAAATATACTTGTCGAACATGTAATTTAGCATCTTCCCATCTGTATTAGCCACAACTTCTTTTTCTGTCCTGAATTGCAGCAAGCCTTTGTCCAATACCCTGATACCTACTTCCACCTCCTCCAAGCTAGGCCCAAACTTCTCAATATCTGACTGCAGTGCCACCAGTTTGCTGATGGAATTCATTGTGAAAGGCCTAACAGCTCCATCAATTATCCCCTGCACCATCAGAAGAGATCCTTGCAGGGAATTAGGCACTTTTCTAGGAATGATACTTGTGTATAAAGTAACGTTCCTGACCACTTCCTAATTAGTGAAAGCAATGACATTGTCTGGTAAAGATGATGCCATACTCTCAAGTGCCTGCATCCTTTTCAGCATAATTATGCAGATCTCCAAACGGAAAGATATGGAAAACTCAAGCTACTTCCCCTTCTCAACTAATCCGTCAAGCACAATCCGTTCCGCAATCAACACTTCGTTCGGCAGCTTATTTATTTCGGCCAAAGTACTCAGGTTACTCTCAGCAACTGTGTTCATATCTATCGTGCTTGTTACCAATTGCTTTAGCTGATATGATGCATATTTCATAACCTTTAGGCAGACTAGCACCTCTCCGAGTTGTACAGAAGCTTGACGAATGATCAGACTTTTCCATTCGTCGATAGCTTTAACTTGGTTACTTGCATCTTCCACTTCCTACATCAGATGATCACTCACCTACTTATGTGCTGAAATTGGCTAAGTGGAAGATTTAGTAACCTTGGCAATAATCTCGCACAACTGAGATACCTGCTTCTGAAGTTCAAATTTCTCTGCCTTTTCTTTATCAAGCCTAAGGAATAGAGCATCTATCAATGTCTGTGTGTCCTGCTTCAATCCTTCTGTGGTGGCTTGACCTATGGATACTCTGGTTATTGTTATATCTTCTGTCGTGAGCTCATCCTCCTTCCCTTCTGCCAGAACTGAATCTCAGTGAACTTCTGTCCTGATTCCTCAATGATCAACCTTGAAGTTACCTTAGCAACTTTAAGTTTTCTGTCTTTTCTGCCTAGATTCAGGAGCAGCTGCAAGTCGTGTTCCTTCAAGTTGATTTCCTCTCTAGCCTCTGGAACCAACTGCAAAGTCAACCATTCTGAGAAATTACTTCTCGGAGAATGAGAAGTTGCCGAGTGTACCACTATCTTGCACTCTAATTCCTCTCCATCTAAAACCGCTACAGTGTTGTGGCTTCCATCCTCTGAGTCATCCAAAGACAAAGCTCTTTCAAAATTTTGCCATTTGCAGCTTCAACGTTTCTTTAGGAAGAGGCGCTGAACGTAGTGGCTGAGAAGAGAAGATGAATGTTGTCGGATTCAATGGAGGAATGGCAATATCCTGCTGAGGTGCAACAGTCGGTGAAGTACTTGATGCTGGAGAAGCCGGAACTAACATCATAACAGTAGAAGTGATCTTCTCCTTCGAATGAGACCTTTTGTGCACTTTAATCTTCTCAGGCCTTCTACTGCTTTCTCCTCCGTGCTTCCTCTTGAGGGAATCTCCTGTGCTGAAGTTGCCCGTGATTTGATTCATCAATGCTTCATCAAGGCAGTATCCCTTTGTTAGCAACTAGTTTGAAGTATTGACCAAAACAGCGGCAGACCTTTCCTTGATCGTATGGCAGCCCCCTATGTTCTCCTAAAGTACAGCTCTATCTCCTCCCATCCGATGGTATGTGTCAAGTAACACAGGCCCATCATCTTTAAGATTCGTAGGTATCCGTGCTAATCCAAAGTCAAACACTTGTCGTGCTGATAACCTGCTGAAATATTTCTTTCTAACCTCGTACTCACTTCTGCACTTCATCCAGAAATCTTCCAATGAAGGCACGTGCGCGTACTCCTGGGAGATTGTCTTCCTTGCCACTCCAAATGGATCGAAGTTCAACTGTGTTGGGAAGAACTCTTGCTCGTACTCAGAGAACATCTCCGCTTCGATTCCTCGGGCCTTATGAATGCTCTGGAAGCTATAATGGCCCACAGTGATTAGGAAGAAGCCTGTAGACTTGTGCTGTTTCGACTGTAGGTCATGCTTCTCCACGAGTTGTCTGCTCAACTCCATGACGACCAATCTATCACTCGGGTATCTAGGCAACTTAACTGGTTCTCCTGAAAAGCTAGTGACCCTGAGGTATGTAAAATTTGCAAATTGGATAAAGATACTGCCAATCTTGGACACAGCTTCCCACGCTTCCTTGCTCACCTTGTTGGCCTTTAGATCGTCGTCCAGTCTGCAAATGAATTCATAGAAGAATCCATCGTTAACCACCTTGTAATCTTTCTTGCATGCAGGTACATTAAGCTGTGGGTAGCACTCGAAAATAGGGTCCTTGGAAAGAACACCACATTTATACAGCTTGGAGAAGATCCCCGGTGAAGCTGCTACATAAACCAAATACGAAGTCATTTTGAATTATAAGTACGCCTCACATTCCGGAGCTGCTCACTAATGTTGTCACTAATGATTTCTGACCAATTGATTATTGAATCTACTTTGTTGATTTCAATGGTCTTGATGAAAGCATACATCCATGCGCGGAAGTTGTGAGCGTTCGCTTCGCCATTTATCCTGCATAACAATTTGGCAATGTCATCCACCTCTTGTACCAGATTAGATCGTGGAAGAGTTCTCGGGAACTTGGAAGGAGATCTAGGCTTCTTCATGTATCTACTGTTCATTATGCCCACGCAGTCAGATTTATTTTTTCCCCATCTGTTGCCGGCATCCTATATACTAATAGTACTCACCACCTTTCGTGCCGGAATCTTCAAACAATAATTGATGAACTGTGCATCCAATGGGATTATTGTTTTCCCCACAGCATCTCGAACTGGTTTGGATAATGGATGGTAAGACCTAGCACACTCCATGACGAACTCTGGCAACTGGGCTTTGAATGGAAATGCAGCAGCTCGAACGATTTCACTGCTTTTGACTGCACGCATGAGGGAAATCTTTCCAGCTCTGGATCTGCCAATTAATTCGGAAAGAGGTTCTGGACCTAGATCTATATCTCCAATGTTCAACAAACTTAGAAGTGATGCATGACTCTGCTGTGCTCTCTTTCACATTCCTCATTGCCATGGCCATATCTGTCTTTGTCTGAGCAATTCTTTTTCTCTTTATTCGGCCGGAATTCTTCACAACCGGTGCAGATCTAGATATTTCTTCAGATTCGGAGGATATGTTCAATGTATTGGACATTGATTTAAGCTCCCTTTCTCTTATAAAAGCACCTGCAATTAATTCAGACAAAGACGGCAACCAACACATGAACATTGGATTTTAATTATAAAAATCTGCATACATCAAGCCTGCTGCCCCAAAAATTTGATGTTTTGTTTGCATGCAAAGCAAACATGAATTTTATCAACTTCACCTAAGCACCTGTACCACTATGTAGACAATTATTCAGACACAAATCAAGCTCCTTCAAACTTAGGCACCAAATCTTGAAGCTTCCAGTAGTAAATAAACCTTTTGAGCGAAATTCCTCTTCAAATGGGTCACCAAAATTGTTTGGGCTGCACTTTCTTGCTAAATAATTAATTAATTCATCCTTATGGCAGCCCTTGCTTATATAACCCTCATCATTCTATAATTAATTATTGCCCATCCTATTCCTGGCAATTAATTAATTAATTAATAAACTTTTCTCTTCAAATGGGGCGCCTATTTTGTGCATGCTCATGGCTGCCATTAAATAAATTAAATTTATTTAATTTTAGCTCTCTACTTCTAGTTCACTTAAGCTTCACAGTGTGCTTTGACCTCATCCACTAAAAATAGGAATTAATTATATCAATTAATACTTTAAAAAGTATTATTCTTCTCCAAAATGGGGCGCACTTTTTGACATGAAGGGGTTTATATTTTTAAAAGCTAATTTTCAATGGGATTATTCACCCTGCACCGCAGCTCCAAAATCCCATGATCCACTTAAGTTGTTTGACTTTCATAATGGGATTATTTACCCTGCAAAGCAGGTAAGAAAATCCCATCAATGCCTTAAGTGATTTTCTTTTATTTGACAATGGGAATTTTCACCCTGCAAGGTAGGTAAGAAATTCCCGCCTGCCTGCTGCCTCTAATTTTCCCATTGTGACTTAAGTGGCATTGTTTCCATGGGAAAACGTACCCTACTAGGCAGGTACAAAATTCCCACCTGCCCGTTGCTACCGAAAATCCCATTGTAGCTTAAAATCTTCTTTTTCCAAAAAAACGGCCTACCCAGAAGAAGATTTTTTGTGCATGACTTCGTCTTTTCAGAGAGAACCAAACCTCATGTGACAAATTCCTTCTAGCATAACGTCCATAGGTGATCTCCAGATACTCCAGGAAAGAAATCAGATTAAACTGGCAAAGGAATTGACCTAGAGAAATTTCACAGAAAACACCAAAAACACAAAACGTTGCCAGAAGTCACAAATAAAGCCCAGGATTCATTACTGGTTAAAACCCTAATAGTATATGGGAATATTGACATGTAAGATCACAACAGGGTTAAACCGGAGCACAATTTACCTCAAACAGGGATCAAAATAATTAAATACAAATTTCCCGCAGGCAAACCCCAGCAACAGAATATAATGATTTTGGGCATCTGGGTATTTGTCGAAATTGGCTTATATGGCTCCTTGGAAATTTCTTGACACAACACAAATACTTTCTGGCAAGAAAAACACAAAACGACCCATTATTTTAAAAATACGAATTTTTTTTATATAGGGTAGTCCCAGATTTCAAGGTGAAATCTGGGGACACCACTTTGATTGCTCCTGACATTGCCCAGAATGTGATCTCGTGGGGTTCGGACCCCGCGCATCGTGTGGTGTGGACTTTGTTTGATTTTGACGGTCATCTTTTTGGTCTTGCTAACATATATGCCTCTAACAATGCGGGGGAAAGGGATCTTTTTGGGCATTGGCTTGCAGATTATTTACTAGATGCTTTGTGGGTGGTGTGTGGCGAATTTAATATGATAGAAAACCCAGCTGACAAACAAGGTTGACTGCCAATGCGATGGTGTGCGGGAGAGAGGGAAGCCTGGTTTCACTTCAGGCATAAGTTGGGCCTTTTTGACCCTAATACTCCCTACCATCATCCTTCTTCAGCTCCTTGGTTGACTTGGTCCAATTTCCGGGATGGGCAAGAACGCGTTGTTAAAAGACTTGACCAGGCTCTTATGCCCTCTCAGGATTTTTTTTACTTTGCTCCTATCTCTGGCCGACCCGTGGTTGTAGCCAACACTGCTCTGCTTTCCGATCAGTCACCCATCTTCATTAATATATCTTGGATTCACCCTGTCAAGAAACAGAAAGGCATTTCTCAATTTTATCTCAATAGTGCCCACCTCAAACATGCTTGGACTATGGCTCACATACAACGCATTTAGAACCTGGTCCCTCGACCCTCGAATTCCTCTGGCTGGATTCAGTGGTGGTATGATGCCATCAAACGCACCAGCATATTTTTGCGCACTTATGGTAAACAAGCTTCCATTTTCAAGAAAAATGACCATGCAGCTACATACCATGAGTTTGAAAGAATTTCTCTCGAGCTTGAAGCTTCTCCCTTCAACAAGAATTTACAGTCTCAACTGATAAGGTTGCTGGACTGTTATCAACAACATCCAAACAGGGGGGAATTACCAACATATTCAATCCTAACAAAGTCCAGTGCATGGGTGCCATCACTACCTTGAAGAAGCTAAACGATACAGTGAAGATTAGCAGCCCGGAACCTAGAGGTAACTCAGATTTATTTCCTAAAGATAAATCAGGTTTGCATGGAATCCATGGAGGTAAGGTGCATTTGATATATTTTTAGAGGGCTGATACTAACTCAAATATCTTGAGTTGTAAAAATATTAAGGACAGCTCATGGTCCAAAAAGTCTTCTATTTCATTGCCTACCAACAAGCCCATACAGCTCGGTTTCCACCATGCATAATCGGTCAGGTATGATGTTGATGTTGTATTACTCCATTTCATGATACTGTTGTATTATTATCCTCATGATCAGTTTGCACCAAGTTTAGAGAAGACAAGTAGTGAATGGTATAGCAAAAGGTGCATGGATGCTTGGGTACAATGTCAAAGTTGTTTTAGCATATGTGGGATTGATACCATTGTGGGCTTCAAAAGGGAAAGAAGGTTTGATTGTATGATCCATATGATTGGTAATCTCAACTTTGAGTGTTCGGGAGTAACCCCCACCTTTGCATCTTGGTCTAACACTCATACATACCAACTTTTCCGGATTACAATTGTTCAATGTCATAAGAAGGTGCAAGGTATGTGATGTTTTCCTTTGAATGAAACCAGCTGAAGTTACAATTGTTTGTGGGATGCAAGGGATTCAGTTTTGGGGGGGATACATGATAGCAAAGCAAGGAAAATTTTATTATCATTCTCCTTTTCATATACCAGTTCACAGAGAGAACATAATTACAGTTGGACATGCACATATTCAGCCTCCAAATAAATTTAAAAGTGGAGAATTTAAGTTGCTGATCATGATGGTGAAAGGTGACAAGGTTAAGCAAAGGGGAATTGGACTCTACACCTTATCAGCAGTCCAGGAAAGGCAGTTCATGGCTGAGTTTGAAAACTCAAGTGTAGCAAGTTACATCATGGGAATGTATGAAGAGAAAGTCAAGAGATATATGACTGATTTTTCTTTCCCAGCTCTCCTATATCTTATTTCAGTCATTGTATATTTCCTTCCTAAAAGGGAATTGGTGAATTACAGTTGTGACAGTTATAGTATGGTTGCATATCAACCAAACAGAGAGGACAAGCGAGCTGATAGGCATGAGAGAGGATGGACAGAAGATCATTTTCTCTTGAATAAGTTTGTTTCATGTGCAGGTACAAAGAAGAAGGAACAACTAAGATTTATTTGGGATCCATGTACTTGCAATTGCTTGGGACGAGCAACTTCGAGAGGGGAGGACTGTCTTGTCCCTTTTTGGAGGTTGATTTATGAATACCTTAACCCATTCCTTCCCCGTGTGTCTAAGGATAAAAATAAGGAGAAAATCTGGATTATATTTTTATTATTGCTCTCAATATTATTATTTATCCTATTGGAAGCTTTTTTGCTCCAATAGAGGAATTTAAGTAGTTTAGTATTAATGGTATTGTGAGCATGTAAGCTCCACTAACCTTTTTAATATTTAAAATGTAATTACCTAAAGGGTTGTGCATGATGTAATGTTTTCTTTAAGCACTTCTTAGGCCTATTTAAGGAGGTCGCTTGGGTATTTATTAATTATGTTTTGGAGATTATTCTTAATTTGATGAAAGTTGGCTAGAGTAGCCCTTTTACTCCCTCTCTGAAGGACGAAACCCCTTAGGTTGAGGATCTCTTCCAAGGATGAAAACCCTTGGTTGGGAAACTTGTGAAGGACGAAAACCCTTTATGAGGTTTTGATTGTGCAAGCTGGTTGGAAAACCAATAAAGGATTGTAATATCTCCTTTTGGGATATTATCCAAATATGCAAATTAATTCGCTGAATCGACTCTAGGACTAAACCCTCCTATTTTGACCTCAAATAATCCAATGTTAGCTTCAATACAACCCAAAAAGGGGTTGGAGTGAGCCAAGGTGGTGGATTAGATGGGAAAACCAATTAGGAAATTAATCACTTTAAATCTGAAATTAATTGCAGCAGTGAATTAATTAAAAATGCACCATAACAACTGAAACTTAGAAAATTCATAACTTGCTCAATATTCCATATTTTGTCCTCAAATAAAATGCATAATTTTCTATAAATCAAGGGCTTTCCAACGAGCTACCAATATGGATTTTTGAACCACTGTAACCCTTCAAAAACAGCCCTCAAAATCCCAAACCCAGTCACTAGGGTTAGAAAAAAATCAATAAAAATATTTTAGCCTTTCCACAAGCTTCCAAACACTCCAAAAATCACTCCCTTTGCTCAGAAATAATTTATAGACAAATCAGATTTCTAAATCTGATTATACACAGCTAAAAAAAATTATTAATCAAACCCCAGTCTGTTGCAATCTTTAAAAATTCATATCTTCCTCCAAACTACTCCGATTTGGGTAAATGAGATATGCCCAGACTCGGAAAAATACAAGGAACAAGATGAACCAAACCAAATTAGAACAGTAGTAGCTAAACTCCCAAAATAGTCAAAATAGCAAGTCGCCTAGGGCAAATAAAATTGTTGTTTGCACATAAATTAATTCCAACACTTGTATTACTCCTAAAACCCTCAAATATGGTCACACATACTCACAAAATTATACTAAATCAGATCAGATTGCAGATCTAGCTCAAACGACTCTAAAACATGCCAAACAACCTCCCATGCAAGTCGCTTTAGCTCTAGTAAAAGCAAGAGGGAATCGTGAACCAAGTCGCCAATCCTATAATGGAGAAACAATGCATAACACACACTTCAAAGGGAGCACAATAGAGAGAACAATGGAATCTTCAATATTCTTCAATAATGGATCCAAATGAGAGAGCACAATGCAATAACTAGGGCATACATCGCAATACTCCAAGCATGGAGTGAAATCAAATGATCAATCAACATGCTCATCCAAGGAAATGCGACCCCTTCTTATAGAATAAGAGGTGCAAATGCCAATGTTTTCCCTCTAAATAAAAAGTATTTAATAAACCACTACATGTGCACTTTATTTAATTTCTTAATTTAATATTAAAAAATTTCTATCCTATGTGCACATTCTAAACTACCTAGAACTTCCCACTTGTTGTGCTAGACACACCAAGGGGTTACAATGCTTAATAAAAAGAGTGAATCAATTAGGTAGTAATGTATCTAAAAAGGGGGACATTACAAGGATCTTTCCCTTGCATGTGTTGTGTTTTTAGTGCAATATTATATTGATTTAGAGTGGAGCGACCTACCTTGGAGTAGAAATGTGGTATGTGTGATGTGCATTTGGCAAATTTGGAATTATTAGCTTGTTCTTCATACTTTATAAAGCCAATATCTTAAGTTTCATGATTTTTGAAGTTTCCTAAATTGAGGTATGGATTTTTAAAATAACATTGCAGACAAAGGTTTGTTGAAATTCATATCTCCATATCTAGGGCATTAAAAATCAGATTTCTTGCATTATATGATTGTTGAGGATATATCATAATTTTCGAAATTCAAGTGAATTTAATTTGAAGGAGTTTGAAGGCATAAAAGTGGGCGTGAAACCCCAAAATAGGTCACTGCCCTAGAAGGGTGTTGGCTGGCAGCAGTTAAGGGTTTTTATACATTTATTTCAGTCACTAACAGCTCACTAAAAATATGAAAAGTGTTGTTTATCTTCAGCTTTCGGTCATTTCCTGAGTTCCCTCAAAAAGGTACATTACACTCCCCCTCTGGCTGAGCCAAACCAAGTCTTTGGTAAAGTTACTAGAGGCAATTTGAAGGTGTAAGGAGACTCCTAGTGCACAAGGTTAGCTGGAAGCTTAATCCTTGTCACGTTATTGAGGCGGACCTAACCGCAAATCAGTCTTGCTTTTTGATGTGGCTATGTCAATGTCTTCTCTCTAGGATAGTACTTTTCTACACAAAAGAGTAAGTGGGCAGATGACAATACAACTTAGGGGAGTCTAATGAACCTGTACACTGCAAATAGTCATTAAGACTAGGTTCAGCTCTCGACCAAGCCTACTCGAATCATGGGACATCAATGCATCCTTAACAAGAAAAGTGTAAGTATCCATTTTTTGATATATATACAACTTCCATATCAAGAGGCGCATAAATCATTAAGAGAAAAAGACCAAGAAACTTGGAATTACTGAAAGTAGATTTTGATATAAATTACATTCGCCACTTCCTTGAAGTGTTCATGACTAAGCTAAAAGCCTCTGGAAAAATCTGTTTAGAATATTTTAAAATCAAAGTTCTGGATCACACTCCATGATCCATCATCATAATACAAATGATATGTTTGGATAGTGGATTATGGATCCTTATATACATGTCTAGTTTATTACATTGTTTCATTGGGCTTTAAAATATTAAATGAATTAACCATAATCGAAACCACCAATTCACCAATATCAAGAACTAGTTATTCCCACCAATGAATTAATTTAGCCATTAGGTCATAAATTAAGTAAATAGAAATAAATTCAATTACCTCCGCTGTGGTTAGTTGTTTGAGCATATTGATAACCGATCTCCGTGAATGGTTTAATCTCAATCCCTCATTTTTGTTTAGATTATGGGTATACTTACAACTCTCAATTGCTTCTCTCAACCGCCTTTTAAAATGGCGCTCCTCAACTTCTAAAATTTTTGTGCTTTCAAGGCAAATGTCAAGGTTCTAAGAGTTGAGGATCATTGTTCTAATACGGTTGAGAGAAGCAATTGAAATTAGTAAGTATAATCACAATCTAAACAAAGACAAGAGGTTCAGCTCAAACCACTCATGAATACCTACTATCAATATTCTCAAACAGCCCACCACATGAGATATAATTGAATTTATTTATTTTATTTACTTATTTTATGAAATAATGGTTAAATCAATTAATTAGTGGTAACAAATAGTTCTTAATATTGGTGGTTATAGCCAATGGGGTTTGGTTGGATCGGTTAAGATGGACTGTTGTGTCCAGATCCACCCAGGTTCAAATCCTGCTAGGCACGATCCCTTTGGGATGGTTATCGGTGGTGGCGGATGTTGCATCACCGGTGGTTACGACTGGCGGTTATTCTTGGCGGTGGCGGACTTTGCATTGTTGGCATTGGCGTTCGAGGCAGATGGTGGCTCTAAAAACAGCGGCGGTGGAAATTGCATCGTCAGTGTGGGCTCACTGGTCGTGGTCTGGGTTGATCTAATTGTAATATCTTGTCTTAGGACATTGGCTGTAATGGGTGGGGTCCCAGGCAACCCTCTAGTTCATAGCTCCAATCAAAAGTGTTTATCTATCAAAAAAAAATATTGGTGGTTATAAAAATGGCTAGTTCATTTAGTAAATTCCTTTTGGCTCTTTGTGAGTCCCAATTTTCAACACTCTAATAAACTGGAATTATCGGTATGAGAAGCTCTAGTCCACAAGCCCAACATCTTATTTGTATCATGATGGAGCATGGAGTGTGATCCAAAACGTTGATCTCAATAATACTATGAAGTTTTTTTGGAAGTTGGTTACATCATAATTATGGACTGTAAAAACATTGTCTTTTATAAAGTAAAAGCTACTAAGTCGCATATTAGATGATTTCTAAACAAAAATTACATGGATTTTTCTGAGTGACATTTTCTTTAGAGCTTTAGATACCCTACATTTCTAAATACATTAGAAAATAAACCATTCATAAGATCAAAAAAGCAACCTTCAATTATGTACCAAGTACGAACAATCATTTTAAAAAATGGACTCATGAAACAAATTTTACTAGCATCCTTGTAGAGAGACTGTTGTGAGCGTAGTTAAGGGACTTGTCAAACCTTTATCTAATGGAAATTTGGCCAAGTCCAGAGCTAATGTGAGTTGAAATCCTTCTTCTGGTGGATCAATGATTCGTATTGAAGAACCATACGCTCCTTTGACAGCTTCTACTACACCAAAAGGAAGCCCACCAAGAAAAATACTTTCTTGAGGCCATGACAGAAGTGAGATTGAAAACTCAACACTTTGAGGATCTGAAATTGAAGACTGTACAAGAATGACATCATTTCAGAATAAAATAAAATGTATTAGTAATTACTATAGCTAAAAAAAATAGTTGGATAATAACAAAGTAAATACTACTAGATCATAGAAAATATTATCATTTACAACTCCATTGATTAAAGAAATATATTGTTATGCCCATATAAGAAGCTAAAATACTTGTATATAGATTTGCATATAGTGCCATTGTCAAGGATGCAGTGTGATAGGAATAACTTATCTATTATTGTAATTCAATATGAATTTAAGTAGAAATTTTAGGCTAAGGGAATGAAATATACAACCATGTGCAATGGGAGTCTTCTACGATGATCAACAAAGCAAATTGTGAAAATAAAACTAACTACAAACTGAAAATAACTATCTATCAACATGTTAGCACAAATAATTTATGTTGGAAACTTTGTAGTACTATGTTGACTCGTGCCAAATAGACGACAACAAAAAGTTCCACATAAGTGCTAAAATCGATGGAATGAATGATCTCCCTCCGCATTTTAGACTTATGGATTTCCTCATATGATGAGGGTTTTGTGGAATATTTTGTACTTTTAACCCGAAAGAACAAAAAGGATAAAACTATTGAAATGAAATCAGAAAGGGAAAGTTAGACCTTCCAGATAAATAAGCACAAAGGACCACTCAAGAAACTCAATAAAAAATTTAAAGTGAAGGATTCTTCTCCCTTAAATAATTTGCACATAGAATGGTGATTGTTGAAAATGTGTTGGAAGTAAATGAAAACCTCGGAAGCTTAAAGTCTTCCTATCAAAACTAACTTGCTAACCCAAAATTCAAAACACAAATTTTGAGGGTACTACAATACTTTTTCAAAGTAAACATGCCTTGTTCCAATCATGTTATTCCGGTTGTTCAAGTATTTGATTGAGTTTGTGTGTTTAAATTCATGGCTTTGCCTTTCTCCATTTGAGTGTCTGTTATGTCTGTGACTTAAACGTTTTCATCTCGAAGAAGTTACAACAAGTACTATATGTTGCGCTTAGTCATTTTGGTTTGTCTAAGTAGTACCATCCTCTTTGCGTTCCCTAGACTTGTGTTTCTGCCTTGCAATGTTCTGCATGCACCAATGTCTCCTTTGTGTGGACTTGATCTTCTTCACCTCCTTTCGGGAGTGCTTTCACATCCACTATGGTTGGTTCTAATGATGGGGACTCAATGTGACAAGAACCCAAACCTAGCTATCCAAGTCAAAGTACACAACACAACCACAATTATGGGACCCAATTACACTTTAAAATATGGAGACAAAGAAGAGACCCAAATGGACATATATTCATATATTAAACAACAAGAAATAAGAGCTCATGGCTTTGTAACTATTTATAGTGCTAGAAGAAATGGATTGTGACACTCTTTATGACTCAAAACTACTCAAATGGAGACTAAAAAGGGGGTTGTACAAAAGACTCATTCCGAAATTGTGATTATAGTTAAAGTTTACAGCATGCCCTAGATTTCCAATTTCTTGACCGCATGTATAGTCATATTGGACCCTTTAAAATATTCAGATAAGTCCCTCATATTGGAGGGTCCCTCATATATGAAAAGTTGAACCATCATATCAAAATTTGAACCATCATTGCTCCTGTGAAATCTATTGGCTCCCCATGATTTCAAGTGCTCCTAACCCCTCCTCTCTAACTCTAGTAGGCTCAAATTCATAATGATTGGAAAGCTCTTCAAGAGAGCTTTTTAAAAAGTCCTTGTTGTTGCAAAATCACAGCACCCCTGGATGCAAATCGAGGTTCTGAATTGATGTTTTAGGCATCCAGTGTGATTGCACAACATGGAAACCTCTCTCCAAGCATGGGACTTGTGAAAATGAGAGGGGAATCTCCAGATTAGAGGCTGGTTCCTCAAACTCCTCTGATTTAGATCTATATTTTTGCACAACTACAGAGGTTCAGATCCTAATCCTACTCTAAATTGCAAGGAGACAGGGATAGAAATTCAAAAATTGAAACTAACTAAAGATGGTGATGCACCAAAAGGAGTGGTGAATATTTTTGTCATGCAAATAGACACAAACCAAAGATTGCAACATAAAATCATACACAGGCTGATAAGATATAATTTAGGATCTGAAATGAAGCAAATAATACAAACAAAGGACTGAAACCCATTCACAAAGTTTTGCATTATCATTTCCAATGTCAAAAACCACTGCATTACAACCTCAGAGAGGTAGAAAACCTGTTACAATCTTTGAAGAGGTCCGATTCTTGCAAAAATCACTTGCTGGAGGTGAAAGAAGAAGTTTTGCTATGCCAAAAGTGTTCCCCCTAAAGAAATGAGCCAAATCTGGCTTTTACATCGCATTGGTCGAGCCCAGGAGAGAGAAAACGTACAAAACGTGGGAGCCCATTCCTCATTGACTGTAACTGCATTAAATCGGCATGGGGGACCTTACAAACCCATACCCTGTTCTTTTTGACCAAATGAGAAGAGAGTGCGACCCATTCTGTATTAAATTTGGTCGCTGGAATGTCACTTCTGGCCATGGACACGTACCAAAAACTTTTTTGAATTTTCTCTCTCCAAACTGAACCAAAATTAGAGATTGACCATGGAATCCTGTAGATAATTTCATAATCTTTCCAATGATATAAAGAACGTGCAAATCCGAGCTCTGGATCAAAAGATATGAAGGTCTGAAGTTTTAGGACAAAACGGCCCAAAAAACGGATGTCGGGCAAAAAATTTTAAATTTTGACCTTTTTTGCATTTTGGAAATTTTTTTGAAAAATCCCCGCGCTCCGCCGTCTGCCACGTGTCAGGTGCTGGTTCGCTGAGATGCTTTCCCACGTGGTCAGGTGTTGGTTCGTTGACAGGGGTGCGGGGGCATCTTTTACCTTTTAGTTTTTTGGCCAAAACTTTTGCCAAATTCTCTTAAGTCCTCCCCGAGCTCCGCACTCCCCTTCTCCTTAGGACACGTGTCTTGTGTCTATTGGCTCGGGCCGACCCTTCGAACCTTGCCCTTTGAAATTTTTTGGCGAAAAAACACTTAGCCAATTTACATTGCGCTTCCCCTTGTGACACGTGTCACAACCTGATTCGTTGGCAGCTTCTCCGGGTCTTCGCATCCCTCGCGTATTTTTGGCCCAAATGTCCCAAACTGTCTGGGACAAATTTCTCCGATCCGCCCGATTCGGGCTTCCCTGTCCCTCTTTGAGGCGAAGACACGTGGCAAGATTTGATTCGCTCTCGGCTTTTCCGGCTTTTCGCGTCTTCCGCGTACTTTTGGCCCAGATGTCCCGGACGAAAGTCCTCTGTTTCGGCCGAACCGGCCGGTTTGCGTCCTCCGCGTACTCTTGTCCCAACTATCCCAACTGTGCGAAACAAAGACTTAGACAATTTTTTCCCTTTTTCGGCCGAATCAGCTTTTCGCGTCCCGCGCGCACCTACGGCCCAGATGTCCCAATTGCTGTGTGGACTGCCTGGAGGCTTTTTGGCCGGTTCGCGCCCCAACGTCCCAACTGTCCCAAGGACCGCCTGGACTAGGACTTAGCTGATTTTCATGATTTTTTCTGCCTCAAGCTTGGTTTTTGCAAATTTTTCACATTTTTAAAACCTGCTGGGTTTTTTTCTTGGACAGGAGAGTTAGAAAGAAACCGAGGGGGACCCCAGAGACATGATTTTTTGCCTTGAATCAATCTATCTTGCTCGGGACCGAAGAATTTAATGCATGTTATCAAAATTACCCTGGGGGGTGAATTTTGGATAACAATTTGGCGACCCGGCGGGGTCATCTGCCTGCTAGATGAAAAGACCAGTAGCCTGAAGCAATCCATTGGGCATGGAGTCACTTGATTCTCTGTTTAATACCCCAACTGACTAGAACATTGCAAGGAGGAAGATGGAATATCACCTGATGGGAGCGAGGACTGCAAAACATCTCCATGGACAGCAAGCTGTGCCAAAGCACTTAGGGAAAACGAAACTAACCTACAGCAAAACAATGTGCACAAGCACTTGGAGGAATGAAAATCTAATCTAATATTTACAAGGTGGTAAATTTCCCTCTAGAAGCAACGCTTGAGATAGATTCCATTGACTGGAATCTGCAGTTCTTCACCATCCAATGAGGCCAATTGGAAAGCATTGTTGTTCTTGCACTTCGTGACCATGTATGGGCCACTCCAAATGGCATCAAATTTTGAATGCCTTCCCGGTTTTGCTCTATCCACATCCCATTTCAACACTAGATCTCCAACCTGAAAAGATCTATCCTTGGCCTTCCTATCAAAGGTCTTTTTGATCAAAGCTTGATCCTTTTCCATTGCTTGGGATGCCTGATTTCTGACCTCCTGCAGCTCCATCAACTCTGCATATCTCACCTCCATGGGCTCAAACTCTAGCAACTCCAGCTGCTTCATGAGTTCCAATGCTGGCAACTCAAGTGACATGGGCAAGATTGCTTCTCTTCCATAGACAAGCCTGAATGGAGAGTTACTTGTGGATCTCTTGGGAGTTATCCTATCAGCCCATAAGGCTGATTTCAGTTTGGTATGCCAAGACCTCTGATTCTCGTCAAGAGTCCTCCTAATGATCCTCAACAAGTTCTTGTTCGTAGACTCGGCCTGGCCATTACCTTGAGGGTAATAGTTTGATGAAGTGCTTAGGTAGATCCCGTTCTTAACAGCCCACTTAGTCACCTTGGATCCAATGAATGCCAATGCATTATCAGAGATTATTGTAGCAGGTACACCAAATCTGGTTGTTATCCCCTCATAAAAGTCTAAGATGCTAGACTCATTTGCCTCTTTGAGTGCTACTGCTTCTGTCCATTTGGTGAAGTAGTCTATGGCTGTCAAAATCCATTTGTGCCCTTGGCTTGAATTGGGATTAATGACTCCAATGAAGTCCAAACCCCATTGCATGAATGGCTGGTCAACTGAGATTGGATGTAATGGAAGGGCAGCAAGTCTCTCTTTTCCTGTGAAGAATGCACAATTCTTACACCTCTTGATCCATGCATAGCAATCACTGAAGATTTTAGGCCAATAATAACCAGCCTTCATGATTTTTAGAGCTGTCACTCTTGGTGCAAAATGACCACCAGCTGGTCCATCATGGAACTCTTCCAACACCCTTTGAATCTGATTTGTGCTAATGCATCTCAGCAGCACTCCATTCACATCTTTCTTGAACAAAACTCCATCAACAATGGCATACGGGATAGCCTGCAATCTGAAGTGTCTCCTTTGGGTCTTGTTCATCTCTGGAGGGCATAGGCCTGTGCCTAGGAAGTGTATAATACCTTGGGTCCAGCAAGGAGTGGGGGCAGCATTGTCTTCTTCTTGATTGCCACTTGGCTCATGGCTGTCCTGGACTGTCAAAACAGCCTCTTCTTCATTGCATACTTCTTTTTGCTTCCCCAAAACCAGCTGCTCACACAATCCTTTCCCTCTTACCAGCTTGGTGATCTTGATTTCAATGTCATACTCCATGACACGGGTGATCCAACCTGCCCTTTTCTCATTCAAATCTTTGTTGAGGAGGAAGTCCTTAACCCCAGCATGTGAGACCAGCAACTGGACCTTGTTGTTTGAGACTAAATGCTTGAATTTCTTCAAGCTTCTGATTACTGCAAGTACATGCTTCTCAATAAAAGAGTATCTCACCTCATAGTCATCTAGGCTCTGGCTGAAGAAGGCAATTGGCTGCTCATCATTATCCTTGTTCTGCTGTACCAAAATGGCAGAAATAGTGTCATTACCTCCAAATGCATAGAGGATGAAATCCTTGGAGAAGTCCGGGTTGATGAGAGTTGGTGCTTGAGAGATGGCTTCTTTGATTGCTTCAAAACTCTCCTTGCCTTCTGCTGTCCACTTGAAAGCCATGCTCTTCTTTAACATTTTGGTGATGGGCTTGACAAGGGCTGCAAAATCTGGGACAAACCTCCGAACAAAGTTTATCCTTCCCAAGAAACTCTGAAGGGCTTTCTTGTGGCTTGGCAATGGTAGTGCTCTTATGGCTTCAACCCTCTCTGGATCAATTGCTAATCCTTCTTTGGAGACAATATGGCCAAGGAGCTTTCCTTCATGTGCAAGAAAGATACACTTCTTAGGATTCAAAGACACTCCAAATCTCCTACACCTCGTGAAGACTTGCCTCAAATGAGAGAGGTGGTCTGCTGCATTTTTGGAAAAAACAGTGATATCATCAAGGTAAATCAGCACCACGTTGTTAATCAAACCTTTGAATGCCATGTCCATTGCCCTTTGGAAGGTAGCACCAGCGTTGGACAGCCCAAATGGCATTTTCCTGTATGCAAAAGTTCCCCATTTGGTTGTGAAGGCTGTCTTGAACTGGTCTTCTTCCTTCACCATAATCTGATTGTAGCCTGAGTAGCCATCAAGTAGTGAAAACCTCTCGGAGCCAGCCACAACTTGCAAGATTTTCTCCATGGAAGGGAGTGGGTAATGGTCCTTGAGAGAGGCTCTATTCAAGTCTCTGAAGTCAACACACAATCTGATCTCTCCACTCTTCTTTCTGACTGGAACTAAGTTGGCAACCCAACTAGAATGCTTGATTGGGAATATGATCCTTGACTCAATCAGCTTGTCCAATTCTTTCCTCATGAGAGGCTCCATGTGTGGATTGACTGGTCTTTGTTTCTGCCTGACAGGCTTAGTATTTGGATCCAATTCGATGGTATGCTGAGCTAAGTTGGGATTGAAACCTTTCAAGTCTTCATAGCTCCAAGAAAACACATCAGGGAACTCTTGACACAGCTGTATGAACTCATACCTTTCTTGTTCAGTTGTCATCTTTCCAATTTGCAATGGTTTGTTCTCTTCTACCAAGATGGATACTGAATCCTCTCTCTTGACCTGAATGTTTGCTTTCTCCTTTCTAAACTGATCATTGGGGTTAAAAATGGACTCCAAAGTGATAAGTCCCTTGGGCAGCTTGTTAGTTCTCAGCTGTACCACTTGGTCACCATACTGCTGTTCCAACTTTTCTTGATTCTTAGCTGAGAACTCAGCTTCTTCTTGCAAGAAATGGATGATTTGCTGGTCATTTTCAAACACTTGCCAACTGACATTGTTATCCGGCACTGAAGGCCTCACAATCACGTGGATGTTTGGCTGTACCTTGTCTTGTTGAATGCTTTCCACAATGTCAAAGGCTGCCCCTACTGCTGCAAGCCTGTCAGCAGCTTGATTCTCTTTCCTAGGAATGGATTTGATGCCAAAACCCTCAAAATCTTCCATGAGGTCCCACACCCTGTTCTTGTAGCACTTGAGTAGATCATTCTTGGCAGCATGCTGTCCCTTGACCTGATTTACAATCAATTCACTGTCACCAAAGACTTGCAAGTTCTTTATTTTCTTCTTGATTGCCCAATGCATCCCTTGCACCAAGGCTTCATATTCAGCAGTGTTATTGGAGCATGCAAACTGAAATCTAAAAGCTGAATAGTACTTTACTCCTTGAGGTGAAACAAGCACGGCTCCACCTCCTGCACCTTGTCTACTCCTTGATCCATCAAAAAACAGCTGCCATACCTCATTGTCATCCTTGTGGTTTGGCTTGGTGATGCTAGGAATAGGCTGATTTTCTTCGTGTATGCAATAGACCCCTAGCTCAGATTCTTCCACTTCTTGATAAGGATCAAATGCATGTATCTTGTTTGCCCATTCATCAAGAGTTAGATCCGGGATGCTTCCAACCTTGGTGTCAGCCTCATCAGTGCTTGGGTGGTCTTCTTGATCAAATGCTGAACAATTGGCGTTGATCTGACTTGGAGTGTAAGGCTCAATGTGGAAGTTTGCAATAGGTTCAGACCTGATTGTAGCCTTAGTTCCATACCTCGTTCTGAACAGCATGTGTGACCAATCAGCAGACAAATATCCCCCAATCTTGGCTGTGAAGTCCCTTGACAAGCATAGGGCAAAGAGTGGTGGAAGGTCTATGACTGATACATCTTGTAAAACAACAACATTTGGACATGCATGCAAGGTAAGACTCAAGTTTCTAATCACCCCAACTGTTGTTACTGCTGTCCCATCTAGCTGCACTACCCCTTTGGATATGGTTTCATACTGGAGCCCTAGCTGATCAGCTATTTGTTTAGGCATTACCGAGCTACTTGCCCCGGAGTCTATCATGCAATTGTGCACTAGCTGATTTCCAATGATTAATGAAACATAGAAAGGAGGGGGCTTCAACATTTTACCTTGCTGTCCTCCATGATTTCCCTCAGGCTGGGCAGCATTTGTAAGCACTTTGTCTTGCATCTGAACTTGCTGATTCGAAGTTGGCCAGTCCTTCATGGCAGCTTGCAGCAGATCTCTTTGGCCTGGGATAGATAGGGATTCCCACATTGATATATTGACGTTTGTCTTCTTCATCTGATCAATGATACTGAATGGTGATGAAGGATCTCTTTGATGTCCCTTGGTTTGCACATTCACTCCTTGCATGTGGGCAGCAACAACTGGTATTTGAGTTGGCCTAGGGGCTGTTCTTGGCTGCCCTTGTGCATTTACAACCGGATTTTGTTTGCCAACCATTTGTGGAGCCATAGAAGGTCATGGATTGGTTGGGGCTAATGGCTGTTCTTCACCCAAATTCCTCCTTTTTGACCTTGTGTTGGCTGCAACACCTTGAGAAACTGCCTGGTTCATGCCACAAAAATCCTCTGCTTGCCAATTTACCAATGTGGTGTCATTTGGGGCTGATTGCTGTTGGAATGCTTCTTGTTGTTGGTTGTTTCCTTGACTGCCCTCACCCTCCACACCAGTAGTTGTCACCATTAATGCTTGATTCAAAGCACCATTGAAGCACATGGATTGGTTATGAGGCTCATTGCATGGAAAACACCAATCATACTCCTGGGCAATGTTGTTTTGTGTTGGCACCAATGCCTTAGAGGCAGATATGGCATTTGGATTATAGGGCTGAAATGGTCTATTGGCAGGAGGCCTTGTTTGATTCATATTTGCAGCTGGATTAGGTGGCCTTTGTGGTTGGTATGGCTGCCTGTTAGGCTGAGCTTGGGGTTGATAAGAAGGTCTAAAACCTTGGGCTTGTTGCCTCTTGAGAGTAACCAGCTCATTGCCTAGGTTTTGCAATTGCTTCATGACTTCTTGAAGCTCATTTGGGGCACTTGGAGATGAAGTGGAAGCTTCATTTGAACTCTGATTTCTAGGAGTGGGAGAAGGAGCCAAATTAGGTGCTTGATTGGTGTTTGGACTCTCTAAACTTGGAAACAATGGCATGGGAGGTCTAGGGGCAAGTTTGCCAGCTTGGATCAAACAATTTTCAGCCCTAATGGCAATGCTATAAGCCATAGGGATAGTTATGCCTCCCATGGACTGAATCAACATAGAAATATCAGAATTTAGAGCTTTGAGATAGTAGAGAAAAGCACCTTCTGTTGTTGGCCTGACTGCCACTGGAATTCTCTCCCAAGTCTTTTGAAATCTGAAGTTGAAATCGGTCAGCTGTTCATTGGGAGCTCTCTTGATGGTTGTCAGCTGCTCCAAAAGAGACAAGTTGTCTCCCTTTTCTCCAAATTGCTCATGAAGTGCTATACACAGCTGATTCCAATTTGTGATAGAACCAGCTCCAAGGCTCCTAAACCATTGCAATGCTTTACCCTTGAATGAAGATGCCAGTAACTTGACAGCCACTTGCATCTCATTGATTTCATGAATTGCACAAAGGTTAGCAATATCTTTAACATGATCACCTGGAGTAGTCTGATTTTCTCCAGTGAAGTACGGAATGTTCTTCAAGGCTGCAATGGGAATTGGATGTTGTGCATTGAGGGCAAGTGGGCTGCTGCCTGTGAAGTTGACATAGGGGTTGTTTTGTGCCATTCTAATTGGTCTTAAAACCCTTGTATACTGAATGAAAGGCCTACCAGGTGGAGGAGTTGAGAGAGTTCTGTTTGGTGGAGATGGAGACCTTTGAATCCTTCTTCCTCTTTGCCTTCTTCTTGGAGATAATTGCAGGTATTCAAACAACACTTCTTCTTCTCCAACTCTTGACCTTGTGGTGACTCTTCTCATGATTTTTCAGGCCTGCACTGCTGAAACCAGTTGATTCTTCCCCTTGGAGTCGCCAGATATGCAAATAATAGCTCTTTTCAAGCAAGAAAATTGCAGCAGATGCACATCAACTTTGCTGCAATAAAAATGAGACCTCTAAGGTCCCACCGGGCGTGCCAAAACTGTTGTTGCAAAATCACAGCACCCCTGGATGCAAATCGAGGTTCTGAATTGATGTTTTAGGCATCCAGTGTGATTGCACAACATGGAAACCTCTCTCCAAGCGTGGGACTTGTGAAAATGAGAGGGGAATCTCCAGATTAGAGGTTGGTTCCTCAAACTCCTCTGATTTAGATCTATATTTTTGCACAACTACAGAGGTTCAGATCCTAATCCTACTCTAAATTGCAAGGAGACAGGGATAGAAATGCAAAAATTGAAACTAACTAAAGATGGTGATGCACCAAAAGGAGTGGTGAATATTTTTGTCATGCAAATAGACACAAACCAAAGATTGCAACATAAAATCATACACAGGCTGATAAGATATAATTTAGGATCTCAAATGAAGCAAATAATACAAACAAAGGATTGAAACCATTCACAAAGTTTGCATTATCATTTCCAATGTCAAAAACCACTGCATTACAACCTCAGAGAGGTAGAAAACCTGTTACAATCTTTGAAGAGGTCCGATTCTTGCAACAATCACTTGTTGGAGGTGAAAGAAGAAGTTTTGCTATGCCAAAAGTGTTCCCCCTGAAGAAATGAGCCAAATCTGGCTTTTACATCGCATGGGTCGAGCCCAGGAGAGAGAAAACGTACAAAACGTGGGAGCCCATTCCTCATTGACTTTAACTGCATTAAATCGGCATGGGGGACCTTACAAACCCATACCCTGTTCTTTTTGACCAAATGGGAAGAGAGTGCGACCCATTCTGTATTAAATTTAGTCGCTGAAATGTCACTTCTGGCCATGGACACGTACCAGAAACGTTTTTGAATTTTATCTCTCCAAACTGAACCAAAACTAGATATTGACCATGGAATCCTGTAGAGAATTTCATAAGCTTTCCAATGATATAAAGAACGTGCAAATCCGAGCTCTGGATCAAAAGATATGAAGGTCTGAAGTTTTAGGGCAAAACGTCCCAAAAAACGGATGTCAGGCAAAAAATTTTAAATTTTGACCTTTTTTGCATTTTGGAATTTTTTTTGAAAAATTCCCGCGCTCCGCCGGTCGGATGCCACGTGTCAGGTGTTGGTTCGTTGACAGGGGTGCGGGGGCATCTTTTACCTTTTAGTTTTTTGGCCAAAACTTTTGCCAAATTCTCTTAAGTCCTCCCCGAGCTCCGCACTCCCCTTCTCCTTAGGACACGTGTCCTGTGTCTATTGGCTCGGGCTGACCCTTCAAACCTTGCCCTTTGAAATTTTTTGACCAAAAAACACTTAGCCAATTTACATCGCGCTTCCCCTTGTGACACGTGTCACAACCTGATTCGTTGGCGGCTTCTCCGGGTCTTCACGTCCCTCGCGTATTTTTGGCCCAAATGTCCCAAACCGTCTGGGACAAATTTCTCCGATCCGCCCGATTCGGACTTCCTTGTCCCTCTTTGAGGCGAAGACACGTGGCAAGATTTGATTCGCTCTCGGCTTTTCCAGCTTTTCGCATCTTCCACGTACTTTTGGTCCAGATCTCCCGGACGAAAGTCCTCTGTTTCGGCCGAACCGGCCGGTTTGCGTCCTCCGCGTACTCTTGTCCCAACTGTCCCAACTGTGCGAAACAAAGACTTAGGCAATTTTTTCCCTTTTTCGGCCGAATCGGCTTTTCGCGTCCCGCACGTACCTACGGCCCAGATGTCCCAATTGCTGCGTGGACCGCCTGGAGGCTTTTCGGCCGGTTCGCGCCCCAACGTCCCAACTGTCCCAAGGACCGCCTGGACTAGGACTTAGCCGATTTTCATGATTTTTTCTGCCCCAAGCTTGGTTTTTGCAAATTTTTCACATTTTTAAAACCTGCTGGGTTTTCTTCTTGGACAGGAGAGTTAGAAAGAAACCGAGGGGGACCCCAGAGACATGATTTTTGCCTTGAATCAATCTATCTTGCTCGGGACCGAAGAATTTAATGCATGTTATCAAAATTACCCTGGGGGGTGAATTTTGGATAACAGTCCTTAGTCGTGCTCTATGGTGTCTCCATATGCAAGTTGTGTGTTCAAATCTACCCAGTGTCACCTCCCACACAATGCAAACGGGACCCCTTCAAGAGATCCGGAATTGTGTGTCGAAAGGATTTTTGTAATGTCGCCAAGTGTCGAGTCCTTTGAATGTTAGGACTTATTTGAGATCTTGTGACCTTTTAATTGAACTTGGGACATGTGTAATTTGTAACTCATTGAGCCTTGGATCCGTCCCTTTTAAACCCTACATCTAAAGATTTAATGGGTCCTAATGCCAAGTGTCCCCCTCGAATCATCTCGTTGTCTTATTTTCCGAGTAAATCTAAGCTCGACAAGTGGGAGTGGTGTGAGTGTGACACTCGTAGAAAATTGCGATCACCAAGTCCATGGGCTCAACACGGCTAAGCACGCCAAGTGTGTTCTTTATGATCATGCCACGTGTTGCACTCGAACAAGCTCTAGTTCATAGGTTCAAGAGATCTTATTGGTACATAGTGTTAATAAAGTGTTAAGTTCCACAAGACTTAATGCTTAAGGAAGTGACCCCATGATTATAAACTTGAAAAGGGACCCAAAGCTTGAGTTATATTGATCCCACTAATTAAAAGTGTCCCCATTGGATTTATTTAATCCTTAAGAGCTCTCTGTAAAATTAGGGTACACCATATTTATGACCTTGGTCTCCCTTTTGTGATGCAGAAACACTATGAGCCCCCCTCCGAAGGCTTTATCAATCATAAGACCTGCAAAATTGGGGTACAAAACACAAAACTAGACTTAAATGCCAAAATTATGCAAGATAGCTCTAAACATAGTATGCTCCTACATCAGACCTCCTAGGTATTTAAATTGTAATCCCCTACTCGTGCTTGAACGAGTTCAATCTCTACTGGGCTCAACCATGATGCATCCTCAATGGGTCTATTCTTCCACTTAACCAAGTTCTCAACATATTGTTTTCCCTGAGTCTCTTTGATCACTCTTGAGTCCAATATTGACTCAATTTCCTCTGGCTCTCTTTTTGGAATTTGCTCTTTCCATTGCACACATTGGGTCTCATCTCCTTTATGCTAATGATCTTATCTTGATTGCTAGGTTCGCTCAAGGACTACGAAAGCATTTATGTGTGCCTAAGCACTTTTGCAAAGAAGTGGGGATGCAAGTCAACACCAATAAAACCAAGATCATGATCTTCTCCAATAGAAAGAAAAGAACTCGGTATGATTTCTATTTCAATGGAAGCATTTTACAGGAAGAAATGGAGTATAAATATCTTGGGTTTGACTTTAATAACAAGCTCAGTTGGGAGATTTGTAGCAAAAAGAGAACTTTAGGGGGGTGGAGAGCTTTTTATGCTTTCCAAAACAAATGCAGAGAGGCAGAATTATGGGATTGGAAAACTATGCAGACTTTGTTTGGGCTTTTAGTAACTCCAGTGGTGCTTTACGGATGTGAGGTTTGGGCTAGCAGCATTTCAAACTCAAGGTGGAAACAATTTGAGAGGATTAAAAAAAGCATGATTACTAGCAAGTTCAAATTAAAGATCTCAGTCCCATATGAGATTCTTCTAGCTGAAACGGGTGGTGTACCTCTAGAAGCTATTGCTATGGTTCGTCTCATAACATATTTAAAAAGGGATTGAGCAAATGGATGGTGGTAGATGGCCTAAGTTTGTCCTCAATGAGTTTTTGGAGAAAAGAAAGAAGTCTTGGATGAATAAAAAACAACAGATGGCTTAAAAAATGGAATATTTCCTTGAATGCATGTGTTAATAATAGCCAAGAGATAAAAACTTTTGTTATAGATAAATTCTGCCAAGTTATGTGGGGAAAGCCGTTAGGGAGAAAGAAGAGGTATTATTTGGAGGAATTTAACTCTACGTGTGATCATCAACAAAAGGCTTTTATAGGGGCTAATATCCCGTGGAAAGCAAAGATCTTCATAGCTCAATTGAGGACTAATTCACATCGTCTTCGGTGTGAAACAAGAAGATGGAAAAGACCTAAAGAGGTATGGGAAGAGAGAGTCTATGTCTTCTGCACGTCTGGTGTAGTGGAGTCAGAGAAACATTTCATGTTGCATTGTAATGCTTACAATGACATTAGGGCTCAGTTTTCTAGTACGGTGGTTGCTGCATCCTTACAGGATATTTTCAGTGAGAATATGGTTGAAAAAAAGAGGGAGAGCTGATTATCAAACTCGCCAACAGGAGATCTGAATGCTAGAAAGATCTTTAGCAAGATCTATTGTTCCATAGGCTGTTTTTTTGGTAGCCTCATGGACGTTAAAAGTCTTCTTTTTCTCCATTCTCATTTCCTTGAGTTGTGTCTCCATCATGATATGCTCACAAATCAAATGCATTGAATATTTGGGAAATGTCTAACTCTGCAAGAAACTCGAGCTCATATGCATTTGGGGAAAACTTTTTAATGATTTTACAAGGTCCTATCTTCTTCCATTTTTGCTTGTTGTAGGTCCCTCTAGGAAATATCTCTTTTCTTAAATGAGCTAGCACAAGGTCTTCCACTTCAAAGGTTTTCTCTCTAAGGGAGATCTTATGTCCTATGTGGTCTTTGTAACTCTTATTGTTGTGGTCAAGTCTCTCTTTCACTTATTTGTGCAACCATTGCATATACTCTACAAATTCTTTACCCTGTACACTCTTCACCTTCAAATCAACAAGTTCTCTGAGCTATGTGACTCCTCCAGGGCTTTACCTATATACAATCTGAAAAGGTGGTCTACTTGTACTTCTATTGACGGCATTGTTATAAGAAAATTCTGCTTGTGACAACACTAAGTCCCATAGTTTGGGCTTCTCATTCACTAAATGCCTCAACAAATAATCCAAACTTCTATTTACAACTTTTGTCTGACCATCGATTTGTGGATGATGTTCATAACTAAATCTCAAATGGGTGTTCCATAGGTTCCTCCAAAAGTGTCCCACAAATTTTGTGTCCCTGTTTGAAACTATGCTTTTGGGTAAACCGTTTAACCTAACAATCCCCATAAAGAACAAATTTTCTATGTGAGTGGCATTGTCTGTCTTTTGTCAAGCTATAAAGTCGAGCTTCCATTTTGGAGAATCTATTTACAACAGAAAATATTGCATCATGGTACGTCTTTGTTCTTGGGAAATCCAAGCACAAAGTCCATATTGATGTCATCCCATGGTTTCTCAATTGTAGACTGGAAATTGTTGCAGAGGAGAAACTAAATTTGAGACTCCTCCCTTTGGCAGGTTGACAAATTCTCAACTTAGACAAATTTCTTGACTTGACTTTCCATTCTTGGCCAATAGTGTCTTTCACTCAGCTGAGATAAGGTTTTATCTACCCTAAAGTGTCCAAATAGCCCTTCACTACACTTTTCTCTGATTAGATTTTCGCTCATTGATCCTTGAGGTATGCATAGTTGTGACCCCCTGGAAAATAACCAATCTTGTATGAAGTTGGCTAGCCATGGTGTTCTATCCTTGCTAGTTGGCTCAGTACACACTTTCCAAGCATCCTTTAAGTCTGCATCTTCTTTATATAGCTCCTCCATCTCATGATTTCATCAAATCCAACAACACTAATCTGCATCTCAGTTAACAGCAGTGTCCTACTTAATGCATCAAGTACCTCATTAGATCCCCCACTTCTATGTTTAAGAACAAAAGTATTGTTCTGCAGATACTCAATTCACTTAAAGTGTCTTTGATTGAGCATACCTTGGCCACTTATGAACTGCAAAGCTTGGTGATCTGTATTTAACACAAATTCTTTGAAGCAAATAATATCTCCATTTCTTCAATGCTTGAACAATGCACATCAGAATTCATTATCATAGACACAGCATTGCACATCTTGGCATCATTAAGATTCTCACTAAAATAGGCTATTGGTCTGCATTCCTGACTGAGAACAGCTCCAATGGCAGTCCCACTTGCATCACAGTCTACTTGAAACACTGTTGAAAAGTCAGGCAGTGCTAAAACTGGCTCTTCAGTGACCTTTTTCTTCAAAAGCTCAAAGCTTCTATTTGCTGCCTCTGTCCACCTGAATTCTTTCTCGTCTCCCCCCATAGTCTCAATGATTGGAGCACAAATCCGACTAGAATTTCTTACAAAATTTCTATAGAAGTTTGCCAACCCATGGAAACTTCTTACCTGAAACACAGTTTTTTGCCTTCGCCTGCTCTGGGTCCATTCTCGGTCCCTAATTTGAAATGAAAAACCCCAAATATACCAACTCGGTATTCATAAAACTACTCTTTTTCAAGGTTTATCAGCAAGGTCTCATCCTCAACAGTCTCTGCAAAACTTGTCTAAGAAGTCTCATAGTGCTCGCTCTGCTGTCACTAGAAATCAGAATGTCATCGAGGTAAACAATCACAAATTTCCCTAAGAATGGCTTTAAAACTTCATTTCAAGGTTTATCAGCAACTTCTCCTCCTTGAGTCTGTGCAGAACTTGTCTAAGAAGTCTCAAGTGCTCTTCTTTGCTGTCACTAGAAATCAGAATGTCATCAAGGTAAAAAATCACAAATTTCCCTAAGAATAGCTTTAACATGGTCATAAATAAACCTCATGAAAGTATCAGGGGCATTTGTTAGCCGGAGCCCAAATGGTATTACCAACCATTCATGGAGTCCCTCTTTGGTCTTAAATATTGTTTTACATTAATCTCCCTCTCTTATTCTGATTTGATGGCACCCACTCTTCAAATCAATCTTGCTGAAATACTTGGCTCGCCCTAAACAATCCATGAGATCATCATCCTATGTAGTGGATACTGCTCTGTTTAATTGTAATCTTGTTAAAAGTCCTTGAATTTGTACACATTCTACTAATCTCCATCGTTTTTAGGCTCTACATACAGACTTCAGCACTGTACATGGAATCAGGATTTCTCTAATCAGACCTCTTTGTAACAGCTCTTGCACTTGTCTATTGACTTCCTGACATTCTCTGCATGGGTTACATCTATAGTTTAGCCTTATTAGATAGGCTCGCTCCAGGAATCTAATCCATATGGTGACTTATGCTTCTTACTGAATGTGAGCATCCCTTCTGGCATTTCTTTGGACACAATCTCATCAAACTCTTCCACAAAACTCCTCACTTCAGAGGGAATGTCACTGCTATGACTTGCAGCCCCTACTTGTGAGACTTTGGGAACAATTGCAAAACACACTTGCCCATGTTTTGACTCTTTAAGGAACTGTTTATTTCAGTAACCAGCAGTGTAGATCTAGGGCTATTTTCAACCTCCTCATATTTAGTTTTCAGCGGTGCAAGGGTGTGCTTTGTACCATTCTTCTCTAAGGTATGTGTTAGTTCTACCATCATGGACATTTTTTCTATCAAACTGTCAAGGTCTTCTTAAGAGAACACGACACACATCCATTGATAACACCACACCACACTTCATCTTTATAAGTCCCTAATTGAAAACTCACTAGACATTGACTATCAACCAAGACTTGGCGAACCTTTGGCAACCAAGAGACCTTATATGTATTTGAGCGGTTCACTCTTTTCAGCCTGTAATATCCCCTTTTCGAACTAATCCACTTGAAGGCTTCTTGCCCATTCTTCTTCCCGTGGCAAAGAGGAAGATGAACAAGGGAAGCTCTGGGATTATATTTTAAGGCTTTCTTTAATTAATAATTATATTTTCCTTTTGTTTTTCCCTTCCTTAGTAGGTCGGATGGGTTGGAGAGCTTTTAATTAGGCTTACAAGAAGAAACACGCTTCTAAAGGAGTGGCATTAGAGAATTCCTCCCTTATGACCTTTGGCACCACCATAAGCCTATATAAGGGGTCGCATAGGCTCATTTTGGGCATGCTTTTGCCTTATATACTTTTATCTATTTGGTTCTAGAGCTGGTTGCTCTATTCCAATCCACTAAGGGGCGAAAGTCCATTAGTGTGGCAAGAAAGGATGACGAAACCCTTCCTTGTTAAAGGTTGATGAACAGAAACTATCCAATTTGGTGGTGTTGAGGACTTCTAAGAAGACCATTGTTGCCCAAAATAACCCCCCGTGCTATTTTGACAACTTACATCCATTTTGGACTTAGACAGGGAAAAACAGGTCAAGACTTGGAAAATTTAGAACAAATCGCATTTTGGGGGCAAGTCTTAATGTTTGGGACCTTGCTCTCCATCTTGCCGAGCCTTCCAGGCCAAACACTCAGTCAAAATTTTCAAGTTTGGGAAAAATCGGGCATTTTGGGCACAACCGGAATTGTTCCAAAGTTCCTTTCGTTCACCGATTAATTGATTCTGCCGCAACATAGAACAGGGGACATTGCATCAGAGATATCATGGTTGGAGAGAAACAATGCAACATTTCTTGCGTTCCATTTTTTCACCAATTATCCGACTGAGCCGACAAAACAAGGTTAAATATGCAGTGTATCAGTCATGTCGGGCATAGAGGGCACTTTCGAAACGTTCTATCATTCCATCGATTCTCCGATTAGCCACAAATAGAGACAGGGTTCAAACAAGTTTTAATCGGGCGAAGCGAAAAAAGCGGGCACAGAAGACACTGGGGGAACAGTTCCCCACTTCCACCAATTCCCCGCCCCTCCGACTTCACCACCAAACACAAGGAAATGTAGGTAAGACGGGTCCAAGCAGCACCAAAGGAACTATGACCAAGTTCTAACAATACCTCGATGACCCAATTTATCTGACCAAGACCAAAATATTAAAGCAGTAAATTTGGGCACGTATGGAATGTTCTGTCTACTATTTAAAACTCTGTTTGGGCTAGAAAACACGGTTTTTTGAGGGAAAATCGCCATTTTGATCACCTAAAGGATTGCAACAACTCCAACCACTCAAATTTATTGATGAATGGTGCCCATACCTTTCCCAGATTCTCTAATGACAAGTACATGAGGAAATGAAGGGTGCCCATGCTCAAAACTACAAAAGTGATGGCCTTTGGTACTTTATAGGTGAAAATGGGTCATTTATGGCTGTTTGGTGGTTCCCCTTCCTCTCTCTCTCATTTTTCTATATATGTAAATGCTTATGCATGGGAAAATGGTTCTTCTCTATAGGATTTGGAGCTCTCCTTGGGATTTTTGCAGTTGTTATGCCTTTGGACCTTTGTAACTATGTTTTTGTAGGATTTACAAACCTCTTTTTTGTAAATGCAAGAGGAAATGCCTTTAAATGACAAGCAATTATGGTTCATCCCTTTGAATGCTATGTATTTGATGTGAATCTCTGCCCTTTTTCTGTATTTTGAATTTATTCACTTGTATCTTGCAAAACTTTAGGTTTCCCCTTGAAATCTTACACGGTTGCATTTGTGTCTCTACAGATTAGATTTGAACCATGTTTTAGCTTTGGTGCATCACCCCCTTTCATTTTGCAACATTTTCTCTCTTTTCAACCTTAGTTCTTGCAAATTAGTAGTTTATACTTAGTTTAGTTGCATTTTGAAACTGTAGGTTAGTTTTTAGTGGGCTAAGACAGAAGGAACCAACCTTCTCTGGAGGTTTGTCTCACTTTGCAAGGTCCCACACTTGGAGACATTCCCGTGTTACCCAAAAGTTTTGTTGTCCATTCATGATCAAAAGCAAAGAATGCAAATTTTGGTGATAACAGTTTTGGCACGCCCAGTTGGACCACATTGAAGGATTTCTTGTCATTTCATTAAGAGTTGTTGTGCCTCTTGGTGATTTCCAGCCTTTGGAGGCTCTATACAACACATATGACGGCTCCAATCATCATATCTACTGGTTTAAATAGTCAATTGCCTCAGTTTCATGAGAAGATTTCAAACAAGACAAAGGATGGCAAGTGGAGAGCCTTTTGAATACTTACAGTTGTCACCAAGGAGAAGAAGATGAGGCAGATTGGTTCAAAGATCACCGTCACCTCTAGATAGATTTCTCTCGACTACTCCTGGTAGGCCTTTCTTGTTGTCTTATAGGGTTCTAAGACCCATCACATTCATGGCCCATCAAATAAATCAACCTTTTGTGACCTTTAATGGTGGTAGTCCCTTGGCTTTAAATACCCAACATGACATACTAGTATCTTCCCTAAAGAGCATTCCATTTTTTACTGGTGAAAACTCAACTACCCCTATTGAGCACATCTCAAATGTTGCTAATGTTTGTTCAGTTCATCTTGTTATTGAAGATGATTTGGCAGTCAGGCTCTTGGCCTCATCTTTCAAAGGAAAAGCATTACATCAGTATAGGAGTCTACAACCTACTTCTATTCATACATGGGATGAACTTGGAGAGAAGCTTTGTAAGCATTTTGGAGAAAAGACATCTAATATCTCTTTATTAGAGAAACTAACAACTATCAAAAGGGCCCCTTATGAGCTGATAATGGATTTCAACATCAGGTTTCAAAGGACATGGGAAAGAATTCCGCCCCTCCTAAGGCCATCTACTCAAGGTGCATTCTTAAATTTTTTGAGAGCTCTTAATTTTGGTATTGCAATAATGATCCAGTCAATGGGATCTATGGCTTTGGCTACTGCTTATGAGACATCTATTCAGGATGAGAATTGTCTGGTTCAAGATGGAGATAGCCCCTAGACCCCCAACTCCTCATTTCCCAGAGCTGCCCCAAGAAATTCAACCTTCTCTTTCCCCAATCCCTGAGTCTAAAGCTAGTTCATCTGCCCCTACATCTAGTTCTTCCAATGAGATAGATGATCTCGAGGCCTTGATCAAGAATATGTCAAATGAGATAGTTTCCCTCAAGAAGCAACAAGCCCAAGCTCCTAGGCCCTACCCAAATCAGAATCAAGGGTATCAAGAAAGAAATTATTATCCAAATCAGATTTATGGGCAGAATTACCAGCAAAGTAGGTCTCATGGTGCAAATCATAATCTTCCTTTTCAAGCATTGCCTCCTCCACAACATGCACCTGCTCCTAGCTTGTGTAAAGATATCGTCTCAGTTCAAAACAATCTAGCTCAAGGGACTGAGTGGTGTTTCCCATTTAATCAGCCCCATAATCAAAACTCTTGTGAAAATGGGGTGAAAGGTCAGGCTCTTATGGTGCAGGGTTCTTTCAACCAACACGAACCAATGATGGACTTTCCAAATACTAATGTTGAAGAAGCTCAAGAAGCTATCCTTGAGGCCAATCTCATGTTTTTTGGGGCTGAGAGTAATGTGGCAGCCATTCTAACTGAGAAAAATAATGAAGGTTTGGGGCAACTGGTGCCTTTCTTTAGTCAAACACTGAAGGACTATGAGCTAAGGTACAACCACATGGAGAAACAAGTCTTTATAGTCATGAGGGCTCTCAAAGAATTCAAGTGTATGCTCGCCAACAGCCGTATTAAGGTGTTGGTTTCTCATCCTATTGTGAGAAATTTCATAATGGGGGAAGAAGTTAGTGAGAAAAGAGTTGGATGGGTAGCAAGAATCATGGAATATGATGTCACAATCAAAGCTACCAAACTGGTTAGAGGTAGAGAACTATGTGAAAAACTTGCAGCAGATGTTATTAACGATGACCATGTTGGATTAATTGTCATTGATGTCAAAGGAATTTTCTATCAAAGGAAATCATTATCGGCCACTAATCATTGTCCAAACAATATCAGTTTGGAATCTCCATTATTCAAGGGCAAATCGCACCATTCTAAGGCATTAAAGACAAGTTTATGACCATTGAAGAATATTGGCCGACCCCTTCTATTTTGGTGTTAATATTTAAGTTATGGGCCAACCAATGTCTAGCACCCAAGAAAATAAAGAGTGTCCCTTAGGATAAATCACACCCCTTCGAAGTGACAAGAGAAGGTATAAGAGGAGATGTAGTTGAAAAGAAAGCATGCGAGGAATAATAAAGATATATCATTCAAACTCAAGAAGATTTCTGAAGGAAAGAAAAATAAGAGATCATTCAAGGCAGATTTTTGTGAAGGAGATCTATTTAATTGTCATCTGTTGAAGAAGTTATTTTTAAAGGTTGGTGCTTCCTAAGAGAAGAGATTGGTGTCTCTTGCTAAGTTGGCACTTAGAAGTGGGGATTGGTGTCTCCAATAGGTTGGTGCCTACAAATTGCTTAATGGTGGGGATTGGTGTCTCCAATGGGTTGGTACCTACAAATTTTTGTAAGAGACTTTTATTATTTTATCACTAGATTTGGACAATAGATACAAGCAGTCTTTTCTCCGTAGTTTTCTCCCAAAAGGGTTTCCACGTAAATCTTTTGTTTCATAATTGTTTGATCCTATGTGATTGTTGTTATTGTGGTTATTAAGTTTTTAAAAAAGTATAAGATTATATTATACTGATTCACCCCCCCCTCTAAGTATAAGTGTGTGTTCATCAAACCAGGAAACTTCTTATGCCTTGGAGGAAGAGAAAGAACTATCAACAACAAAGGGCAATAACTTTGTGGGTAACATGGCTAAGTTCCTGGCCACTAGCAGGTATCCCCCTGGGTTGGATAAAACAAAAAGGAGACACTTCAGGCTTCAGTCCATTCCTTATGTTTTAATAGATGGCATCCTCTTCAAGAAAAGCCTAGAGGGAGCTTTGTTGAGATGCATTGGTGGAGATCAGATTGCAAGAATTCTTGGTGAATGTAATGTCCCCCTTTTTATAAAAAATTAAAAAGAGGGTAAAATCAATTTGCACATATAATTTTAAAATGAAATTTTATAAATTGTGCAAATCGAAATAAAAGGGGAAGTTCGACTTCACCTTGAGATAATAAAAGCATGTTTTTAAAGGTAAATCAAGTGACTAGGCAAGTCGCATTTTCCTGGAAGCATTTAATATTTAATATTGGAGATACAACGATTATTCCTAAGCATTGGGTCGACCCATATGAGCATCTTTTTAATATTCCTATGCATTTATTATTTGTTGTTGGTGACTTTCAGGCACATTTTTAAATGAGATTTCCTCCTAGATGATGGCGCCAAATATGGAGAAGAACTTTAGAGGATATGCAAGCAAAAGTTATAAAAGAATATGTGGTTACTCCTTTTTTGGCATGTGGACAGTTTATAAAAACTTATCTTCATACTTGAAGAAGGGATGTATGCCTCTTATGATAAAAAACAAAAGGTGTTTATTAACACCACCATTTGTAAAGTGTGTGTGCCCATACAATCTTGAAATATAAGTTTTGCAATCATTTCTCTCTATATATACAAGGCGCCATTTTTGGGAGAAGATCTAAGCTTGCTTTGAGGGTTTGAAGTGTGATTTGTGATGAATATCTTTATTCACATGCTGCTGGTTTTTATTCAATGAAGTCGACTTGTTTTGGCATATGCTAAGAGTGTTTTGGAGTGATTTTGAAGTATTTATAAATATGCTATTTAGATTTATTAATTGCAGATCTGGAACTGCATTTATTGACTCTTAAAGTGAAGAGAAAAGTGTTGGAATTGTGTTGCAGATTTTACCCTAACCCTAGTGACTGGGTTTAGGATTTAAGGAGATGTTTTGAAGGGTTTCTAGTGTGTGAACAAATCTGGTTTTTATTTTAGATTGAAGCTCATAATTTTCCCTTTTCTCTGCACTTGGTTTCATTTCGAAAGAGTTAATATTTTCGAAGTTATGGATTTTCAAAGTTTTCATTGATTTTCAGCAGTTTTATTTATTATTTTACTTCTACAAAAGTATATTGGAAAAAGGAGTATAAATACTGACTAGATTGCCCATCTAAACCCTCACCTTGGCTCACTCCAACCCCATTTGGGTTGTATTGTAGCTGACACTAGGGTTAGTTGAGGTAACCCTAGAAGGGTTTATCTTCTAAGTTGTTTGTTTTTGCAAGTAAATAATAATATATTACTAATATCCCACAAGGGGATATTACAGTGGTATCAGAGCTTCTTTCCTCTTTTCGTGTGGGTGTTTTGTGTATGCAGGGTGATAAGTAGTTGTTTTATAAGAGGAGAAATAAGGGGAATATGGATGAAGGGCCTTTCACAACGGATCAAGTCAAATTTCTACAAGAGCTAATGCAAGGATGTGGTTTGGAACTTCAAAAAACCATGAGTGATCAAATGACCAAATTGATCACGGAAGTGGTGGGCAATGGCAAGACACCAAACTCCAATGGTGAAGGGAGTTCACATAGTGGGGAGAAAAATTCAACACAACCCACTCATAAGTTCTTTAAAGGCACTTTCCTTCCTAAGGAGAATCATAGAGCTTTCGAGGAACCTTCAATAGTGGAAATCATTGAGGCATGCAACAAGGAATATGACACTTTGCATCCGGCCACAAGGGCCATACTTACTTTTGATGATTTTTGTGCCTTAAAGATGGGAAGCAAGACCAAAAGAGGCCATAGGCAACCCCATGCAGATATCCAACAAAGGTTGGGAAAAGTCTCTTTACCAAGCTTCGATGGAACCAACAAAATCACGGTAAGAGCTTGGCTACAAAAGATGGAGACCTATTTCTCCCTCAACCCCATGCAAGAAGAGGAAGCCCTCAAGTTTGTTACCCTTCACTTAGAAGGCATGGCACATGAGTGGTGGTTTCATGGTATGCACACCCAAGGACACGACTTGATCCACACAATGGAAGGATTTAGTCACAGGATCATGGAGAGATTTGATAGAAAAGATCCGGAGCTTCATTTTAGGGAGTTGGCCCAATTGAAACAAATAAGTAGTGTTGAAGAATATGTAGCAGAATTTCAAAAGGTTGCAGTGATGGTACCGGATGTCAGTGAGAGAAGGTTGATAGTCCTCTTTACAGAAGGCTTGATAGAGCCATTGAAAGGTTTGGTAAGAGATTTTAATCCATTTACCTTGCAAGAATGTATTACTAAGTCTCTAGATTTGGAATGTGTAGCTTATAGAGGGGATTATGGGCCAAAAGGAAAACACTCTAATAACTCTCAAACGCTACCCAAAGGTGGATTTAAAGGACAACCAAGGTCTGATCTACAACAGCCCCTTAAAGTGCAAGGAGGACAAGCCCTTTGGATAATAAAAAGAGGCCCCAAGAAGGCCCAACTAGCCCTATGTTCCACCACATAGAAACCAATCCCAAATTGGTATGCAAAAAGATGAGAGAGATGAGCTAAGAAGGAAAGGATTGTGTTTTGATTGTAAGGCTCCATGGGTAAGAGGTCATAATTGCAAAGGTAAAGGACAAATTTATTTCATTGAAGTAATAGATTCAGATTTTGATTTGATTTCAGATTCTAACGATACTAATGAAGTGGTGAATGAGGGGGATATGAGCATGTATAAGAAGAAGATGAGGAAGAAATTGAAGGAGCATTGGCAGCCCTTTCAAATACTTCTAAGTATCTCCCTTTTCCAGTGGAAGGTATGCTATGCAAACAAAAGGTAATCATCCTCATTGATAGTGGGGCCACTCATAATTTTATTAGTGAGAGATTGGTAACAAGGCTTGGCCTAGGTAATGAAGTTTTTCAAGGTTTCAATGTTACCATAGCTGATGGATATATTTTAACATGCTCTAGACGGATTTCCAAACTTTCTATCACCATGGAATATTATGAACTTATTGATGATTTTTACATGATTAATATGGATGACATGGATCTTGTGTTAGGAGTACAATGGTTGCATTCTTTGGGGGATTTCACCCTCAATTATAAGGACCTATTGCTCAAATTCATGATTGGGGAAAAGAATATCATTTTCCAAGGTATGACAAGACACTTTTCTCTTTGCAAATATCCACCAAGGGAAGTAGAAATCTATTATGTATCTTTTATATCAGCTGATTGGAAAGACTTAATCACCCTTGAGTATGTAAAAAATCAGTTTTCTAATGATATGGTTGAAGGGTTGATTGTGGATGAAAGGTACAAGGTGATAGATGGACTTATTCTTTACAAGGGAAGGGTGTATTTAACACCAAAATCAAGAAGTTAAAAATCTGATTTTAAAATCAGCACATGATGCCCCTACAAGTGGACATCAAGGATACTTCAAGACCTACAAGTTGGTAAGGGAAAGATTTACTTGGAAAGGTATGAAAGGAGATGTTCTTAAGTATGTTAGGGAATGTGTTGTATGCCAAAGAAATAAGAACGAACATACTTTTCCAGCTGGTCTTTTGCAGCCCCTACCTATTCCCTCTCAAAAGTGGGAGAGTGTGTCCATGGATTTTGTTACAGGATTGCCCAATGTTAATGGTAAGACTTGCATGTATGTAGTAGTGGATAGACTCACTAAGTATGCTCACTTTTTTCCACTCCCTACTAAATTTGATGGTCCTATGATTGCTGATTTGTATTTCAGAGAAGTTTTTAAATTGCATGGTGTGCCTAAGAACATTGTGAGTGATAGGGACAACAAATTTATGAGTCTTTTTTGGCAAGAATTATTCCGGCTAGTTGGAACAAAACTCACTCCAAGTACAAGTTATCACCCACAAATGGATGGACAAACCGAAATAGTGAATAAATGGGCAAAAGGGTACTTAAGATATTATGTTTCAGGGCAGCAATTAGCTTGGGTAAAATGGTTGCATCTAGCTGAATTTTGCTATAATACTACACATCACGTCCATTGGAATGTCCCCTTTCAAAGCTTTATATGGTTATGATGCTAACTCTTTCATGGATGTAATGATGACAGATAGTAGAGTGCCTAGTGCACAAGAGTTAGTGCAACAAAGTATGGACATTGTGAAATCTCTCAAAGAAAATTTGCACCATGCCCAAAATAGCCAAAAATTGTATGCAGATAAGCACCAGAGTGAGAGAACTTTCGATGTGGATGATTGGGTATTTCTTAGATTGCAGCCCTATAGGCAATCTACTTTCAAGCAAAGTGGCAAGGAGAAGTTGAAGCCACGTTTCTATGGGCCCTACAAGGTTACTAAAAGAATCGGTGAGGTGGCTTATGAATTGGAGCTACCCGGGGATGGTAAGATTCATAATGTTTTCCATGTTTCTTGCATTAAAAAGGCACTTGGGCAAAATGTTGTTCCTTCTTTGGAGTTACCTCCTTTAGATGAAGAAGGTAAATTGATCTTAATTCCGGAAACTATTATGGAAACAAGAGAAAGGAATTTAAGAAAACGTGTCATCAAAGAATACTTGGTCAAATGGAAGGACCTTCCATTAGAGGATGCTACGTGGGAAAATGCTTCAATCTTAGAGCATCCAAGTTTACAATTGCTTGAGGGCAAGCAATTTTGGGAAGGGAGGACTATAATGTCCCCCTTTTTTATTAAAAATTAAAAAGAAGGTAAAATTGATTTGCACATATAATTTTAAAATGAAATTTTATAAATTGTGCAAATCAAAATAAAAGGGGAAGTTCGACTTCACCTTGAGATAATAAAAAACATGTTTTTAAAGGTAAATCAGGTGACTAGGCAAGTCGCATTTTCCTGGAAGCATTTAATAATTAATATTGGAGATAAAGTGATTATTCCTAAGCATGGGTCGACCCATATGAGCATTTTTTTAATATCCCTATGCATTTAATATTTGTTGGTGACTTTCAGGCACATTTTTTAATGATATTTCCTCCTAGATGATGGCGCCAAAGATGGAGAAGAACCTTGGAGGATGAGCAAGCAAAAGTTATAAAAGAAGATATGGCTACTCCTTTTTTGGCATGTTGGCGGTTTATAAAAACTTATCTTCATGCTTGGAGAAGGGATGTATGCCCACTTGTGATAAAAAATAAAAGGTGTTTATTAACACCACCATTTGTGAAGTGTGTGTGCCCATGAAAGCTTGAAGTAATAAGTTTTGCAATCATTTCTCATTATATATATACAAGGCGCCATTTTTTGGAGATGATATGAGCTTGCTTTGAGGGTTTGAAGTGTGATTTATGATGATTATATCTTTATTACATGCTGCTGGTTTTTATCTAATGAAGTCAACTTGTTTTGGGCATGTGTTAAGAGTATTTTGGAGTGATTTTGAAGTATTTATAAATCTGTTGTTTAGATTTATTAATTGTAGATCTTGAACTGCATTTTATTGACTCTTAAAGTGAAGAGAAAAGTGTAAAAATTGTATTGCAGATTTTACCCTAACCCTAGCGACTAGGTTTGGGATTTTGGGAGTTGTTTTTAGGGGTTTCAAGTGTGTGAAAAGATCTGATTTTTATTTTGGATTGAAGCTCATAATTTTCCCTTTCCGCTGCACTTGGTTTCATATCAAAAGAGTTAATATTTTTGAAGTTATGGATTTTCAAAGTTTTCATTGATTTTCAGCAGTTTTATTTATTATTTTACTTCTGCAAAAATATATTGGAAAAAGGAGTATAAATACCAACTAGATTGCCCATCTAAACCCTCATTGGCTCACTCCAACCCCATTTGGGTTGTATTGTAGCTGACACTAGGGTTAGTTGAGGTAACCCTATAAGGGTTTATCTTCTAAGTTGTTTGGTTTTGCAAGTAAATAATAATATATTACTAATATCCCACAAGGGGATATTACAGTGAATTCCATGAAGGCCTAGCTGGTGGTCATTTTTCTCTAAGAACTACAGCCATGAAGATCATGAGGGATGGCTATTTTTGGCTCACACTATTCAATGATGTTCATTCATAGGTTAGGAAACGCAAAGAATGTGTCTTATTTACTGGTAAGAAGAGGTTGGCAGCCCTTCCACCTCACCCAATTCAATTAGACCATCCCTTCTCTCAATGGGGACTCGACTTCACAGGCATGATCAATCTAGTGTCTAGTGCTGGTAATAAATGGGTTTTGACTGCCACCAACTACTTTACCAAGTGGATAGAGGTTGTTGACTCAAAGAAGGTACTAAGACAGCCATTCTAGACTTCTTAGAGGAGATTGTGACTAGGTTTGGAGTAACTCATCCCATAATATTTGATAATGCTAATACTTTTGTGGCATTTAAGATCTCTGATTGGGCTCTCAAACGTGGTATTTACCTAACGACTTCTTCTAACTATTACCCTCAAGGTAATGGCCTAGTTGAGTCCACTAATAAGAATTTGATCAGGATCATGAGAAGAACAATGGAGATAAATCAGAGGTACTGGCACAAAGGTCAAACACGCTCTTTGGGATAATAGGATCAACCAAAAAGATCAATAGGTAATTCCCCCTTCATCCTCGTGTATGGTAGAGAAGCTAGACTTCCAGTATCTCTTGAATTTCTTTCATTAGAACTAGCCCATCAATTGGAATTAGAAGGTGAAGATGAAAGAGAAGTTAGAATGGCAGAGATAGTTGAGTTAGAAGAGCTGAGGCAATCAGCCATGAATAAATTAGAAGAGCTTCAAAAGCTAACCAAATAGTGATTTGATAGGAAGGCTAGTGAGCAAACCTTTAAAGAGGGAGACCTTGCTTTAAAGTGGGATGCAAACAGAGCCAAACCAAGACACTCCAATTTCATGTGCTATGGAGTGGACCATACATCATCTCAGCTTCCAAGAAAGCTAATGTGTTTGGGATGTCAAAGCTCGATGGGGAAGTGCTTCAGATCCTAGTCAATGGGATTTATCTTAAACCGGTGTTACGTGGGGACGCGTCCCCTAGATTTTGGTGACGTCCTGAACGCCCAGAATGTTTCAAGGACTTGGGGACTTGGAGGGGATGTCCCTCTATTTTTTTTAAATCTTTCAGAATAATCTTGATGTTTTTACTTTTAAAAAGTTGTTATTTTTACGAAGAACATTAATTTATAATCTTGAAAGTACCTAAATAGAGTTTAAATCTCTAAATTTCATTGAATAAAGTTAAAACATTCAAATATTAATATTTTATATATTATTTTAATAGCTTTCCCCTTTTCGTCCCCAAAATTTGGGATTTTTTTCCCGTCCCTCTATCTCCCCGTCCCCGAGACTTAGGTAACCATGTCTTAAACTCTCTTATTGAGAGGGATGTGATTCACCTCGTACATATTAGATTAGTTCTTTCTTCCTCTAGGTGATCTTCAACACAATATCTTGTTGGTAGTATAGTTTTCATTTTCCCTAAGTGCTTTGCACAATGTTCTTGTTATTCTTGGGTGGCATTTCCAGTTGCAGATTTGTTTGAGGACTCTGAAGAAGATCTGACCAAAACAGATTTCAGACCAATTTGTAAGTATCTATCATGATGAGGGAAGTGCTCCTAACAACTCCATTCATTAATTTGCATGCAAAAAAAGATGGGAAAACCATGCAAGTCATCCAAGCGGTCTAGGAAAGCTTTCCTAATCAGGTATCTGGCTGTTTTAGGGTCAAAGAAGGGGGGGTTGCCAACTGGCATGCTTGCTTTAGTTTCATGTGGAAGAGCTTCTGAGTGTCAAAGACCAACTTCATCATGTCCAATACAAAATGCAGAGCAACTTGAGGAGGTTTCCATCCTTTTTCAGCTGGTAATCCAAACAATTGGGAGGAAAATCAGTTACAACACAGTTTTCCACTCTCATTAAAACCATGTTTGTTGCAAAATTGATCACATGGTCCATTTTGTAAGTTTAGAGCAGGTTTCATGGTGGAAACAGGGTGTTTTGGGGTAGCTCCAAAGTGTATTAATTCAACCCCCAAGATCAGATACAAATCAGAAGTTCTTCATACCCCTTCTATAGTAGAAATCAGGGTTTTGGGATAGTTTGCAAGTTTCTTTCGAAACTCCCAAGAAATCAGCTTCCCAAAGATCAATTTCAGGTAGTCCCAAGTCAATGCCAAGTTTGTACAAGTTTAGAGGTAGGATTTTCAAGTTAAGATCAATTTCAAGTTTTTCCGGCTTGACTCCATGCCCAATGCATGCTCAAAAGGCCATTGATCTCCTATCTAGCACGCAGATACCCCCGTTGAGTCATTAAATTGTTGCCCAAAACAACCCCTCCGGATATTTTGACAACTTACATCCATTTTGGATTTAGACAAGGAAAAACAAGTCAAGACTTGGCAAATTTAGAACAAATCATGTTTTGGGGCCAAGTCTTCATGTTTGTGACCTTGCTCTCCATCTTGCCAATCCTTCTAGGCCAAACACTTAGTCAAAATTTGCAATTTTGGGGAAAATTGGGCATTTTGGGCACAACTAGAATTGTTCCAAAGTTCCTTTGGGTCGCCGATTAATCGATTCTGCCACAACACAGAATAGGGGGCATTACATCAGAGATATCGGGGTTGGAGGGAACCAATGGAACAGTTCTTGGGTTCCATTTGTTCATCGATTATCCGACTGAGCCGACAAAACAAGGTAAAATATGCATTGTATCAGTCATGTCAGGTGTCGAGGGCACTATTGGAACGTTCTATTGCTCCATCGATTCTCTTATTAGCCACAAACGGAGATAGGGTTCGAACAGGGTTTAATTGGGCGAAGCGACAAAGGTGGGCACAAAAGACACTGGGGAACAGTTCCCCACTTCCACCAATTCCCCGCCCCTCTGACTTCACCACCAAACATAAGGTAATGCAGGTAAGATGGGTCCAAGAAACACCAAAGGAACTGTGCCCAAGTTCTAATAATACCCCAATGACGTGATTAATCAAACCAAGACCAAAATATTAAAGCGGTAAAGTTGGGCACAAGTGGAACATTCCACTTGCTGTTCAAAACTCTGTTTGGGCTGGAAAACACAGGTTTTTGAGGGAAAAAGCCATTTTGATCACCTTCAGGCCTGCAAAAAATCCAACCACTCAAATTTATTGATGAATGGTGCTCATACCCTACCCAGTTTCTCTAATGGCAAGTAAGGAAGAAATGAAGAGTACCCATGCTCAAAACTACAAAAAAGATGGCCTTTGGTACTTGACAGGTGTTCCTCTCTCTCTCATTTTTCTATATATGTAAGTACTTATGCACGGGACAAGGGTTCTTCTTTGCAGGATTCGGAGCTCTCCTTGGGAGTTTTGCAATTTTTATGCCTCTAGACCTTTGTAACTATGTTTTTGTAGGCTTTACAAACCTTTGTTTAGTAAATGCAAGTGTAAATGGCTTTAAATGACAAACAATTGTGGTTCATCCTTTTGAATGCTATGTATTTGATGTGAATCTCTACCCTTTTGCTCTATTTTGAATTTGTTCACTTGTATCTTGCAAAACTATGGGTTTCCCCTTGAAATCTTGCATACAAGGTTGCACTTGTCTCTACAAGTCAAATTTGAACTCTGTTTTAGCTTTGGTGCATCACCCCCCTTTCATTTTGCAGCATTTTCTCTCTTTTCAACCTTGGTTTCTACAAATTAGTATTTTAGACTTAGTTTAATTGCATTTTGAAACTGTAGGTTAGTTTATAGTGGGCTAAAACAAAAAGAACCAGCCTTCTCTGGAGGTTTTTCTCACTTTGCAAGGTCCCACATGTAATGTCCCCTTTTCCAATCGAAGACCTTTGACCCATTTTGTCAACCCGACAGCCAAAGGAAAAAAATAAGGGTGACTTAAGTTATAATAAATTATTATAAAGTGCTATAAAAATTTTTATTAAAGCACTTATATTAATTTATTTAGCTTAATAAAAATAAATTGTAATCCCTATGGAAAATACGATTTGCCTTAAGGGGCAAAAGTCATTATAAAGAGATTTATTATATTCCTCCTAGAAACGATAATGATGACTGGGGCCAAAGGGGAGTAATGAAGCCTAGGAAAGATAAAAACATAATTAATTTATGTATTTCCCCTAGAGAAATGCGACTTGCACTAGGAGGGAAATGTTGTTGGGAAAAACATTTAATATGGGAAAATATTAAATGTTTGCATAGGGAAAATCATGTGAGCTCATTGGTTAGTTTAGAGGTTGGTTGTTGGACCTTTTCCTTTAAAAGGGAAGTCGACTTGCCTCTTCCAAAATCTAGATTTTTATATGATATTTCTCTTGCATTTGAGCTCTAAGCTTTTGCCAAGGACAAAACCCCTTGTGAATTCTACCTCTTGTGGACGAAAACCCCAAGAGTTTGAGAGGGTTTTTCACTCAGAAATTCCCATTGATTGTAATTAGATTTTCAGTCTATTTTAGACATTTTCTAGCAGTGTTATTGAAGAATTTTCGAAGTATTTTGGTGAATAAAATTGCAGCAGTGTTTTCTCTATTGGATCGACTCACTTTGGGACTGTTTGGGCATTATTATTGAGGTATTTAGATCTGCAAATCATTGTCTAATATCTCATAATTTCTGTGAATGAAAATACCCAAGTTTCATAATTCTTCTGAGGGTTATTTGTCAGTTTTATAATCAGATTTTAGATCTGATTTATGAGTTGATTTGGCATTCGAAAATTCTAATTTTTTATATGAATGAGTTCCTAAAAATATAGGCAAGCATCTGGGATAGAGAAAATAATTTTTGGAGGTCATTTGATGCCCTAAATGTGTGGGCCGAAATAGTAGGAGGGCTAGATCTGCATGTTTGCTAGTTGCTGTTATAATTTGGTTTACATCATCTTGTTCCTTGTATTTTTTCAAGTTCGGGGCATATGTCATTTGCCTAGATCGGAGTTGTGTAGAGAAAGTTATGCTATCTCAAAAATTGCAGCAGTTAGGGTTTCAGATTTAAATTATTTTCCAGTTGTAGAATCTGATTTTCGCCATAAATTCTCTAGGGTTGTTCCAAGGGTTTGGGAGTAAAAATAATTATTGTATGCTGATTTTAGGTGTGTTTGCATATAAAACCCCAGTCCTTTTTGCATAAATTAATCCCGGTTGCCCTAGTTTATTTCCTATAGTTGCCAAAAGTATATTTTATTATTTTATAAAGTGGGAAAAATCTCTTATTTGGGCAAAAGATCTATTGGGGATCTTTCACCACACTTGGAGACATTCCCATGTTACCCAGAAGTTTTGTTGTCCATTCATGATCAAAAGCAAAGGGCGCAACTTTTGGTGATAAAAACTATCTTGTTGGTTGGGTGTAATGTCCCCATTTCAAATAAAAATAATAGTTAATATTAATTACCTTGAGAGTGATTTTCATCATTTGAAATTAGAGGGTAATTAAATTAATTATTATAATAAAGAGGGAAATAATTAAATTATTATATTATTTTCCTTAGAGTAATTATTATTACTAAAGCTAAACTTTGACAATTAATTTAATAATAAAGTGAACAACATAAAGTCAACAAGAAGGAAAGAGAAAAGAGATCAAAAAGGTGTTTAAGTGATTTTTAAATAAATTTTTCCCCTCCAAAGGTGGATCACCCCACTTAGGGGAGATATAAAAACAACATAAGGGTTTCCAATTAAGGCATGCTTAGAAATTATATTTTGTATCTTCATGCTTGAAGATTTATTGGGATGCATACCCAATAGTGTTGTTGATTTTGGGTACTTCCATCCAGGAAATACATTGCTACATTTTGAATTTTGTTGTGTTGTTGTTTGAAGGGTTTTTCTACATGTGAAGTCTTTCTTGAAGGTCAAACTGAAGGAGAATCACATATGAGGTGTTGTGATCATTTCTAAGGCTTGTTTGAGGGCTTTCCAAGAGGTACGAATGGTTGTTGATGATTTCAGGTATAGCTAGGGTTTCATCTACACATGTCTAGATTTCCGAGCTTATTTTGGGTGCCTTCCAACCATCAGAAAATTTTGATTTTGGTATATTGGAAATCTTGTAATTTATCTTCAATTTGAGATATCATTTATTAAAAATTATTGGATATTTTCCAAGTTACGAATTTTTGAAGTTTCGACAGTTTTTCTGCAATTAAAAATCAGATTTTCAGTGTTTTGCAAAAACATAAGTATTTTCAGATTTGATAATTCAATGGCTAACTACAGATTTAATTTCATAATTTTTGAAGGTGTTTTGAGGCTATTTTTACACCCATATGCAAATATCCTAGCCTTTTGGCAAGGAATTTTGCACTGTTTGCATTGTTGTCATAAAAAAATAATTTCTAGCTTGTCGTTCATTTTCCACATTCAGATTTCAAGGGTTTTGATAAATAATTGTTGAATCTTGAAATTTCCTATTTGGGGACATTACAGTGGTATCAGAGCACGAATTTAGTGCACCCGGTGAGGTTTTGTGTTGCAGATCTGGAAGCTAGAGGCTAGAAAGATTCAATGGAACGGATGAAGTGGACCCAAATTCCTTTTTTTGATGGTACTAATAAAATTTCTAATAGATCTTGGTTGAAGGAATTTAAGACATATTTACGATGGAATCTTATGTGTCAAGATGATGCCCTCATGATCATCTCTATATACTTGAATGGAAGGGCACATAAATGGTGGCATCATTTATTGGAGACCCGAGGGGTCGAATCTATTGCCTCCCTTGAAGATTTCACCCAAAGGTTCCTAGAAAGGTTTGATGTGCAAAATTGCAAGGATGAGCAAGGTGAAAATCCTTCATTAGTTGAAAATATTTCTTTTCCTTCTTCGCATGCATGTTAGCAAAGTGACAGAAGAGGAAACCACAGAATTTGAACCCATGAAGGGAGTCATGAGGATGTCCCATACATACATCAGCTGGAATTTGGCCTGGAGCAGCTGGAAAACATATACGCACGTTATGCCCAAAGGAAGTCGCCATCGGAGGTCTGGATCACTGGGAAAAAGCGAAGTCGTGCACAGAAAAGCCCCTGCGGGGATGGGCGCATTTTTGGAAAACAAAGGATTTAAGCTGCAATGGGAAAAATAGAAGCCGCAGGCAGGGTGAGAATTTTATACCTGCCTAGCAGGGTACTTTTTCCCGTGTTATAAAATTCACTTAAGCTGCAGTGGGAAAGTTAGAGGCCGCAGGTAGGCGGGAATTTATTACCTGCCTTGCAGGGTGAAAATTCCCATGATAAAATAAAAGGAAAGTGACTTAAGTGAAATCATGGGATTTTAGTGCCTGCCTTGCAGGGTAAATAATCCCATTGTCAAAGTCAAATCACTTAAGTGGATCATGGGATTTTGGTGCCTGCCTTGCAAGGTAAAGAATCCCATTGTGGAAAAATTCTTAAAATAGAATTATATGTGCAAAAAAGTGCGCCCCCTTTGGTGAGATGATGGCAGCCTTTAAATGATTATTTTAATTAATCTATTCTTCTTCAAAAAGTGTGCCCAAGCTTGGAGGAAGTCAACAAGTCAAAGAGGGAATAAAAGAAATGGAATTAAATTAATTAAATTTAATTTATTTAGTGGCTGCCCCCTTCTCTCTCAAAAAGTGCGCCCCATTTGGGAGTTATTTAATGATTTTTAAGGCATTAAAACATTAAATTAATTTCTATTTTCAGTGGCTATGGTCAAAGCACACTGTGAAGCTTAAGTGAAGTGATGTGTGAAGGATTAAATTGGATTAATTTAATTTATTGGATGGCTGTCCTTAAACATGCTATTTTTAAAAGAGAAGAGCATGATTTTTAATTAATTAATTGCCTTTAATTGTTAGGGCAATTATTAATTATAGAATTGTGAAGGTTATATAAGCATGGGCAGCCATATGGGTGAATTATTTAATTCACAGGTAAAGAATTGCAGCCAAGGAGGAAAAGTGCGCCCCCATTTGAAGAAGGATTTTGCTCAGACAAAGGTGGTAACAAGGCTAAAAGCTTCCAGATTTGGCGCATGCTTTGAAGGAGGTGGATCTTTGTCTGCATAATTGTTTGCACAGGTGTTACAGGAGCTCAGGTATTGATTGAAAGGATTCATGCTCTCTTTATGTGCAAATTAAACACCAATTTTTGGGGCAGCGGGCTTGAAAAGTGCAAATTTTACAGTTAAAATTCACTATTCATGCTCCGGTGGCCATTTTTGTCTGAATAAATTGCAGGAATTCATTACAGGTGCTTTATAAAGGAAAATGATCTTTTATCAATGTCCAATACATTGCATATATCCTCCGAATCTGAAGAATTGTCCAGATCTGCACCAGTATTGAAGAAATCCGGCCAAGTAAGAAGAAAAAGAATTATCCAGACAAAGACAAAGCCATGTCGAAGAGAGATGAAAAAGAAAGCATGATGGAGTCATGCATTGCTTCCAAACTTGCAGACATAGGAGACACAGATCTAGGCCCGGAACCTCTTTCCGATTTGATTGATAGATCCAGAGCGGGAAAGACTTCACTCATGCGTGCGGTTAAAAGCAGTGGAATTATCCGAGCTGCAACTTTTCCATGTACAGCCCAATTGCCAGAGTTTGTGATGGAGTGTGCTAGATCTTATCATCCTTCATCCAGATCAGTGCGTGATGCTTCGGGAAAGACAATAATTCGTTTGGACGCAGAGTTCATCAATTATTGTTTGAAGATTCCAGTGCGAAAGGTGGTGACTTCTATTAGTCATTCAGGATGCTGACAGTAGGTGGGAAAAGCATAGAGCTGATTGTGTGAGCATAATGAATAGCCGATACATGAAGAAGCCTAGATCCCCTTCAAAGTTCCCGAGAACTCTTCCACGGTCCAATTTGGTGCAGGAGGAAGATGATGTCGTCAAATTGCTATGCAGGATGAATGGCGAAGCGAATGCCTACACTTTCCGTACATGGATGTATGCTTTCATCAGGACCATTGAAATCAACAAGGTTGATTCTATAATCAGTTGGTCGGAAATTATTAGCAACAACATCGGTGAGCAACTCCGGAACGTGAAGCGTACTTTCAGCTTCAAGATGACTTCATACTTGGTGTATGCTGCAGCTTCACAAGGCGTCTTTTCCAAGCTGGATAGATGTGGTGTTCTTTCCAAGGACCCCATTTTCGAGTGCTATCCACAACTTACTGTACCTGCGTGCGAGAAAGATTTCAAAGTGATCAACGATGAATTCTTCTATGATTTCATCTGCAGGCTAGACAAAGACTTGAAGGCCAACAAGGTAAGCAAGGAAGTTGTGTCCAAGATTGGCAATCTATTCATTCAATTTGCAGATTTCACATACCTCAGGGTTACGAGCTTTTCTGGAGAACCAATAAAGATGCCCAGGTATCCGAATGATAGATTGATCGCCATGGAGCTGAGCAGGCAACTTGTGGAGTTACACGACCTTCAGTCAAAGCGGCACAAGTCTACGGGCTTCTTCCCAATCACTGTGGGATATTACAGTTGCATTAGCATTCATAGAGCTCGAGGGATGGAGGTGCAAATGTTATCCGAGTATGAGCAAGAGTTCTTCCCTGCACGGCTGAACTTTCGATCCATTTGGAGTAGCCAAAAAGACAATCTCTCAGGAGTACGCACATGTGCCTTGATTAGAAGATTTTTGGATGAAGTGCAAAAGTGAGTACGAGGTTAGAAAGAGAGATTTCAGCAGGCTATCAGCAAAGCAAGTGTTCCACTTTGGACTAGCGCAGATACATGCGGATCTTAAAGATGATGGGAATGTGGTACTTGACACTTACCATCAAATGGGAGGAGATAAAGCCATACTGCAGAATAACATAGGAGGCTGCAACACAATTGAAGAAAGGTCGGGAGCTGTGTTGGTGAATACTTCAAACTGGTTGCTGACGAAGGGATATTGCCTTGATGAAGCATTGATGAATCAAGTCACGGGCAACTTCGGTGCAGGAGATTCCCTCAAGCGAAAGCACAGAGGAGAAAGCAGCAGGAAAGTCGAGAAGTTGAAAGTGCATAGAAGATCTCAATCCAAGGAGAGGATCACTTCTACGACCATGACTTTAACTCCGGTTTCTCCAGTACCCAGTACTTCACCAACTATTGCACCACAGCAGCAGGATGCTTCCATGCCTCCACTGAATCCAGCGACATTCATCTTCTCCCCTCAGCCACTTCGTTCAACGCCTGTTCCAGAGGATACGTTGAAGCTGCAGATGGCGGAATTCGAAAGGGCTTTGTCCTTGGATGAGTCAGAAGATGGCAGCCATAGCACTGTGGCACTTTTTGATGGAGAGGATGCAGAGTGGAAGATGGTAGTACACTCAGCGTTTTCAGGGACTTCTCATTCTCCGAGAAGTAACTTCTCGGAATGGTTGGCTTCGCAGTTGGTTCCAGAAGCGAGAATGGAGATGAACTTAGAGGAGCACGACTTGCAGCTACTCTAGAATCTGGGCGGAAGAGACAGAAGGCCTAAAGTTGCCAAAGCAACTTCTAGGTTGATCATCGAGGATTCGGGAGAGAAGTTTGCTGAGATATCAATTTCGGCAGAAGGAAAGATAGAGGAGGAGCTCACGGTAGAGGATGTGACAGTAACCAAAGTACCCCTCGGTCAAGCCACCACTGAAGGATTGAAGCAGGACACGCAGACATTGATGGATGCTTTATTCCTTAGGCTTGACAGTGAAAAGGTGGAGAAAGAAAAGCTGCAGAAGCAAGTATCTCAATTATGTGAGATCATAGCCAAGGTTGTTAAACCTTCCATTCAACCCATTTCAGAGCAGGTGAGTGATCATCTTATGCAGAAAATGGAGGACGTAAGCAATCAAGTAAAGGCTATTGATGAATGGAAGGATTTGATTATTCGTCAAGCTTCTGTACAACTTGGAGAAGTGCCAGCCCGCCTAAAGGTTATGGATGATGCGACAAATCAACTGAAGCAACTGATGGCAAACATAGAAGGCATGAATACAGTTGCAAAGTGTAACCTGAGTATTTTGGCCGAGATCAACAAGCTGCCGGGAGATGTATTGATTGCGGAACAGATTGTACCGGACGGATTAGTCGAGAAGGGGAAGCAGCTAGAGTTTGCAGTATCTTTCCTTTTGGAAATCTGCAGAGTTTTGCTGAAGAGGATGCAGGCACTTGAGAGTAGGACATCAGACTTACCAGACAGTGTCATTTCTTTCACTGAGGATAGAGTGGATGGGAATGTCACTTCATACGTGTGGATCGTCTCAACTAAGGTGCCTAATTCCCTGGAAGGATCTCTTCTGATGATACAAAAGAGAATTGATAAAGCTACCAAGCCTTTCACGATGAATTCTATCAGTAGACTGGTGGTGCTGCAGGCAGACATTGCGAGGTTTGGGCCGAGTTTGGAAGATGTGGAAGCGTGCATCAAAGTGTTGAATGAAGGGTTGCTGCAGTTTAGGACAGAGAAAGAAGCAGTGGCTAAAACAGATGGAAGGATGCTGAATTACATGTTCGACAAGTATATCTGATATCAGAACAAGAAGAAGACATAAACATTACAGCTGACATGACTTCTTCTATTCTTTCTTCTTCTATTTTCTATGTTCCCGGATGAAATTGTAAAACTTCTAAGTTATTGGTTTTGCAACCATTACTTAAAGTCATGTGGAACCATTCTATTAGTTAAGTGATACATGTGTCACTTAAGGAGAAGATAGTTGAGGATGATTGCCAAATGTCATCTTTACTTGTTTATGTTTTAGTTCAGTTTGATTTTTCCATTTGTACTTTCCCTCCTACATTCTATAAGTAGGAAAAGAACCTCCGGATTAAGGATCGATCAGAATTTGGAAGCAACAATCTTGTGGTCTAAACTTTGTGCTGAACCCCTGAGAGCCACTTGGAGCAAAGGAATATAAAGGAGCAGGTTTCCGGAGAACTTTGTGTCACGGTGTACTTTGTTTCTTACTTTTAATCTTAGATCTCTTAATAAACTTTGTGTTATTTTAGATCTGGATCTAGAGCTGCCTTTGTTTTATAATTCTGTGTGTTCATATCTATTAAGTTTCTTCTATGTGCATGCAATTAGCTCTGCTATCTACTAATTGGGATGCATATCTTCCCCATTTCTTCTCTGTATTTCCTTTACTTCCTTCTGTTATAAAATACTTCCTTTCTTAAACAACTGCTTACTTGCTGCAGAGCTTCTTAGTTATGGTTCATGAACTAAGTGGTTAAAGTAAAACCCCTGATAGATAATAACACATTTATATTGACAAATCTGACACGGGAGCCTCACCGGTTAAATGAGGGAGATTTATCTCATGACTGCCTAGGTTTGATGCTATGCAGAAAATCTAGCCAACAACTCTGGTGAATTAAATAATATTTTTGCTTTGCATGCAAGTAAGACCTCAAATTTTAGGGCAGCAGACTTTATATGCAGATTTTGGTGATAAAAATCAAGTATTCGTGTCATGGACTTCATCTTTGTCTAAATAAAATTACAGGTATTCATCACAAGTGCTCAAATCAATGTCAGGTACATTGAATATATCTTCCGAATTTGAAGAAGTTACCAGATCTGCATAAATGGATCCAATTGCAAGGGATTCCGGCAGAATTAAAGAAAAAGAGCTCAGACAAAGATTGTTCCAGCCATGTTGAAGCATGATGAAAGAGAAAGATCAGCAAAATCATGCATAGCTTCCAAATTTGCTGAAGTTAATGACATAGACATAGGCCCTAAACATATCACTGATTTAATTGACAGATCCAGATCTCATAATTACAAAGGCTTCTGGCAAAAATTCATCCTCTTGTTTCTAACACAGCTTGTGTAGAAGTTAGTGTTATCCAAAATTCACCCCCCAGGGTAAATTTTGATAACATGCATCAAATTACTTAGTCCCAGCCAAATAAATTGATTCAGGGCCAAAAAATCATGTTTCTAGGGTCCCCTCAGAATTTTTCTAACTCTCCTGTCCAGGTTGAAAAGAGCAAGTTCTGAGAAAAGGTGAAAAGGCTGCAAAAACAAGCTTGGGCCAGGAAAAATCACGAAAAATGGCTAAGTCCTAGTCCTCGCAACAGTCGGGACGTGAGGGACATCTGGGCGTGAATCGGCCGAAAGGCCGCTAGGCAGTCTGCAGGGCAAAGGAACATCCGGGCCGTCGGGACGCGCAAAGACGCGAAAAGCCGGTTCGGCCGAAGGAGAAGAAAATCGACTAACTACTCTGGGACATTTGGGACAAGAAGACGCGAAGGACGCGAACCGCCCGGATCGGCCGAAAAGGAGAACTTTCTCACTAAGCAGTTCGGGACATGTGGGACAAAGGTACGCAAACCGGCCGAATCGGGCGAACCGGAAGAATTTGTCCCAGACAGTCCAGGACATGTGGGACAAAGGGACGCGGATAGCCGAAGGAGCCGAAAGCCAATCAAGCAACGCCACGTGTCATCGACCGAATGAGGGACGAGGAAGCCCATTTCGGGCGGATCGGAAGTTTTTGTCCCAGACAGTCTGGGACATCCGGGACAAATGGACGTGCTGGACGCAAAAGAGCCGGCAGACCTGCGGACCAACCAAATCATGACACGTGTCACAAGGAGAAAAGTCCAAAAAGTTCAAAGGGCGAGGTTTCAAGCACTAACCCGAGCCAATAAAAGGAGGACACGTGTCCAATGAGGAAGGGAAGCTCGGAGCTCGGGAAGGAGTTAGAGAGTTTAGCAAGAGTTTAGGCCGAAAAGCTAAAAGCAAAGGTTTGCCCCGCGCCCCTGTCGACCAATCAATGCATGCCACGTGTCCCAAGTGGCGGGGGCGCGGAAGGAAAGTGGAAAATGTTCCAAAATCACAAAAGGAAAAACTTTCAAGGAAAAACCCGCGGGACAGTAGAGGAGAGAGAATTACGTATCCAATCAGCGCTTGACACGTGTCGTCCAGGTGGCAGAGCGCAGGAAAGATCTTCAAAACACATTTTCGCCTGTTTTGTGCCCTAAATCTTCAGATCTCCATATCTTTTGATCCAGAGCTCGGATTTGCACGTTCTTTATATCAACGGAAAGCTTATAAAATTCTCTACATGATTCCAGGGTTAATCTCGAATTTTGGTGCAGTCTGGAGAGAGAAAGTTGAGAAACGGATCTGACGCGTGTTCATGGCCAGAAGTGACATTTTAGCGACCAAATTAATGCAGAATGGGTCGCATTCTCCTCCAAATCGGTCAAAGATGGCAGGGTATGGGTTTGTAAGGTTCCCCATGCCGTTTTAATGCATCTGCAGTCAATGAGGAATGGGCTTGCATGTTTTCCCATGTTTCTCTCTCCTGGGCTCGACCCATGCAATGTAAAAGCCAGATTTGGCTCATTTTAAAAATAATAATTACAAGTTGTTCATCTGTTCAGCTCTGCCCTCCCTTCTTTTCCTTCTCCAGGGTTAAAAATGGAGTTCGAACCTCCTCCCTGCTCTGTAATGGCGTTTTTTGCCTTTTACTAATGAAATGATGTTCTGTGCAAACTTCTGAAGCAACAAAAAAACGTGTTTTGTGATGCATCTATCCATCCTTGCTCGTTTTTCGCTTTTTTTCCTCTTGCCTCTCTTCATTGCAGGTATTTGTGCATGTTTGAATGTTCATTGCAGGTTTGGAGCTGTGTTCATGGAGTTTTGGGACATTTTCTGTGTGAAATCTATCCTTGGGCCTGTGATGCATCTGTCCATCCTTCCCATTGCTCACCTCTCTTTGTTACATGGCAGTTTTGATAGATGTCCAACATTCTCCTTCTCTGGTGTATCGCCGTTTTAGTGTAGGATTTTGTTCTTTTCCTTTCTCTCTCTCTCTGTCTCTTTGGCATGGTTAGATTAGGATTAGATTAGCTTGCCTGCACTGGAATAGCTTGTAGCAGGTGGTTTAGGAGCAGGAACCAGCCTTCTCTGGAGATTCCTTTCTCATTTCTGCAAGTCCCACACTTGGAGAAAGGTTTCAATGTTGTGCAATCACACTGGATGCCTGAAGATCAACTTAGAAACCTGATCATCATCCAGGGGTGCTGTGATTTTGCATCAACAGTTAGTGCATAGAAAATTCCTTCTAGGATCTTGTGCATATGCTCCCAATCTTCCAGCTGAAGCCTTCATTGAATTTACTTGTATCTGCATTCACCTAGAGTGCTTTCCAGAATTTAAAATTGCTCATATGCAATTAAAAAATGATGAGTTTTGTTTGAATTGTTACGGAAAACATTGCACTAGTGCATGTACTGAAGAAGAATTGCAAAAGCTTCAAGGATAAGAGGGAAGACAAGTCAAAGGAAATGCCCGCAAGAAAATCACAGTCAACTACTTCCAGATCCATCTTCGTGAGAATCAAAGGCAAAAGAGTCAACCGCATGCAGAATATGGAAAAAGAACAAGACTAGAAGTGTTGCAGCTTTCTTCTAATTTCTTTTCCTTTTTCTTCTTTTTCTTATTTTCTCCGACAAAGTAATCGAGCAATCAATTAAATTATAAAATGTAAGTGATTGGTTTAAAAGTTGTTACTTGAAGAAGTCAATTACTTGGAAATAAGTGGCAGACATGCAAAATAGAAGGTTCTATTTTTCAGTTATAAATCATGCATGTCATGCAAAGAGGAATTCCAGGAGGAATATTGCCAGATGTTTCCCTTTTAATAGCTTCCGCATGCGGGAATTCATTTAAAGTTTCCTATTTGTAATTACACTTTATACACTATAAATAGGGGAAGAACCTACGGGTTAAAGGATCGGAATTTGTAATCAGCATTCTTGTGTTCCATACTTTGAGCTAAAACCCTTGATAGCTTTCTGCAAGCAGAGGAATAGAGAAGAGATTTCCGGAGAACTTTGTGTCAACGGTGCATTTGTTTCTTACTTATTTTTAGATCTATTCATAAACATTGTGTTATTCTAGATCTAGATTTGGAACTTTCCTTTGCTTTGAATTCTATATTTCATGGTCTATTTGTTTTAATCTATGTGCATGCGATCGACTCTATAAACTATTGATTGGGTTGCACATCTTCTATCATTTCTTCCTGTTTCCTATAATTTTCCTCTTCTGCAGATATTTCCTTTCTCTTACAGCTGCTTACTTGCTGCAAATTTGTCTAGCTATGGTTCATGAACTACATAGTTAAAGTAAAACCAACAAATAGATACTAGAAAATACAAATGATAAAATCTTACACAGGAGCCTCACCGGTAAATAAGCGAGATTTATCTCATGACTACCTAGGTTTTTAGCTGTGCAAAAAATCTAGCCAACACCACACTTGGAATAACCTTTGTCTGAGTTCTTTTTCTTTTATTTTTGCCAGAAGACCTCGCTATTGGATCAATTTGTAAAGAACCTGCAATTCCTTCTGATTCAAATGATATATTCAATGTATCTGACATTCATTTTGACTTTTTTTCACCAATATGAGCACCGGTGATGAATACCTGCAATTGATTCAGACAAATATGGAGTCCATGGCATGAATACTCAATTTTTGTCACCAAAATCTGCTTATAAAGTCTGCAGCCCTAAAATTTGAGACTTTGCTTGCATGCCAAGCTAACTCAAATATTATGTAATTCACCTAGGAACTTATACCAACATGCAGATGCTTTGAATAATAAAAAGAAAGCTTCTCCAACCCTAGGTGCCAAAACTAGAAGCTTCCCGACAATAAAAAATATATTTTTAATGCAAATCACTCCTTCCCTTGGTGTCAAAACTCTCTAGGGCAGCATGCTCCATCAAAAAGAATTAATTGTCTCCTCCTTATGGCTTATATAGCTAACTGTATGCTATTTTTAATAATTGCTTCTTCCTATTTTGACAATTATTAATAATAAGTTATGCTCTTTCTCTCAATTTGGGCGCCCAAGTTTTCATGCTTTTGCTTGCATTTTTATGCAATTCTTTTATTTATTTTCAGCATACTTCTTTGCCTTCTCTTTAGCTTGTCAAGTTGCTTTGACTTTCCATATATTTTTGGCACCAACCTTAGCTAGGAATAATAAAAATAAATATCATTAAATGCATGCAATCATGCCAAGGTGGGTTGCACTTTTTGGCTAGTAGACATGCTAAAAAAAGAAGTCAAAGCAATGGGAATGTTTACCCTGTCATGCAGCTCCAAAAATCCCATCCTTCACTTAAGTTATTTGAATTTAATGATGGGAAAAAACAACCTTCCAGGCAGGCATAAAATTCCCACCTGCCTGCCACTACCAAAATTCTCATTGTGTTGGCTAGATTTTCTGCACAGCTGAAAACCTAAGCAGTTATGAGATAAATCTCCCTCATTTACCAGTGAGGCTTCCGTGTAAGATTTTGTCAGTTATATGTCCTAATATCTATCTGTTGGTATTACTTTAACTATTTAGCTCATGAACCATAGCTAGATAGTTCTGCAGCAAGTAAGCAGATGTAAAAGAAAGGAAAAATCCACAGAAGAGGAAAATAATAGGAAACAGGAGAAAGAAGAGAGGATGTGCAAACCAAGCAATAGTTTACAAAGTTGATTGCATGCACATAGATTAAAACAAATAGATCATTAAACACAGAATTCAAAGCAAAGGAAAGTTTCAGATCTAGATCTATAATAACACAAAGTTTATGAATAGATCTCAAAAGAAGTAAGAAGCAAAATGCACCGTTGACACAAAGTTCTCCAGAAATCTCTTCTCTATTCCTCTGCTTACAAAAATCAGGGGTTTCAGCTCAAAGTCTGGAACCCAAGAATGATGATTACAAATTCCGATCCATTAACCTGTAGGTTCTTCCTCTACTTATAGTGTGTAGAGGGGAAATTACAAATGGGAAACTGCAACTGAACTAGAACATGAAGAAGTAGTAAAGGGAACATTTGGCAGTCATCTTCTTAAAATTCCTCTCCTAGTGACACGCATCAGGAGTTTAAGTCAAAATTGTGCACATCTGTCACTTTTCTTAAAGAATCTTCCCACATTAATTAAAGTAATGGTTTTTTCAACCAATAGATTTAATTTTACATTTTCATCCGGGAACATAAGAAATAAGAGAAGGAAGAAGAGAAGAAAGAAGATCTGCAAGCTGTAACACTTATACTTTATTTTTGTTCTGATATTGAATATACTTGTCAAACATGTAATTCAACATTTTCCCATATGTTTTAACAAAAGCATCTCTCGGTTTTGAATTGTAACAACCCTCTGGACAAAGGAACAACGTTAGCCTTCACTTTCTCTAAATCAGGCCCATATCCCTCAATATCTGCCTAAAGCTTTATGAGTCTACCAATCAAATCCATCGTGAAGCAAGTAATTCATCTAGGATGCTCTCCGGTACTTCTCCCATCTTACTCTCCAGCAACTGCATCCTCTTTAGCATGAGCTTGAGGATCTCTACGAGGAAAGAAACTGAAATCTCTAACTGCTTCCCCTTTACCACCAATTTGCCAAGCACAATTTGTTCTGCAATCAACACATCCTTTGGGAACGAGTGTATCTTAGCCAAAGTATCAAAATGAATTTCAGCCACTATGTTCTCATCTTTTATCTGTGTCATCAAATCCTTCAGCTGAGACACTGCCCTGTGCATGTTCTCTAATTCAGCCGGTATTGGTTCGAATTGCTTTGAAGCCTTGTGAATGATTTTCTCCTTCCAGTGGGCAATAACTCTGACGTGATCCCCTGCATCTTCCACCTCCTGCATCAGATGATTACTTGCCTGCTCATGTGCTAAAATGGGCTGAGAGGAAGGTTTGGCAACCTTAGCAATGATCTCGAACAGCTGGAACACCTGCTTCTGAAACTTGTATCTCTCAATATTCTATTTGTCAAGCTTAAGGAATAAAGCATTCATTAGCGTTAACGTATCCTTCTTTAACCCTTCTATGGGAGTTTGACATATTGGCACTTTGGTCACTGTTATATCAGCTGTTGTGAGCTCTCCCTTGTGCTTTCCTTCTGCTGGAACATATAACTTAGCGAACTTCTGTCCCGATTCCTCAATAATCAACCTAGAACTCGTTTTGGCAACTTTAGGTCTTCTATCTCTTCCTCCCAAAATCAGGAGCAGTTGAAAGTCGTGTTCTTCCAGATTGATCTCCTCTTTGGATTCTAGGATTGTCTACAAAGATAACCATGATGAAAAGTTGCTTCTTGGGGAATGCGAAGCCGTCAAGTGCACCACCATCTCATGCTCTGACTCCGCTCTATCATAATTTGCCACTGTGTTATGACTGCTACCCTCTAAGTTATCCAAAGATAATGCCTTTTCAAACTCCGCCATCTGTGCTTTCAACTTCTCTGCATGGATAGGTGAATGCCTGAGTGGTTCTAGGAGAAAATACAAATGATGTTGGATTCAAAGGAGGAACAACAAGATATCTCTGAGGTTCTAGGGCTGCTAAAGTGCTATGAGTTGATGTTGGAGAAGCTGGAAATGGAACGATAGCCGTAGATTTGGCCTTCTCTTGTATGTGAGACTTTTTGTGAACTTTAAGCTTTTCTGGCCTTCTGCTGCTTTCACCTTAGTGCTTTCTTTTGCTGGAATCTCCCGTAAAGTTGCCTGTGATCTGATTCATCAAAGCTTCATTCAGGCAATACCCCTTTTTCAGCAACCAGTTTGAAGTTTTAACCAGAATTGCGGAAGATCTTTCTTCAATCGTCTAGCAGCCACCAATGTTTTCCTGAAGAGCAGCTCTATCTCCTCCCATCTGATGATACAAGTCAAGTATCACATGCCCATCATCAGTGAGATCTGCAGGTATCCGTGCCAAACCATAATCAGACACTTGTTGCGCCGATAACCTGGTGAAGTCTTTCTTTCTGACTTCATACTCGTTCCTGCACTTCATCCAGAAGTCCTCCAACGAGGGCACATGTGAGTATTCTTGGGAGATTGTCTTCTTTTCTACTCCATAGGGGTCAAAGTTTAGCCGTGCTGGGAAGAACTCAGGCTCATACTCAGAAAACATTTCAGCTTCGACTTCTCTAGCTCTATAGATGCTCTGGCAGCTGTAGTAACCCACTGTGACTCGAAATAAACTTGTAGACTTGTGCCGCTTTGATTGTAAGTCATGCATCGCCACGAGTTATCTGCACAACTCCATGATGACCCACTTGTCGTTTGGATACCTTTGCAACTTTACTGGTTCTCCTGAAAAGCTAGTCACCTTGAGATAGGTGAAGTCTGCAAACTGGTTGAAAATGCAGCCATGCTGAGATACAGATTCCCAAGCTTCTTTGCTCACCCTATTGGTCTTCAGATCACCATTTAGTTTGCAGATGAATTCATAGAAGAACCCATCCTTGACCGCTTTGTAATCTTTGTGGCACTCAAGAACTGTCAACTGTGGATAGCAATCAAAGATAGGATCTTTCGCCAGTACGCCCTGTCTATCCAGCTTGAAAAATATACCCTGCGAGGCTACTACATATACCAGGTATGAAGTCATTTTGAAATTGTAAGTCCACCTCACACTCTGAAGTTGCTCACCGATGTTGTCACTGATGATCTTTTCCCAATTGATTATCGAATCAGCTATGTTGATCTCGATAGTCCTAACGAAAGCATACATCCATGAGGAAAAGTTGTGAGTATTGGCTTCTCCACTTATCCTGCAAAGCAATTTAGTGATATCACCCACCTCTTGCACCAAGTTGGATCGCGGAAGAGTTCTCGGGAACTTTGATGGAGACCTGGGCTTCTTCATATATCAGCTGTTCATTATGCTCACACAATCTATTTTGTGTTTCTCCCATCTGTTACCTGCATCCATCATGTTGATTGCAATCACCACCGTTCGTGTCGTAATCTTCAGACAATAATTGATAAACTGTGCATCTAGCCTAATAATTGTCTTTCTCGTAGCATCCTAGTTTGTTCTGGAAAGAGGATGATATGATCTCGCACACTCCATGACAAATTCGGGCAACTGAGTTGTGACTGGGAATGCTGATGCTGGAATAATTCCACTACTTTTCATTGCCCGCATGAGAAATGTCTTTCCGGCCTTGGATCTGTTAATTATTTCGGAGATGGGTTTTGGGCCCATGTCTGTGTCATTGATATCAGCAAATCTGGAAGCTATGCATGATTCTACTGATCCCTCTCTATCATCACGCTTCATCATGGTTGGAGCAATCTTTGTCTAAGAAATCTTTGTCTAAGCAATCTTTGTCTGTGTTCTTTTTCTTTTAATCCTGCCGGAATTCTTTATAACTGGATCAATTCATGCAGATCTAGCAATTTCTTCAAATTCGGAAGATATATTCAATGTACCTGACATTGATTTGAACTTCCTTTCACATGTATGAACACCTGTAATGAATACCTGCAATTATTTAAGACAAAGATGAAGTCCAGAGCATAAATACTTGATTTCTGTCACCAAAAATCTGCATATGAAGCCCGCTGCCCTAAAATTTGAGGCTTTGCTTGCATACAAAGCAAGCATAAATATTTTTAAATTCACTTGGGCACTTATAACAACATGCAGATAATTATCATAGCATAAATCAAGCTATTCCAACCCTAGGCGCCAAACCTTGAAGCTTCCTGGCAATGAAAAAACACCTCCAGATGCAAAAATCCTCCTTTCTTTGGTGCCAAAACTGTCCGGGCTGCAATCCTTAGCAAAAAGAATTAATTGCTTCTTCATTATGGCAGCCCATGCTTATATAACCCTCATCATTCTATTTCTAATAATTGTCCATCCTATTCCTAGCAATTAATTAATAAACAAACATGTTTATTCACCCAAATTGGGCGCCTATTTTTGCATGCTGCTGGCTGGCATTAAATAAATTCATTTTATTTATTTTTAGCATGCTTCCTTCAGTTCTCTTTGGCTTATCTTCATGCATTGACTTTTCCTTCATCCTTGGCTCCAAAATTAGACAAAACAGCTATTAATAAATATCATTAAAAGCTTTGTTTAATGCCCAAATGGGTCGCACTTTTTGGCAAGGGTGAATTCTAAAATTAAGAAGTCAACTTCTGGTGGGAATTTTCACCCTGCACTGCAGCTCTAAAAATCCCTTCTTCCACTTAAGTTATTTGACTTTTATAATGGGAATTTTTACCCTGCAAGGCAGGTAATAAATTCCCAGCTGCCTGCCACCTCTAATTTTCCCACTGCAGCTTAAGTGACTTCCCAAAAAGTGCAACTTGTATTGAAAATAGCTTCTTTTGAAAAAGTGCAACTTGTATGGGTGAATAAAACCTTCTGATGGGAAAAGTTAGCCTGCTAGGCAGGCAGAAAATTCCCACTGGTGATTTAAGTGATTTTTCTTTATTTTATAATGGGAATTTTCACCCTGCAAGGTAGGTAAGAAATTCCTGCCTGCCTGCCACCTCTAATTTTCCCATCGCAGTTTAAGTGACTTTGACTTCATGGGAAAAAGTACCCTGCAAGGCAGGTAAAAAATTTCCGCCTGCCTGCAGCTACCAAAAATCCCATTGCAGCTTACACTCATTAATTCCAGAAAATGCAACTTGCCTGGGAGAGGCTTTTTGTGCATGACTTCATCATTTTTGGTCAGTAGCTTGCATTTTGAGGTTGATTCCTTCTAGTGTTGTGTCGGTAGATGATCTCCAGATGCTTCAGGCAATTAAACAGACTATACTGACAAAGGAATTGACCTAGGGGAATTTCACAGAGAAACTGAGGAGAAAACTAGAGAAAAACGCAAAAGAAATAAATAAAAGCGAAAAACGTTGCCAGAAGTTGTAGACAATGCCCTGAATTCATTCCTGGTGAAAACCCTAATGAGATGAGTGAATACTAGCATGCAAAACTTCAACAGGATTCAACCGGAGCACAATTTACTTAAAATGGGGAATTATTTATTCAATAAATAATTAAATAAAAATTTCCCGCAGACAACTTGCCGGAGGAATAAAATGAGTTTGGGCATCTGGGTATTTGTCGAAATGGCTCATATGATTAACTGGGAATATCCTAATATAATACAAACATCTTCTGGCAATAAAAACACAAAAAGACCTGTTATTTTAAAAGATCAATTTTTTTTTCAAATGGGTGGTCCCAGATTTCAAGGTGAAATATGAGGACACCACATTGGCATCTTAAAGCCTTCCTTCCAAAAAGCGCGACTTGCATAAAAATTATCTTCTTTCTTAAAAATGCGACTTGCATGGGTGAATAAAACTTTCTTGATGGGAATTCTTACCCTTCCTGACAGCTCTAAAATTCTCATTGGTACTTTAAGTGATTTATCTTTCATAATGGGAAAAAAAACAACCTTCCAGGCAGGCATAAAATACCCACCTGACTGCCACCACCAAAATTCCCATAGGCAGCTTAAGTGATTTGACTTTAATGATGGGAAAAAACAACCTTCCAAGAAGGCATAAAATATCCACCTACCTGTCACTACCAAAATTCCCATTGGTAGCTTAAAGCCTTCCTTCCAAAAAGTGCGACTAGCATGGGAGAAGCTTATTTTACTTAAATTCTTCTTTTTTGTCAGAAATTAGCACTCCGTGATTAATTTCTTCCTTTATATGAGGCCTTGGATGACTTCCAGAACTTCCAGGCAAATAAACAGGCTATAAAAAATGAAGGACGGATCAAAGGGAATTTAACAGACAGACTGCAGAGAAAACCGAAAACAAACACGAAAGAAAAAAAACTGAAAAACGTTGCAGAAGTTGCAGATAATTGCTTTGAAAATAACCTACCGGATAGCCGATTCGTAAAAATTCTTCCTAAGTGAATACCCTATTGAGAAGCGGAAATACTAGCGTGCAAATCTTCAACAAAATTCAATTGCAGCACGATTTATTTTAAACAGAACTTTATTTATTTAATAAATAATTAAATAAAATTCTCTTAGACAAAACCTGGTGGAGGAATAAAATGAGTTTTAGCATGTGGGTATTCATTGAAATTGGCTCATATGAGTCATTGGGAACGCCTTAAGGCAATGGAGACAACTGCAGGCAATACAAACACAAAACGACCCACTACTTTAAAAAGAACAAAAATTTTAAAAAGGGGTAGTCCCAGATTTGAGGGTGAAATCTGGGGACACCAGTCGGCTCTGTCTGTGGACATCTTTGCCTCTGTCAAAATGGCAGGAGTAAAGATGAGATCCCAACATCTCTTGTTTCGCATATTGTCCATTGGGTTTGGGGTTAGGAAACAAAAGACAACACAACACCGAAAAATAAAAGAAAAACAAAGTCTTATTTATATACATATAGGTTTTACCCTGCTTTTTCAATTCCAGAAAAGCTTCAAATGTTGCCCGTTGAAGGGAAATGGCAGTTCAATTCCATCCTAATGATCGAGTATGAAGCTATTTGTGCCAGCAGTCCTTTTGATTATGAAAGGCCCTTTCCACAACGAATCAAATTTTCCGTGCATGCCCTTTGGTTCGCATCTTTTATCCCATAGGAGGACCCAATCACCAATCTCAAACTTTCTTTCTCTGGCCTTTTTGTCAAAGATCACATTCACTTTCCTCTGATGTTCTGATATGTTGGGGTTAGCAAAAGGTTGTACAGATAATATATCAGATCTAAGCATACATGCAATAAAAGCAGATATTCTACCAGAAGAAATATACAAAACAAGAGATATAAATCAACACCAGATTTAACGTGGTTCACCCAGTGTGGGCTACATCCACCAAGAAACAAGCCAATCTATTATCCAAAGCTTTCAGAAGATATACAATGAAGATTTACAATCTTCCACACCTCTCAGATGTGCAGTACTTTCTTTCTCTCAAGCTTCTCCTTCTCCAAGAATTCTCTATCTCACAATTATTCTCACAATAATCATTAACACACACACTTCTAAACCCTAGCTTTTATGCTTATATAGGCACATACAAACTTAGGGCACTTAGCCATACCATTGCAATCAATAGATCTTCTTTAATGTTAAAATTAGATCTAATTCCTGAGAGTTAAATAAAACACTCCCACACAGGTAATCGATGCTGGTTAGCCCTCACTGATGTCGGTTCCTCCTTGCCTAACCAATGTCGGTCATAGGTGACCGATGCCGGTCCCTCCATAACCAATGTCGGTTACTGTGCTTTCCTGCAAGTTTAATATAGTATGCTAATCTGAAGTAATTGAGCTCCACAACTCAACATGATAGCCTATCTGCTACTTGAACCTGTACTTCACGTAACTCAGTCAAATACATTATTCTTTTGTCAATAGCATCCGTGAACGTAGCATCTTCTAAAGCTTTGGAAAGGTGTAAAGCTGATAGTTTTAATGTAAGAGGCAACTCTACGTCTCTTCCATATAACTAAAAAGGGGACATGCCTATAGCTTTCTTCGGGGTGATCCTGTCTGCCCATAATGCATCAAACAACTTCTAATGTCAAGTTCTTTCATTTTCGGTTACCGATTTCCGCATGATTGTTATCATATTTTTATTACTTAGTTCAGCTTGGCCATTCCCTTGTGTGTAGTAATTGGAGGAAAGTACCAACTGGATTCCATGCGTGTAGCAAAATTCAACCAACTCCTAAGAAAATAAATTTTGAGCATTTTCTATTACTATTTTGCTGGATATGTCAAACCTTATGACAATATTTTCCTTTATAAAATTGCACACCTCCACGGAAGTGGCATTTTTAACGGGAATGGCTTCTACCCACTTACTGAAATAATCAGTAGCTATCAAAATGTAATGATGACCGACACTAGAAGCTGGGTTGAGCATGCCAATAAAATCCATGCCCCATTGTTGAAAGGATCTTCAATTATAACCAGTTTTAAAGGCAATGCAGGCAATTTTATATGCCCAACAAAATGCTAGCACGCTTGGCATTTGGATACCCATTCTGCAGTATCTTGAAAAAGTGTGGGCAGTAATACCTAGCTCGGAGGATTTTTTGTGCAGTGACTTGGGCTGAGAAATGACCACCACAAGCCATATTATGAAATTGCTTTAATAGCTGATCCTCTGATCCTAATGAACTTTATCCACACATCTGAGAAACACGCCATCAATCCCTTTTTTATACAGCCCATTATCCCAAAGAACAAAGTCTTTGGCCTTTTGTTTAATGGTACGTTTTTCCTTGCGAGAGAGATGATGCGGACATTCCCCATAGGTTATGAAATATGCAATATTACTATACCATTCATTTGCCAGATCTATAAAGAGAACCATAGGCAAACTTTTGCCTTCTTCCAACTCATTTATCTTTGTCTCGGTCATTGACTCACATAAGCCTCTTCCTCGAACCAGATTTGTAGGCTTACTATCCAAGTCATATTCTTGCACCTTTGTTACCCATGTGCCCCTTAATAACCCCAGTTCTTGCTGTGTTAGAATAGACTTTACTGCAGTATCTGGAACAAGAACTACAGTATGTGAGGAAAGGATATAATACATAAATGCCTTGCATGCTTTGACAACTGCATATGCATGTTTTTCCATAGGAGTATACTTCAATTCGTAAGCCTTTAAAAACATGCTCATGAAAGCAATAGGAGCTTCTACATCCTCTTGATTTTTTTGTATCAGAATTGCTGACATTGTGTTCAAAGGAATAACAGTAAAGAATAAATTCTTTACTGAAATCTGGTGATACCAAGACTGATGCTTTGGACAAAGCCATCTTGATCTTCTCGAATGCTTCCTTTCCTTCATCGTTCCACTTGAAATCCTGTGTTTTCTTCATCAGATTTGAAAGATGACGAGTTAGTTCAGCAAAGTCAGGGACGAATCTCGTGAGAAAATAAACCTTACCAAAGAAGGAATGAACTCCTTTTTTGGAGGTTGGCAATAGCAAAGTTTGAATGAATTTCACCCACTTAGGATCTATTTTGGTTCCTTCTTTTGAAACGATGTGCACTAGTACCTTTCCTTCTATTACAGAAAAGATAGATTTCTTGGGATTTAAAGAAATCCCATGCTTACAGCACTCGATGAAGACTTCTTCCAAATCTGAAATGTGATTACCCCTTACTTTAGAGAAGAATGTCTGATCGTCGAGGTAAACCACTATGCTTTTGTCTTTGAGATGAGAAAATGTCAGATCCATAGCTCTCTGAAATGTGGCTATGACATTAATTAACCCGAAAGGCATTTTTTGATAAGCAAACATTCCCCAAGGTGTGATGAATGATGTTTTATATTGATCTTCTTCAGCCACCTTAACCTGATTATAGCCTGAGAAACCATCCAGCATTGAAAACATCTCAAATCCGGTGACAACTTGGAGAGTATGATCCATAATTGGAATTGGATAATTATCTTTCAATGATGCCTGATTGAGATTGCGAAAATCAACACACAATCTAATCTCACCACTTTTCTTTCTTACGGGAACTATGTTGGCCAACCGCTCAGAATGATATATAGGGTAAATTATCTTTGCATCCAAAAGTTTCTGAATTTCTACAAAGATAGTACCTGAAATGGTTGGAATATGCAGCCGCAGTTTCTGTTTGAAGGGTTTTTGCTCTTGCTTCAATGGGATATAATGTTGTACTTCAACAGGGTGATATGTCTTCAGATCCTGATAAGACCAAGCAAAGACATCTATATATTTTCTAAGAAGCTTTGTGAAAGCTTCTTGTTCTTCTTTAGAACAACATTTACCTAGGTTTACTAACTTGGGGTCATCATCAGCTCCCAAATTCAGTGACTGTACATCGGAAGAAGATCTTTCCCCACATTCTTTATTCTTTTTTAGCATTTGATCATGCTTATCAAACATCTCTTCAAGAGACACTAAGCCTTTAGGAATTTTATTTCCTTTAAGATGAATGATCTCTTGACCGCCTTCAATCTTTAAATCAGCTTCACCCACTGTGGTCTGTCTCGGAAGTGAAGTGCTTCCTTCGTAGTATATCTCTTCAAAGTTGTCATATTGCTAGAGGAAAGCAACAATTTGCTTATCATCATTCAAGACCTGCCATTGTTGAATATTATCAGGAACCTTTGGACACAAAACCATTTCTACTTTGTAATCACCTTGTCTGAAGAGTGCAGGTGGTTGATTTGGATTCAATAGGGTTGCAGTAACTGTTAGTGAATCAACTCTGGAATTTTGATCTCTAGGGATATAAGAAACTAAGAAAGCTACAAAATCCAAAGTAGCTGAATAGATCCGGTCTCTATAATGTCGTAGTTTATATTTTTCAACCTGATAGAGACCACGTATCTGCTTGACAATTAACTCAGCATCCCCTCTTGCATGTAGCAATTTAATTCCCATTGTTCTAGCTTGTTCCATTCCTAGCAGCAGTGCTTCATATTCTGTTGTGTTGTTAGTATTCTCAAACATTAATTTAAAGGAATGTGCATGTACCTTTCCTTCAGGAGAAATAAGCACAACACCTACACCAGATCCAAGCGAACAACAACTACCATCAAACTCTAGAGTCCAAACTTTGTTGTCCAATTGATGTGGCTCCTGAGTTATGAGTTGGGCTTCTTCTTTATCCAACTCTGGGTAGTAGACCCCGTGATCTAATTCCTGAAAAAGGATCTAAGATATAGGATCTTCAGATTTTGAGACTGTATATTTGGACTTCCTCTCCGGTTCCAACTTTTGGTTAACTCCTTTAATTGGGATATGTGCGCAAGACCAATCCATCTTAACTCTCCTCCTAATTTCTTACAGAAATTTTTGCTTAATAACATGCCATAAGATACTGAAATATCTGCCACCAGGATTGTCATCTTCAATCTTTTATCTGGAAAGGAAGCAAGCTCTGCTTGTGCATCTTTTATCTGTCCAATGAGAGGTACTTGTCTTTCCATTGAGTAACATCTTCCAGTGGTCTTCGTCAATGTGAGACCTAGAGCATCAGCGACTTTGGATGGCATAACGTTATCGGAAGCTCCAAAATCTAGAATGCAATTACTCAATTTGTAACCATTAATAAGTAATGAAATATGGAATGGTTCAATCCTTTCAGAAGTAGCAGGAGAAGAAGTTGCAGCATTATTCAAAGGAGGGGTATTTTTTGGGTTAGATAGGATGCCCCGTGAAGCATTGTTCGGTGAACTATTAGGACCATTACTCTGTACATATTTCACCAATCTGCTCAATTGATCGGAAAAAGCCCTCAAGTACTCAGCTTCTAACATTTGAATCTTAGTCTTCTTTATATGGTCAATAATATCGAAAGAGGGAATCACGATACCTTGACTTACTTCAGTTGTTTGTCCATTTGTCCTTTGCTGCTGGTTAGAGGTACTTACAAGCTTGTCTCTTGGAGCTAAAGAAGAAGGAAGTGGGCTGCCTCTTTTTAAAATGGTAACATCTGGTCCAAGATCTTCCCTTTCTCTCCTTTGTCCACTTGAGGAAGCTTCCGCATTTTGACGTGTTTGAGACCTTGTGAACACCGCAAATGTATGACCTTCACTATCTTCAAAAGATTCGTAATAGCCTTCATCGGATTCATAGTCTAGGTAGCCAATGTTGGAGTCGCCAGCGGGATCAACAAAGTCTTCTTTGTCAAGTGATTCATCAACAACATGATCTTCTTCATTAGTTTCTGTTGGCTAGATTTTCTACATAGCTAAAAACCTAGGCAGTCATGAGATAAATCTCCCTCATTTACCGGTGAGGCTCCCGTGTAAGATGTTTATCAATCTAGTAAGTATGAAACTTTAATAACTATTTGCGGGGGGTTTTACTTTAATCACAAAGCTGATGAACCATAGTTAAACAATTCTACAGCAAGAAAGCAGTTGTTTATGAAGTATTTGTAGAAAGGGGAAATAATGGAATCTAGGAAAGAAAAAAGGAAGATATGCAACTCAACCAATAATTTACAGAGTTGGTCTCATACATATAGATTAAATAAACAAGTAGATCTCACAATATTTAGAAGCAAAGAAAAAGAAAAACTTCTAATCTAATTATCAAATAACACAGTTTATCCAAGATCCACACAAAAGTAAGAAGCAAATGCACCGTGGACACAGTTCTTTGGAAATACGCATTTTTCAATTCTTCAGCTTTCAAAAATGACATCAAGGGTTGCAGCAAAAAGTCTGAAACTCAAAAATGTTGATTAACAAATTGTGATCCATTAGCCCGTAGGCTTTTCCTATATTTATAGTGTATAGAGGACATTTACAAATAGGATTTTAATGAATTGCCACATGTGGCAGCTATGAAAAGGGAAAGCAGTTGACAATCTTCCTCCTGGAATTCCTCTTTGCATGACATGCATGATTTATAACTGAAAATAGAACCTTCTATTTTGCATGTCTGCCACCTATTTCCAAGTAATTGACTTCTTCCAGTAACTTGAAGTAACGTCTTTTATAGCCAATTACATAAGTTTTACAATTTTAATTGATTGATCAATTGTTTTGTCGCAGAAAATAAGAGAAAGAAGAAGAAAGGGGAGAAGAAATTAGAAGAAATATGCAATGCTCTTAGTCTTGTTCTTCTTCCATACTCTGCATGTTGATCCAACCTGTATTGCACTTTTGCTTCATTTACTTTAGCAATGAATGATCTGAATGATATCTCTGTCTTGAGTCTGAGATGTTTTTTCCTCCCATATGTTGTTGAATCCTTTCCTTTGATTCTCACCAAACTGGATCTAGAAGCAACTGACTGAGATTTACTTACGGGTGCTACCTCTGACCTGTCTTCCCTCTTATCCTTGAAGCTTTTGCAGTTCTTCTCCAGTACATGCACCAGTGCAATGTTTTTCGTAAACAATTCAGACAAAACTCGTCACCCTTCATCGTGCTTGAATCAACCTTTGTGTGAGATTTTTTTTATTTCTACCCAAAGACCTTGTGGTGTCCCCAGATTTCATCATGAAATATGTGACTACCCTATCCGAAAAAATTTCATACTTTTAAAATAATGGGTCGTTTTGTGTTTTTATTGCCAGAAAATTCTTGTATTGCGTCAAGATATTCTCAAAGAACCATATTAGCCATTTTCGCCAAATACGCAGATGCCCAAAATTGTTATATTCTGTCGTCGGGATTTGTCTACGGGAAATTTGTATTTAATTATTTTGAGCCCCATTTGAGGCAATTTGTGCTACGGTTTAACTCTGTTGTGATCGTACATATTGTTATTCCCATATTCCAGTAGGGTTTTAACCAGGAAAAAGTTTTGCGCTTTATTTGTGACTTTTGGCAACGTTTTGTGTTTTTGTGTTTTCCCGTTTTGTTTTCTGTGAAATTTCTCTAGATCAATTCCTTTGCAAGTTTGGCCTGATTCTTAGCCTGGAGTACCTGGAGATCATGTACGCACGTTCTGCCAGAAGGAAGTCGCCATCGAAGGTCAGGTTCACTGGGAAAAAGCTAAGTCATGCACCAAAAAGCCTCTTTTAGGCTGGCCACATTTTTGGAAAAAGAAGAATTGAAGTGGATCATGGGAAAATTAGAAGCAACAGGTAGGTGGGAATTTTGTACCTGCCTAGCAGGGTACTTTTTCCCACGGAGGTAATGCCACTTAAGTGACAATGGGAAAATTAGAGGCAGCAGGCAGGCAGGAATTTCTTACCTGCCTTACAAGGTAAAAATTCTCATTATGGAATAAAAGAAAAAATATCACTTAAGTGAATCATGGGATTTTATTGCCTGTCTTGTAGGGTAAACAATCCCATTATGAAAGTCAAATGACTTAAGTGAATCATGGGATTTTCAGAGCTGCCTTGCAGGGTAAATAATCCCATGTCATGTGATTCTTAAAAATAGAATTCTTTATGTCAAAAAGTGTGCCCCTTTGGAGAAGTAATGGCAGCCTTTAAATTGATTAATTTAATTAATTATTCACCCAAAATAGGCACCCAGGCTTGTGGAAAAGTCAACAGAGGTTCAAGGACAAAAGGTGGTTGAAAATAGACTGTTCTAAAATTAAATAAATTTATTTATTTAATGACAACCCCTTTATGTCAAAAAGTGCGCCCCTTTTGGGAATGAAATAATACTTTTTAAAGTATTAAATGATTAAATTAATTCCTATTTTCAGTGGCTAAGGTCAAAGCATACTGTGAGGCTTGAGTTAACTGGAAGCAGAAGTCTAAAATTAAATAAATTTAATTTATTTAATGATAGCCATAAGCATGCACAAAATAGGCGCCCCATTTGAAGAGTGAAACTTATTAATTAATTAATTAATTGCCAGTAATAGCAAAGGCATTAATTAATTATAGAATCACAAGGGTTATTTAAGCAGGGGCTGCCATAAGGATGAATTAATTAATTCATAGGTAAAGAAGTGCAGCCCAGAGGAAAAGTGTGCCCCATTTGAAGAGGGTTTTTGCTCAAAAGAAGGTGAAATCAATGCTAAAATCTTCCAATTTTGCCACACAGGTTGAAGGGAGTTGATTTGTGTCTGGATAATTGTTTGCATAAATGATGCAGGTGCTCAGAAATTCATTACAGATGCTTTTCAAAAGAAAAGGAGCTTTAATCAATGTCCAATCCATTGAATATATCCTCCGAATCTAAAGAATTATCCAGATCTACACTAGTTTTGAAGAATTCCGTCTGAATAAGAAGAAAAAGAATTGTTCAGACAAAGATAGACAAAGCCATGGCAAAGAGGGATGAAAAAGAAAGCACAATGGAGTCATGCATCACTTCCAAATTTGCTGACATAGGAGACACAAATCTAGGTCCGGAACCTCTTTCCGAATATATTGATAGATCCAGAGCAGGAAAGACTTCACTCATGCGTGCAATTAAAAGCAATGGAATTATTCGAGATGCAGCCTTTCCATACACAGCCCAGTTGCCAGAGTTAGTTATGGAGTGTGCTAGGTCTTACCATCATTCATCCAGATCAGTGTGAGATGCAACGGGGAAAACAATAATTTGATTGGATGCAAAGTTCATCAATTATTGTTTGAAGATTCCAGCTCAAAAGGTGGTGACTTCCATTAGCATTCACGATGCGAGCAGCAGGTGGGAGAAGCATAAAGTTGACTGCGTGAACATAATAATGAACAACAGATACATGAAAAAGCCCAGATCTCCTTCTAAGTTCCCAAGAACTCTTCCACGGTCCAATCTGGTACAGGAGGTAGATGATATTGCCAAATTGTTATACAAGATAAATGAAGAGGCAAATGCTCACACTTTCCTTACATGGATGTATGCTTTCATCAGGACCATTGAAGTCAACAAGGTTGATTCCATAATCAATTGGTCGGAAATCATTAGCGACAACATTGGTGAGAAACTCTGGAACATGAAGCGTACTTTCAGCTTCAAAATGAATTCCTACTTAGTGTACGCTGCAGCTTCACAAGGCATCTTCTCCAAGCTGAATAGATGTGGCGTTCTTTCTAAGGACCCCATTTTCGAGTGCTACCCACAGATTACTATACCTGCGTGCGAGAAAGATTTCAAAGTGGTTAATGATGGATTCTTCTACGAATTCATTTGCAGGCTAGACAGGGACCTAAAAGCCAACAGGGTGAGTAAGGAAGCGTGGGAAGCTGTATCCAGAATTGGCAGTCTATTCATTCAGTTTGCAGATTTCACATACCTCAGGGTTACTGGCTTTTCTGGAGAACTGGTTAAGCTGCCCAAATATTCGAATGATAGATTGATCACCATGGAGCTGAGCAGACAACTTGTTGAGATACACGACCTTCAGTCGAAATGACACAAGTCTACGGGCATCTTTCTAATCAATGTCGGACATTATAGCTGCCAGAGCATTCATAGAGCTCGAGGGATGGAGACGCAGATGTTATTTGAATATGAGCAAGAGTTCTTCATGGCACGACTGAACTTCGATCCATTTGGAGTAGCCGGGAAGACGATCTCCCAGGAGTACGCACTTTTGCCTTCATTAGAGGATTTCTGGATGAAGTGCAAAAGTGAGTACGAGGTTAGAAAGAGGGATTTTAGCAGGCTATCAGCAAAACAAGTGTTCGACTTTGGACTAGTGCGGATACCTGCGGATCTTAAAGATGATGGGAATGTGGTACTTGACACTTACCATCAAATGGGAGGAGATAGAGCCGTACTTCAGGATAACGTAGGAGGCTGCCATACAATTGAAGAAAGATCTGGAGCTATTTTTGTAAATACTTCAAACTGGTTGCTGACGAAGGGATATTGCCTTTATGAAGCATTGATGAATCAAGTCACGGGCAACTTTGGGGCAGGAGATTCCCTCAAGAGGAAGCACAGAGGAGAAAGCAGTAGAAGGTTTGAGAAGTTGAAGGTACACAGAAGATCTCAGTCAAAAGAGAAGATCACTTCCACGGCCATGACTTTAGTTCCGGCTTCTCCAGCATCCAGTACTTCACCGAATGTTACACCTTGGCAGGAAACTTCCATGCCTTCACTGAATCCGGCAACATTGATCTTCTCTCCTTAGCCACTCCGTTCAACACCTGTTCTAGAAGAGACGTTGAAGCTGTAGATGGTGGATTTCAAAAGAGCTTTGTCCTTGGATGATTCAAGAAGATGGTAGCCATAACACTGTGGCAGTTTTCTGATGGAGAGGAAATGGAGTGGGAGATAGTGGTGCACTCAACGACTTCTCATTCTCTGAGAAGTAACTTCTCAGAATGGTTGGCTTCGCAGTTGGTTCCGGAAGCGAGAGTGGAGTTGAACTTGGAAGACCACGACTATACAGCTACTCCAAAGCCTAGGCGGAAAAGACAAAAGGCCTAAAGTTGCTAAGGTAACTTCAAGGTTGATCATTGAGAAGTCGGGGCAGAAGTTTGTTGAGATGTCATTTCCGGCAGAAGGAAAGAAGGGGGATGAGCTTACATGGCAGAAGATGTGACAGTAACCAGAGTATCCCATCGGTCAAGCCACCATAGAAGGATTGAAGCAGGATACGCAGACATTGATAGTTGCTCTATTCCTTAGGCTTGATAGGGAAAAGGCAGAGAAAGACGAACTTCAGAAGTAGGTATCTTAGTTGTGCGAGATCATAGCCAAGGTTGCTAAACCTTCCATTCAACCCATTTCAGAGCAGGTGAGTGATCATCTTATGCAGGAAATGGAGGATGCAAGTAATCAAGTGAAAGCTATTGACGAATGGAAGAACCTGATTATTCGTCAAGCTTCTGTACAACTTAAAGAGGTGTCAGTCTGCCTAAAGGTTATGGATGATGCAGCAAATCAGTTGAAGCAACTGGTGATGAGCATAGTATATATGAACACAGTTGCTAAGAGTAACCTGAGTACTTTGGCCGAGATCAACAAGCTGCCGGGAGATGTATTGGTTGCGGAGCAGATTGTACCAGACGGATTAGTTGAGAAGGGGAAGCGGCTGGAGTTTGCAGTATCTTTCCATTTGGAGATCTACAGAGCTTTACTGAAGAGGATGCAGACACTTGAGAGTAAGACATCATCCTTACCAAACAGTATCATTTCTTTTACTGAGGAGAAAGTGGTCGGGAATGTTACTTTATACGTGCGGATTGATTCCTAGCAAAGTACTTAATTCCCTGGAAGGGTCTCTTCTGATGGTACAAAAGAAGAATTGACAGAGCTACTAAGCCTTTTACGATGAATTCCATTAGCAGACTGGTGGCACTGCAGGTGGATATTGCGAGGTTTGGGCTAAGCTTGGAAGATGTGGAAGCGTGCATCAAAGTGTTGAATGAAGGATTGCTGCAGTTTAGGACAGAGAAGGAAGCAGTGGCTAAAACAGATCGGAAGATGCTGAATCACATGTTTGACAAGTGTATCCAATATCAGAACAAAAAGAAGACATGAATGTTACAACTGGCTTGACTTCTTCCTCTATTCTTTCTTTTTCTATTTTCCATGTTCCCAGATGAAATAGTAAGACTTTTAATGTTATTGGTTTTGAAACCATTACTTAAAGTCATGTGGAACAATTCTATTAGTTAAGTGATACATGTGTCACTTAAGGAGAATTTGGTTGAGGATGATTGCCAAATGTCATCTTTACTTGTTGTTTATGTTTCAATTCAGTTAGAGTTTCCCATTTGTACTTTCCCTCCTACATTCTATAAGTAGGAGAAGAACCTCCGGGTTAATCATCAGAATTTGTAAGCAACAACCTTGTGTTTCAGACTTTGTGCTGAAACCGTTGAGAGCCACTTGAAGCAAAGGAATATACAGGAGAAGATTTCCGGAGAACTTTGTGTCACGGTGTATTGTGTTTCTTGCCTTTATATCTTAGATCTTTTAATAGACTTTGTATTATTTCAGATCTAGATCTAGAGCTACCTTTGCTTAGAATTATGTGTTTATATCTATTGGTTTTCTTCTATGTGCATGCAATCAACTCTGCTATCTATTGATTGGGATGCACATCTTCTTCATTTCTTCTCTGTGTTGATATAATTCATTTTCCCTTCTTCTATAAATATTTCCTTTCTTTAAACAGTTGCTTACTTGCTGCAGAACTGTTCAGTTATGGTTCATGAACTGAGTAGTTAAAGTAAAACCCCATTTAGATATTAGCATACTTTAATTGACAAATCTGACACAGGAACCTCACCGGTAAATGAGGGAGATTTATCTCATGACTGCCTAGGTTTTGTGCTATGCAGAAAATCTAGCCAACACCTTGAAAATATAAGAGTTGGATCTATTTGTTTCCAATTCCTTGCAATTTATCCTTCTGTATTCTGAAAATCATGAGGTCAATGTATCTACCATTGATATTGACTTTCATTCACAAATTAATTAGCACATTTGATGACATGTCTGTAAATGATTTTAGAGACCCATGGAGTTTTTGGCATGAATACTCAGGAAACCTCCCCATCAAAGATGCTTAGGGAGCCTGTCATCCCCTAAACTATTGAGACTTTGCTTTCATGTTAAACAAGTTAAAATTTTCCAACCAACACTTGGAAAAGGGGACTATATACCAACTTGACCACATGCTGTTGGGGGTAATTAGTTGATAAGGTTCTCCAACCCCAGGCGCCAAAATTTTTAGCTTCCCGACAATAATTTGTTCTTGTTTTATTGCAAATGCACTGTGGTTCCCTAGGCGTCCTTTTACTCTAGCTTTTCCTATTGTAATTGGCATGCTCCATTCAAAAAGAATCCTAATTGTCTCCTACGTTATGGTCATCTCATAGACATTATATAGCTAACTGCATGCTATTTTTAATAATTCTTCCTTCTCCATGCTTTTGGCCTTCCAAAAAATGTCAATTGAACTTATAAATTATGCTCAGTTTCTCTAGCAAAGTTGGGCGCCCAAGTTTACACATACAAACATGTTTGATCTACGCAATTTAGTTTGTCAATTTATCTTGAAAATAGCAAACTAAAAATTGAACTTCTCTAATGGCATTAATTGAAGGGCTCATGACTTACAACCTAGTTTATGGCACCAATTCCTTTGATAGGATAACTAATTGAAAAGGAAAGATTAGGTAAAGCATGATATCATCATTGTCAACATGGGTCCCTATGGTTTTGATGCTTTTAGACATGCTGAAAATAAGAAGTCAAGGAACAATGGGACACTTTTGCTCTGCCAGTTTACAGCTCCAAGCATTGAAACATTCTCTCTAAGTGATTTGACTTTAATGATGGGAAGAAATTGATTTTACATGTTTGCATAAAGTTGTTACCTGCCTGCCAGTACCAAAATGTCCAATTTGCATGCTTTAACCTTTTGTTTTTCCAAAAAGTGTGACTAGCATTTTACTGCACAGTGGATTTGAATCCTCTAGTATTCATGTTAGTGTTGTCATAGATGCTAACACTCCATGGTTGATGCTTGTGTCGCATAGATGTTGAAGCCTGATTTTGATGACCATGCAGAACTATCCATGTTAGCTTCACTAATGCTAACTGACAGAAAGGCTAAGGACCAAATCAAGTGCTATTTCAATAGACATATTGTTTTAGAAACTTCATAATATTTCATGCAAGAATTTTTATGAATCCCTGGTTGCCATAATATGATGCAGACAATTAATATTGAACATAACCTGCCGGATTAGCCTGAACTTAAAAATTCTTCCCTGGTGAATACCCTTTTGTGACTGCAGATGTAAATTCAGTGAGCATTCCAATCTTAAACAAAGTAAACAATTCTGGCATGATTTAATTTAAACAAGAGACTTTATTTATTCAGGTACATAATGTAAAGGATATTCTGTGCATGATGTAAAGACACTGGCGGAGGAATATCAAACGATGCTATGAAGGAAAAGCTTTTGTACATCTTGGCGAAATGTGAGTGTGACATAGTAGATTGCATAGACATAGCACATACTAGACTTGCGGCAATGGAGACAACTGCAGGCAATACAAACACAAAACAATCCGCTATGGTGTCCCCAGATTTCATCCTGAAATCTGTGACTACCCTATCCAAAAAAAAATTGTACTTTTAAAGTAATGGGTCATTTTGTGTTTTTATTGCCAGAAAGTTCTTGTATTGCATCAAGATATTCCCAAAGAGCCATGTTAGCCATTTTCACCAAATACCCAGATGCACAAAATTGTTATATTTTGTCATCGGGATTTGTCTGTGGGAAATTTGTATTTAATTATTTTGAGCCCCGTTTGAGGCAATTAGCGCTCCATTTTAACTTTGTTGTGATCGTACATATTGTTATTCCCATATTCCAGTAGGGTTTTAACCAAGAAAAAGTTTTGCGCTTTATTTGTGACTTTTGGCAACGTTTTGTGTTTTTGTCTTTTCCTGTTTCGTTTTCTGTGAAATTTCTCTAGATCAATTCCTTTGCCGGTTTGGCATGATTCTTGACCTGGAGTAGCTGGAGATCACATACGCACGTTGTGCCAAAAGCAAGTCGCCATCGGAGGTCTGGTTCATTAGGAAAAGGCGAAGTCGGGCACCAAAAAGCCTCTTTTAGGCTGGCTGCATTTTTGGAAAAAGAAGAATTGAAGTGGATCATGGATTTTTTAGTCATTTTCATGCAGGCAAGTTTGCATTTTGTACCTGGTTAGCAGGGTAGTTTCTCTCATGGAGACAATGTTGGCTGGGTAGAAGAGGAAAAGGCAAAGAAAAAATTAGAGGCAGCAGGCAGATCGGTCATTTATGACCTGCCTTGGTCATGGGGGAAAACTCCCGAATTGGTTTTGGCACCACCAAAAGGGTATATAAATAGGGCTTAAGTTTGGACTCATGGGATTTTGGATTGCATACTCTTGTTAGGGTAAAAATTATACTTGCATGGTTTTTTAAATTGAATGCTCAAATTCCTTTCACTAGGGGGTGAAAATCCTTGGGGGTGAAATGCAAGGAGGATGAAACCCTTGTTCAAATGGAAGTACGAATAACTCTTCAATTGGTGGTTCCTAAGTGCTTCTTAAAGAATAGGGATTGTTGATGCTCAAAAAGCTAGCGCCCCCTTTGGAGAAGTAAAGGCAACCTTTAAATTGATTAATTTAATTAATTATTCACCCAAAATAGGCACCCAGGCTTGTGGAAAAGTCAACAAGGTTAAAGGACAAAAGGTGGATGAAAATAGACTGTTCTAAAATTAAATAAATTAATTTATTTAATGGCAGCCCCTTAATGTCAAAAAGTGCACCCCTTTTGGGAATGAAATAATACTTTTTAAAGTATTAAATAATTAAATTAATTCCTATTTTCAGTGGCTAAGGTCAAAAGCATACTGTGATGCTTGAGTTAACTGGAAACAGAAGTCTAAAATTAAATAAATTTAATTTATTTAATAGCAGCCATGAGCATGCACAAAATAGGCGCCCCATTTGAAGAGTGAAGCTTATTTATTCATTAATTAATTGCTAGTAATAGCAAAGGCATTAATTAATTATAGAATCACAAAGGTTATATAAGCAGGGGCTGCCATAAGGATGAATTAATTAATTCACAGGTAAAGAAGTGCAGCCCAGAGGAAAAGTGTGCCCCATTTAAAGAGGATTTTTGCTTAAAAGAAGGTGAAATCAATGCTAAAAGCTTCCAATTTTGGTGCACAGGTTGCAGGGAGTTGATTTGTGTCTGGATAATTGTTTGCATAAGTGATACAAGTGCTCAGGTGAAGTTGGAAAAATTCATGCTCATTTTGCATGCAAACAAAACATCAATTTTTGGGGCAGCAGGCTTGAATTATGCAGATTTTTATGATTAAAATTCACTGTTCATGTTTCGGTTGCCATCTTTGTCTGAATTAATTGTAGGAATTTGTTACAGGTGCTTCACAAAAGAAAATGAGCTTTAATCAATGTCCAATACATTAAATATATCCTCCGAATCTGAAGAATTATCCATATCTGCACTAGTTTTGAAAAATTCTGGCTGAATAAGAAGAAAAAGAATTATTCAGACAAAGATAGACAAAGCCATGGCAAAGATGGATGAAAAAGAAAGCACAATGGAGTCATGCATCACTTCTAAATTTGCAGACATAAGAGACAGAGATCTAGGTCCGAAACCTCTTTCCAAATTGATTGATAGATCCAGAGTAGGAAAGACTTCAGTCATGCGTGCAATTAAAAGCAATGGAATTATTCGAGCTGCAGCCTTTCCATACACAGCCTAGTTGCCAGAGTTAGTTATAGAGTGTGCTAGGCCTTACCATCCTTCATCCAGATTAGTGCGAGATGCTATGGGGAAAACAATAATTCGGTTGGACGGAGAGTTCATTAATTATTGTTTAAAGATTCCGGCTCCAAAGGTGGTGACTTCCATTAGCATCCAGGATGCCGACAATAGGTGGGAAAAGCATAGAGTCAACTACATGAACATGATAAACAGCGGATACGTGAAGAAGCCCAGATCTCCTTCTAAACTCCCAAGAACTCTTCTGCGTTCCAATCTGATGCAGGAGGTAGATGATATTGCAAATTGTTATGCAGGATTAATGGCGAGGCAAATGCTCACACTTTCCGTACATGGATGTATGCTTTCATCAGGACCATTGAAGTCAACAAAGTTGATTCCATAATCAATTGGTCGGAAATCATTAGCGACAACATTGGTGAGCAGCTCCGGAACGTGAAGCGTACTTTCAGCTTCAAAATGACTTCCTACTTGGTGTACGCTGCAGCTTCACAACGCATCTTCTCCAAGCTGGATAGATGAGGCATTCTTTCTACGGACCCCATTTTCGAGTGCTACCCACAACTTACTGTACCTGCATGCTAGAAAGATTTCAAAGTGGTCAATGATGGATTCTTCTACGAATTCATGTGCAGGCTAGATAGGGACCTAAAAGCCAACAGGGTGAGTAAGGAAGCGTGGGAAGCTGTATCCAGAATTGGCAGTCTATTCATTCAGTTTGCAGATTTCACATACCTCAGGGTTACTGGCTTTTCTGGAGAACCGGTTAAGCTACCCAGATATCCGAATGATAGATTGATCACCATGGAGATGAGCAAACAACTTGTGGAGATACACGACCTTCAGTCGAAATGACACAAGTCTATGGGCTTCTTCCCGATCATTGTGGGACATTATAGCTACCAGAGCATTCATAGAGCTCGAGGGATGGAGACGAAGATGTTATCCAAGTATGAGCAAGAGTTCTTCCTGGTACGGCTGAACTTCGATCCATTTGGAGTAGTCAGGAAGACGATTTCCCAGGAGTACGCACATGTGCCTTCATTAGAAGATTTCTGGATGAAGTGCAAAAGTGAGTACGAGGTTAGAAAGAAGGATTTCAGCAGGCTATCAGCATAGCAAGTGTTCGACTTTTGACTAGCGCAGATACCTACGGATCTTAAAGATGATGGGAATGTGTTACTTGACACTTATCATCAAATGGGAGGAGATAGAGTCGTACTTCAAGATAACGTAGGAGGCTTCCATACGATTGAAGAAGGTCTGGCGCTATTCTAGTGAACACTTCAAACTGGTTGCTGACGAAGGGCTACTACCTTGATGAAGCATTGATGAATCAAATCACAGGCAACTTCGGCGTAGGAGATTCCCTCAAGAGGAAGCACAGAGGAGAAAGCAGCAAAAGGTCTGAGAAGTTGAAAGTACACAGAAGATCCCAATCAAAGGAGAAGATCACTTCCACGGCTATGACTTTAGTTCCGGCTTCTCCAACATCCAGTACTTCACCAACTATTGCATTGTAGCAGGACATTTCCATGCCTCCTCTGAATCCAACAACATTCATCTTCTCTCCTCAGCCACTCCATTCAGCACGTATTCCAAAAGAGACGTTGAAGCTGCAGATGACAGAGTTCGAAAGAGCTTTGTCCTTGGATGATTCAGAAGATGGCAGCCATAACATTGTAGCACTTTCTGATGGAGAGGAAACAGAGCGGGAGATAGTCGTGCACTCAGCGACTTCTCATTCTTTGAGAAGTAACTTCTCAGAATGGTTGGCTTCGCAGTTGGTTCCAGAAGCTAGAGTGGAAATGAACTTGGAGGAACATGACTTGCAGCTACTCTGGAGTCTAGGTGGAAAAGACAGAAGGCCTAAAGTTGCTAAGGTAACTTCAAGGTTGATCATCGCGGAGTTGGGAAAAAAGTTTGCTAAGATGTCAGTTCCGGCGGAAGGAAAGAAAGAGGATGAGCTCACAGCAGAAGATGTAACAGTAACCAGAGTACCCATCGGTCAAGCCACCATAGAAGGATTGAAGCGGGCTACACAGACATTGATAGATGCTCTATTCCTTAGGCTTGACAGAGAAAAGCCAGAGAAAGACGAGCTTCGGAAGCAAGTATCTCAATTGTGTGAGATCATAGCCAAGGTTGCTAAATCTTCCACTCAGCCCATTTCTAAGCAGCTGAGTGATCATCTTATGCAGGAGATGGAGGATGCAAGCAATCAGGTGAAAGCTATGGAAGAATCTGATTATTCGTCAAGCTTCTGTACAACTTGGAGATGTGCCAACCTGTCTGAAGGATATGAATGATGCAGCAAATCAGCTGAAGCAACTGGTGACGAGCATAGTAAATATGAACATAGTTACTGAGAGTAACCTGAGTACTTTGTCCAAAATCAACAAGCTGCCGGAAGATTTATTGGTTGCAGAGCAGATTGTACCGGACGGATTAGTTGAGAAGGGGAAGCAGCTGGAGTTTGCAGTATCTTTCCATTTGGAGATCTCTAGAGTTTTGCTGAAGAGGATGCAGGAACTTGAGAGTAAGACATCGTCCTTACCAGACAATATTATTTCTTTCACTAAGGAGGAAGTGGTCGGAGATGTTACTTCATACGTACGGATCATTCCTAGCAGAGTGCCTAATTCCCTGGAAGGGTCTCTTCTGATGGTACAAAAGAGAATTAATGGAGCTATTAAACCTTTCATGATGAATTCCGTTAGCAGACTGGTGGCACTGCAGGCGGATATTGCGAGGTTCGGTCCGAGCTTAGAGGATGTGGAAGCGTATATCAAGGTGTTGAACGAAGGATTGCTGCAATTCATGACAGAAAAGGAAGCGGTGGCTAAAACAGATGGGAAGATGTTGAATTACATGTTCGACAAGTATATCCAGTATCAGAACAAAAAGAAGACATAAATGTTATAGCTGGCTTGACTTCTTCTATTTTTCACATTCCCGGATGAAATTGTAAAACTTTAAAGTTATTGGTTTTGAAACCATTACTTAAAGTAATGAGGAACAATTCTATTAGTTAAGTGATACATGTGTCACTTAAGGAGAAGTTAGAGGAGGATGATTGCCAAATGTTATCTTTACTTGTTTATTTTTCAGTTCAGTTGAGTTTCCCATTTGTACTTTCCCTCCTACATTCTATAAGTAGGAGAAAAACTTCCGGGTAGAGGATCAAAATTTGTAAGCAGCATTCTTGTGTTCCAGACTTTGTGCTGAAACCCTTGAGAGCCATTTAAAGCAAAGGAATATATACAAGAGCAAATTTCCGGAGAACTTTGTGTCACGGTGTATTGTGTTTCTATGCTTTTATATCTTAGATCTTTTAGTAAACTTTGTGTTATTTCAGATCTAGATCTAGAGCTACCTTTGCTTATAATTTTGTGTTTATATCTATTGGTTTCTTCTATGTGCATGCAATCAACTTTGCTATCTATTGATTGGGATGCACATCTTCCCCATTTCTTCTCTGTGTTTATATAATTCCCTTCTTCTATAAATATTTCCTTTCTTAAACAGTTGCTTACTTGCTACAGAACTGTACAGCTATGGTTCATGAGCTAAACAGTTAAAGTAAAACCCCATATAAATATTAGCATACTTTAATTGACAAATCTGACACGGGAGCCTCACCGGTAAATGAGGGAGATTTATCTCATGATTGCCTAGATTTTGTGCTATGCAGAAAATCTAGCCAACACACTACTTTGAAAAGAACGATTTTTTTTAAAAAGTGATAGTCCCAGATTTCAGGGTGAAATTTAGGGACACTAGACTCTCTATGGCAGCTACTAAGAGTAATCAATTTGACTATCTTCATAGCAAGGATTTGTTGCACCACCATCATACCTTGTCCTTGCATTGTTTTGGTCATTATGACTATTGTGCTAACAATGAAGACAAGATGAAGGGTGCTAAGTGGAGAAGGAATCTTCCTAAGACAGCCCTGGATCATTGGAAAGAAGGCCAACACTTGCTAAATTTTAGTCCAAGTGAAAGTAAGGGCAGAAGAAGAGTGATCTCAAGGTGTGGTAAGCTACTTAATTTTGTTTCCCCTCAATTCAATTTTGGCAGCATTACTTGGGCCAATTCATGTGAGAAAAAAATTGAAGTTACATGGAAGAATGGTTGATTGCTAGACATTGCACATGATAGGGCAGAGATCTTCCGCTTTCATATGATTTATGGTTTATCTAACAAGCATGCATGCGGAAGGGTAAAAATAGGTTGTAAGGACAAATATTAAGTGAAATAAGATATTTTAAAAGCGGATCCTAGTCAAAGACCTACAAAAAAGTATAATCCACATGGTTATACAAAAACAAAGTCATTTGAATATTCTAGTTGTTTCATTGTAAGATTGATTGGCAATATGAAATGATTCATGTGTTTATAAATTCATTTTTCAATAATATCTTGCAACTTACTAAACAAGCAGATCCTATTTGGCTGGACTGAGTCATGGATATGGTGAACTAATTTCCAAACCCCACAAACTGTATCCATTTTGAAAGAAAAGCCGAAAACATTGCTTTTGGAAAGCACCAAACATAACTTCTAACAACCACATAAAGTTTTGTGAAGTGCATGTAGCAAAAAGATATCAGAATAGATTTCAAAATGTTTTTGAATTTTATGCATCTAGAAACAATAAAAAGTACCAAGATCAGTGTGTTATAGTTTTTTTTGACATTTAATTTGATGTTATTGAGCCATATAACCTAGTTCAAAATAAAAATCTAATGTTAACTTCATGATATTATTCCCATTTTCATTTAACAAGAATTTCCAAGGGTAAATCAAGATCTGCATTTTGCACACACCAAGGCTCCAATTGAAGAAATTGATACTTCAAAGTTATCACCATAGTTGTCTTAATGGAACATAAAATAATTAATATACCTGGATATGATACCTGACGTCGCCAAACTCCGTCAGATGGTAATCCACTTCTACAGCGCTCTCAATACTGTAAAGTAATTACAATACTTTAAAGTTTAAACTAATGGATACATGCCTTCATTATAAATCTATAATTTCACTTTCTAGGGATGAACCACACAAACAAGGAATTCACACAAACCCGATTGGAAGTAAACTTATATTTTTACACCAGCAAACTGAAAAATGGAGAAGCAACGTACAGAAGTCTGATTTTTAGGACAACATCTTGCAAAGAGTATTTATTCAACCAAATATCTCCATAAAAATCATCTACAACATATAAACACTTTAAGAATATTTTAGGGAAATTTTCACCATGAAACTCAACCACAAACCCAGTTGGAAATTTATTTAACAGCAGCAGAAGCACAGCTAATAGAAGTGACTGAAAACGAGGTCTCCACACCCCAACAAATGACAAATATGCAATATATCAGCCTTATAAATATGTAGAAGTTTAAATATCAACTTAGATTGTAAATTTGTGCCCTAGAAGGAACCCAATTGCACTCCTATCCAAGTCGCTCCATAGGAGAGGGGGCTAAGAAAATGAAAAAACCCTTGATATTCCTTCTTCTCAAAGCCCTAGCTGCAAACCAACAAGATAGTTTTCAAAGAATGTCCTCAACACCACCAAATTAGAGAGTTTTTGTTCTCAAACATTGTAATGTCCCCATTTCAAATAAAAATAATAGCTAATATTAATTACCTTGAGAGTGGTTTTCATCATTTGAAATTAGGGGGTAATTATATTAGTTATTATAATAAAGAGGGAAATAATTAAATTATTAGATTATTTGCCTTAGCGCAATTATTATTACTAAAGGTAAACTTTGGCAATTAATTTAATAACAAAGTGAACAACAAATAAGGTCGGCAAGAGGGAAAAGAGAAAAGAGATCAAAAAGGTGTTTATGTGATTTTTAAATAAAGTTCCCCGCCCCCAAAGGTGGATCACTCCACGTAGGGGAGATATAAAAACAACATAAGGGTTTCCAATTAAGGCATGCTTGGAAATTATATTTTGCATCTTCATGCTTGCAGATTTATTGGAATACATGCCCAATAACGTTGTTGCCGATTTTGGGTACTTTCATCCGGGAAACACATTGTTACATTTTGAATTTTGCTATGTTGTTGTTTGAAGGGTTTTTCTGCATGTGAGGTCTTTGTTGAATATCAAATTGAAGGATAATCAGATTTGAGGTGTTGTGATTAGTTTTGAGGCTTGTTTGAGGGCTTCCCAAGAGGGGCGAATGGCTATTGTTGATTTTAGGGACATTACAAACCTTCAACAAGGAAGGGTTTTGTCCTACTTGCTTGTCACACTAATGGATTTTCGCCCCTTAGTGGATTAGATTAGAGAAACTAGCTTTAGAACCAAATAGATAAAAGTATATAAGCCAAAATATGCCCAAAATGAGCCTATGCGACCCCTTAAATACCCTTATGGTGGCACCAAAGGTCATAAGGAAGATAATTTCTCCAAGAGTGACCCCTTTAGAAGCTTGTTTTCATTTCTAATTTAACTTTGAGAGCTCTACAACCCAACCGACATGCTTTAGAGGAAAAAATACAAAATAAAAGCATAAATATTAATGAAAGAAAACTGAAATGCAACCTAGGGACTTCCCTTGGTCATCTTCTTCTTGCCCACGGGGAAGAAGAATGGGCAAGAAACCTTCAATTTGAATTAATCCGAAAAGGGGACATTTCAAAATCGTATGATCCATATCCAGACGTCATTTTCTTCAATTCTAGTACCTAATTCCTCAAAAAAAAATAGAACTCATTAAGTTCTCTATAACACACACATGCACACATTTAATACCAATGCAATGCCATAGGTAAATTTAGCACACTCACATACTCCTGCGCTAAGGTTCAATGTCACTTCACATTACAAATAAGCATAGACTCGCCTACTGCTAAAACCTCTGCTTACATGTAAGGTGAAGCTTTATTGGGTTGGCCAACATTTGTTTGAAAATTAATTCCAAACTTAATCTGATTGCAGCATAAGTTAAAAACTGTTGAAGCTAAAAAGATTTGCTTGGATGCAATGACAACAAATACTTTAGTAATTATTAAGAAGTTGACAAAAGCCCAGCATTGGCTCTGCCCCATCCACTTAAACAATTTTTTGTTCATACCAATGCAACTGCTATGGCTACAAAAGGATGGATGATACGGAAAGATATCCTCTTCAGTCATGAATTATTAGTTATAATTCATGTGATAAAAGGCTCGAAATGTTACCTAAAAATAATGAATTTGAAGCAGTAAGAAATCATAGGCTGCTATTTTCCTTTACACTTAAGGGAGAAATGTGTATAGACTCCATACATTAGACAGAAAATTAGCTTCCCGATTCCAAACATAGAGGGTAATATATTGTGGCATAATGATGCATTAATGCAACATGCTACAACTTCCTGCAAGGTTTTGACTTTCTCATACTGTATTTGTGCCTCTATGTGCGGCATTTTCAGTTCACCTTGAAATCTGAGACTACCCCATGTAAAAAATATCGTAATTTTAAAATAATGGGTCATTTTATGTTTTTATTGCCAGAAAGTGTCTGTATTGTGTCAAGATATTCCCAGAGAGTCATATTAGCCAATTTCACCAAATACCCAGATGCCCAAAATTGTTATATTCTATCACTGGGGTTTGCCTGCGGGAAATTTGTATTTAATTATTCTGAGCCCCGTTTGAGGCAAATTGTGCTCCGGTTTAACCCTATTGTGGTCTTACATGTCAATATTCCCATATACCAGTAGGGTTTTAACCAGGAATGAATCCTGGGCTTTATCTGTGACTTCTGGCAACGTTTTGTGTTTTTGGTGTTTTCCCGTTTTGTTTTCTGTGAAATTTCTCTAGGTCAATTCCTTTGCCGGTTTGGTCTGATTTCTTGCCTGGAGTATCTGGAGATCACCTATGGACGTTATGCCAGAAGGAATTTGCCACAGGAGGTCTGGTTCTCTCTGAAAAGATGAAGTCATGCACGAAAAAGCTTCTTCTGGGCAGGTCGCATTTTTGGGAAAAGAAGATTTTAAGCTACAATGGGATTTTTGGTAGCAGCAGGCAGGTGGGAATTTTGTACCTGCCTAGCAGGGTACTTTTTCCCATGGAAGCAACGCCACTTAAGTCACAATGGGAAAATTAGAGGCAACAGGCAGGCGGGGAATTTCTTACCTGCCTTGCAGGGTGAAAATTCCCATTGTGAAATAAAAGAAAATCACTTAAGGCATTGATGGGATTTTCTTACCTGCCTTGTAGGGTAAATAATCCCATTATGAAAGTCAAACAACTTAAGTGGATCATGGGATTTTTGGAGCTGCGGTGCAGGGTGAATAATCCCATTGAAAATTGGCTTTTAAAATAGAATTGCCTATGTCAAAAAGTGCGACCCCTTTTGGGATAGAAGGGCAGCTTTAAATGCATTAATTAATTAATTCTTTCTCCAAATTTGGCGCCCAAGCATGAGGAAAAGTCAACAAGGGAAAAAAGGATAAAGGAAATTAGAATTAGAATTCTAAAATTAAATAAATATAATTTATTTAATGCAGCCCCCTTCATGTCAAAAAGTGCAACCCATATTGAAGAGGAATAATACTTTTTAAGTATTAATTGATATAATTAATTCCTATTTTTAGTGGATGAGGTCAAAGCACACTGTGAAGCTTAAGTGAACTGGAAGTAGAGAGCTAAAATTAAATAAATTTAATTTATTTAATGGCAGCCATGAACATGCACAAAATAGGCGCCCCATTTGAAGAGAAAAGCATATTAATTAATTAATTAATTGCCAGGAATAGGAGGGGCAATAATTAATTATAGAATGATGAATGTTATATAAGCATGGGCTGCCATAAGGATGAATTAATTAAATTCTTTAGCAAAGAAGTGCAGCCCAAGCAAATTTGGCGCCATTTAAGGAGGAATTTTGCATAGAAGGTGTTTTTACTGTTGGAAGCTTCAAAATTTAGTGCCTAGGTTTGAAGGAGCTTGATTTGTGTCTGATTAATTGTCTGCATAGTGGTACAGGTGCTCAGGTGAAGTTGGTAAAATTCATGCTTGCTTTGCATGCAAACAAAACATCAAATTTAGGGGCAGCAGGCTTGATATATGCAGATTTTTATAATTAAAATCAAGTGTTCATGTTCCGGTTGCCATCTTTGTCTGAATTAATTGCAGGAATTCATTACAGGTGCTTTTATAAGAGAAAGGGAGCTTAAATCAATGTCCAATACATTGAACATATCCTCCGAATCTGAAGAAATCTCCAGATCTGCACCAGTTGTAAAGAATTCCGGCCGAATAAAGAGAAAAAGAATTGCTCAGACAAAGACAGATACGGCCATGGCAAAGCGGGATGAAAAAGAAAGCACAACAGAGTCATGCATCACTTCTAAGTTTGCTGACATTGGAGATACAGATCTAGGTCCAGAACCTCTTTCCGAATTGATTGACAGATCCAGAGCTGGAAAGACTTCCCTCATGCGTGCAGTCAAAAGCAGTGGAATCATTCGAGCTGCAACATTTCCATTCACAGCCCAGTTGCCAGAATTCGTCATGGAGTGTGCTAGGTCTTACCATCCATTATCCAGATCAGTCTGAGATGTTGCGGGGAAGACAATAATCTGGCTAGATGCACAGTTCATCAATTATTGTCTGAAGATTCCAGCACGAAAGGTGGTGACTACTATTAGCATACAGGATGCCTGGCAACAGATGGGAAAAGCATAAAGTTGACTGCGTGGGCATAATGAACAACAGATACATGAAGAAGCCCAGATCTCCTTCCAAGTTCCCGAGAACTCTTCCACGATCTAATCTGGTACAAGAGGTGGATGATATTGCCAAATTGTTATGCAGGATAAATGGCGAAGCGAATGCTCACAACTTCCGCGCATGGATGTATGCTTTCATCAGGACCATTGAAATCAACAAAGCAGATTCAATAATCAATTGGTCGGAAATCATTAGTGACAACATTGGTGAGCAGCTCCGGAATGTGAGGCATACTTACAGCTTCAAAATGACTTCGTATTTGGTTTATGCAGCAGCTTCACAGGGTGTCTTCTCCAAGCTAGATAGATGTGGTGTTCTTTCCAAGGACCCTATTTTCGAGTGCTACCCACAGCTTACTGTACCTGCATGCAATAAAGATTACAAGGTGGTCAACGATGGATTCTTCTACGGATTCATTTGTAGGCTGGACGATGATCTAAAGGCTAACAAGGTGAGCAAGGAAGCGTGGGAAGCTATGTCCAAGATTGGCAGTATCTTCATCCAGTTTGTGGATTTTACATACCTCAGGGTCACCGGCTTTTCAGGAGAACCAGTTAAGTTGCCCAGATACCCGAGTGATAGATTGGTCATCATGGAGTTGAGCAGACAACTCGTGGAGATGCATGACCTACAGTCGAAATGGCACAAGTCTACAGGCTTCTTCCCGATCACTGTGGGCCATTATAGCTGCCAGAGCATTCATAAAGCCCGAGGAATTGAAGCGGAGATGTTCTCTGAGTACGAGCAAGAGTTCTTCCCAGCACGGCTGAACTTCGATCCATTTGGAGTGGCAAGGAAGACAATCTCCCAGGAGTACGCGCATGTGCCTTCATTGGAAGATTTCTCGATGAAGTGCAGAAGCGAGTACGAAGTTAGAAAGAAAGATTTCAGCAAGTTATCAGCGCGGCAAGTGTTTGACTTTGGATTAGCATGGATACCTGTGGATCTTAAAGATGATGGGCCTGTGTTACTTGACACATACCATCGGATGGGAGGAGATAGAGTTGTACTTCAGGAGAGTGTAGGGGGCTGCCATACGATCAAGGAAAGGTCTGCCGCGTTCTGGTCAATACTTCAAACTGGTTGCTGACGAAGGGATATTGCCTTGATGAAGCATTGATGAATCAAATCACGGGCAACTTCGGCACAGGAGATTCCCTCAAGAGGAAGCACGGAGGAGAAAGCAGCAGAAGGCCTGAGAAGATTAAAGTGCACAAAAGGTCTCATTCGAAGGAGAAGATCACTTCTACTGCTATGGTGTTAGTTCCGGCTTCTCCAGCATCAAGTACTTCACCGACTGTTGCACCTCAGTAGGATACTGCCATTCCTCCGTTGAATCTGGCAACATTCATCTTTTCTCCTCAGCCACTCCGTTCAGCGCCTCTTCCTGAAGAAACGTTGAAGCTGCAGATGGCAGAATTTGAAAGAGCTTTGTCTTTGGATGATTTCAGAGGATGGCAGCCACAACACTATAGCGGTTTCAGATGGAGAGGAATCAGAGCGCGAGATAGTGGTACACTCAGCAACTTCTCATTCTCTGAGAAGTAATTTCTCAGAATGGTTGACTTCGCAGTTGGTTCCAGAGGCTAGAGAGGAAATCAACTTGGAGGAACATGACTTGCAGCTGCTCCTAAATCTAGGCGGAAAAGACAGAAAACCTAAAGTTGCTAAGGTAACTTCAAGGTTGATCATTGAGGAGTCGGGGCAAAAGTTCTGAGATGTCAGTTCCAGCGGAAGGAAAAAATGAGGATGAGCTCATGGCAGAAGATATAACAGTAACCAGAGTACCCATAGGTCAAGCCACCACAGAAGGATTGAAGCAGGACACGCAGACATTGATAGATGCTCTATTCCTTAGGCTTGACAAAGAAAAGGTGGAGAAAGTTGAACTTCAGAAGCAGGTATCTCAGTTGTGCGAGATCATTGCCAAGGTTGCTAAATCTTCCACTCAGCCAATTTCAGCACAAAAGCAGGTGAGTGATCATCTGATGCAGGAAGTGGAAGATGCAAGTAACCAGGTTAAAGCTATCGACGAATGGAAAATTCTGATCATTCGTCAAGCTTCTGTACAACTCGGAGAGGTGCCAGCTCGCCTAAAGGTTATGAAAGATGCATCAGATCAGCTAAAGCAACTGGTAACAAGCACGATAGATATGAACACAGTTGCTGAGAGTAACCTGAGTACTTTGGCTGAAATAAATAAGCTGCCGAGAGAGGTGTTGATTGCGGAACAGATTGTGCCTGACAGATCAGTTGAGAAGGGGAAGCAGCTTGAGTTTGCAGTATCTTTCCGTTTGGAGATCTGCAGAATTATGCTGAAAAGGATGCAGGCACTTGAGAGTATGGCATCATCTTTACCAGACAATGTCATTGCTTTCACTAATGAGGAAGTGGTCGGGAACATTACTTCATACACAAGGACCATTCCTAGCAAAGTGCCTAATTCCCTGGAAGGATCTCTTTTGATGGTGCAAGGGAGAATTGATGGAGCTGTTAGGCCTTTCATGATGAATTCCATCAGTAAACTGGTGGCACTGCAGTCAGATATTGAGAAGTTTGGGCCTAGCTTGGAGGATGTGGAAGCGTGTATCAGGGTATTGAACGAAGGCTTGCTGCAATTCAGGACAGAAAAGGAAGTTGTGGCTAAGACAGATGGGAAGATGCTGAATTACATGTTCGACAAGTATATTCAATATCAAAACAAAAAGAAGATGTAGATGTTATAGCTGGCGTGTCTTTCTTCTTCTTCTTTTTCTTCTTTTCTTCTTCTATTTTCCACGTTCCCGAATATAATTGTAAAACTTTAAAGTTATTGGTTTTGAAATCATTACTTTAAGTTATGCGAAACAATTCTATTAGTTAAGTGATAGATGTGTATAAGTTTGAATATGGACCTGGATGCATGTCACTTGAAGAGGAATTAGAGGGGATGATTGCCAGATGTTATCTTTACTTTTTGTTTATGTTCCAGTTCAGTTGAGTTTCCCATTTGTATTTTCCCTTCTACATTCTATAAGTAGAAGAAGAACCTTCGGGTTAATGATCAGAATTTGTAAGCAGCATTCTTGTGTTCCAGACTTTGTGCTGAAGCCCCTGATAGCTATTTGAAGCAAAGGAATAGAAAGGAGCAGATTTCCGGAGAACTTTGTGTCACGGTGCATTTTGTTTCTAGCTTTTTATCTTAGATCTACTTATAAACTTTGTGTTATTTTAGATCTAGATCTGAAAGTTGCCTTTGCTTATAATTCTGTGTGTTAATATCTATTGGTCCTGTCTATGTGCATGCAATCAACTCTGTAATCTATTGATTGGGTTGCACATCTTCCCTATTTCTTCCCTGTGTTTTATTATTTCCTTCTTCTTTAGATATTTCCTTTCTTTAAACAGTTGCTTACTTGCTGCAAAACTATACAGCTATGGTTCATGAGCTGCATGGTTAAAGTAAAACCCCTAAATAGATACTAGCATATTTTATTGACAAATCATACATGGGAGCCTCACCGGTAAATGAGGGAGATTTATCTCATGACTGCCTAGGTTTTCAGCTATGCAGGAAATCTAGCCAACATGTTATCACTTATTGATGAGAGAGATCATTTGCACTTTAGAATTTGGCGTGCATTTTCTTGGTAGCATCATTTGCATGAAGTAATGTTGAGGCAATTTCCTTGATGAAATTCAACTTAAAGCCCTCAGTGGTCTAGGTGTTTTGGTAAGGTGCCTGCTTAATCATTGGATGGTTTTGAATGACATAAACCTTGTTTTCTTGAATAGCATTGAAGAAGCTCAAATTGGATTTGAGGTTGTTGAAAGCATTTCAAGTTCCACTATTTTTTAGGGATGGGATTGCAAATGGGTAATTTGAGCTTATTGGCTAAGGCATTTATGCTATATCTTTAATTGTAATCTTATTTGTCCATTTTTGGATGTTAATTTTCAATTCTGTACATCTAGTTGAAATTTTTGGAGTCCATAAATCTTCAGTTTCGCCTTAATTGTGTCATTAATTGATCAGTGTTTAAATCAGATGGGTGCCATTAGCAGTGTTGTTAACAGTTTGTGTTGATTCTTTGCTTCAAAAAATCTTAAAAAGTGCAATGTCAAAACTACAAGCTGAAAGCGAAGTCAAATTGTGTTTGGAGAATAAATTGAATTTTGGAAATCATTAACCAGCGAAGATTCAAGCGACTTGGATGCAATTGGGTAAATCAGCCCCAAAATCCAGAAACTTTAGATTTGCATCTTTTAAAAATTTGATAATATGATCAATAAGTTGCATTTAGAAATTCACAATTTCTTATTAGCTTATGCATACTGCAAAGGCCTAGTTTGCTAAGTGGGACAGCTGAATATGCAAGGTGAATTAAGTTAATTGTTTTTCAATGAAGTTTGAAGCCCAGACATTCAAATTTCAAGAAAATATAATTTATTGATTATTAAAATCATTTGCAAACAAAATCCTTTATCCGGAGCATGCCTACGGAAGTTCCTTAGATCTTCATTGGCGTGCTAGGGCTCAATATGAACCCAATTACCTTCTTGGGGCTCTTTTATTCAACCCAAAGTTGGACTGTTGGTATATGTCCAGTGGGTTATATCCAAAAAGTGAACCTAGATTCTTTACTTCACTTTGCTTCTTTTGGCAAAGCAGAATAATTAATTAAGGAATTGCAGGGGATTTCAACTACTGCAGATTTTCTGTGAATAAATTCAATGTCATTTCATTCGCTGGAAAAAAATCTTTCAAACTTTGAAATTCACATTGGGTATTCACAGGAGAATTGCTGAAGCAATTATCCGAAAATGGAAGTTTTTGATATCAGCCAGACATGCGGGCAAATTGGCATTATGGTGCCCAATATTCTTGGATTGTGTCTAAAAGCTTACGGATTGCCCTGACTTCATTTGCAAAAATTGTGCAAGTGCATTTAAAATCACTTCATTCTTATTCCGATCCTAATGTTTAAAGATTAAGGATTGTCCACTATTAAAATGTTCCCCAGATGAACAACAATTTGACAAAAACCTTCATTAATTGAATGGAGAACTCAAAAACTCTCAGACAGTGTGACATCAAAGGATACATGCAACACTTGCTTTACCCATCTCCGATTTAATTGACACAAATGCTTTGCCTTTGAAGGATCATCCCTTATGCAATGGCAACTTTAAAAGTGCCATCTATGGATTATTCAAGTAATTTAGTGTTTCCAGGATGACAACCCAATTACCTGAAGTGAATCCTGTTATGGCTATTGCAAGGGAGGTATCATCCTCTTTCAGAACCAGTTCGAGATGTTCGCCAGCTGAAGACAATAATTAATTGGTGTGCACAATTCATTAATTATTTCTTTAAAGATTAGTCGACACGTTTGCAGTGGTGATTGTATCAATTAGCATCAGGAATGGTAATAGATGGGAAAAACATATTTTCAAGTTATTGCATGGGTATAATGAACAGCAGATACATGAATTTCTCCTAGAGGATTCATCGAAGAAAGGACTCTTCCACGATCCAATCTTGTGCAGTAAAGTTGATGATTCACCAAAATTGTGTGGTTGCACTATTCTTCATTAAACCCTTGAAAAATACATATAATGCTAGCCCATGCATCTAGGGTAGCTAATTGGATGCTTTTCATGAGAAGCATGTCTGGATCTAAAGATTTTTCCAGAATGACTATTTGCGATAATTATTGGCAACACACTGAATCAGATCGAAGATACCTTCAATGGCTTAATGTATCAAAAGATCTCATGGGTGGAAAAGTCAACTTTAGAAATTGACTTCGAGAGAGAACTTCTTCTTGGCCACTGCAACTGTTCACTCATGTGGATATTTCACCCAAACTTAGATGCGGGTCCATATTGTCAAAAGTACAATACTATATGAGTACATATCCATGCAAGTTTGACAGGCGCAGGGAAGAATGATCTTCACTCAAGATTCTACTTCCAGCTCCAAAATCACGACATATTCATTTCTACCTATCATTTGCAAAGTGGCTTAAATTTGAAGTTTATCACCTGAAATTGAGCACCAGCAGAGAGCTTCAAAGAATCATCCTAGGGCATTAGCTCATTTCATTCTCCATCGAAAGCATGGAGTGTAAAATAATTATTCATCAACGTAGATTGTTTGTCAAATCTATTGTTATAGATTTGAGTATTAGCTACTGGTGTAATATGTCTCATGCAAGGAAAAAAATTGATAAATACTATAAGGCATGAGTTATAAGTTTCCCCAATTGGAGTTGTGCGTAACTTGTATAAGGGTTGGGCATAGATTACATTAAAATGTGCACTTAAGGGTCCTATTTAATTAGCTATTCCAGAATCTCTAGTTTTCATTATAGTTGCCAGAGCTTTCCACTGTTGATGAATTGCGAAATTATTGCAATTGCAATAAATTGTTTTGTTATGAACAACAAGTTCTCCTTAGCATCCTATCAATTAAACTTTGACTTTATATTAAATGGATATTGCAAATACAAATGATAAAAATCACTAATCGGGCAATCTTAATTAATTATAAAATAAAGTCCCCAAATTAATCCTTTAGTCCACAGGGAAAAGTGAACTAAAGGTATTCAGTACCCTTTTAATAATGTCCCGGAAAAGGGGAAATTACAGTCCTCCCCTCCCAAAATTGTTTGCCCTCAAGCAATTGTAATCTTGGATCAAAATTGACTCACCTTCCCATGTAGAATCCTCAAGTGGTGGTAAATCTTTCCATTTCACCAAATATTCTTTGATATTGCGGTTGCTTAATTCTTTTCACGCATCTCAATGATGGTTTTCGGAATCAATATCAATCTACCTTCTTCATCTAGAGGGGCCAACTCTAAAGGAGTGGTATGTTGCCCAAGAACCTTTTTAATGCATGAAACATGGAGTGCATTGTGAATCTTACCATTTTCTGGAAGTTCCAATTCATATGCCACTTCCCCCACTTTGCTCTTCACCTTGTAGGGTCCATAGAAACGTGGCTTCAACTTCTCAGCACCTCTTTGTTTGAGGGAAGACTGCCTATAGGGCCGTTACCATTAAGAAAACCCAATCTTCTATCTCCAAAGACCTCTCAACTCTATGCTGATTTGCATACAATTTTTGTCTATTTTGTGCTTGTTGTAGATTCTCCTTCAATGCTTTCATGATATCATAGCTTTGCTGCACCAATGCATTAGCACTTGGTACTCTACTATCCGTCATAATCAAGTCCATGAAAGAATTTGCTTCTTTAACCTTAGAGTCATTACCTTGAAAGAAGCCATCATACCCTTAACACTGTGATGAGTTGTGTTGTAGCAATACTCAGCCATATGCAACCCTTAATCCATGTTGGTTGTTGCTCTAAAACATAGATCCTTAAGTATCCGGATTCCGCCCATGTTAATTCATAATTTTAGTTTGCCCATTGGTTTGTGGGTGATAACTAGTGCTTGGTGCTAGTTCTGTCCTGGTTAGATGGAAGAGTTCTTGCCAAAAATTACTCATGAACCTGTTGTCCCTATCACTCACAATGTTTTTGGGTAGCCCATGCAATTTAAATACTGAAATGTCCCTTCTCACGGGGGATTTGCCACAACCAAGGAATCTTTTCAAGTCACCAATGAACTGAAATCTTCAAGCAGCGGTATAAAATATATGCCAAACACCAAATTTATTTCAATTAAGCTTGCCACAAATTAGAGATATCTTTTATGCAACCAATAAAACCACCAATGGATTAAACAATGAAAAATTTGAACCAACCCATTGCTGGAAATTAGATAAATGTCCAGCAAAAATCAGCCACAACAAAATTATGAATTATGGGTCTAGATTCCCCCAAAAATCATGAAATTGCAAATTCCAGCCTTAATAAATATGCCAAATCAGATTATGAATTGAAAATGCAAATTCTATGGTCACTAAACCCTCAAACCCTACACCAAGGTTGGTCGCTCCACATGTAGGAAGCTGTAATGATCCTTTCAAGGGTTTAGACCAAAAGGAAAGTGAAGTTAACTAAACACCAAAATTATTCAGACCTGATTTTTATTATAGTAGACTGAAAATAAGAAATTAGCGAATTGTACCCTTCACAAATATATGCCAAACACGATGAAACACTTCAAATTAACTTGCCACAATTTATATCTATATGGTGTCCACAAATTTCATCCTGAAATCTGTGATTACCCTATCCAAAAAAATTTCATATTTTTAAAATAATGGGTCGTTTTGTGTTTTTATTGCCAAAAAGTTCTTGTATTGCGTCAAGATATTCCCAAAGAGTCATATTAGCCATTTTCGCCAAATACCCAGATGCCCAAAATTGTTATATTCTGTCGTCGGGATTTGTCTGCGGAAAATTTGTATTTAATTATTTTGAGCCCCGTTTAAGGCAATTTGCGCTTCGATTTAACCCTGTTGTGATCGAACATATCATTATTCCTATATACCAGAAGGGTTTTAACTAAGAATAAGTTTTGGGTTTTATTTGTGACTTTTGGCAATTTTTTGTGTTTTTGTGTTTTCCCGTTTCGTTTTCTGTGCAATTTTTCTAGATCAATTCCTTTGCCGGGTAAGCCTGATTCTTGGCCTGGAGTATTCGGAGATCACATACGCACATTATGTCTCAGAAGGAAGTTGCCATCGGAAGTCTGGTTCTCTGGGAAAAAGCGAAGTCGTGCATTAAAAAGCCCCTGCGGGGTTGGATGCATTTTTGGAAAACAAAGGATTCAAGTGGATCATGGGAAAAATAGAAGCAGCAGGCAGGTGAGAATTTATTACCTGCCTTGCAGGGTACTTTTTTCCATGGAAGTTAAATCACTTAAATTACAATGGGAAAATTAGAGGCAGCAGGCAGGCGGGAATTTATTGTCTGCCTTGCAGGGTAAAAATTCCCATGGTGAAATAAAAGAAAAGTGACTTAAGTGAAATCATGGGATTTTATTGCCTGCCTTGCAGGGTAAATAATCCCATTATGAAAGTCAAATCACTTAAGTGGATCATGGGATTTCCGGGGCTGCCTTGCAGGGTAAAAACTCCCATTGTTATGTGTTTTTAAAAATAGAATTCTATTATGCCAAAAAGTGCGACCCCTTTAGGGAGAGATGGCAGCCTTTAAAGTGATTATTTTAATTAAATTCTTCTAAAATTTATGGCGCCCAAACATGGAGAAAAGTCAACAAAACAAGGGAGAATAAAAAAGATGGAAATGGATGGTCTAAATTGATTAAATTTAATTTATTTAAAGGCTGCCCTCTTCATGCTCAAAAAAGTGCCCCCATTTGGGTGATATTTAATGCTTTTTGAAGTATTAAATGATCAAATTAATTTCTATTTTCAGTGGCTAAGGTCAAAGCACACTGTGAAGCTTCAGTTGAGTGAAGAGTGGATGTTTAAATTGGATTAATTTAATTTATTGGATGGCTGTCCTTAAACATGCTATTTTAACACATAAAGAGAAGAGCATGATTTTTAATTAATTAATTGCCAGGAATAGGAAGGGAAATTATTAATTATAGAATTATGAGGGTTATATAAGCAAGGGCTGCCATAAGGATGAATTAATTAATTCACAGGTGAAGAAATGGAGCCCAGAGGAAAAGTGCGCCCCATTCGAAGAAGGATTTTGCTCAGAGGAAGGTGGAACAATGCTAAAAGCTTCCAATTTTGGCGCATGCTTTGAAGAAGGTTGATTTGTGTTTGCATAATTGTTTGCAGAAGTGATACAGGTGCTCAGGTGATGTTGGTAAAATTCATGCTCTGCTTTGCATGCAAATAAAACATCAATTTTTGGGGCAGCAGGCTTGAATTATGCAGATTTTTGTGATTAAAATTCACTGTTCATGCTCCGGTTGCCATCTTTGTCTGAATTAATTGCAGGAATTCATTACAGGTGCTTTTACAAAAGAAAATGAGCTTATATCAATGTCCAATACATTGAATATATCCTCCGAATCTGAAGAATTATCCAGATCTGCACCAATTTTGAAGAATTCCTGTCAAATAAGAAGAAAAAGAATTTTTCAGACAAAGATAGACAAAGCCATGGCGAAGAAAGATGAAAAAGAAAGCACAACGGAGTCATGCATCTCTTCCAAATTTGCAGACATAGGAGACACAGATCTAGGTCCAAAACCTCTTGCTGAATTGATAGATAGATCCAGAGCTGGAAAGACTTCACTCATGCATGCAGTTAAAATCAGTGGAATTATCCGAGCTGCAGCCTTTCCATACATAGCCCAGTTGCCAGAGTTTGTTATGGAGTGTGCTAGATCTTACCATCCTTCATCCAGATCAGTGCGTGATGCTACGGGAAAGACAATAATTCGTTTGGACGCAGAGTTCATCAATTATTGTTTGAAGATTCCAGTACGAAAGGTGGTGACTTCCATTAGCATTCAGGATGCCGGCAGCAGATGGGAGAAGCATAGAGTTGATTGCGTGAGCATAATGAATAGCAGATACATGAAGAAGCCTAGATCTCCTTCAAAGTTCCCGAGAACTCTTTCGCGGTCCAATTTGGTGCAGGAGGTAGATGATGTTGTCAAATTGCTATGCAGGATGAATGGCGAGGCGAATGCTTACACTTTCCGTACATGGATGTATGCTTTCATCAGGACCATTGAAGTCAACAAGGTTGATTCCATAATCAATTGGTCGGAAATTATTAGCGACAACATTGGTGAGCAACTCCGGAACGTGAAGCGTACTTTCAGCTTCAAAATGACTTCCTACTTGGTGTATGTTGCAGCTTCACAAGGCATCTTTTCCAAGCTAGATAGATGTGGTGTTCTTTCTAAGGACCCCATTTTCGAGTGCTACCCACAGCTTACTGTACCTGCGTGCGAGAAAGATTTCAAAGTGGTCAATGATGAATTCTTCTACGATTTCATTTGCAGGCTAGACAAAGACTTGAAGGCCAACAGGGTAAGCAAGGAAGCATGGGAAGTTGTATCCAAAATTGGACAGTCTATTCATTCAGTTTGCAGATTTCACATACCTCAGGGTTACTGGCTTTTCTGGAGAACCGGTTAAGCTGCCCTAGATATCCGAATGATAGATTGATCACCATGGAGCTGAGCAGGCAACTTGTGGAGTTACACAACCTTCAATCGAAAGCGGCACAAGTCTATGGGCTTCTTCCCGATCACTGTGGGACATTACAGCTGCCATTAGCATTCATAGAGCTCGAGGGATGGAGACGCAAATGTTATCCGAGTATGAGCAAGAGTTCTTCCCTGCACGGCTGAACTTCGATCCATTTGGAGTAGCCAGGAAGACGATCTCCCAGGAGTACGCACATGTGCCTTCATTAGAAGATTTCTGGATGAAGTGCAAAAGTGAGTACGAGGTTAGAAAGAAGGATTTCAGCAGGCTATCAGCAAAGCAAGTGTTCGACTTTGGACTAGCGCGGATACTTGCGGATCTTAAAGATGATGGGAATGTGGTACTTGACACTTACCATCAAATGGGAGGAGATAAAGCCATACTTCAAGATAACGTAGGAGGCTGCCATACAATTGAAGAAAGGTCTGGCGCTGTTTTGGTGAATACTTCAAATTGGTTGCTGACAAAGGGATATTGCCTTGATGAAGCATTGATGAATCAAGTCACGGGAAACTTCGGCACAGGAGATTCCCTCAAGAGGAAAGCACGGAGGAGAAAGCAGCAGAAGGTCGAGAAGTTGAAAGTTACATAGAAGATCTCAATCAAAGGAGAAGATCACTTCCACGGTCATGACTTTAGTTCCAGCTACTCCAGCATCCAGTACTTTACCACTGTTGCACCTCAGCAGCAGGACTTCCATGCCTCCACTGAATCCGGCAACATTCATCTTCTCTCCTCAACCACTCTTTGTTCAACACCCCTTCCAGAAGAGACGTTGAAGTGGTAGATGGTAGAGTTCGAAAGAGCTTTGTCCTTGGATGATTCAAAAGATGGCAGCCATAACACTGTGGCACTTTCTTATGGAGAGGAAATGTAGAGCGGGAGATAGTAGTGCACTCAGCGACTTCTCATTCTCCGAGAAGTAACTTCTCGGAATGGTTGGCTTTGCAGTTGGTTCCAGAAGCGAGAGTGGAGATGAACTTGGAGGAACACGACTTGCAGCTACTCCGGAGTCTAGGCAGAAAAGACAGAAGGCCTAAGGTTGCTAAGGCAACTTCTAGGTTGATCATTGAGGAGTCGGGGCAGAAGTTTGCTGAGATATCAATTCCGGCAGAAGGAAAGATAGGAGGAGGAGCTCACGGCAGAAGATGTAATAGTAACCAGAGTACCCCTTGGTCAAGCCACCACAGAAGGATTAAAGCAGGACACGCAGACATCGATAGATGCTCTATTCCTTAGGCTTGACAGAAAAAAGGCGGAGAAAGACGAGCTTCAGAAGCAAGTATCTTAGTTGTGCGAGATCATAGCCAAGGTTGCTAAACCTTCCATTCAGCCCATTTCAGAGCAGGTGAGTGATCATCTTATGCAGGAAATGGAGGATGCAAGCAATCAAGTGAAAGCTATTGACGAATGGAAGGATTTGATTATTCGTCAAGCTTCTGTACAACTTGGAGAAGTGCCAACCCACCTAAAGGTTATGGATGATGCAGCAAATCAGCTGAAGCAACTGGTGACGAGCATAGTAGGACATGAACACAGTTGCTGAGAGTAACCTGAGTATTTTGGCCGAAATCAACAAGCAGCTGGAAGAAGTATTGGTTACAGAGCAGATTGTATTGGATGGATCAGTCGAGAAGGGTAAGCAGCTAGAGTTTGCAGTATATTTCTGTTTGGAGTTGTGCAGAGTTTTGCTAAAGAGGATGCAGGCACTTGAGAGTAAGGCATCGTCTTTACCAAATAGTATCATTGCTTTCACTGAGAAGAAGTGGTCGGAAATGTTACTTCATACGTACGGATCGTTTCCTAGCAAGGTGCCTAATTCCCTGGAAGGGTCTCTTCTGATGGTACAAAAGAGAATTGATAAAGCTACCAAGCCTTTCACGATGAATTCTATTAGTAGACTGGTGGCGCTGCAGGCAGATATTGCGAGGTTCGGGCCAAGATTGGAAGATGTGGAAGCGTGCATCAAGGTGTTGAATGAAGGATTGCTGCAGTTTAGGACAGAAAAGGAAGTGTTATCCAAAATTCACCCCCCAGGGTAAATTTTGATAACATGCATCAGAATTTTAAGTCCCAGGCAAATAGATAGATTCAAGGCCCAAAATCATGTTTCTGGGGTCCGCTCAGTTCTTTCTAACTCTCCTGTCCAAGAAGAAAAGAGCAAGTTCTAAAAAAGGGTGAAAAAGTTGCAAAAAACAAGCTTGGGGCAGAAAAAATCATGAAAATCGGCTAAGTCCTAGTCCAGGTGGTCCTTGGGACAGTTGGGACGTCGGGGCGCGAACCGGCCGAAAAGCCTCCAGGCGGTCCACGCAGCAATTGGTACATCTAGGCCGTAGGTACGTGCGGGACGCGAAAAGCCGATTCGGCCGGAAAAGGGAAAAATTTGCCTAAGTCTTTGTTTCGCACAGTGAGGGACATCCGGGACAAAAGTACGCAAAAAGATGCGGATCGGCCGGTTTGGCGCAAGGCAGTCCATTTCGGGCGGGCCGGAGATATTTGTCCTAGACAGTCCGGGATAGTTGGGACAAAAGTACGAGGAGGACGCGAACCGGCCGGTTCGTGCGAAACAGAGGGCTACAGTTTGGGACATCTGGGCCAAAAGTACGCGCGGGACATGGAGAGCCAAAGGAGCCGAGAGCGAATGGAAATGTGCCACGTGTCTTCGCCTCAAAGAGGGACAAGGAAGCCCAAATCGGGCGGATCGGAGAAATTTGTCCCAGACGGTTTGGGACATCCGGGCCAAAAATATGCGAGGGACACGAAGACCCGGAAAAGCCGCCAACGAATCAAAATGTGACGCGTGTCACAAGGGGAGGTGCAATAAAAATTTCGACTAAGTGTTTGTGGGCCCAAAAGTTCAAAGGGCGAGGTTTGAAGGGTCGGCCCGAGCCAATAGACACAGGACGCGTGTCCTAAGGCGGGGGAAGTGCGGAGCTCAGGGAGGACTTAGAAAATTTAGCAAAAGTTTTGGCCAAAAAACTAAAAGGTAAAGATGCCCCCGCACTCCTGTCAACCAACCAAAGCGTGCCACGTGTCCCAAGTGGCGGGGCATGGGGAAAAAATGGAAAATTTTCCAAAGAGTCAAAAGGGTCGAAATTTCAAAGGAAAGCCCGCGGAAAGGTGGAGGAGAGAGAATTGCTCAGCGAACCAGCACCTGACAAGTGGCATCTGACCAGCGGAGCGCGGAATTTTTTTTAAAATTTTCCAAAATGCAAAAAGGTCAAAATTTAAAATCTTTTTCCCCCAACATCCGTTTTTGGGGCTGTTTTGCCCTAAAACTTCAGACCTTCATATCTTTTGATCCAGAGCTCAGATTTGCACGTTCTTTACATCATTGGAAAGATTATGAAATTCTCTACATGATTACATGGTCAATTTTGAATTTTGGTTCAGTTTCAAGAGAGAAAATTCAAAAAATAGCTCTGGTATGTGTCCATGGGCAGAGATGACATTTCAGCGACCAAATTTAATACAGAATGGGTCGCACTCTCCTCCCATTTGGTCAAAATGACAGGGTATGGGTTTGTAAGGTCATCCATGCTGATTTAATGCATTTGCAGTCAATGAGGAATGGGCTCCCACATTTTTGTATGTTTTCTCTCTCATGGGCTCGACCCATGCAATGTAAAAGCCAGATTTGGCTCATGATTACAGGGGGTTTTCATCTTTTCTGCTCTGCCCTCCCTTCTTTTCTTCTCTAGGGTTGAAAATGGAGTTCGAACCTCCTCCCCTTCTCTGTAATGGCGTTTTTGCCTTTTACTATTGAAATGATGTTCTGTGCAAACTTCTGGAGCAACAAAAACATGTTTTGTGATGCATTTTTCCATCCTTGCTCGTTCTTTTGCTTGTTCTCTTCTTGCCTCTCTTCATTGCAGGTATTTGTGCATGTTCTAATGTTCACTACAGGTCTGGAGCTGTGTTCATGGAGTTTTGGGACATTTTCTGTGTGAAATCTATCCTTGGGCCTGTGATGCGTCTGTCCATCCTTCCCATTGCTCACCTCTCTTTGTTCCATGGCAGTTTTGATAGATGTTCAACATTCTCCTTCTCTGGTGTATCACCGTTTTAGTGTAGGCTTTTGCTGTTTTTCCCTTTTCTCTCTCTCTGTCTCCTTGGCATGGTTAGATTAGGTTTAGATTAGCTTGCCTGCACTGGAATAGCTTGTGGCAGGTAGTTTAGGAGCAGGAACCAGCCTTCTCTGGAGATTCCTTTCTCATTTCTGCGAGTCTCACACTTGGAGAAAGGTTTCAATGTTGTGCAATCACACTGGATGCTAGAGTGATCAACCTAGAAATCTGATCAACATCCAGGGGTGCTGTGATTTTGCACTAACATGAAGCGGTGGCTAAAATAGATGGGAAGATGTTGAATCAAATGTTCGACAAGTATATCCAATATCAGAACAAAAAGAAGACATAAATGTTACAGCTGGCTTGACTTCTTCTATTCTTTCTTCTTCTATTTTTCACGTTCCCGGATGAAATTGTAAGACTTTAAAGTTATTGGTTTTAAAACCATTATTTAAAGTCGTGTGAAACAATTCTATTAGTTAAGTGATACATGTGTCACTTAAGGAGAAGTTAGTGGAGGATGATTGCCAAATGTCATCTTTACTTGTTTATGTTTCAGTTCAGTTAGGTTTCCCATTTGTACTTTCCCTTCTACATTCTATAAGTACGAGAGGAACTTCCGGGTTAATGATCAGAATTTGTAAGAAGCAACCTTGTGTTCCAGAATTTGTGCTGAAACCCTTGAGAACCACTTGAAGCAACGGAATATACATGAGCATATTTCCGGAGAACTTTGTGTCACGGTGTATTGTGTTTCTTGCTTTTTATCTTAGATCTTTTAGTAAACTTTGTGTTATTTCAGATCTAGATCTAGAGCTACCTTTGCTTATAATTCTATGTTTATATCTATTGGTTTCTTTTATGTGCACGTAATCAACTCGGCTATCTATTGATTGGAATGCACATCTTCCCCATTTCGTCTCTGTGTTTATATAATTCCCTTTCCCTTCTTCTATAAATATTTCCTTTCTTTAAACAGCTGCTTACTTGCTGCAGAACTGTTCAGTGATGGTTCATGAACTGAGTAGTTACAGTAAAACCCCATTTAGATATTAGCATACTTTAATTGACAAATCTGACATGGGAGCCTCACCGATAAAAGAGGGAGATTTATCTCATGACTACCTAGGTTTTGTGCTATGCAGAAAATCTAGCCAACACTTTTGTAGTTGATCTTAGTGAGATCCCTTGTTCTTCATGGGGCCATTATTCATCTTTAGTTAAAAAAAGTCCCTAAATGACAGCATTTCATGTGTTGCAAAATTTAGAGTTGCATATTCTTCACCATATGTGTCCATGTCTTCTACTACATGTGGTTGTTCCATCTCTATTTGTGGCTCTTCTCTTTGCAAAAAAAATTCGCTAAAAATTCTAGAAGAAGGCTTGATTGAAACTCTTTCACCATCATTACAGGTGGAACTCCCTTCACCATTATTTCCCACTCCATGATTGTTTGACCTATTTGTGTTGAAGCCTTCAAAGCTCTAGTAAATTCAGCCATGGATCCCTTGAAAGCCTCCAGCATTTCTCTTTGAGATTCCCTCAAGGAATGTTGCATCTCTCTTTGAAACCCGAGTATAACTTCCTGCAAAAACCTCAACTCATTCGTTGGAGGTGGTCTTTGATCTCGATCACCCATGGTACTCTTCACTGGAGTTCTTATTTGATACTGGTATTTGAAACCCTCTTCACCTGTGTGCATTTAGAATTGATTTTATTCCACAGGATGGGAGAATCGAGCTTTGACACCCCTGGAATATCCATTTTTTTATAAAAAACACAACAAATCTGAATTTTGTTTAATTTATTTTCAGGCTAGAAATGACCACAACTTCAGCCAATGATTTCAATGCAAAACAACAAATAAAATGCAAACTGATGTTCAAACCCGGAATTAAAAATCTGATAGAAGGTAGATCAAGTGTCAAAACCCGGAGAAGAGCTTCCAATGGCGCTATAGTTGTCTCCAAGGGTGACATCAGCCCTTAAAGGAGTGACGTAAGCCTTCAATGAGCCTCCCAAAAGGTTCCCAAATGCTGTAAATGCTTGCAACACACTCTCAAGTCGAGGCCCTTGCTGGAATTCGTCCTCTATCATCTCAAATGTGAAAGAAATGAGGGTTTCGGTCCTCAAATATGAATACTAATGAGGGGTTTCGTCCTCAATAGCTTGCTCTCAAGGGGTTTCATCCTTAACAGCTGAAAAGAAGCAAGAATTCTCTCTCATATAAGAAAATAGTAAATCAAGATCCCTACAAATGAACCCCTGATCTTCATTTTTTGGGAACATTACTCCATGTGGGTCACTCTATGTGGTGGGTGCACTTTATTAAATTAAAGTGACCACCTTTATGTCTTAGTTCATCATTACGCTTTTCCCTTTTCTAATTAATCATTATAACTTAAAGTTTCTTTTTTTACAAATATTACAAGGCTTCATAAAGCAACTTAAAAATATAACGATAAAGTACTTCCCCTTGCATTTCCCTTTAAGCCTTCGGGAATTCAACTAGGGAAAAAAGGGTCTCATGGTGAGCTCGTGTTAAAGAGGGTACATTACAACCTGCCATCAATGGTGTCCCCGATATTTCACCCTAAAATCTGGGACTGTCCCTTTTTTAAAAATTCATTCTTTTTTAAAGTAACGGGTCGTTTTGTGTTTGTTTTGCTTGCAGTTGTTTGCATTGCTCTAAGATATCCCAGAGAGTCATAAAAGCAAAATTTGAAAAATACCCACATGCCAAAGCTCACTCAATCCCTTCACCAGACCTTGTCTGCAAGTGTTTTATTTATTTATTTATTAAATAAATAAAGTTCTTTTAAAAATAGATTGAGCTAAAATTGGAGGATTTAGATTATATAAAGCACTTCACCCCATCATCATTATTACCATAGAACATTCAACCGGGGGGAAGAATTTTCGCAGATCAGCTAATTGGAGAAATTTTTCAAACAATTGCCTGTAGCTTCTTTTGTTTTGTTTTATTTCTTTTTGTCTATGTTTTGGTTTGTTTTCTCCGGCAATTCCTGTAGCCTATTCATTCTTACTGCCAGATCTTTCCCTAGGCCTAGGGTTTTGAAAATCTATCTAGTATTTTTAATTACTAATCTGTCTAAAGGTGATCAGAGCTCAGGATTCTTTCAGAAGATTACAAGAAGTCTCTTGGTCCAAAAAAGTGCAAAAATGGATTTTATGAAAATAAGAAAAATATTGACATCAATGCGTAGAGCTCAAGAAAATATGCACTTTGAGAGAAAATGACACCTAAAACGGAGCCGCGGAATGAAAGTTATGGCACATGCAAGTTTTGCTGCTACATCTTCCCGGACCCTTTCCAAAAATGGCAAATTTTATTTTCTACTTGTGTTTTCTTCACCAAAAATCCAAAAATGGAAATAAAATGTTGTTGATGAGTTTTCACGCAACTTTAGATCCCTGGAAGGATTGCAGAGAGAGACCAATTTACTCAAAGGACATTGGATCATATTCTTTACACCCCGCAGTCCGAATGAGAAAAAAACCTTTTTCACACAAAATCTACCTATTTCCTCAATAAGCACTAGGTCCATACCTTCAGTCTTGATTTGTTTTGTAAGGAAGTGATGTTCATTTGACACGTCCAGACCCCAAATATTTTAGGATAAAATCTGCATGATTATAACTGCTATTTGTAGGAGGTTCTCACCTTCCTGCATTCCTCGGAGTTGTAACTTTGGGACCCAGAATTTATATGTTGATCAGGTATGGCTTCAGTTCCGTTCTCAATTATATCAATTGAATCCGGCAATGACTTGTGTTTCATTTTTAATTTCTGATTTGTGCATATTTTCCCATAGTTTTTCATCCATAGGAATTAGATTGGAGGGTCACAGATCAGTGAAGGTAGGCTTTCTGCTCCTCTATGTGGTTTGTGTTGCAGGTGGTTGAGCTGAAAAATTGGAGTTAGGGGACTTGCCTTGTTTCTGCTGCTTAGGTGATTCAGATGTGGGCTGCAACTTAGTTTGAGTTCCAAGAGTAGACTCCTTTCCTTTTCCTTTCTTGATCTGCCAACACCACAAAGAGGTTTTCCAACATTATTTGTCTTCACTCTTGTTCACAATTGTTGTCCTTCAGTTTAACTTTTCTTGAATGTGCTTTCTGATATTTGTTTTCCCCTCTCGCAATGCCAGTGTGAGATTGTTTCCGAGTCTATCCTTTGTTGGATGAATTTTGATTCTTTTGATCTTTTATGTCCAATACTTCCTTTGGTGGATTTTCTTGTGTGCTCTGCAAGGGACAAACTCTGGCCAGATGTCTATGTGCATGATAGCTCCTACACCTGAAAGAAATAATTTCGTGATCAAGTGGCTGCTCCCACTCAATTCCTCCCATTTCAAGGATGGGACATGCTGGGAATAGTTTTCCCAAATCTTAGCTGAACCATATCCTTACATAGTCTAGCGCTCCAGGATTTCTGCAAGAAATCAGAGGCAGCAATATAATCACCTATGGCTGAACCAATCTTTCCGAGAGACGATTCTTGCCAGTATTCACTTGGGAGAAGTGGCAATCTCACCCACACAGGAAATGTAGTAGGTAGATCTTCTGTAGGATTGAATCGGGGACCCAATGTTTCGTGAAAAGAATTGTTTTTGTAAAACCATGGCCCTCCTTGAAACACAAGATCCTTATCAGGTTTAGTGACAAACACTGCCACAAAGTAGCCTTTGGGCATTAGAATAAGTGCCACCTGTCCACTTGACTTTCAATTCTTCTGAACCAAGAATCTAAAAGATTTATGTCCAGGAAAAGCACCCATGAATCTGTAAATTAGTGCCTGTTCTTTCAGCATCTAAAAACAAGTCTCCATCTCATCCATCGTGTACGAGATTTTTGGGGGTGTTTCCATCTTTTGAAAGCACTCGTTTTCTTTTGACAAAGTGACATTTGGCTTGATGACATGCTTTTTAGCGTGGCTCTGTATGAATTTTCAGAAATTATCTCTGCACATTGTCATTGTTAGTTACTCTTGAATTACAGCAGATCTGAAATTAGAGGGGCGATTCACTGTCTTCAGCATTTTCCATGGTCAGATCCTTGGGAAATTCTTTACTGAGGTCTGGCATTGAATGGTCGGAGGAGTCCATCACCTCCTCATCAAGAAGACCAGATCTTTTCAGTAAAGGGTGTGCCAAAATCAGAGATTTGAACTGAATCTATGCTTAAAATTGGTTGCAAGGGATTGTAAACTTTCATGAGAGACCTTACAACAGCTTTCTCCACTCCAATCCCTTGTCTGCTTTATTCCATTCACATTCTTAGAATTCTCCTGATCTATTTCTCTTCCAAGTGGTGTTGATTCAGTAGGCAAGGTAATATATATATATATATATATATATATATTGTTTTCTTGTAGTTTAGTGTGTATTTTTCAGTCAACTATCTTCTATGCCAATAGATTAACCTTTGATTCATATTTTAGATTCGTATCAATGAGATGATGAGGATTGGAAATTGCCTAATCACTTAGTAATTGCCTAGTACTCACGAAGACCTCACACATTACATTTAGCAATCATTTAGGATGAGTTTAACTCAATTTCAAGTTAGCCGTTAGTGGTTTTTATAGTTAGTTTTCAGATTTTGCATGTTAAGTGTTCAACAAAACATTAGTCTTGCAATTGGGTAAAATTAGGATAGTTTTTCACACATTTGATTTATTTGTTTCTTTGATCCCTTCAAGGTCATATTCTCACTTCTATTTGGTCTTAGAATGTCTTTTAGTGCATTATCAATCACATTTGATTTGGTTTGAGCCTGCCATCGTTGCAACAACTTTCCTGGAGATAGTTTGTTGTTTTCACGTGTGAACAGGTTTGTTTCAGCCTTTCTACATTGCTATTATAGTTTATTACTAGCATAAAACAAGTGATATTTGCATAGGAAAATGGAAACAAATTGCTGATCACAAGGTACATTGTGCCATATTTTCATTTCAGCACTAGTATTAGGCTTTGTTGCTTTCTTGAACAAACTATGAATAGCATCATAAATCACACCTTGTTTGATATACACAACAGATTATGCAATCAAAGAACCCCCAATGTTTGTTGTTTACTTCTTCATTTTCAGTTTGTTTTCTTGATTGAACACACGTGAGTGTTGGAATGTGTGATTGTTGTTTTCTATAGAGTCAATTTTACATTTCCACACTTACTATACAATAATTTTTGTTAACATGTTTGGCCCTATGGAGGACTGGGTCCATTCCAGGTACACCCCAGCTGGTCTGCGTACGCTAGGGTCCATTTCTATTTTTTATTAAATATTTATCATTACCTTGATTTCAAATTTAATATTTATCATAACATTATCATTATCAATTTGGCAGTAATGTTGTGGTTATTTTGTTAATTCTATGCATATTATGTGGTTAGTTCTTGTTTATTTGGCTAGAATAAGTTTATTTTGTATATTTTTTGGATGGTCGTACCCAAGCCATACCCAAGGGAAAAAAGCATCACATCAATGTGCCTGATTTGCTGTACACACAAGAAAAAGCATCATACCAGTGTACCTGATTCGTCAATACATGTACCCATACCCTTACCCAGACCAATAACTTAGAGAATAATGAAGGCATCGAGCTACTCTTGAAAGCTATTCTGCCCTAAACCAATCTTCTGCACACCTAGCTTTCTTAAGCAGCCTATCCATCGGTATCTATTGCCTAGTTGCTTTCATTCACCATCTAGTTTGTGTGTCCAAATCATCGCTCTGATACCACTGCTGGAAATAACTAAAAATCTGATACCACTGTTGTAATATCCCCTTCCCAATTGAAGACTTTTGGCCTATTCAGTCAACCCGATGGCCAAAGGGTGATCACAAGGGTGGCTTAAATTACAATAAATTATTATAAAGTGCCGAAAGAAAAGAAAAAAATAATAAAGCACTTATATTAATTTATTTAACTTAATTATATAAATGTAGAAAAAGCACTTATAAAATTTGTAATCCCTATAGGAAGGTGCTACTAGCCTTGGGGGCAATTATTAGTGGTCTGAATACATTTTGTATTTTCCCTAGGGAGATCGGCGACTTGCATCGAGGAGGGATCATGGGAACTTGGAAAAGATAAAAAGCATTGTATTTTTGTATCCTCCCTATGGAAAAATGCGACTTGTCCTAGGAAGGAAAATGGAGGGCAGAAATTGCATAGAGAAAAACTCTACAAGTTGATTGGTGGCCTTGAAGGTTGTTTTGGGTCTCTTCTTCCCTTAAAAGGAGAAGTAGACTTGCTTGAGAGGCATTCCATATTCACTTGATAATTTTAGAATTTTGCATTTGAAGTCTAGAGCTTTTGCAAAAAATTATAAGGACGAAAACCCTTAGTAGTTTCCCTCTTGTGGACTAAAACCCCAAGAGTTTGAGAGGAATTTCTACCCAAGGAATTCTATTGGGCTTTCATAGATTTCTTTTGTTATTCCAACAGCGTTTTAATAAAGATTTGCATCAATTTTTTGTAAGGAAGGTTGCAGCAATTGTTTATCTTATTTTCATAGGGTGGAGTGACCCATCCTTTAGCTCTCTGGAGTTGTTGTGGAGTTGTTCCAGGTCTGAAATTATTGCCGTCTATTGTAATAATTTTTGAAGGCCAAAAAATAGTATTTTCAGAATTTTTGGAAGGGAAAAAAGTGTTATTTTCAGTCCTTTTTCAGTGCAGATTTTTCTGAGTTATTGCAGCCTATTATTTACCTTCAAAAATCTGTATTTTTTAATGCATGGGTTGTTAAAATTATATAAATCAGATTGAAGGGAAAGGATATAATTTTTAATGCTGATTTTGTTGGGTTTTATACATAACCCTAGTCGTATTTTCCTAGATAAATTCCAGATCTGCATAATAGTGATTGAAAATATATTTTTACAAGTGGCCATGGTATTTGGATTTGCCTAAAATCCATTTGGGGCCAAATATGTCCATTTGGGGACATTTCAATGGTATCAGAGTGTGAAATCCTCCCATCCTGTGAAGAAGAGAGGAAAAAAATCAGATATGTATGCAAAGCTTAAGTGGACCCAAGTCCCTTTCTTTGATGGAAAGAAGATCTCTGCTAGATGTTGGTTGGAAAAATTTAAAACATTTTTGTGTTGTAATATTTTGTGTCAAGAGGATGCCCTTGATTTCATTTCTATATACATGGATGGAATAGCACATAAATGGTGGCATCAATTGTTGAAGACCCGAGGGATTGAATCCGTTGATTCACTTGCAGATTTCTCACAAAAATTTCTAGAGAGATTTGATGTGCAGGTTGAGCAAGAAATTAAACCATGAAGTCTACACCCATAAAGGAGGACAAAAAAAATTTGCAGCCAAAGGAAGAAACTTTTAAAGAGAAAGGTATGGTTTCCATTGAACAAAATAATTGCATTAGTGAGGAAAATAAATTCATATATACAAGCAAGGAGGATGTAATGGAAACTCTAAAAAAGTGTGAGGAATGGAGTAGCAGAGCTAGAGTTGCTAGGTTTATAGCCACTCAAGCGAAACAACACTTACAAGAGTTTAAGGCAAAGAACTCTTCATTCTTGGCAAGGAAAAAGGAAATCATGGAACATGAATCTCAAGGTACAAGTTCATTGGTATATATTGATGTTCCTTTGGTTTCTAATGATTGTATGTGGCAAAGTGTTGTACAAAATTCAGATTTGCATAAGGATGAGATTTTTAACTCATGCTCAAGCCATGTGGATGATACATACATGTGTGCACAAGGTGCAAATGATTGCATGGCAGCCAAGAGTGTGATTGGAGTTGTCAAAGAAGAGCAGATTTTACAAAAGGTGATTGTAGAAGAGGGGGGTATAACATTGCAACAACTAATTGGTGAGAATTTTAGCTCTTTGTGAACCATGGTGACATCATAAGGTATGATACAAACAATTTGACATCATATATGCAACATATTCATATTTTTGTTGAAAAAAGTGATGATCTAGATGATGAAATCTACAATTTGCATTATGTAATGCCTCGGGTACAACCATGTGTATATGAGCAACTTGTTAATGAAATATGGTGGCAAGTTTTAGCTCATCTAACAGGCACAGGCGCAAGGATCTTGGAACACTTCAACATGTTTTGTCTTTTGTGCATGACACTTGGACAAAACAAATTTGGAATTGCTTGAGGGCAAGCAATTTTGGGAAGGGAGGACTGTAATATCCCCTTCTCAATCGAACACCATTAGCCTATTTTGTCTACCCGACGGCTAAGGGAAGCATATAAGGGTGACTTAAGTTTTATTATTTTATTATAAAGTGCAAAAAATAAATATAACATTATAAAAGCACTTACAATAAAGTAATGGACTTGATTGTTGGCTAGATTTTATGCATAGCTAAAAACTTAGGTAGTCATGAGATAATTCTCCCTCATTTACTGGTGAGGCTCCCGTGTAAGATATTTATCAATTTAGTAGGTGTGAATCCTAATAAATATTTTCGGGGTTTTACTTTAATTACCACATCTCGTGAACCACAACTGGGTAATTTTGCAGCAAGTAAGCAACTGTGTTGAGGATTATTTGCAGAAGGGAGAAAAACAAAAGCAGGGAAAGAAGAAAGGAAGATGTGTTGAATCAACCAATAGTTATTAGAGTTAATCTCATCCACACAAATTAAATAAAAATAAATAAATCACAACATTTAGCAGAACAGGAAAAAAATGACTTCTAACCTAGATCTGAGATAACACAAAGTTTATCAAAAAACCTCTGAAAAGAAGAACTCAGCAAAACACTGTAGACACAAAGTTCTCCAGAAATCCACCTTTTATTCAATCCCAAGCCTTCGCAGCAATCACATCAAGGGTTCCAACACAAAGTCTGAAAACTCAAGAATGCTCTAATTACAAAAGCTCTTGCTAAAACAGGTTCTGATAAAACCAGTTGTGATCCTTTAACCCGTAGGCTCTTCCTCTATTTATAGTGTATAGAGGGCAATTACAAATAGGAAGCTTTCAATGAACTCCTGCATGGGGAAGCTAATAAGGAAACAATTGGCAATCTTACTCCAAGAATTCCTCTCTATACAACATGTATCTGAAGATTAAATCAAAGCATTGCATGTCTGCCACCTATTCTTCATTAAAGGACCTTTTCAAGCAACTTGAAGTAATGGCTTTTAACCAATTACTTTAAGTTTTACAATTTTGTCTGAGAAAATAAGAAAGAAGAGAAGAAAGAGGAGAAGAAAGAAGACATGCCAATTGTTACACTTCATGCTTGCCTGAATCTGATTTTGTCTGAGACTTCCCTTTTCCACCTTTGCCTGAAGCTTTTTTCGTTGTGAGAGCTGGATCTATTTGCGCAGAAGCTGCAATTGCTTCCCCTGATTCTGAAGATATCTCCAATGTATCAGACATTGACTTCTGCTTAATTTTCACAAGTATGTGCACAAGTGAATTGTCTGGAAAGAATTCAGACAAAAATTCAACTCATCTTGCTTTTATTTTTTTATTGGTATCCGTAAATTCTGGGAAATACTCCGGATGCAAGCAAAGAGAGGTGGGTTCAGCTGGGAGATTGCATGCATTTATAGTGGCTGCGTGGAATATGGAAAAGTTAGCATAAGTGGTGATCCAATTTTGGCATGGATTTTGCAAAGAGAGGACAACTTTTAACTTAGCAGACAATCCCCCTAAGAACCACGACTTGCTTCCAAACGTGTTGCTTCTAACCTTTCAAAAATTGCATTTAAAATCCAAGGAGACTCTTTGTTGGAAATCCACGACTTGGTAGAAGATTGGGCTGCCATGAACCACATAATTCACTTAAGTGATTTGCTTTTTATTTAAAACAATTGTGTGGATTCCAAGGGAGGAGGATTATGTGGATCTAGAAGGGAGAGGATGCTTTGCAAAAGGAAGACAAGATGTCGGACATCCACACAATTCACTTAAGTGATTTACTTTTTATTTCAAAACAATTGTGTGGATTCCAAGGGAGGAGGATTGTGTGGATCTAGAAGGGAGAGGATGCTTTGCAAAAGGAAGACAAGACGTCTGACATCCACACAATTCACTTAAGTGATTTACTTTTTATTTAAAACAATTGTGTGGATTTCCAAGGAGGAGGATTGTGTGGATCTAGAAGGAAGAGGATGCTTTACAAAAGGAAGACAAGACACCTGACATTCACACAATTCACTTAAGTGATTTACCTTTTCTAACTTGCACGTGAAAAATAGAAGACTCTGCTGCTAGAAACCGTGATTTGGTTAAGTGAAATTGCCCCTTTAAAATATGGCGTGGATTTCTAGAGTGAAGGTTGCTTGAAACAAGAAGACAAAGGCATGAAAAACCATGACTTGTATAAAAACTCCATTTTTGGATAATTGTGTGGAAGTTTAATGATGAGGGAAGGTTTGAAAAACCACGTTTTGGCTCTAGACTGTATTTCTTTCCATTTTTGGATTTTCGGTGAAAAAAACTCAAGCAAAGAATAAAATTTTCCATTTTTGGAAAGGGTCCGAGAAGATGTGGCAGCAAAAACTTGCAAGTGCCGTAACTTTCACTCCGTGGCTCTGTTTTAGGTGTCATTTTTTCTAAAAGTGCATATTTTCTCGCGCTCTACGCATTGGTGGCAGTATTTTTCTTATTTTCATAAAATTCATTATTGCACCTTTTTGGACCAAACAACCACTTGCAATCTCCTGAAGGAATCCCGAGCTCTGGTCACCTATAGACAAATTAGTTAGCAATTAAAAACACTGGAAATATTTTCAAAACCCTAGGCTCAGGAAAAGGTCTTGCAGGAAGAATGAATAGGCTACGGGGATTGCCGGACGAAAAACGGAGAAAAACCAAAACACAGACAAAAAAAATAAAAACAAAACCCGAAAGAAGTTGCAGGCAATTGCTCGAAAAATTTCTCCAATTAGCTGATCTGCAAAAATTCTTCCCCCAGGTGAATGTTCTGTGGTAATAATGATGGGGTGAAGTGCTTTATATAACCCAAATCCTCCAATTTTAGCTCAATCTATTTTTAAAAGAACTTTATTTATTTAATATAAAAATAAATAAAATACTTTCAGACAAAGCCTGACAAATGAATTGAGTGAGTTTTAGCATGTGGGTATTTGGCGAATGTGGCTCTTATGACTCTCTGGGGATACATTAGAGCAATGCAAGCAACTGCAGGAAAAACAAAACACAAAACACGACCCGTTACTTAAAAAGAATGAAAAATTTAAAAGGGGTAGTCCCAGATCTCATGGTGAAATCTCAGGGACACTAGTGGGAGATTGCATGCATTTATAGTGGCAATAAAAAAAATAAAAACAGGATGAGTTGAGTGTTTGTCTGAATTCTTTCCAGACAATTCACTTGTGTACATGTGAAAATTAAGCAGAAGTCAATGTCTGATACATTGGAGATATCTTTAGAATCAGGGGAAGCAATTGCAGCTTCTGCGCAAATAGATCCAGCTCTCACAACGGCAAACAGCTTTAGGCAAAGGTGGAAAAGAGAAGTCTCAGACAAAATCAGATTTAGGAAAGTATAAAGTGTCAGCAGCTGGCATGTCTTCTTTCTTCTCCTCTTTCTTCTCTTCTTTCTTATATTCTCAGAAAAAATAGCAAAACTTAAAGTAATTGGTTAAAATTCATTACTTCAAGTTGTTTGTAAAGGTCCTAGATGGGAGAGATTTGAATTTAAAATGGCTTGAAAGTCAAACTCCAATTTCAAAAGTTAATTCCCTTAATTAAGAATAGGTGGTAGACATGCAATGCTTTGATTTAGTCTTCAGATGCATGTCGTATAGAGAGGAATGCTAGGAGAAAGATTGTCAGTTTTTTCCTTTATAACTTCCCCATGCGGGAGTTCATTGAAAACTTCCTATTTGTAATTTCCTTCTATACACTATAAATAGACGAAGAGCCTACAGGTTAAATGATCACAACTAGTTTTATCAAAACCTGTTTAAAGCAAGAGCTTGTGTAATTAGAGCATTCTTGAGTTTTCAAACTTTGTGTTGGAACCCTTGATGTGATTGATGCGAAGGCTTGGGATTGAATAAAAGGTGGATTTCTGAAGAACTTTATGTCTACAGTGTTTTGTTGAGTTCTTTTTAGAGGTTTTTTTATAAACTGTGTTATCTCATATTTAGGTTAGAAGTCATTTTTTTCCCGTTATGCTGAATGTTGCGATTTATTTATTTTTATGTAATTTGTGTGGATGAGATTAACTTTGATAACTATCAATTGATTCCACACATCTTCATTTCTTGTTTTTCCCCCTTCTGCAAATAATCCTCAACAAAGTTGCTTACTTGCTGCAAAATTACCCAGCTGTGGTTCATGAGTTGTGGTAATTAAAGTAAAACCCTGAAAATAGTTATTAGGATTCACACCTACTAAATTGATAAATATCTTACATGGGAGCCTCGCCGATAAATTAGGGAGATTTATCTCATGACTACCTAGGTTTTTAGTTATGCATAAAATCTAGCCAACAGTTTTTCCTGACAGCTAAGGGAAGCATATAAGGGTGACTTAAGTTTTATTATTTTATTATAAAGTGCAAAAAATAAATATAACATTATAAAAGCACATATAATAAAGTAATGGACTTGATAAAATAGAAAAAGGAACTAAATGATAAAATGTTGGCTAGATTTTATGCATAGCTAAAATCTAGGCAGTCATGAGATAAATCTCCCTCATTTACCGGTGAGGCTCCCGTGTAAGATTTTTGTCAATTATGTATTCTAATAACAACCTGTGGGTTTTACTTTAACTGCGAAGCTCGGGAACATGCGGAAGCTATAAAGAAAACAACTGGCAATATTTTCCCTGAAATTTCTCTTCACATGACATGCATCTGAAAACTAAATCAAAGTCTTGCATGTATGCCACCTATTCTCAATTAAGGACCTTTTCAGATAACTAGAAGTAATGGCTTTTAACCAATTACTTTAGTTTTACAATTTTGTCTGAGAAAATAAGAATAAAAGAGGGAAGGGAAGAAGAAAGAAAATATGTCGGCCGTCATACTCTATGTTTTTTCTTTGTTCTGAAACTGAATATACTTTTCAAACATGTGACTCAATGTCTTCCCATCTATTAACAGCATCTTGCATGCTAATTGCAATCACCACTGGTCGTGCCGGAAGTTTAAGGCAATAATTAATGAATTGTACATCCAACTTGATTATTGTCTTCCCTGCAGCATCTTGGATTGTCCTAGAAAGAGAATGATAAGACTTTTCACACTCTATAACAAACTCGGGCAATAGAGTTGTGACCGAAAACACTAAAGCCTGAATAATCCCACTACTTTTTATTTCCCGCATAAGGGATGATCTTCCGGTGGCTTTGGATCTATCAATCAAATTAGTGATAGGTTTAGGGTTCATGTTTGTATCATTGATTTTGATAAGCCTAGAAACAATGCATGATTCTGCTGACCCTTCTCTTTCATCATGCCTGGAATAATCTTTGTTTGAGTTCTTTTTCTTTTATTTTTGCTAGAAGATCTTGCAATTGGATCGCAATTTGTGCAGATCCTGCAATTTCTTCTTATTCGGAAGATATATTCTATGTATCTAACATTGATTTTGACTTCTTTTCACCAATATGAGCACCTGTGATGAATACCTGCAAATGATTCAGACAAATATGGAGTCCATGACATGAATGCTTAATTTATATCACCAAAATATACTTATAAAGTTTGTTGTCCTAAAATTTGAGACTTTGTTTGCATGCCAAGCAAGCTTAAATATTATTTAATTCACCTGGGCACTTATACCAACATGCAGATGCTCTGAATAATAAAAATAAAGCTTCTCCAACCCTAGGCGCGAAAACTGGAAGCTTCTCGGCAATGAAAAATATTCTTTAATGCAAATCACTCCTTCCCTTGGCACCAAAACTCTCCAGAGCAGCATGCTCTATCAAAAAAATTGATTGTATCCTCCTTATGGCGTCCCGTGCTTATATAGATAACTGCATGCTATATTTAATAATTGCTTCTTCCTATTTTTGGCAATTATTAAAAATAAGTTATGCTCTTTCTCTCAATTTGGGCACCCAAGTTTTCATGCTTTTAGCTTGTTTTTCCATGTAATTCTTTTATGTATTTTTAGCATGCTTCTTTGTCTTCTCTTTGGCTTTCCTTCATGCTTTGAATTTCTTCCTATTTTTGGTGCCAATTTCAGCTAGGAATAGATAAAATAAATATTAATTAAAGCATGTATTTATGCCAAGGTGGGTTGCATTTTTTGGCTTGAAGACGTGCTAAAAATAAGAAGTCAAAGCAATGGGAATTTTTACCCTATCAGGCAACTCCAAAAATCCCATCCCTCACTTAATTGATTTGTCTTTAATGATGGGGAAAAACAACCTTCCAGGAAGGCATAAAATTCCCACCTTCTTGCCACTACCAAAATTCTCATTGGTAGCTTAGAGCCTTCCTTCCAAAAAGTGCGACTTGCATAAAAAGAGTTTCTTTCTTAAAAATGCGACTTGCGTGGGTGAATAAAACTTCCTTGATGGGAATTCTTACCCTTCCTGGCAGCTCTAAAATTCTCATTAGTACTTTAAGTGATTTATCTTTCATAATGGGAAAAAAACAACCTTCCAGGCAGACATAAAATTCCCACGTTCCTGCCACTACCAAAATTCTCATTGGCAGCTTAAAGCCATCCTTCCAAAAAGTGCGATTAGCATGGGAGAATCTTATTTTACTTAAATTCTTTTTTTTTTAAGAAATTAGCACTCCATGATTAGTTTCTTCCCTTGTCTGAGGCCATGGATGTCTTCAAGAACTTCCAAGCAATTAAATAGGTTATACAGAACGAACGAACGGATCAAGGGGAATTTAATAGACAGATTGCGGAGAAAACCGAAAACAAACACAAGAAATAAATAAAAACGAAAAACGTTGCCAAAAGTTGCAGACAATTGCTTTGCTGAATAACTGGTCAGTAAAAACTCATCCCTAGTGAATACTCTACTGAGAGGCGGAAATATTGGCGTGTAAATCTTCAGCAGGGTTCAATTGCGGCGCGATTTATTTATTAAATAAATAAAATAAAACTTTCTCAGACAAAACCTGGTGAAGAGATAAAATGAATTTTAGCATGTGGGTATTTGTCAAAATTAGCTTATATGATTCACTGGGGACACTTTAACGTAATGGAGACAATTGCAGGCAATAAAAACACAAAACGACCCGTTATTTAAAAAAAAACAAAAATTTAAAAAAAGGGGTAGTCCCAAATTTCAAGGTGAAATCTGGGGACACCATAAAAGCACTTAGTTAAAAATGTTTATTTCTAGAAAAGTGCGACTTGCACTAAAAAGGAAAAAGAAAATAGAAAAAGGCAAAATTTCATGGATCAAAAGTTATCCTCCCAAGGAAAATGCGACATGGCCTAGAATGGATGGAGGGTGGAAAATGCATAGAAAAAATTATTGTATGCTGATTGGATAGTTTTGGAGGTTTTTTTGAGTCTCTTATCTCCTTATAAGAAGAAGTCGATTTGCTTAGGAGGCATACTAAGATCATTTTATAATTTCTGAATTTATGACTGAAGCTTAGAGCTTTTGCATAATTTATTCCAAGGACGAAAACCCTTAGGAATTACCTCTAGAGGATGAAAACCCTCTTAGAGAATGTGAGGGATCTCGACACAGGGGATTCTATGGTGCTTGCAAAGATTTATATTAATTTTCAAAGTTATTTCCAGCAGTTGTATAAAGAAGATTTTGCAGATTTGGTACAAGGGTTTGAAGAGGAAAGTGGTGGTTGAGTTTCTGCTGTAATTTCCATCCCAAAACCCTAAGGGCGAATTGGTATTTTGGTTGTTTAGGGAACTTGTGGTGGTAATCTGCATGAATGGGTAACATCATTGCATTATCCCTATGTTTCTTAATCCGTGCATAGTTTATTTGTGTGAATCAGAGCATTTTTGTGTAAGATATGGATTTTTGAAGTTGCCATAATTTTTTGCAGACTGGAGTTTCAAAATAAATTAATTTCAGCCTTATTTGCATCTGGAATCTGCATATTCTTTCAGATTTTGGCCTTATAAAATCAGTATTTCCCAAGTTAAATTCAGATCTGCATATAAATAAATTGATGCATCTTTTATAAATTGTATTTAGGGTTTTTGGATTGTCCTAAAATCCAACTTGGGTCAAAAGTGTCCATTTGGGGACATTACACAAATCTAGGCTTCAAGCCTTTCAACAAAAGTCAAAATGCCACCACAGATGAGGTGAATGATTCAAATCAACTCCAAAAGAAAGAAGGAAATTATTGCTGAAATTTAAATAACTCTAAACCAAATCAAGGCTCCAAGCCTTTCAACAAAAGTCAAAATTCCACCACAAATGAGGTGAATGATTCAAAACAACTCCAAAAGAAAGAAGGAAATTATATTAATGTCCACTATTGACCAAAAGTAGGTCAATGAGACACGAAAACAAATCCAATTACAATAGCGAGAGTAAAAGGACTACAAGATCAACAAACTAAGTGAAATGGACTAAATCACTAAAACTAAAAGAGGGGTGTAAACTCAAAGCAGTAAAGGACAAATTCATGTGGTTAAGATACCAATACAAATAGGCATGTGGTGGTACCAAGTTTCTAAGGAAAAAATGGTAATGCAGCTCCTAGCTCTTTAGTCAATACCATTGAGTTTGCTCAAGTGAATCAAGTCCAACATTCCAACTATTAGGCTCAAATCCAAGCTCCTGTGCTACAATTTAATAACAAGGCCTAATCAAAGACCTCTTAGGGAGTATCATCCAAATAGGGTGCGTGCCTTTTGTTGCTTAAATTTTCCTATGGTTTTTCAGAGTCCTGCACCAAAATCAACCATGCCACAACAGATAGAAAAGCACCTCAACATGATGCTAGCATAATCAATCACACGTGAACATGAAGGTTCATCTAAAGCACAAATAGAGCACTGAGCACCCCATTGTACAATTTGTAATGTCCCTCTTTCTCGGTTAGTTCGGTCGAAGACCTTTTGGCCTGTTTTGTCTACCCGACAGCCAAAAGGGTGTTTTCAAGGGTGACTTCGGTTTATTATTCTTTTATATGGTGCTCGAAATCAAATAAAATATCATTAAAGCACATATAATGAATTAATAAACTGTTGGGTGACTTTGACTTAGGAAAAGGTATTTAAATAAAATTAATAAATTATTTAAATGCAATTCCTAGCCAAAAGTGCGACTTGCCTGGGTATGTTGATTAAACCCAAAAATGCGACCCACTTAGAAAAGGAAAATAATTAATTAATTATTAATTATTTGGGTTTGGCCAAAAAGTGCGACTTGGAGATTTGGAGGGTTTTTGGCTATATAATGAAAAATGCGACTTGGGGGAAAGGACATTCAGATTATTATTATTTTTACAGAGCAGTGAGCACAGAGCTTTTGCAGACAAAATCCAAGGACGGAAACCCTCTGGATTATTACTCTTGCGGACGGAAACCCCAGGAGCAGTGAGAGAAGATTCTACCCAAGGATCTTCATTGTTTACACAGGTTATTTTCATTTCAGTAGTGTCAGAGAGAGAAATAAATTGCAGCAGTGGGCATTCAGGCAACATCAGGAGTGGGGCGACTTGTTCTACAGTTGGTGTATGCATTTTCAGAGGTATTTTCCATGATAGTTATTTGTTATACATTTCAGCCATTTATATATGCCAAATCGATTTGACTGGGATTCATTCTGGCTGAGTTTTTGGATAGTATTTGTATTTTCCATCTGCAGATTTCTATTTGTATTTGCCCTAGTTATTTATCATTAAAAATCAATGTTAAATGTATGGCTGCGTTATTTATGAAGAAATCAATCATTTAAACCCTAGGCGCCATTTCTATAAATACCCGGTTTACGGGAGTTTGCAGTATTTTGATTATTATGCAGTGTGAGAATGTTATTTCATGGATTCAACTGATATTACCAGTTCAGCTCTATACCTGAGCAATATATAAATTAAAAAAAAAAAAAAAAATCAGACAAAACGGGTTCGGGATCTTTCACAATTGAATGCGAAGACAAGACACTTGCATGAGCAATTAACAGTACAAACTACTAACAACCCAAACATAAGCAACAAACATACTCATGTGTGAAGATAAGTAACACAGTTCACGAACAAAATTTATCATTCATGCTTAATTTTGATCTTAATCTTGAGGTACATCTGATTTACAGTCAGTAATTTTTTTTGTAAGGAATTTTGTTTATAATCTGTGTTATATGAATTTATGTTTCATTTCATTTGAATCTTTGTGAGTTCGTAGCCTAATGGATGAAGGCACTGATAAGAGTTCATTAGCTCATCTTAGTTATTATATTTACATCAATATGTTCTTATAATATTTACATCAATATTTTCACTAGGACTTTTTATTCATTGCAAATTCATAAGGAGATCTTGCTTGTTATAATTTGGCTTCATGCTCATCAGATCTACATTACATTTTAGTTTCATTCAAGAAAATCTGAGTCATGGAGATTTATCTTAAATCTGTTTATAAGCAATTCTTGTCTGATGTATACATGCAAATGTGTGCCTGGTTCAATAGTGACAATAATTGGGTGGATAGGCATTTGGATTACATTTGTTATCAGAATTTAGAAAATTGCACAAGCATTTGATTTTGAGTTGTTAAATAAGACCCCTTGGTCTTGCTAAGCCAGAAGTGAGGAGAGGTAACCCCCCTCTTAGAAACTATCATCCTCAATTTGAGCCTTGTCTTGAGCATAAACTTGAATTGCAAATGTGACCAGTGAACTCTCAAGCCACAGTTCTTTTCAAGAACCAACAGTTAAATGACACCGTTTCCAGGGAGTATTTGATCCGTTGGTTTATTTTTCATATCCTCTACATTGCTTTGATGTCGCAGTTCTTCGTGAGACTTGTATTAATTTTGAGAAAATCCTAGATCATTCTTTTCACCATATATTCATTTTTTGTTGGTGATTGTAGGGTGTAGTGACTTAATTCAATTTGGGCCATGAACTCTGTGCCTACAGTTAAACGACACCATTTTCAGGGAGTATTTATTTTGTGGCTCCTTCAATATAGTCCTTTCCTTTGTAATTAGTTGTTGGGGTTGTTTGTATGGCTTGTGTTCATTTTGAGTGTCTTGGCCAATTAATTTATATCTTTGCTCATTTATAGTTTGTGTGCATTTTTGAGCAGTGGATCCAATTTGGCTCGTTCAATTTTCTAACAGTTGAATGAAACTATTGACAGGGACCTTATGTAAATTTGTGAATTTTCATCCCCTATGACACTTATTGCGACATGACAATCCAGATCTAAACGTTCTCAGTTTTGGGTATACCTGTAGTGCCCACTTCCCTCAGACACTGTTTAGTTAGATCTCCTTTGATACTATAGTTTTCATCGTATAGCTCATTATATATTTTGTATCGGCACTGGGTGCCTAGACTCGCAGTTTATTTTGGATTATGGCTTTTGTGATTTTGAGTTGGCATAGGGTGCCAACCTTACGATTGACTCACATGGATATGGCATAGCTTGATGGTATTTTGTATGCTTTTGGGTGGATATATCTTATATATGTTACAGGTGTTTTTGTTCATAGATATAATGATTTTGATGATGATAATTGATATTGTAATGTTTCTTTTTGGGGGAACTTAGGAAATGACCAAAAGCTGAAGCTAAACAATAGTTTTCATATTTTTAGTGAGTTGTTAGTGACTGAAATAACAACACCCTTCTAGTGGAACGACCTATTTTGGGGTTTCACACCCACTTTTATGTCTTCAAAAACCTTCCAATCAGCTTCACTTGAATTTCTAAAATTATGATAAATCCTCAACAATCATATAATGCAAGAAATCTGATTTTTAATGCCTTAGATATGGAGGTATGAATTTCAACAAATCCTTGTCTACAGTGTTATTTCAAAAATTTATAACTCAACTTGGGAAGCACCAAAAATCATGAAACTCAAGATATTGGCCTTATAAATTATGGCGAATAAGCTAGTAATTTCAGAATTGCCAAATGCACGTCACACATACCAAATATCTATCTCCAAGTATATCAATCCACTCTAAACAAATAGAATATTGCACCAACGAGACCAAAACATGCAAGAAAAGATACTTTATCGCTTTCCAAATTCGCTTGCACACCAAAATCTCATGAAGGTTTTTTGTCCTTCGCAAGTTCCCCAACCAAGGGTTTTCGTCCTTGGATGAGATCCTCAACCCAAGGGGTTTCGTCCTTGAGAGAGAGAGAGAGAGTAAAAGGGTACACTAGCCAACTTTCACCAAAATAAGAATAATCTCCAAAACATGAATCATTAATGCCCAAGCGACCTCTTTAAACAGCCATGAGGAGTGCTTAAACAATCATAAACATCATGGTTGACCCCTTAGGTAAGTGTTTTTAATATTATAAAAGGTATTTGGAGCCTACATGCTCATAATACCTTAATTACTAAACTACTTAAATTCCTCTGTTGGAGCAAAAGGCTTCCAATAGTTTAAATGATAATAAATGAAAACAACTATGTAATCAATAATAAAAATATAATAGCCAATGGGGTTTGGGTGGATCGGTTAAGATGGACGGTTGTGTCCAGATCCACCCAGGTTCAAATCCCGGTGGGCGCGATCCCTTCGGGGTGGTTATCGGTGGTAGTGGATGTTGCATCATTGGTGGTTACGGCTAGCGGTCATTCTCGGCGATGGTGGTCTTTGCATCGTTGGCATTGGCGTTCGCAGCGGCTAGTAGCTCTAAAAAACGGCGGTGGTGGAAATTGCATCGTCGGTGCGGGCTCACTGGTCGTGATCTGGGTTGGATTAATTGTAATATCGTGTCTCTGAACATTGGCTGTAATGGGTGGGGTCCCAGGCAACCCTCCAGTTCATAGCTCCGGTCAAAAGCGTTTATCAATAAAAAAAATAATAATAAAAATATAATCTATATTTCCCCTTGTTCTTCTCCTTACACCCACGGGGAAGGAATGGGTTAAGGTCTTCACAATTTAGCCTCCAAAAAGGGACATGATAGTCCCCCCTTCCCAAGATTTCTTGTCCCCAGGCAATGATGAACTTTGCTGCTCCAAATCCTCGACCCTTTGTGAGGATCCTTCTTGTGCTCCTTGATTCCCGTGGAGAGCTAGTTTTCGTGACTTAGCATCCTCTACTATAATGTTTTTCATCTTGACATGTTTGATGTTAGAATCAAGAGCTTGTATCTTGTTGATCCACTTTTGTTGCCTTTTGTTTAGGTTCTTTTGTTGAAGGAAGAACCTCAAACTTTTATGGCCATTCTTCATTATAAGCTTCCCACAAACAAGATGTTTCCTAAATTTGACCAAGGCATGCATAATGACCAACACCTTATTATCATAAATGTGAAGATTCATCTCATGTTTCTTGAGTTCCCTGTTTTCTAATGCAATAGGATGCTTATTTTGCATTAGGACAGCCCCTATTCCTTCACCGATTGCATCAAATTCCATCATAAATGGAAAAGAAGCATCAGGTACAACAAGTACTTGGCATGAGTACATCACTTTCTTGAGTTTATCAAATGTTTTTTGAGCAAAAAGTGGCCAGCTGAGTGCACCCCTTCTTAGTTAAATCAATTAGAAGGTTAAAAGTCCTCCACAAACCTTCTGTAGTAGCGCACAACCCAAGGGACCCTTTGAATTGTGAAACGGAGATGGGAGGAGGCCAACCAAGTATGGCATGTATTCTTTGTTGATCCACATGTACCCCTTGAGACTTTATGATATATCCTAGGTACATAATTTTGCTCAAACCAAATCCACATTTGAATTTCTTCGCATGTAAGGATTGTTGTTCTAAAACTCCCATCATCATGTCAAGGTGTTGTAGATACTTTACCCATGTTTTTCTATATCCCAAGATATCATCAAAGAAAACAAGCACCAATTCCTTTAAGTACTTACCGAATATGAGGTCCATAGATGATGGGAAGGTGGTAAAAACTGAAAATTGCTCTAGAAGGACGGAGAATATGCAATCAGCTGTTATATCCATTCTAAAATATGTAAAAAGTTTACAATCTTTCATTGCACATGTATGGACATGATTGCTCCAATAACTATGTTTCATTTTTCCTTCATTCTTTATCTTGCTCATGATGTTGTTTGCTAAATTTCTCCTTGCATTCTTAGTTATGATCAATCCCTTCTCTACTGATGGTAATGAAATAAAATCAGTCTTTCCTTGCTTAACATGCCTACCATTTCCATTTCTAATTTCATGAATTCTGACTTCTTCATTTTGTAAGTGGAACTTCAACCCCTTCTTGTGGATTTTGAGGGTAAATTCCCTTAAAGTTTGGACCTCTTGATACCCAAAAACGATATGTGTCTCAGCTGAACTTAAAACAAAGAAGTCAAGACAAAATACATACCTTTTCATGGGGATAGCGTGTTGTGGTATCTTTCTTGTGCAAAGAGGATATGTTCCATAAGTTATGGTGACTGTGAAGCCTTTGAAACCAGCCTTGTTTGGCCCCATCCTTCTTGCCAATTCTTCTTCAATAAACTGATGCATATTTCCATTCTCTATAAGCATGGTGACCCTTTGATCATGAAGAAAACCCCTCACTCGGGATGGGTGATGTGTGCCACATTCTAAAATATGAATGTTGCCCATCCATTCCATTCTTTCTAGCTCTTCCATTATTATGGAACCATGGGTTAACCTAGTATGAAACTGAAAATTAGAATCACTGTCATTTCCCTCCATAATAAATTTGAAATCCGGTATTCCTCCCCATGTAAATCTCAACATATCACTTATATGTCATGTGCGGAAACACCTTTGAAATTGATCCCAAGTATCTATATGCTTTTTACTACAAAAAGTACTTCTTACCTCATTACCCTGTGAAGTATGATGTGCATGATGATATTCAATCAGCGGTGAAATAGGAGGATACCCATGAGACATGAGTACTCTCCCTAACCAGCTGTCCATGGTAACAAATTTGAATTGATATATTGGCAAAAAATGAGATATCCTCATATCGTGGGTTGCCTGTGACACTCTTATGACTTAGAATTTCTGAGTTCAAATCAGCACTCTTCCTTGGGATGGTTTTATCACTGGTTGAGATCTTTCTTGTCCCCATTTGTCAGTGCTTGTCTTGGGTAACCCCAGGCTTCTTGTTAAGGCTAAGTATTCCATCAAATGACCTCCTTTTGACTGCTGTCATAAACAGACCAGCAAGCTGACTGTTATCATGTCCATTTGAGAAATAGGTTCCAACCATTCCTTTTGCTTCCCCTTCTTGCTCCTCACCCTTCCGTTCAGTCCTGGATTCATCACATGCCAGAATATCATCACTATTACTTAAACAATGATCATTTATTACCTCATAATGTTGACCCTTTGGGATTTGGTGTCCCCCAGATTTCATCCTGAAATCTATGACTACCCTATTCGAAAAAATTTCGTACTTTTAAAATAATGGGTCATTTTGTGTTTTTATTGCCTAAAAGTTCTTATATTGTGTCAGGATATTCCCAAAGAGCCATATTAGCCTTTTTCGTCAAATACCTAGATGCCCAAAATTGTTATATTCTGTCGTCGGGATTTGTCTGCGGGAAATTTGTATTTAATTATTTTGAGCCCCGTATGAGGCTATTTGCGCTCCGTTTTAACTCTATTATGATCGAACATGTCATTATTCCTATGTACCAGAAGGGTTTTAACTTGGAATAAGTTTTGGGCTTTATTTGTGACTTTTGGCAATTTTTCGTGTTTTTGTGTTGTCCCGTTTCGTTTTCTGTAAAATTTCTCTAGAACATTTCCTTTGCCGGGTAAGCCCGATTTTTGGCATAGAGCTGCTGGAAAACATATACGCACATTATGCCCGGAGGAATTCGCCATCGGAGGTCTGGATCACTGGGAAAAAGTGAAGTCGTGCACAGAAAAGCCCCTGCGGGGATGGGTGCATTTTTGGAAAACAAAGGATTTAAGCTGCAATGGGAAAAATAGAAGCCGTAAGCATGATGGGAATTTTATACCTGCCTAGCAGGGTACTTTTTCCCGTGTTATAAAATTCACTTAAGCTGCAGTGAGAAAAATAGAAGCAGCAGGCAGGTGGGATTTTATTGCCTGCCTTGCAGGGTACTTTTTCCCGTGATAGAAAATTCACTTAAGCTGCAGTGGGAAAAATAGAAGCAACAGGAAGGTGGGAATTTTATACCTGCTTAAGCAGGGTACTTTTTCCCGTGATATAAAATTCACTTAAGCTGCAGTGGGAAAGTTAGAGGCTGCAGGCAGGCGGGAATTTATTGCCTGCCTTACAGGGTAAAAATTCCCATGGTGAAATAAAAAAAAGTGACTTAAGTGAAATCATGGGATTTTATTGCCTGCCTTGCAGGGTAAATAATCCCATTGTCAAAGTCAAATCACTTAAGTGGATCATGGGATTTCCGGGGCTGCCTTGCAGGGTAAAGAATCCCATTGTCAGAAATTCTTAAAAATAGAATTCTATTATGCAAAAAAGTGCGACCCACCTTGGGTGAATAATAATGCATTAAATAAATATTTGTTAATATTTATTCACCCAATTTTGGCACCCAAGCTTGTGGAAAAGTCAACAAAGGGAAGTGGACATAAGGAATTTAAAAATAGAATTCCAAAATTAAATAAATTTAATTTATTTAATGCAGCCCCTTTTGAGAAGGAATTAATACTTTTTAAAGTATTAAATGATTATATTAATTCCTATTTTCAGTGGCTATGGTCAAAGCACACTGTGAAGCTTAAGTGAAGTGAAGTGTGGATGATTAAATTGAATTAATTTAATTGATTGGATGGCTGTCCTTAAACATGTTATATTTAAAAGAGAAGAGCTTGATTTTTAATTAATTAATTGCCTTTAATTGTTAGGGCAATTATTAATTATAGAATTGTGAGGGTTATATAAGCATGGGCAGCCATATGGGTGAATTATTTAATTCACAGGTAAAGAATTGCAGCCAAGAGGAAAAGTGCGCCCCCATTTGAAGAAGGATTTTGCTCAGGCAAGGTGAAACAAGACTAAAACAAGGCATTTGAAGAAGGATTTTGTCTCAATTGTTTGCAAGGTGGAAACAAGCTCATTTGTTGGAAGGATTTTGCTCAGGCAAGGTGGCAACAAGGCTAAAAGCTTCCAAATTTGGTGCGTGATTTGAAGGAGGTTCATCTTTGTCTGCATAATTGTTTGCATAAGTGTTACAGGTGCTAAGGAATTCATTACAGGTGTTTTTCAAAAGAAAAGGAACTTATATCAATGTCCAATACATTGAATATTTCCTCCGAATCTGAAGAAATACCCAGATCTACACCAGTATTGAAGAAATCCGGCCAAGTAAGAAGAAAAAGAATTATTCAGACAAAGATAGACAAAGCTATGGCGAAGAAAGATGAAAAAGAAAGCACAACGAAGTCATGCATCACTTCTAAATTTGTAGATATTGGAGACACGGATCTAGGCTCGGAACCTCTTGCTGAATTGATAGACAGATCCAGAGCAGGAAAGACTTCACTCATGCATGCAGGAGAAACTTCACTCATGCATGTAGATTAAAAGCAATGGAATTATTCGAGCTGCAACTTTTCCATCCACAACCCAGTTGCCAGAATTTGTTATGTAGGTGCAGATGCTGATGCAAATCCATATGCAGATCCAGATCCAGATCTCATAGTTGCAAAAGCTTCTGGCACAAAGGCTTCATCCTCTTGTTTCGAATGCAGCCCATGAAGAAGACAGTGCGTGGAAAATTCCTTCCAAGACACTTGTGCAAGTGCTCTCATCTTCCAGTTGAAGCCTTCATTGAATTTTCATTCACCCTGAGTGCTTTCCAGAATTTTTAATTGCTCATATGCAATTAAAAATAAGGATGATGAGTTATTTACGACCAACCTTGCACTGATGCATGTACAGGAGAAGAACTGCAAAAGCTTCAAGGGTAAAAGAGAAGACAATGCGAAGGCAAAATTCCAGCTGCTTCCAATTCCAACTTGTTTCCAGATCCAGCTTGTTTCCAGATCCAGCTTCAAGATCCAACTAATCCAACTTGTTTCAGATCCAGTTTGAATCAGCTGCATGTAGACATGAAAAAGGACAAAGTTAGCTTTCCTCTTCCTTCTTCTTTCCTCCGACAAAGTCAGCTTTCCTCTTCCTTCTTCTTTCCTTCGACAAAGTAATTGAGCGATCAATTAAATTATACAACTTAAGTGATTGGTTTAAAAGCCATTACTTGAAGAAGTCAACTACTTGGAGATAGGTGGCAGACGTGCAAAATAGAAGGTTCTATTTTCAGTTGCAAATCATACATGTCATGCAAAGAGGAATTCCAGGAGGAAGATTGCCAGTTGTTTCTTTTCTGACTTCCACATGTGCCAGTTCAACTAAAGCTTCCAACTTGTAATTGCCCCTCTACATTCTATAAGTAGAGGAAGAACCTTTGGGTTAATCGATCAGAATTTGGTGAGAAGCAATCTTGTGTTCTAGACTTTGTGTTGAACCCTTGAGAGTAACTTGGAGCAAAGGAATACAAAGGAGCAGGTTTCCGGAGAACTTTGTGTCACGGTGTAATGTGTTTCTTTCTTTTAAATCTTAGATCTCTTAAGTAAACTTTGTGTTATTTTAGATCTGGATCTAGAGCTGCCTTTTTTTTATAATTCTGTGTGTTCATGTCTATTAATTTTCTTCTATGTGCATGTAATTAGCTTTGCTATCTACTAATTGGGATGCACATCTTCCCCATTTCTTCTCTGTATTTCCTTTACTTCCTTCTTCTATAAAATACTTCCTTTCTTGAACAACTGCTTACTTACTGCAGAACTTCTTAGTTATGGTTCATGAACTAAGTGGTTAAAGTAAAACCCCTGATAGATAATAACACGTTTATATTGACAAATCTGACACGGGAGCCTCACTGGTTAAATGAGGGAGATTTATCTCATGACTGCCTAGGTTTTGATGATATGCAGAAAATCTAGCCAACAAATATCAATAAAAAATACGACTTAAATAGTTAAGTTGTTGGAGAGTGATTTTCCTATCACTTCTTGCTTTTGATTCATTGAGTATGGGCCATGAACTCTTGGGATTGCTACTCTTTTGACTGAAGGATTTGAAGAGATTTGCTCATAGTTGAGGTTTCAAAATTCCAAGAGGAAGCCTCAAAGGAATATCAAGGAAAATTCTATCTTCTTCAAAGATTGTTGGACCCTCAACTATGATGGTGTGAAGTGCCGCTTTGGCGGTGGGAAGGGGCGATCCCCTTACTTGTTCTTCAGAGCGAAGGATCATGCCTTTTTCCTTTAGGTTAAACTTTGAATGTAAAAAAAATTCCATAGAGTATGAGGGTCTTCTTCTTGGTCTCATTGTAGCCAAGCGAGATGGACATCAACAGGACATTAGAGTTTTAGGTGACTTCTCAAATTGTCACTAATCAAGTCTCGGGAGTTTACGAGACCATAGCTCTTTGCACCTATAGCTCTATAAACACTATTGTACTTAGATCTGTGATAAATATTTTGACTTTCATTTCTATCGAATCCATACCTTGATAATTTCTTGGCCAAATCCCATTTCTATGATGTCATCATAGTTTTTTCCAAGTGAAGACCTAAAGGAGACTGAGTTTACAGTCTCAGTTCGATCTGGAACCCTTGGTTCGATAAGAGTGCCAACCAATGCAATCCTTGGCATATGTAGATGCTGAGAAAAATCCTGCAACTATGGATGGCTTCACAGAGAATGACGAGGAAATCCTAGGATTCCTTCAATGCTTATACAGATCTTCATCCTATGCACCATAAGAGTAGGATTTTATCTTGATACCTCATTGTTCCTCTTAATTTGGAGATGAACCATGTTGTGTCCTTCACTCATCAGAAGGTCTTGAGATTTACGAAGTAGAAGAAGAAAAATGGAACTACCTTCTGGTCCACCTGAGTTTGAAGAGGGAAACACCTCTTTGATTAAAGGGCACCATAAATATCAATATAAGGATGGAGGAGGATCCTAAGATCTTCAAAAATTCGTTCCTCACTTGAATTTAGAAGCAAAGAGAGGTACTCAAATAAATTCTTCAACAATACTATAATGTAAGAAATTTCACTTTTAATTTACAAGGAAATGACAACAAATTTCTCCTCATGTGTGTTAATTCATAACTTTGTCATGAGGTTTGATGCCAATCATGTGAAGCAGAAGTCGCGACCCATGAAGCCGAAAAGTGGCTTTAATGGTTAAGGAAGAATTAATGAAGCTCTTTCAGGTGGGCTTCATTAAACTAGTAGACTATTGCATGTGGGTGTCTAAACATCATCCCAAAGGTCCTTAACAAAGAATGGGAAGATACACATTTGTATCAGCTTTCAGAGACATGCACAAAAAAATTGTCCTAAGGATGAATTCACAATTTCCTTCGATCAAGGGTTTTCGTCATTGTAGATGCAAATGCTCAAGCTATGAGTTGATGTCTCTATGGAGAGACTTTTCTGTCTACAATCAGATAAGGATCTCTGAGGAGGATCAAAGATGATAACTCTTGGGTTACCTTTTCCAAAACATGAATCATTATCTTCCATGCTGTGGAATGTTACTTTGCAACCTTTTGCTAAGGCCATGAAGCGTTGCCATGAGGAGTGCTTCAAATCCTCAATCGTCTTATAAAATAGAGTTGACCCCTTCCATAAAAGTGTGTTTTAATATTATGGGAGGAAAGTTACTTTGGGCCTATCATGCTTCATAATCACCTTAATAATTGATGTAGATACAACCATTATTCCTCGTTTTGGAGCAAAAGGCTTCCAATAGGATAAATGATGAATCATGAATTAGGTATTATCTAGATAAATAATAAAAATATAATAGGTTTATATTTAACTTGCTCTTCTCATTAGATAAATTGCTGAAGGAAAGGGTTAAGGTCTTTAGAGAGTGTTAGACTCCAAAGATCACATGACGAATATGATTCATTTGAAATGTTTTTTCTATTTCAATACACACTGGGTGATCCCAGTGTGTTTATTTCCTAATCTTGTACTCTAAGCAATTTTGGTTAATCATGTTGGCAGCAAGAATATGATAACCGTTGAGTGTGTAGATTTGGCGATTTCATCAGTACTCAAATTTATACGCGAAGACATTCAAACTAAACATACCAAAGAGGATAGGGGGATGACTACCCACGAAGCTCCTGAAGCCAACACAAGCCATGTTAAGGCATTACATGCTTAGATGGTTGGCAAACACAAGTGATAACGTGACGATGCTCAATTTACTTGAACCTTTCTTTACTCAGGGTTTCTTATACCAAAAATTCATGGACTCTTAGCCAAATTCACATTGTCTGGGAGAGTAATTAATTCCACTTTTAAACCATGAATTAGCGTCAAAGGAAAATTTATTTACTGATTAGTTGCGGTGGAATCTGCCTAGATTGCAGAGACCTGGTTGACTTCAAATTTCTGATGATGGGTAAATTTCGGATTTCTCCTTTGAGGCCACACTCCCAAAACTCTTCCATACACCTACCCATGGGGTAGCTGTACTTTTTAAAGAGTTTTAGGCCATTTGGGAGAAAATTCATAAAGGTCCCCGGCTACACTTGAGAAACTCATCCACCTATCAATGTATGTATTTTGAATGAGCCTTGCTCTTCACAGTGTTCGTGACTACTGATGCATATTTATTTAGGTGTTATTACTAATAATTGACCTTTTTGCTTAGAGAAAATGTCTTCGAAGCCCGTAGCAGAGTTGTGGGGCATTTACACGTCGGAGGGAAATGCAAGTTGCTTGGAAATATTCTATGGCCCATGGTTTACATTAGCCTACTTTGAATGAATGTCATAGGTATGTACATAGGTGCCTTAATGTCAAGAATGTTGCCACTTGGCACCATCCCTAAAGAGTGTTTTCGAAGACTAATCTATTTATGGTATCTTACGACTGTCTCTATTTTTTACTGCACATGGGGCAGGGACTAGCATAATTGGGAATAATGCGACAATCTAAGTTGCTAATTGGGCCATGGAATAAGAAATATTTTATGCAGGGTGAGGCCAATTGGAATAGGTACGAAGTATTTGGTCATGAATGATATGTGAAGTTCTAAGGTATGTGTTAACATTTGTCATTTTAGTTCTTTGATGATCATAGGTCTAGAATACCTCTTGTATGGCTCTTGAGTGAGAATCATTGTTAACACCCAAGTGCCCAACGATGGGTAAGAGGAGAGTTAATCTCACAATTGTGAATTAAATTTACTAGTGTTATGAGCTGAACCTATTATTTAGCTATCCGTGTGGACTGAAATGTAGGAGGCAAAAAACAAAAATATGATGAGTTATTGAAGAACACAACAAACTTAGCTGCCACAACCCAGTGATAGACAAAAATATCTTGAAATGACCAATATGTTATCCTCACTTGCTAGCAAAGCCTAGGGTAGAAATGGTGCTGAATGTTCAAAGCTATTTATGGGTATTGGTACACCTAGGAACTTTGGCCTTACGAGGGAAAGTTGGGTTTTTCCTTAGTTTGGTTTGCGGTTCTACGGACCAAATAGTGTACCTTCTTTGTATTCTATTGATTATTTTCCAATTTCGGCTCTTATTACGTGTTTCTTGATTGTTGTCTGCCTTAGATGTTCCCATATGCTTGACTTGTGGCATAGTGTTTGTGCTAATAGGATGTTTCCCCCTTAAATCATGGTTTCTCATTTTTTTTTGAAATTTGTTGTCCTTGTCCCTATTTCTCTCTTCGATCATCTCCTCTCTCTTCCTATCTTTTTGGCATGTGTTGGGATTACGACAAGTTGTCATAGTTTTTTTTCATGAATCATAGCTGCTAATAAGGTTGATTTTGAGTTTAAGATGTCTATGAATCCAAAGGTTCATTAGTGCATTTAGAAGAATGAACAAGAGGATATTATTTTCCCACATGAGTCATATTGAACATTACAAACAAGAAAATCTATTATATTTTGAAGAGAAATTGGAAACAAAATTCAAGTATTTGGAGATTTATTCCACTTTTACCAGTTGCATGCATCAAAAGATAAGGGTTGAGACACTTGCATATCCTGGCCAAGAATACTATCAATTTGTATTTGGGTGTTGCTTAAACTGTTGGCAAATATCTGAGAGACCTAATAACATTGGATGGACAACAAAGGGCCCCATGAACTTCCCTCATTTTAAATGGGTTATGTAAGGACTTGAGTTGGATTATGGTTGACTTCACCTAAAAGAGATTAGATTCTCTGGTGATTCAAAATTGAATTAGTGGATTAAGTGAGCAAGTTTTCTAGACATTCGGGAATCTAAGATCGCATTCGTTGCAAGTTCTCCTTTACTTAGAAATTGCTAGTCATTATTGGTTTCTGTCAAAAACATGGGTCTAGAATTTATAAATCATTGCTATTTCTTGGTTTCTCATTTGAGTCATAACACTGAACTAGACTTGTAATATGCAGTCTTGTCATAGCTCATGTTGTCTACTAGCCATTTGTGAAAATCAAGTGCCCTTATTTGACAAATCTTTAACCTTTAGTCTTTTCTACAAGCTTAATTATTCTAACCATTTTCAACATTCAAATATGTTTTGGTTTAAACCCTTTTCTTATAATTATGGGTTTAATGTTTGTTTGAATTAATCAATGTAGTCTGAGTATATGGTATAGTTTAGTGCATTTTTGTTGGCTAGATTTTCGGCATAGCATCAAACCTAGGCAGTCATGAGATAAATCTCCCTCATTTACTGGTGAGGCTCCCGTGTCAGATTTGTCAATTAAAATATGCTAGTATCTATATGGGGTTTTACTTTAACTGTTCAGCTCATGAACCATAACTTGTACAGTTCTGCAGCAAGTAAGCAGCTGTTTAAGAAAGGAAATATTTATAGAAGAAGGGAATTATAGGGAAACACAGAGAAGAAATGGGGAAGATGTGCATCCCAATCAATAGATAACAGAGTTGATTGCATGCACATAGAAGAAACCAATAGATATGAACACACAGAATTATAAGCAAAGGCAGCTCTAGATCTAGATCTAAAATAACACAAAGTTTATTCAAAGATCTAAGATATAAAATATAGAAACACAATACACCGTGACACAAAGTTCTCCGGAAACCTGCTCCTGTTGTATTCCTTTGCTCCAAGTGGCTCTCAAGGGTTTCAACACAAAGTCTAGAACACAAGAATGCTGCTTACAAATTCTGATGATGATTAACCTGGAGGTTCTTCTCCTACTTATAGAATGTAGAAGGGAAAGTACAAATGGAAAACTCAACTGAACTGAAACATAAACAACAAGTAAAGATGACATTTGGCAATCATCCTCAACTAACTTCTCCTTAAGTGACACATGTATCACTTAACTAATAGAATTGTTCCACATAACTTAAAGTAATGGTTTCAAAACCAATAACTTTAAATTTTTACAATTTCATCCGGGAACATGGAAAATAGAAGAAGAAAGAATAGAAGAAAACGTCAAGCCAGCTGTAACATTTATATCTTCTTTTTGTTCTGATACTGAATATACTTGTCGAACATGTGATTCAGCATCTTCCCATCTGTCTTAGCCACTGCTTCTTTTCTGTCCTGAATTGCAGCAATCCTTCGTTCAACACTTTGATACATGCTTCCACATCCTCCAAGCTCAGCCCGAACCTCGCAATATCTGCCTGCAGTGCCACCAGTCTGCTAATGTAATTCATTGTGAAAGGCTTGTAGCTTTATCAATTCTCCCTTGTACCATCAGAAGAGACCCTTCCAGGGAATTAGGCACTCGCTAGGAATGATCCGCACGTATGAAGTAACATTTCCGACCACTTCCTCCTCAATGAAAGAAATGATATTGTCTGGTAAAGACGATCCTACTCTCAAGTGCCTGCATCCTCTTCAGCAAAACTCTGTAGATTTCCAAACAGAAAGATACTGCAAATTCTAACTGTTTCCCCTTCTCGACTGATCCATCCGGTACAATTTTCTCCGCAATCAATACATCTCTCGACAGCTTGTTGATCTTTGCCAAAATACTCAGGTTACTCTCTGCAGCTGTATTCATGCCTTCTATGTTCGTCATCAGTTGCTTTAGTTGATTTGCTGCATCGTTCATAACCTTTAGGCGGACTGGCACTTCCCCAAGTTGTACAGAAGCTTGACGAATAATCAGATCCTTCCATTCGTCAATAGCTTTCACTTGATTGCTTGCATCTTCCATTTCCTGCATAAGATGATCACTCACCTGCTCTGAAATAGGTTGAATGGAAGGTTTAGCAACCTTAGCTATGATCTCACATAATTGAGATACTTGCTTCTGCAGCTCTTCTTTCTCCGCCTTTTCACTATCAAGCCTAAGGAATAAAGCATCTATCAATGTCTGCGTTTCCTGCTTCAATCCTTCAGTGGTGGCTTGACCGAGTGGTACTTTGGTCACTGTCACATCTTCTGCCGTGAGCTCCTCCTCTATCTTTCCTTCTGCCGGAATTGATATCTCAACAAACTTCTCTCCCGAATTCTCGATGATCAACCTAGAAGTTACTTTAGCAACTTTAGGCCTTCTGTCTCTTCTGCTCTAGATCTCTGGAGTAGCTGCAAGTCGTGCTCCTCTAAGTTCATTTCCATTCTAGCTTCTGGAACCAACTGCAAAGCCAACCATTTTGAGAAATTACTTCTCGGAGAGTGAGAAGTCGCTGAGTGCACTACCATTTCCCGCTCTGCATCCTCTCCATCAGAAAGTGCCACAGTGTTATGGCTGCCATCCTCTGAATCATCCAAGGACAAAGCTCTTTCAAATTCTGCCGTCTGCACAGCTTCAATGTCTCCTCTGGAACAGGTGCTGAACGAGAGTGGTTGAGGAGATAAGATGAATGTTGCCGGATTTAGTGGAGGCATGGAAGTGTCCTGCTGCGGTGCAATAGTTGGTGAAGTATTGGATGCTGGAGAAGCTGGAACTAAAGTCATGGCCGTGGAAGTGATCTTCTCCTTTGATTGAGATCTTCTGTGCACTTTCATCTTCTCGACCTTCTGCTGCTTTCTCCTCCATGCTTCCTCTTGAGGGAATCTCCTACGCCGAAGTTACCTGTGACTTGATTCATCAATGCTTCATCAAGGCAGTATCCCTTCGTCAGCAACCAGTTTGAAGTATTCACCAGAACAGCTTTCAGACCTTTCTTCAATTGTATTGCAGCCCCCTACGTTATTCTGAAGTATGGCTCTATCTCCTCCCATTTGATGGTAAGTGTCAAGTAACACATTCCCATCATCTTTAAGATCCGCAGGTATCCGTGCTAGTCCAAAGTCGAACACTTGCTTTGCTGATAGCCTGCTGAAATCTTTCTTTCTAACCTCGTACTCACTTTTGCACTTCATCCATAAATCTTCTAATGAAGGCACATGTGCGTACTGCTGGGAGATTGTCTTCCTGGCTACTCCAAATGGATCGAAGTTCAGCGTGCAGGGAAGAACTCTTGCTCATACTCGGATAACATTTCCGCTTCCAATCCTCGAGCTCTATGAATGCTAATGGCAGCTATAATATCCCACAGTGATTGGGAAGAAGCCCGTAGACTTGTGCCGCTTTGACTGAAGGTCGTGTATCTCCACAAGTTACCTGCTCAGCTCCATGGTGATCAATCTATCATTCGGATATCTGGGCAGCTTAATTGGTTCTCCAGAAAAGCCCGTAACCCTGAGGTATGTGAAATCTGCAAACTGAATGAATAGACTTCCAATCTTGGATACAACTTCCCACGCTTCCTTGCTTACCCTGTTGGCCTTTAGGTCTTTGTCTAGCCTGCAAATGAATTCGTAGAAGAATCCATCGTTGACCACTTTGAAATCTTTCTCTGCATGTAGGTACAGTAAGCTGTGGGTAGCACTCGAAAATGGGGTCCTTGGAAAGAACACCACATCTATCCAGCTTGGAAAAGATGCCTTGTGAAGCTGTTGCATACACCAAGTATGAAGTCATTTTGAAGCTGAAAGTACGCTTCACGTTCCGGAGTTGCTCACCAATGTTGTTGCTAATAATTTCCGACCAATTGATTATGGAATCAACCTTGTTGATTTCAATGGTCCTGATGAAAGCATACATCCATGTACGGAAAGTGTAGAGCATTCGCTTCGCCATTCATCCTGCATAACAATTTGACGACATCATCTGCCTCCTGTACCAAATTGGACCGTGGAAGAGTTCTTGGGAACTTTGAAGGAGATCTAGGCTTCTTCATGTATCGGCTATTCATGATGCTTCACAATCAGCTCTATGCTTCTCCCACCTACTGTCAGCATCCTGAATGCTAATAGAAGTCACCACCTTTCGTACTAGAATCTTCAAACAATAATTGATGAACTCTGCGTCCAAACGAATTATTGTCTTTCCCCCGAAGCATCACGCACTGATCTGGATGAAGGATGGTAAGATCTAGCACACTCCATAACGAACTCTGGCAATTGGGCTGTACATGGAAAAACTGCAGCTCGGATAATTCCACTGCTTTTAACCGCACGCATGAGTGAAGTCTTTCCTGCTCTGGATCTATCAATCAAATCAGCAAGAGGTTCCGGGCCTAGATCTGTGTCTCCTATGTCTGCAAGTTTGGAAGCAATGCATGACTCTATCGTGCTTTCTTTTTCATCTCTTTTCGCCATAACTTTGTCTATCTTCGTCTGAATAATTCTTTTTCTTCTTACTTGGCCGGATTTCTTCAATACTGGTGCAGATCTGGACAATTCTTCAGATTCGGAGGATATTTGCAATGTATTGGACATTGATAAAAACTCCTTTTCTTTTGTAAAGCACCTGTAACGAATTCCTACAATTAATTCAGACAAAGATGGCAACCGGAACATGAACAGTGGATTTTAATCATAAAAATCTACATAATTCAAGCCTGCTGCCCCAAAATTTGATGTTTTATTTGCATGCAAAGCAAGCATGAATTTTACCAACTTCACCTGAGCACCTGTATCACTTATGCAAACAATTATCCAGACACAAATCAACTTCCTTCAACCTGTGCGCCAAAATTGGAAGCTTTTAGCATTAATTTCACCTTCTTTTGAGCAAAAATCCTCTTCAAATGGGGCGCACTTTTCCTCTGGGCTGCACTTCTCTGCCTGTGAATTAATTAATTCATCCTTATGGCAGCCCCTGCTTATATAATCCTCATAATTCTATAATTAATTAATGTCTTTCCTATTCCTGGCAATTAATTAATTAATTAATAAGCTTCACTCTTCAAATGGGGCGCCTATTTTGTGCATGCTTATGGCTGCCATTAAATAAATTAAATTTATTTAATTTTAGACTTCTGCTTCCAGTTAACTCAAGCCTCACAGTATGCTTTGACCTTAGCCACTGAAAATAGGAATTAATTTAATCATTTAATACTTTAAAAAGTATTATTTCTCTCCCAAAAGGGGCGCACTTTTTGACATAAAGGGGCTGCATTAAATAAATATTATTTATTTAATTTTAGAACAGTCTATTTTCAACCACCTTTTTTCCTTTAACCTCTGTTGACTTTTCCACAAGCCTGGGCGCCAAAATTGGGTGAATAATTAATTAAATTAATTAATTTAAGGCTGCCTTTCCTTCCCCAAAGGGGTCGCACTTTTTGGCATAAAGAATTCTATTTTTAAGAAACACATGACAATGGGATTATTTACCCTGCAAGGCAGCCCTGAAAATCCCATGATTCACTTAAGTCGTTTGACTTTCATAATGGGATTATTTACCCTGCAAGGCAGGCAATAAAATCCCATGATTCACTTAAGTGATTTTTCTTTTATTCCACAATGGGAATTTTTACCCTGCAAGGTAGGTAAGAAATTCCCGCCTGCCTGCTGCCTCTAATTTTCCCATTGTGACTTAAGTGGCGTTGCTTCCATGGGAAAAAGTACCCTGCTAGGTAGGTACAAAATTCCCCATTGCCTGCTGCTTCTAATTTTCCCATGATCCACTTCAAACCTTCTTTTTCCAAAAATGCGGCCAGCCCAGAAGAGGCTTTTTGGTGCACGACTTCGTCTTTTCCCAGAGAACCAGACCTCCGATGGCGAATTCCTTCTGGCATAACGTGCGTATATGATCTCCAGCTACTCCAGGCCAAGAATCAGGCCAAACCGGCAAAGGAATTGATCCAGAGAAATTTCACAGAAAACGAAACGGGAAAAACACAAAAACACAAAACGTTGCCAGAAGTTACAAATAAAGCCCATGATTCATTCTTGTTTAAAACCCTACTGGTATACTGGAATAATGATATGTACGATCACAACAGAGTTAAATCGGAGCGCAAATCGCCTCAAACGGGGCTCAAAATAATTAAATACAAATTTCCTGCAGACAAATCCCGACGACAGAATATAACAATTTTAAGCATCTGGGTATTTGATAAAAGTGGATGATACGACTCCTTGGGAATATCTTGACACAATACAAGAACTTTCTGGGAATAAAAACACAAAATGACCCAAAAGTACGAAATTTTTAAAGATAGGGTAGTCTCAGATTTCAGGATGAAATCTGGGGACTCCACTGCCATTAAATAAATTAAATTTATTTAATTTTAGCTCTCTACTTCCAGTTAACTTAAGCCTCACAGTATGCTTTGACCTTTCAGCCACTGAAAATAGGAATTAATTAAATCAATTAATACTTAAAAAATATTATTCCTCTCTCAAAAGGGGCGCACTTTTTGTCATGAAGGGTTTGAATTAAATAAATAATATTTATTTAATTTTAAAATTTCGGAATTCTAATTCACTTTATCCACTTTCCCTTTGTTGACTTTTCAACACATACTTAGGCGCCAAATTTGGAGAAGAAATTAGTTATGCGATTTAATGCATTTAAAGCTGCCCTCCTTCCCAAAAGGGGTCGCACTTTTTGGCATAAGCAATTTCTATTTTTAAAAGCCAATTAACAATGGGATTATTCATCCTGCTCCGCAGCTCCATAAATCCCATGATCCACTGTAAGCTGTTTGACCTTTAATAATGAGATTCAATTTACCCTGCAAGGTAGGTAAGAAAATCCCATCAATGCCTTAAGTGATTTTTCTTTTATTTCACAATGGGAATGTTTTACCCTGTAAGGAAGGTAAGAAATTCCCGCCTACTTGCTACCTCTAATTTTTCCATTGTGACTTAAGCGGCGTTGTCTCTTCCAAGGGAAAAAGTACCTGGCTAGGCAGGTACAAAAATCCCACCTGCCTGCTGCTAATTCAAAAATCCCATTGTAGCTTTAAAGTCTTCTTTTTCCAAAAAATGCGACCGGCCCAGAAGAAGCTTTTTTGTGCGCGATTTCGTCTTTTCAGAGAGAACGGTGGCAAGTTTTTGTTACTTGATTCAGCTTTGGCATAACGTGCATAGGTGATCCTCCAGATACTCCAGGCAAAGAATCAGTACCAAACTGACAAAGGAATTGATCCACAGAAATTTCACAGAAAACAAAACGGGAAAACACCAAAAACACAAAACGTTGCCAGAAGTCACAAATAAAGCCCAGAGTTCATTCTTGGTTAAAACCCTACTCGTATATTGGGAATATTGACATGTACGATCATAGTATGGGTTAAACCGGAGCACAATTGCCTTAAACGGGGCTCAAAATAATTAAATGATAAATTTCACTGCAGGCAAACCTCAGCGACATAATAAAACAATTTCGGGCATCTGGGTATTTGTCAAAATTGGCTTATATGGCTCTTTGGGAATATCTTGACACAATACAAAAACTTTCTGGCAATAAAAACACAAAACGACCCATTATTTTAAAAGTACAATTTTTTTTTTACATAGGGTAGTCCTAGATTTCAGGGTGAAATTTGGGGACACCAAAGCTTTAAGGGAAGAGATGAATGGCTTAGGCGGGAGAGGATTGAATGATGTGCTAGAAATGCTTAGGAGAGTGTAGAAGAGACTCACATAAAGTTCGTCTATGCTGGGAGATGAATAGGCATTTTTTTCGGTGAAGGAGACAATAGTAGGAGGCTTTCAAGGTAGGATAGGAGGGATGTGCTTGGTTAAAGGCATGTCGTAATTGTCTGTGGAAGATTTTGCACTCGTTATCATACCATTTGTTCATAGGACAAGTTTTCCGTTGGTGGGAGGCAGAGTAAGGTTGGGTGGAACTAGGAAAGGACATGAGGGAGGCCTCCTAGATGATGGAGAAAAGGAGGGTGTATTTGGCAACAACATTATCCATAGAAAAGAATTGGGACCTAGGGGGGAGAAGTTGCCGAATGTTGGAGGAATAGGTATGAGGATGCCCTTCATTGAAACAAAAAGTGGTACGAGGGAGTTCATGAAGGGAGGGAGCTGTGACAGGAGGGGGGAATGTTAACACAAAGAATATAGGAATGAATACATGAAAGGGACAAGCAAGAGTATGGATTGACAAGGGGAATGGAAGAAATAAAAAAAGTGGCTGATCAGTGACAAGGAGCTCTGGTTTGGAAAGGACATAATCCACCACACACACACCACCACCATGCAGTCGAAAAGTGAAGAGATGCGAATTAGGTAATCCCATTGAGGATAATTAGCTCATGTGATTCTCCAAGCTGCAGGAGGTGCCAGCCATAAGCAGTTAGAGGCCCTGAATCATCCTCTGAAGTCTCTGTGCCAGCACATTGTCTCTGGATCAATTGTTCGAAGTGCATAACATATCCTCCATGCGGTCATGAATAAGAACCTGGAGTGCTCTGGTGCGGGAATTGAAATCACCCAAAAGGATGACTTCTTCGACCAGTGAGTATTGGACAATACTGTCATACGAGTCGGTAAAGGGATCACCATCGAGCCCATTATAAATGGCATAAAGGGAGGATGTCGGAGGGAAGTAAGATGTTGCAATGTAGATATCCGGATCCGTACAATGGGGACCCACAAGCTGAATACGAACCCATAAGAACTTGGCAAACTCATCACTGACAACTAAAGAGATCCTTCTTTGGAGCGAATCTCTGTACAAGCATGCCTGGTGTCACTCAGATTTCACCCTGAAATCTGCGACTATCCTATCCGAAATTTTTTCGTACTTTTAAAATAATGGGTCGTTTTGTGTTTTTATTGCCTAAAAGTTCTTTATTGCGTCAAGATAATCCTAAAGAGCCATATTAGCCTTTTTTGCCAAATACCTAGATGCCCAAAATTGTTTTATTCTGTCGTCGGGATTTGTCTGCGGGAAATTTGTATTTAATTATTTTGAGCTGCATATGAGGCTATTTGCGCTCTGTTTCAACTCTATTATGAGCGAATATGCTATTATTCCTATGTGCCAGAAGGGTTTTAACTTATTTTAAGTTTTGAACTTTATTTGCAACTTTTGGCAATTTTTCGTGTTTTTGTGGTGTCCCGTTTCGTTTTCTGTGAAATTTCTCTAGAGCAATTCCTTTGCTGGGTAAGCCCGATTTTTGGTCTGGAGCAGCTGGAAAACATATACGCACATTATGCCCGGAGGAAGTCGTGATCGGAGGTTTGGATCACTGGGAAAAAGCGAAGTCGTGCATAGAAAAGCCCCTGCGGGGATGGGTGGATTTTTGGAAAACAAGGGATTTAAGCTGCGATGGGAAAAATATAAGCCGCAGGCAGGGTGGGAATTTTATACCTGCCTAGCAGGGTACTTTTTCCCGTGTTATAAAAGTCACTTAAGCTGCAGTGGAAAAAATAGATGCTGCGCAGGTAGGTGGGATTTTATTGCCTGCCTTGTAGGGTAAAAATTCCCATGATATAATAAAAAGAAAGTGACTTAAGTGAAATCATGGGATTTTAGTGCCTGCCTTGCAGGGTAAATAATCCCATTGTCAAAGTGAAATCACTTAAGTGGATCACGGGATTTTGGTGCCTGCCTTGCAGGGTAAAGAATCCTATTATGAAAAATTCTTAAAAATAGAATTACATGTGCAAAAAAGTGCGCCCCCTTTGGTGAGAGAATAAAAGCCTTAAATTGATTATTTTAATTAATCTATTCTCTCAAAAAGTGCGCCCAAGCTTGGAGGAGGTCAACAAGTCAAAGATGGAATAAAAGAAAGGAATTAAATGCATTAAATTTAATTTATTTAGTGGCTGCCCTCTTCCTCTCAAAAAGTGCACCCCATTTGGGAATTGTTTAATGTTTTTTAAGGCATTAAAACATTAAATTAAATTCTATTTTCAGTGGCTATGGTCAAAGCACACTGTGAAGCTTAAGTGAAGTGCTGTGTGAAGGATTAAATTGGATTAATTTAATTTATTGGATGGCTGTCCTTAAACATGTTATATTTAAAAGAGAAGAGCATGATTTTTAATTAATTAATTAATTGCTTTTAATTGTTAGGGCAATTATTAATTATAGAATTATGAAGGTTATATAAGCATGGGCAGCCATATGGGTGAATTATTTAATTCACAGGTAAAGAATTGCAGCCAAGAGGAAAAGTGCGCCCCCATTAAAAGAAGGATTTTGTTCAGACAAAGTGCTAACAAGGCTAAAAGCTTCCAGATTTGGCGCATGCTTTAGAGGAGGTTGATCTTGCTGTCTGCATAATTGCATTTTCACAGGTGTTACAAGATGCTCTCTTAGGTGCTTTACAAAAGCAGGGCTTGAAAAGGAGTTTTTATCAATGTCCGGTGGCCAATTACATTGCAGGAATTTATTACCTTTCTGAATCTCCAATACATTGCATAATCCTGTCCAGATTTGCACCAGTATTGAAGAAATCCGGCCAAATAAGAAGAAAAAGAATTATTCAGACGAAGATAGACAAAGCCATGGCGAAGGGAGATGAAAAAGAAAGCACGATGGAGTCATGCATTGCTTCCAAACTTGCAGACATAGGAGACACAGATCTAGGCCCGGAACCTCTTGCTGATTTGATTGATAGATCCAGAGCGGGAAAGACTTCACTCATGCGTGCGGTTAAAAGCAGTGGAATTATCCGAGCTGCAGCTTTTCCATGTATAGCCCAATTGCTAGAGTTCGTGATGGAGTGTGCTAGATCTTATATCCTTCATACAGATCAGTGCGTGATGCTTCGGGAAAGACAATAATTCGTTTGGACGCAGAGTTCATCAATTATTGTTTGAAGATTCCAGTGCGAAAAGTGGTGACTTTTATTAGCATTTAGGATGCTGACAGTAGGTGGGAAAAGCATAGAGTTGATTGTGTGAGCATCATGAATAGCCGGTTCATGAAGAAGCCTAGATCCCCTTCAAAGTTCCCGAGAACTCTTCCACGGTCCAATTTGGTGTAGGAGGTAGATGATGTCGTCAAATTGCTATGCAGGATGAATGGCGAAGCGAATGCCCATACTTTCCGTACATGGATGTATGCTTTCATCAGGACCATTGAAATCAACAAGGTTCATTCTATAATCAATTGGTCGGAAATTATTAGCAACAACATCGGTGAGCAACTTCGGAACGTGAAGCGTACTTTCAGCTTCAAGATGACTTTATACTTGGTGTATGTTGCAGCTTCACAAGGCGTCTTTTCCAAGCTAGATAGATGTGGTGTTCTTTCCAAGGATCCCATTTTCGAGTGCTACCCGCAGCTTATTGCACCTACAGGCGAGAAAGACTTCAAAGTGATCAACGATGACTTCTTCTACGATTTCATCTGCAGGCTAGACAAAGACTTGAAGGCCAACAGGGTAAGCAAGGAAGCGTGGGAAGTTGTGTCCAAGATTGGAAGTCTATTCATTCAATTTGTAGATTTCACATACCTCAGGGTTACGGGCTTTTCTGGAGAACCAATAAAGATGCCCAGGTATCCGAATGATAGATTGATCGCCATGGAGGTGAGCAGGCAACTTGTGGAGTTACACGACCTTCAGTCAAAGCGGCACAAGTCTACAGGCTTCTTCCCAATCACTGTGGGATATTACAGCTGCATTAGCATTCATAGAGCTCGAGGGATGGAAGCGCAAATGTTATCCGAGTATGAGCAAGAGTTCTTCCCTGCACGGCTGAACTTCGATCCATTTGGAGTAGCCAGGAAGACAATCTCCCAGGAGTACGCACATGTGCCTTCATTAGAAGATTTCTGGATGAAGTGCAAAAGTGAGTACGAGGTTAGTGTTATCCAATTTTGCACACATGGCAAGATTGGACAAGGGGGTCCTATCACGTTCAAAATGAAATAGTAGTCCCAGGAACCCATCTCCGGTTATTATCGAGATACAAAAATTAAAAATAATTCGTAAATTGCATATGAGAGATCACCTAGCATCGAAAGGCACCCAGTTTATCTCAACTCAGTGAAGAGTTCGGGGTCGAGTTGATAGAGAATCCGGTGTCAAATTGATAGTCATCTCGGAAATCATCTCGGTAGAGACTCTTAGTTGTAAGAGCTCGACGATGGTCTTGTTAATGCAAAATATAGCTCGTTGAAAATTGACGAATGAAAGGAACTCTACAAGGATCTCAGTAGAGATCGATACAAAAAGATCTTAAGGCCAAGTCAGGGAGAGTCAAAGTTAACATGATGCCAGGTTTAATCCATTAAGACAGTGCTCGACCAATCACTTAGGAGAATTATCTTGTTTGACCGAGATGATATGAAATTATGCAGATATCAGAGGTTAAAAATCATTGAATCTTGGGTTTGTAATTACGTAATGGAAGGACTTCTATCGACCCAGGAAGATAGTATAAGCACCATAGAATACCAATGTAAAATTGAGTCAAACCGACATCTTAAAAAGAGCTGTGAATTATAATGGTGTTCAGACCCTCCTCGACCGAGTATTCGGTGCATAGGCAGCAGGCATGTTGCAGTATAGTAAGAGTTCTTTTGAGCACTTCCAACAAGCAGGTTGTCCAACTATGTTGTTATCTGTTCAGCATCGAATGCATCCTCATATTCGGGATTTTCCTTCAAGATATTTTTATGAAAATCGATTAAGTGACAGTGAGAGTGTTACGGGGAGACCTGATGAAATTTATTACAAAGATTCTCTATCGAGACCTTACTTGTTTTACGATGTAACTCATGGAAGTGGATCTCATAGAGGTGGAACTGTTTCATATCAGAATATTCATGAAGCATAATTTTCTTTGCAATTATATGGGCATCTTCAACGAGCCACTAGGTCATCAGGCATAAAGGTTTCTGTTGAAATTATCACACCTTACAAGCTACAGCTGAAATGTTTGCACCGAGAAAATGATGTCTCCTCACGCTGAGTGGAAAAGTGGAAATCGGTGGCCATCTGTCCAAAACGAAATATGGCCAAATGATAACGAAACCCCGCACTCCAATCCCGGACGTGGAAAATAAGGCGAGCATTGCCAAGGGAATGACGTGATGTCAAGCCATTGAAAAAATTCCGGGCGTGGGAGAAGTTTGAGTCTATTGCCAAAAAATCGGGAGCACGATCATGGCAAGCCGCAGGTAATTCCGCACATGGGAAACATTTCACTATATTTCCAAGTGGGTTTTATGAATGGCAGACCGAGCAGGTAATCCCGCGCATGGGAAACATTTTACTATATTTCCAAGGTCGGAAATTTGATGATGGCAGGCCAAGTTGCTCACTTCGCGTAGGGGAGATTCAGGCAAGCACCGCCAAGTGGAAATATTGGGTTGGTAAACCATGATCAGACTTCCGTGAATGGGAGAAATCGGATCAAATTGCCAAGTGGAGATCATAAGATGGCAATCCATCATGAGAATTCCGCGCAGTTTGGAGTGGTCCGAGTCTTTGTGCGAGTCACCAGGAGGAAGTTGATGACCGAGGGATGGCGAGTGAATCGCCATATAAACCGGTGAATAAGGAATGACGCCAGGTTGGAGGAACGAGTCAAATGCCGAGTGGAGCGGCGAGTGCATGAAGATCAAAGGATGCGAGGAAAGAAAGGCCAATCAATCGTTTCATTCTGCGCCTTCATCTCCAGAGACACAAGGATTCTTTGATCATCCTTGGTGAGATTGCAGAAGACAAATTTCACATCCACTCTTGCATGGACTGTGGATTGGGTTCCATAGATATACGAAGAAAGTGTCTCTTTTCATACAGATCCGCCCTTGTTAGGATTCCAATCAGAATACTGAACTGTTCAGACTTTGAGTCAGCTTTAATGGCTGCCACGACCTTCTCCTCATCCTCTGTACAATTCTGAACTTGATGTGGGCAGGTGACAAGCTCCCACGCACAGGCAGCAGGCATGTTGCAGTATAGTAGAAGCCTTTTGGATGCTTCCAGCAAGCAGGTTGACCAACTATGTTGTTATCTGTTCAGTATCGAATGGCAGCTGCAGGAAACAAATATTCACTGCCGTGTACGATGGATTGGAGTCACGCTATTCAAGGCTTCATAAAATTTGCCTGAATCAGGAGATGAAGGTTTATTACGGTGCAGAATGAAATGATTAATATTGCTCAGCATTTTTTCTCCTAGAAATGAATTGAATGTGAAGGTCAACTCTGAAAATACCTGGTTGGCCGTTTTGTATACTACATCCTTGTTACTTGTAAATGGTCTCTTTGAGAAACTCTGAGGGCAATAGGCAATATTTATACCCTTCCATTATGTACATCCAATCAGACAATAAGAAGTATTCTTTTCCCAGGTTCAGAGAAACTTGTTTTTTTTTCAATGGACAACTGTATTGTAGTTTCAAGCTAATTTTATCTAGCTTTATTTCTATTAGCTTTGATCCACGACTAAGGAAGAATTCATATGGTTGTTACCTGTACATTTTTCCAAGGTCCTCTTGGTTGCCCTAGTTGTTCAATGTATTTTTTTGAAGGGTTTCTTTTATGTGTTGCAAATTGTAACACAAAGGATCTTTTTAGTTTCTGGAAAAATGAGTATATTGTGTAGCTCACAGCTACCTATGCCATACTAAGATCCCAATAGTGGCATAATTGTTGATTGGAGCCGAGATTGCAGAAGTGCACTGCCAAAATACCGAGGGGCTCTTTGGCCAAGAATCAGTCTTAAGGGTGTCTATCGACATGCTGATGGGCTTGAACCTGGGTCATCATCATGGCAGCATTAGGTCTTTATTGGTAATGGCATTTTCTCATCGTTTGGAAGGTACAATTGTGCTTATTATGGCAAAGCCAAAACATTCTTACTACAAGTGTTATATAATAAGGAAGAACCGTGAGCATAGTGGTAAAACCATTCTTTTCAGAAATGTTGGGTTAAGCTTGAGTATAAAAGTGAGTTTGAGCACTGAAAAGCTAAAAACAATTGCTGGATGAACAGCTACAACAAACTTCGCAGGGAGCTCGATGGTATTGTTTCGATGAAGTTTGAACGTGTAATGCATAAATGGCCTCGAGTTAACCAAGGTCAATCCCTATAGATGTTGAGTTTGATAGCCTCATGGATTCGAAGGACTCAATGCAAAAGAGCTCGATTGCCAAGGTAAGGAAAGAGTTGGTGTGGGGTTCAAAATTGAGTGCAACACCGAGTTAGAGGATTCGAAGCTCATCGAGTTTGGCTATGTGCAGGTTCTATCCACATGGACCCCCCTCCTCTTCAAGTCAAATGGGTCAACAGGGGGGTCTCGACATTATGTTAATTGATTTAATATTTTTATTTAAATATTTTAATAATAATATTTATTATTATTATTTAAATATTTTATTTAAATATTCTTTTAATTAATTGAGAAGACTAGGTCATCAGGCAATTAATGACCCATGATGGAACCTTCTCAGGTAGTTCAACTAACTGTAATAAATACATCATGGGCCTTCGATTTAGGAATGTAATTATGACATTTCCTCTTCTTTCTCACATATTCTTCTATAAATGTAAGTTGGAAGCTCATTTCAAAGGGTTCCAACAATTCAGAAAAGTTGGACAGTTAGATATTTCAGGCGAGTGTATACTTTTCAAGATTTCTCTCTCTTCTGCAAGTTGTTCTTGTGTGTTGAGAGAACTTTCAAGCCTCCTCTTATAGACTGTAATGGCAACTATTGCCTCTTTTGAATGTATGATGCATTGTGCATGTTATTGAAGCAATAAAAGTGTGTGTTTTGTGACTAATCTCGGTCCTTTCATCCTTCTGTGCTTCTTTGTGCCTTTCTCATACTTGCAGGTACATTGTGCAAGTTTAGGTTTCTATTGCAGATTCTTGGAGTTCTGTGCTTATCGAGTGGTGGAGTATTGCATGCAGTTGAGTTGTGGTGTCTGTTCACCCTTCTTGAGTTCATCCTTCTTCACTGGGAAACTGGTATACTTCTCGGTCTGATAAAGTTTAACAAAGGGAACGTGTGTCTCTTAGTTTGTGGTATCATGTACCCTCTCTAAGTTGCAGTAGGTGAAGTTGACCTGTGGTGCACACACCCTCTTCAAATTAACCCTTCCTGAGTCTAGAAACACCCTTTATTTGGTGCGTCACCATCCCTAGTATAGTTTCATTTCTGTAAAATCTCTTTCCCTAAAACCCCATGAAAATGTTAGCATAGGATTAGATAATCATTTTTGTTACACTAGGAGTAGTACAACACCTAGTTTAGGAAGAGGAAGCCAGCCTTCTCCGGAGTTTCACCTCAAGCCCAAGTCCCACAGCTTGAGAGGTGATCCCATGTGTCCCAATCACATCGAACGTCCTATTCACATCCTGGCCATTCGGAGGGTGCAGTGATTTGGCAACAACAGTTAGAAAGAGAGATTTCAGCAGGCTATCAGCAAAGCAAGTGTTTGACTTTGGACTAGTGCGGATACCTGCGGATCTTAAAGATGATGGGAATGTGGTACTTGACACTTACCATCAAATGGGAGGAGATAAAGCCATACTGCAGAATAACATAGGAGGCTGAAACACAATTGAAGAAACGTCGGGAGCTGTGTTGGTGAATACTTCAAACTGGTTGCTGACGAAGGGATATTGCCTTGATGAAACATTGATGAATCAAGTCACGGGGGCAACTTCGGCATAGGAGATTCCCTCGAGCGAAAGCACGGAGGAGAAAGCAGCAGGAAAGTTGAGAAGTTGAAAGTGCATAGAAGATCTCAATCCAAGGAGAAGATCACTTCTACGACCATGACTTTAACTCCGGTTTCTCCAGTACCCAGTACTTCACCAACTATTGCACCGCAACAGTAGGACGCTTCCATGCCTCCACTGAATCTAGCAACATTCATCTTCTCCCCTCAACCACTTCGTTCAGCACCTATTCCAGAGGATACGTTGAAGCTGCAGATGGCAAAATTCGAAATGGCTTTGCCTTTGGATGACTCAGAAGATGGCAGCCATAACACTGTGGCACTTTCTGACAGAGAGGATGCAGAGCGGAAGATGGTAGTACACTCAGCGACTTCTCATTATCCGAGAAGTAACTTCTCGGAATGGTTGGCTTAGCAGTTGGTTCCAGAAGCGAGAATAGAGATGAACTTAGAGGAGCACAACTTGCAGCTACTCCAGAATCTGGGCGGAAGAGACAGAAAGCCTAAAGTTGCCAAAGAAACTTCTAGGTTGATCATCGAGGATTCAAGAGAGAAGTTTGCTGAGATATCAATTCCAACAGAAGGAAAGATAGAGGAGGAGCTCACGGCAGAGGATGTGACAATAACCAAAGTACCCCTCGGTCAAGCCACCACTTAAGGATAGAAGCAGAACACGCAGACATTGATGGATGCTTTATTCCTTAGGCTTGACAGTGAAAAGGCGGAGAAAGAAGAGCTGTAGAAGCAAGTATTTCAATTATGTGAGATCATAGCCAAGGTTGCTAAACCTTCCATTCAGCCCATTTCAGCGCAGGTGAGTGATCATCTTATGCAGGAAATGGAGGACGCAAGCAATCAAGTAAAGGCTATTGGCGAATGGAAGGATTTGATTATTCGCCAAGCTTCTGTATAACTTGGAGAAGTGCCAGCCCGCCTAAAGGTTATGGATGATGCAGCAAATCAACTGAAGCAACTGATGGCAAACATAGAAGGCATGAATACAGTTGCAGAGAGTAACCTGAGTATTTTGGCCGAGATCAACAAGCTGCCGGGAGATGTATTGATTGCGGAACAGATTGTACCAGATGGATCAGTCGAGAAGGGGAAGCAGCTAGAGTTTGCAGTATCTTTCCGTTTGGAAATCTGCAGAGTTTTGCTGAAGAGGATGTAGGCACTTGAGAGTAGGACATCAGACTTACCAGACAGTGTCATTTCTTTCACTGAGGAGAGAGTGGATGGGAATGTCACTTCATACGTGCAAATCGTCTCAACTAAGGTGCCTAATTCCCTGGAAGGATCTCTTCTGATGATACAAAAGAGAATTGATAAAGCTACCAAGCCTTTCACGATGAATTCTATCAGTAGACTGGTGGCACTGCAGGCAGACATTGCGAGGTTTGGACCGAGTTTGGAAGATGTGGAAGCGTGCATCAAAGTGTTGAATGAAGGGTTGCTGCAGTTTAGGACAGAGAAAGAAGCAATGGCTAAAACAGATGGAAGGATGCTGAATTACATGTTCGACAAGTATATCCGATATCAGAACAAGAAAAAGACAAACATTACAGTTGGCATGACTTCTTCTATTCTTTCTTCTTCTATTTCTATGTTCTCGGATGAAATTGTAAAACTTCAAAGTTATTGGTTTTGCAACCATCACTTAAAGTCATGTGGAACCATTCTATTAGTTAAGTGATACATGTGTCACTTAAGAAGAAGATGGTTGAGGATGATTGCCAAATGTCATCTTTACTTGTTTATGTTTCAGTTCAGTTTGAGTTTTCCATTTGTACTTTCCCTCCTACATTCTATAAGTAGGAGAAGAACCTCCGGCTTAAGGATCGATCAGAATTTGTAAGCAGTAATCTTGTATTCTAGGCTTTGTGTTGAATCCCTGAGAGCAACTTGGAGCAAAGGAATACAAAGGAGCAGGTTTCCGGAGAACTTTGTGTCACGGTGCACTTTGTTTCTTGTTTTTAATCTTAGATCTCTTAATAAACTGTGTTATTTTAGATCTGGATGTAGAGTTGCCTTTGTTTTATAATTCTGTGTGTTCATATCTATTAAGTTTCTTCTATGTGCATGCAATTAGCTATGCTATCTACTAATTGGGATGCACATCTTCCCCATTTCTTCTCTGTATTTCCTTTACTTCCTTCTTCTATAAAATACTTCCTTTCTTGAATAGCTACTTACTTGCTGCAAAACTTCTTAGTTATGGTTAATGAACTAAGTGGTTAAAGTAAAACCCCTGATAGATAATAACACATTTATATTGACAAATTTGACACGGGAGCCTCACCGGTTAAATGAGGGAGATTTATCTCATGACTACCTAGGTTTTGTGCTATGCAGAAAATCTAGCCACCATGAGAAAAAGTTAGATCCATAGCTCTTTGAAATGTAGCTCCAACATTGATCAAACCAAACAGCATTTTCTGGTAAGCAAAAGTTCCCCAAGGTGTAATGAACGTTGTTTTGTATTGATTTTCTTCAACCACCTTGACCTGATTGTAGCCTGAGAAACCATCAAGCATGGAAAGCATCTCAAATCCGGTGACCACCTGCAGAGTGTGATCCATGATGGGGATGGGGTAGTTATCTTTCAATGAGGCTTAATTGAGGTTGCGAAAATCTACACACAACCTAATCTCGCCACTCTTCTTTCTCATAGGAACTATGTTGGCTAACCATTCAAAGTGATGTATGGGATAAATAATCTTTGCATCTAATAGCTTCTGGATCTCTGCAAAGATAGTTCCGGAAATATAGGGTTATACTGCCGCAGCTTCTGCTTGAAAGGCTTTTGTTCTGGTTTTAATGGGATGTAGTGTTGAACTTCTGCAGGCTGATATGTTTTCAGATCCTAGTAAGACCGGGCAAAATCATCCATGTATTTCTTAAGAAGCTTTGTAAAATCTTCCCTTTCAGCTTCTGAACAACACTTTCCTAGATTTACTAATTTGGGGTCATTGCTGGCTCCCAAATTTAGTAACTGTGTATCAGAGGAAGAACCTTCCCCACTTTATTCATTCTTTTTAAGCATTTGATCATGTTTGTCGAACATTTCCTCAAGAGATACCAAGCCTTTGGGAATTTTAATTCCCTTTAGCTAGATAATCTCCTGACTTCCTGAGACATCTGCATCCATTTCTCCCACAGTAGTTTGTCTCGGAGGTGAGTTTCTTCCCTCATAGTAGATCTCTTCGAAGTTGTCCTTTTGTTGGAGAAATGCAGCAATCTGCTTGTCATCGTTAAAAACTTGCCATTGTTGGACGTTGTCAGGAACTTTCGGGCGGAAGACCATCTCAACTTTGTAATCCCCCTGTCTAAAAAAAGTGGGAGGCTGACCTAGATTTAACAACGCTGCAATCACTGCAAGTGAATCAGCTCTGGAATTTTGTTCTCTTGATATGTAAGATTCCGAGAAAGCTGAAAAATCCAGGATAGCAAAGTAGACTCGATCTCTATAATGCCGAAGTTTGTCCTTTTTTACTTGATAGAGACCTCTTATCTGCTTAACAATCAGCTCAGCATCTCCCTTTGCGTGTAAGAGCTTGATTCCCATTGTTCTCGCCTGCTCCATACCTAACAACAGTGCTTCATACTCTGTTGTGTTGTTAGTATTTTCGAACATCAATTTGAAGGAATGTGCATGCTCTTTTCCCTTATGAGAGATAAGAACAACACCTGCACTAGATCCAAATGAACAGCAGCTGCCATCAAATTCCAAAGACCAAACCTTGTTGTCAAGTTGATGTGGTTCTTGAATCATAGGTTGAATTTCTTCTTTGTCCATTTCTAGATAAGAGACTCCATGATTAGATTCCTGAAACAAGATCTGAGATCTAGGATCCTCAGACTTTGATACTGTGTACTTGGATTTTTTCTTAGGTTCTAACTTCTAATTAACTCCTTTGATTGGTATGTGCGCACAAGACCAATCCATCTTGACTTCTCCGTCCAGCTCTTTACAAAAATTTCTACTCAACAGCATGCCATAAGAGACTGAGATGTTTGCTACCAGGATAGTCATTTTCAATCTTTTGTCCGGGAAAGAAGCAAGTATTGCCTGCGCATCTTTGATTTTCCCCACAAGAGGAACTTGCCTTTCTATTGAATATCATCTTCCGATGGTTTTTGTCAATGTGAGACCCAAGGCATCAGCAACTTTGGCAGGCATGACGTTGTTAGCAGCTCTAGAGTCCAAAATGCAATTGCTCAATTTATATCCGTTGATAAGTAAAGATACATAAAATGGCTCAATCCTTTCCGATGTAGCAGGAGAAGAAGTAGAAGGAGAAGAACTTGCAGCCACATTATTTGAAGGAGTAATCTTTGGCTTGACAAGATACCCTGTGAAGGATGTTTGTTGGGTTGGGACCGTTACTTTGCACATACTTGACCAATCTATTTAGCTGATCAGGAAATGCCCTCAAATACTCAACTTCTGACATTTGGACCTTGGTCTTCTTGATGTGGTCAATGATGTCGAAAGCTTGACTTGCTTCAGCTGGATGTCTGTTGGCCCTCTGCTGCAAATTGAAAGAATTTGAATATTTATCTTTGGGCGCTAATGAAGAAGGAAGAGGGCTGCCTCTTTTCAAGATAGTAACATCCGGCCCTTTGACGAAGATAGTAACATTAGAGCCTTTTTTTAGTTACTCTTTTTTCCTTAAACTTGAGTACATATATATATATATATATATATATATATATATATAAGTGTATATACATTTGATCCTTCCTTCTTGAGATCTTCCTTCCATAGCCAAACCTGCAACAAAACCAGAGAGGAGAAACAAAAGGAGAAAATGAAAGGGAGGAAAAAAAAGTTGGTTTTAAACAATTCATAAGGATGATTTAGGGTTTTCTTTTAATACCTAGATCTAAGGGTGGAGGGTTGCCGAATATAATGGCTCTCATTACATCTTCATCCCCACTTTACTTGCCTCAAGTCAACTAATAATAAAATAAGTTCCTACCTAATATGGTGTTTAATTAACATAAGAGCTAGTGACGATCGTAATAGGTTTATTTTACGTGGTGGTTAATTAAAATGTTGGGTATTTATTTTACATATATATATATATATATATATATATATTAAAACAACAAAAAAATTATATTAGATGAAATCCAAATTTACATATATGGGTATGCCAAGCCTGAAAACTATTGGTCCAAGTCTTAGCATTATACATCAAAAAGGCATTTGCACTCATCAAAGAGAGATTTCCAGGTTGAAAATGTATCTGATATCATCTTGTAGCTGATTAGACCACCATAAATGAGGTGAGTCGTAGCACATGAGATCGTGATTATCAAGAGCCCAATTAGCCGGAGCATCTGCAATCTTATTTCTCTCTCGGTGAGGATGAACAAATTGCACCTCAACAAAATTTTCTTGTAATTTTTTGATCTTTCAAAATTCTTTGGATAGTCGCCAATTTGGTGGAGTAGCTCTGTTACGAGATAGTATCTTGATGGCCAATTGGGAATTAGATCTAACTTGAATTTTCAGCCAACCACACTTTTCCGCCTTTTGCATACCTTTATAAATAGCTTTCAGCTCGGCTACATTGTTGGTAGTAACACCCAGATTAACAGCAAAAAAGAACTGCACATCACCCTCATGGTTTCTACCAATACCTCCTATAGCAGCTCTTCCTGGATTACCTTTGGAAGCGCCATCCGTGTTCAATTGTCCATATCCCAAAGGAGGGTCCGTGACTTGACTGTCCCTCTTTCTTACCTTCCTAATATGAAACCGTAATATGGCTCAAATCTGTAACATTATTAGTGCACTTAGGAAATACCGATTAAATGATTTTCTGCAACGATTTATGCAAATGTGACTTCTATACAACCATTGAAAACGCTTAAACATTTATCGTTTTTGTATAAAAAATAAAAAATAAAAAATTATCCGCACGGTTATTGGCTTCGCCAATTTAACCGACGGTCGCCACGACACCATCGCGTTGGCATTAAGCCGTAACGGCGTTAGTCGTTGATTCCGCATGACAGCGCGACAACCAATTGGATAACACAATTTAAGTTGTTCTCATTAATTCTTTCTAAAAAAAATTATTCCATAATTTTACCGTTAAATCGAGTTAATTTGTGTGTTTTAATTTGGGGCATCACAATACACTTGAGATATTGGCAACTCCAAGAAGTTTGAACTCCAGAATTACCTATAAAGTTAAAAGGATTTCAGTAGTTTTGAGATCTGAAAAGAGTTGTGATATATACTCCACCTATTTGTCAAGCTAGAGGGCTGGTGTTCATCCTTCGAAACGGATCCTAGCAAGAAACTATTTCCAAAATTGCCAGACACAAGATCCTCGCCAATGAGAAACAAGTGTTGAGACTAGTTAGAACACTAGGTACATCTTCCAATAAACCCCCTGAGGTTGTTGCTAAGGATAGTCATTCTATCTCTTGGTGAGGTAGATGAAACAGTTTTCATGGAAAAAGTCCATAAAAGTCATACATCTTTTGTGAGTTCAGAATTTTTTGAAAGGACCAGGTCCAAAGAACAAATCTCAGTGGACCTTTGACTAGTATTTTGAATATCTACCCATGAGGAAGATTTTTGCTTGTTATCATATCCTTTGTTTGAAAAGAAAAGAAAGCCCCACTCCCATTTTGTATTTGAAACATCCTTTGCTCAGCATAATACTTATATGGCCCCTAAGTTCCCAAGTGAACTTAAAGAAAAAGAGGAGGTTGTTGATCTTGACCCTCATAATATTCTCGAGATCACTGAGGACCCTAATCAGGAAAACCAGATATAATGGAGAATCAAACTTTCAAAATATTTTCTCATACATGAATGCCAATAATGACAATACAAGAAGAAGACCTTGTCCCATCATTGGAGCTAAAGGTACAGACCAATTGACTTCTCTGAAATAGAAAGATATCCTAACCTTGTCCTTGATGATATAAATAAAAAGCTCCCAATGTTCCAAGGAAATAATTTTATCTCAGGAGAAAAATACATAAATAATTTCATTGATGTCACTGATGATTATGAGATAGACTGTGAAGATGTGATGGTCAAGTTGATTGTGCAAACATTGGAGGAAAGTGCAAGAGATTGGTTCAACAAGCTGCCTGACAGAAGTTCAGAATCTTGGAAAGACATGCAAAATGCTTGATAGCACTGAGCCTCAATATTTACTCAGTGAATTTAACAGCATCAAGAAACATGCCAATGAATGTGTTAAGGATTTCAACCATGTATAGAGTGTCTGATCACATGAGACCACTTGAGAGTGTCTGTTTGAGCATGTATGAAGGAGATTTTGAGGCCAAAATGGGATTCTATCTCAAAGATAAGGACATACAAGAGGCAGGCCTATTCTTTGGCTTTACAAATTGAGAGCAATATTAGACAGAGTGGAAAACCCTCTAGAAGGTAAGAATTAAAGCTAGTTTCTACTAACAAGTAGCCCTCTAACAAACCCCTAAGTATTGATGACAAGTTTGATAATTTGATGAGAGCTATTAAAGATCTGTCTTATATGGTGCTAGGAATGAGAAAGGGTTTCGTCCTACATAGGAAAAGCCAAGCAACCAAGACAGAGGATATAACCAAGATATGGGAAAAGACCTTTTCAAAAAGATAGAAGACGTGATAATGAGAATAAGGAAAGCTCTGCAACTCATGATACTCTTACTACCAAAGTTAATAAATTAATGAGTAGGAAGACTTTGATTGGTGTGATGTATGTTTTATGCCCCATGCACCTTGTGCTATTGTCAATGCCTAAAAATGTTGGTCAGGAGTCATAGGAAGAACAAGATGAAGATCACTTTGCTTACATGCTTGATTTTGATGAAGACTGTTAGTATGGTGCAGAGATATGAGATACCTGCTCATGATTTTTCACATCTCAGAAAAAAGACGATTAAGAAGTATGATGGGGGGGACCTTCTAATGTTAATATTCAGGTTCTAGCCATTGCTGTTGCAACTCAAGTGCAGTGTGATTATGATCTCAAAAACAAACAAGTTATGGCAAGTAAGGTAGAACCTGCAGAGGACAAATGTGACGATAAACAAGAAAAGAGGAGTGAGGTTCCCATTGTGCCCTCTACCCCTGTGAAAACTGATAAACCTTTTAAAAAGAAAATTATTCCACCCAAACTAGCTAGGAAGTCTAGATTTGCTCCTAATACTAAGTCCAAGATGTGTATCCTCTCTAGTGTAGGTAGTGAAGCCTCAAAATCCAAAAAACTTGTTGATAAAAGTAAACAACCTGCTGCAAAAGATAAGCCAATTTCACCACAAAATTTGGACTTAAAACAAGCCTTGTGATCCATAGGGATCCAAGAAAACACGCCACTTCATCAATTCCATCAGCACCAAGAAGGAGAAACAAGAAAAGTGAATAAAATGAGGTAAACGGAGGTTTTGGAAGGAACTGCCGCCCAGCCAGGGTGGCGATCTTGAGACCACCGGTCTGCTCAAAGTGGCGGTCTTGACACTTTCGAACAGAAAAGAAGAATGGAATGCAAATGGACGCGAATTTGAAGCTCCCAACCGTGTCTCTTCCCCTTCTATGCCCTTTCACATCCTCTAGTGCACGGGAGGACATGGGAAGGCCTATAAATGCATGAAAGGAGCAAGAGAATGGTATTCGAAGATCCAGACAGATCGAGAAGCAAAGTTTAATGAGAGCAATGAGCAAGATCTTCAGTGCTGGAATGGAGTTGTAGGAGCAAGGTGTAGAAACAGAGCAAGCAAGTAATTGGAGAGAAGGTTTACATTGTTGCTTCTTTTCATACTTATTGTAATCTGTAATTGTCTATATTAGACCAATAAAAGTGGTAAGAAAGAGCAGTTGCCCTTCCCGGCTGGTTTTTCTCCATTGGAGGTTTCCAGGATAAAATTGTTGGTGTTGAAGTTTTGAATTCTTTCCTTCTCTACAATTTCCTTTCTATAGCACTAGATAATCAGTCACGAAGCTCTAATTCTTCAAGAAAATCTGTCATTTTCCAAAGTTGAAAGTAGAACAACATAGTTGTGTGATTCGTAGAGTTCCAAAGTAGAAGTTTACGGATCACCTTGGAACAAGCTTTAGCCTCATGCATTCCTGGTTCTAGTGATGTCACATTGCCACCCAATGTTCCCATGCGTGGATATAATGTTTGTGATATGGCCCAAGTGTTTAGTTAGTTAAAAATGACTATCCTATAGTAGAATGATTGAGAATTCCTAAGTGTAGGGATATGGCCTTTGCTAAGGTGCTAGGTCTCACATGAACATAATGGCTGCAAAGTTCCAAATTTCAAAGGATATAAGAAGGTTTCAGTTTGGAATGAAAGAACAGAAATTGGTCAATAGGACAGACGAGTGGCAATTCTAGTAAGAGAACCATGGGGAAGAATCATAAAAGTGGAAAAGGAAGATCCAAGCAATCAATATATATGGATGAAGATACTGGACAGTGAATCGACAATCAGTCTTGATGTTTGTTACTTCACAACCTGTGGTTCAAAATCATATAAGAAAAAGAACTTAAAATTGTGAGGATCCATATGCATCGATAAAAAGAGACGTCAGTTTATAGCACCTCATGGAAGCTCATTATAATAGGGGACTTTAATGCAAGAACATCAAATAACTAGGCTCTTTAGCTAAGAAATGAAGATGGGGAATAATCGAAACGTTATGGCTATAGGAAGTAGATAATCAGCAATGGGAAAGGGTCTCACAAGATAGAAGAGGAGGTGTTAGACACTATGGAGCAGAATTGTTGGAGTTAGGCAACCTCTACTATTTGATCATATGTAATGGCGTAAAAGTATGGCCAAACTCAAGGAACATCACATGTAAAACATACAATGGTCAAAGTGTGGTTGATTATGTTATTGGTTTGCAAAGTATTAAACTGAAGTTGATAGAGAAAGAAGTAGGGGAATACCCTATAGAAGCAAAATCTGATCAGAATCCAATATATATAATGATCTATGAAGCCAGTTCTTACCCCCAACCTCGTACCCAACCTGGGTACGTACTTGGGACGTGGTACGGGTACAAAACCCCTTGGGTACATCCCAAGTACATCCGCAAACGTATCTAGGCGTACCCATACTCCCAAGACATACCTAGGAGGTACCCAAGGGGTACCTACAACAAAAAAACACGTTTTTAATTTTTTTTTTTACTTTTTCAATCAAAAGACAACATAAAAAAACAAACAATATATATAATAAAAACCTAATTCTAACCCTAAAATTTGATTATTATGACATTTGGCATTCTAATAATATATTCATTTTTAATCACAGTACACCCGCATCCAGATCAAGCTTTGTTTAAGCACTTTTGACAGCCGGTTATATGGCCCAAGGTAAGTTTTTTCCTTTGGCTTCTCATTCAAAAAAGGATCTTAATAGGTGATAGGCTCAAAAAAAGAGGATTCAGAGGTCCATTTAGATGTGAGCTTTGTACACAAGATGAGGAAATGATGGACTGTCTTTTCTTTCTTTGCCCATGGATCTCTCCTTTATGGCAACATCTGGCTTATTTGTTTAAGCTTCAATGGAATAATTTCGGATCCCTAGCACAGGTTACGAGTACATGGAAGCCAGCCATTCCTAAAGGACAAAATTTTCTTCCAACTTTGTGGAGTGGCATTTCCCTTCTCTTATGGAACACGTGGAAAGAAAGAAACTATAGAATATTTCGTCAAACCAGTAGAGAAGCTATATATGTCTAGGAAAGAATCAAATCTAATTTGACAGAAAGTCTTAAACATAAGGGATCACATCCAGCTCAGCCAACTCCAGAATGGGATCATATATACACACAGCTCACTTTAGACCCTAAGGATGCCACCATGCCACGCTTTCATGCTAGGTGCAAAACATAGACTAAAGTTTTCACGAGAGATACGACAAACTATGATGGTATACTCAACACAAATGGTGCTTCAAGGGGTAATCTTGGAAGAACTATTATGGGAGGGATTGGTCGAAATGGAGAAGGAGAAGCATGCTTCATATTTACGGAAAATCTGGGTATTTCTACAAATACTGTGGCAGAAATAAGAGCCATTCGAAGAGGAATGCAAGAAGCTATAAAAATAGGATGGCAAAAGATTCAGATTCAATTGGACTCAAGAATCATGACGAATTTATTAAGTGATTCTCATAATGGATGTCCTCCTAACTGGTGGATTGCAAAGGAGATTGGTAAAATACAACAGCTGCAAAAGCACTTCCAAGAAATTCAGTATAGACACATTCCCCAACAACATAATAAGGTTGCAGATGGATTAGTGAACTGGGCCCTCGACAACAATGATATCATTTGCTATGGTTCACCACCCCTTGATGGTCTACTAAGATTCAAGAAGATATTAGGACAATCCTTAATTTAGACTCTGTATAATGGATGTGAATATTGATAGGTTAGTTTATAAGGCTACTGATATGGCTAATAGCTTCCATGCTTGGCATGGTCGGATATGTAACAGAGTTTGTTTGATTAATATATGGTTGGAGGTTTTCTTTTTTTTTCTTTTTTTTTTAAATATATATATTCATTTTTGTGGTTATTTTGTGTTTCATATACATACTATATGGTTAATGACAAATGCCTCTTATTTCTGATTTATTACGCTGTAATTTATATTATTATTTTTTATATTTTTTTGTACGAACGTACCCAAGACATACCCAAGGCAAAAAAAAATCACCTTACCCATAGTTGTACCGCACCCGAACTGGCTACTTAGGTAAAGATTGGTAAACAAAGAGATAGTCAACAATGAGATAAATTCCATCAAAATATAAAGAAAACGGTGCCTCAAGGCAATATCCTTGTGACCCATTAGAACCAAGAAATATTTCGAACAACACCCAAAAAACAACTGCAGGAAGCAGAAGATAATGGCATATCCAGAATAAATAGAGGAATAATAAGCAACAACATTTTCATAGCAGTAATTCACAAAGCACTAAGTCCATGCAAAATATCTAGACCCATGAGAGGCAGAAAAAGCAGCTTTCTAGCAAACTCATGGTATGATGAAGATTGCAAGGCAGCGAAGAGAATGATGAACTTGGGAAGGAAAAGAGAAAGTAAATAGTCTTACAAAAAGTTAGTGATGTCTAAAAAGGAAGAGTACATGTGAACAAGGACGAAAGAGCTGATCTCTCTCGCAAAACATAATCCTAGATGTTATAAAAGAGAATTACAACAAATAAGTAAACTTGCAGAGAACAATAATACTAATTCACAATGGCCAGAATATGCAAAGCTACTATATGAGCAAGACCAAGATAAATACAGCCCCCCTTAATCAATACAAAGGCTAAACTCTTCTCCACAAGGGATATTAAGAATGGGATTAAAAAGCCAGCAATGGGTACATTGTGTGACATGGATGGGTTGCAGGAAAAATATCTAAAGTGAGGTTTGGAAGCTCTCACACCACACATCAAAAGCATATTCAATGGGCCATTGAGAATGTGTTTCCGGCAGATTGGACGACAATGTCGTCACCCCCCTCCTCAAAAGTGGGGATATCAACAATTGATCGAGCTATTGTACTCTAATGATTAATCCACTTTTTGGAAAAAAAATTGGGAGTACGATAAGAGCGCAGAATTAGAAATTGGGCAGAAAAGGAAGGAAAGTGGGCTTCATGCCAAAACAATCCACAGTTGGTCACTACATGACTCTTAGACATTTGTTTGAGAAAGTATGGGAGAAACAAGGGGAAGAAGTTTTTTGTTGTTTTATTGATTTCAAGAAAGCATTTGACCATTGTGCCTAGAAGCAACCTCTGGAGCAGAATGGAAGAGTTGGGAATTCCTAAGATGTACAAGGTAGCAGTTCATAGGCTCTATGACCAGGTTCAAGCCAAAATCAGAAGGAAAGGATTATCACAATGCTTCGGGAGCAACATCAATGTCAAGCAAGATTGTCCGCTATCCCCAATGTTGTTTGGGCTATACATAGATAAGTTAAGAAGTGGATAAACAAACAGGGAGGTGGGGGTGTCTCCTTAGCTAGTTATGTTCTCAAGTTGCTCCTATATGCAGATGACCTTATCTTGATGGCAAAAACAATACATAGCTTGACAAATCACTTGAGAGATATAGAATTGTTTTGTCAAGAGGCATGAATAGAAGTGAACACAAGCAAAACCAAGGTCGTGATCTTTACCTTGTGGAGAAAAAACAAGCAAATAAACTTTGTATTTGAAGGAAGCCCTTTGCAAGTGGTGGATGAATATAAGTACCTTGGTCTCACTTATCACAACAATCTTAGTTGGGAGATGTGTAGGACAAAAAGAATATAAGAAGGTTAGAAGGTTTTATTTATCCCTTCTGCACAACAGATGTAGGAATGTAGAATTATGGGATTGAAAAGCCAAGAGGACCCTGTTTGGGTTGCTTGTAACACCGGTGGTGATCTATGGGTGTGAAATTTGGCGCAGCAACATGTCAAGACCAAAATGGAGATAGATAGAGAGGATTCAAAAGCATCTAATCACAAGCAATCTTAAAACTCAAACATCAATTCCATATGGGATCTTATTAGCTGAAGCAGGAGCATTACCATTGGAGACATCGGCATTGATCCGATTGCTAAGTTACCTCAAGAGAATAGAGAGCATGGAGTCTCGTCGCTGGCCCAAAATGGTAGTGGAGGAAAAATTAAGCAAAAGAAAGAACAAGTGGATGAAACAAAATATCAAGTGCATGAGTTAATGGGACATTAGCAAATAGGAGTGCCCAAACACCAATGAGGAAATAAAAAGGTACGTGAGAGAAAAAGTCAAGGTAGTCATGTTGACAAAGCAGCTCGGACGAGTGAAAGAACACTGTGTTAGAGAATTCAATCCCACTTGTGACCACGTGTAAAAAGCATCTATGGGAGTGGCAACAAAATGGAAGGCAAACATGTTGATAGCTCACCTAAGGACTAGCTCACATTTGTCTCAGGTGCAAGAATCGCAGGTACACAACGTCTAAAAAAGATTGGGCAGATAAAATATGTCGTTTTTCTACTTTGGGGTCAGTGGAGATGGAATGGCACTATATCAATGAGTGCACAACCTACAAAGGTATCTAAATCAAGTACACCAACATCTTGAAAGTCGACTTGTTGACTGACTTATTCGAAGAGAAGAGATTAACGAACAAAGCTGTTTTTTCAATCAAAAATCATAGTAGAGATCCAAAATCAAAAAAGAAATGGATATCACGCAAGCTTGGCTTAGTCACCTTCTTTTAGAGGGTGCTTGTGCACATAGCAACTCTGCTACTATCTTTTTGGACACATCAACCACTTGGTCTTGTGGATTATTAAAAGCATTCAATTCAATTCAATCTCATTAAAAGAAGTTTTAACCCTGAAAGGTAAAATTTTGGATAAGTCCAGTCCAGTTCAGACTTCAAATATGAAACTTGTTCCTTGTTAAATTGTGTATTGAAAGATTTATGATGATATAGAACAGGCCCGAATTCAGTCAAAATTTAAATGAAAATTTTTCTATATTCTATTAGCCGACCCCACTGACAGAGTTAACATGGCATTAAATGTTTCCTAGCTCGACCTAACAACTAAGTCCATCAATTTATCATTGGAAAACTTGTGAAACTTGCTACATTGACCTTTTTTTATGGTTGCACTGGATGAATGCTAATGGTCAAAAATGAAATTATCTTGTGAATGTAAATACCTTATTACCATCACAATTCCATAGCTTTCCTTGCTTCATTTGTGCAACATCGGCAATGATCAGATTGGGTAGGCCCGCCACGGGAAGAAAATCAAATCGAATTGACTGTGACTAAGGTCAGGTAATTGACTTCAGCAGGGAATACAGGTTTTTGTTTTTTCAGATGTTAGCAGAGATCCCCTCGTAAACTCGTTTTTTTAATCTCCATAAATATGTAAACCGTCTTTTCTCTATCATGAAACTCGATTGGGAGTCAGCAATCGAAGTTGGTTTCAAAAGATGAGGACATGGTTATTTGGAGAGGAATGTCCTCGTGCACATACATACATACAGCCCTCCATGTCCTAGCCAACATAAAATTGCTCATACTAATTCTAATAATGCAGCAGTAGTGTAGCTCCTAGCATTTTGCATTTCAAACAAATTTAGCATAAAACACAACAAGTGAAAAAAGAAAAATGTGAGAAAGGCATCTCACTTTTGTACCCTCTCAGACAAAATGTGCAGAATTATCATGGATGGCGTCTCTACAATACTCATCCTTCCACTTCCACGTCCCATTCCCCTTCGAACATATGAGCAGGCTGTTGCTGGGAATTTGAAAAGGTGATTTTAATTAAGTAGTTGGTTAGCGGGGAAGGCAAGCAAAGGGAGTTGTTAAAGTGGCCCCTCAAAACCAGCATTGTTATTCACTCATCATCATCGACTCACGCTTGTGTTTTTTTAGGGGTGTAAAGTTCGGCGCAGGTTATCGTGACACCAAAATGCACGTCCATACTCCTATGCCCATATACCAAGCATCATACAGTCTGTTGGTTGAATAAATACAATATAAAAATGTCACTCTCCCTTGACAAATATGACAAACATCAACACAAGTATATATTGATTTTTAGAAAAGTAGATAAAAATTGCATCATCTTGTTTAAAATGAAATGAAATATTTTAATGACATCCATGAGACCAAAGAGTCTACGGGACCAAAGCCACAACTTTTACTATGGATCTTGATCAGAAAACGAGCAATCTTGCAAGTCTTACTTCTTCAAAATTGTTAAATATGGAGGGTGGTGAAGGTATCCGGTTGGGTGAGTATGTTATAAGGCTGCTTCTATATGCTAATGACCTTATATTGATTGCTATTTCTGCTCAAGGTTTACAAAAACATTTTCTCACTCTTGAAGCCTTTTGCAAAAAAGTAGGTATGCAAGTTAATATCAACAAGACCAAGATGATGGTCTTTAGCAATAGAAGGAAAAGAAATTAACAACCATTTTTCTTTGAGGGTAGTATTCTAGAAGAAGTAACTGACTACAAATATTTGGGGATTGACTTCAACAACAAGCTTACTTGGGAGACTTGCAAAAAAAAGAGAACAACAGGAGGGTGGAAAGCCCTTTATGCTTTACAAAACAAATGCAGAGAAGCAGAGTTATGGGATTGGAAAACTACCCAAACACTTTTTGAAATATTAGTTATTCCTATTGTTCTTTATGGGTGTGAAATATGGGCCAGCAACATACCATTATCAAAATGGAAGCAAATTGAGAGAATTCAAAAGCATATGATTACCACCAAATTTAAGTTGAAAGTCTCGGTCCCTTATGAGATTCTTTTAGCTGAAACAGGTGCAGTTTCAATTGAAGCCATTGCTATGATTCGACTTCTCAGATACCTCAACAAAATTGAACAAATGACAACAAATAGGTGGCCCAAACTTGTCTTCAAAGAGCCGCTAGGAGGAGGAAGAGGTCATGGATGAACCAAAACATCAAGTGGATGAAGAAGTGGAATATTGAATGGCATACATGGCCCCAAGGAAATAAAGAAATACACGCATTTGTTATCGATAAGGTCCACAAAACTTTGTGGGACAATAGAGGCAGAAATAAGAGATTCTATCTCGAAGACTTTAATCCCACTTGTGACCATCAACAAAAGGCATACATTGGGGCCCTCATTCCGTGGAGAGTTAAGATTCTCATAGCTCAACTAAGGACCAACTCCCACCAGCTTAGATGTGAAACAGGTGGATGGAAAAGGCCTAAAGAAAAATGGGAAGAAAGAATTTTTTTTTTTGTTCAGATGAGGCAGTGGAATCAAAAAAACACTTTATTACAGAATGCAATGCCTATAATGACATTCGTTCTAGATATGCAATCAATTTCAAGACTTTGCCATTATAGGTCCTGTTTGATGAGGAGTGGATAACTGGAATGGGAGACTTCATCATCAGGATTAACAAAAGAATATCTGAATTGGTGAATTGTAAAGAAAGTGGTTTTACCATCTCATAGGCTATTTTTAGCCTCGTGGACGCTAAAAGTTCCTATTTCTATTTCTATTTCTATTTTCAAATTGCTCGCTTAGGTTGTCCACTTTCAGGTTGCTTTTGTATTAGATACAAATATCATCATAAGTTGTACAGTTTATGATGAAGTGTCATTTCGTCTCCAACACCCCCTTGCTACAAAAAAGACAGATTCTCCTCTCTCAATTCTCCTTAAGAATAGTCCTCCTACCGGTCTCACACCAAAGATGATGCGATCCAGTCCTCAACTGCGTAACTAACATCCTTGCTTTGCCCTTGATGGTTGCACCAAGATATATTTTTTCATCATCCTTGATATATTTGTAAGAGCATTAGGACAAACATAAGAGTCGCTTCAAAGTGGGTTATATAGAAACACTCCAATAAGATTAATAAATACAAGTGGTTCATAACTCGAGGAAGTAAGCTTAAGATTTTATTACAACATGAGTAGTCAACAATAGGGATTAAATGTCGCAAACGGTTAAATGTCTTTTATGATTTTAACAATAAAATATTTGTAAATATTTGAAATAATTGTCTCATAAATTTGCATATAAAAAATACATATTGTCATTTTTATATAGATTTATCTATAATCTTCATTAATATACATAAACAAATATTAAAAACTGTTAAATAAACATAGAATAGTCTTTTATATTTATTATTAGTAGTATATAAATAACACTAAAATATATTTTGAAATGTAATATTGAAAAATTAGTCACGTAAAAATTGTTTGATAGACATAAGTGGCTGTCAAATTTACCAAATCAACTAAACAATCAAATGAAAATCTTTTACATAAAACATAACAATTCAAATAACCATAAATAAGAAGTGGGGATGAAAAATAATAGGGTGTATTAATTTTTTAATTACGAAATCAAATACATTGAGACCAATGATATTTAAACATTATATAAGTTTCATAAAGAAATGTTTTTCTTGATCATAACAATTTCATACCCACAAATAATCCTATATCATATTTTTTTTTTGTTGATGTAGGATACTACTTTCCTCCTATTTATTTAATTGGAATAAAACCCCATTCTTGGTATCTCATCTTACTTAGGTATACTTAGTGTCATAGGAGTTACCATGACATGTCATAGTGTGTCATAGAAGTTACATTCTAAAAGTAAGCAACAATTCTATTTGTACTTGTTATCACTTCATCTTACATGTGGGCAGATCTTAGCTTTGTTGCATGTTGATTTGTTCTATTTAACACTTTCATACATTGGTGAGATTAATATCATTTGGTATTTTTTATTGTTAGTTATTTCAATTTTTGCAACTATATGTGCATTAATTTTTGTAGCAGATATTGCTGGAGAAAACTTGTGTCCATTTTCAATTCAGTTGCAGTTCAAATTCCTTGTTTAGGTGACTAACAAGTCTATGTATACAGATGTATCTTTGTTTCTGCTTGAATTCAACTCCACTCTCTTGACGAATCTCTGCAACCTGCCTAGCTGGATCTATGTGTTTTGTTTAGGTCTATTTTGACCTTGCATGGCTCGTGTTTCATAACCTAACACCTTGGCCCTTGCAACTCATCTTGAGCTCTGAGACGACAAGGATCCCTTGCTCAGATCCATGTCTCGGTGATCCTCCTTGCGTGGCTCCTGGGACCCGTCCATTCATTTTGGCTCGCCCTGTTGCACTCCTCACTACAAACTAGGTGACTCTTCTTTGTTTTGGCAAGCATCTTCACAACCAGCTTGGGTTTATGTTTAAGGCTTACAAAGTTTTCTTTTTATTATTGGTGCAAATGATAGTTGTAGGCTAGTTGGTAAAGCACATTAAGTTGCATGTAAGAGGTCTTATATTTAAACTTCATCCCTTGAATCTTTTGGTTAAAACCATCTTGAAGTGCAAATGAATTAAATAGGCCAATAAAGAAAAACCTTGTAACTTGAGATTCACAACTCTGATTTGGGTTTTGTTGGCTAGATTTTCTGCACCGCTAAAAACCTAGGAAGTCATGAGATAAATCTCCCTCATTTACTGGTGAGGCTCCCGTGTAAGATTTTTTCAATTATATTTTCTAATATCTATATGTTGGTTTTACTTTAACCGCGTAGCTCATGGACCATAGCTAGGCAATTTTGTAGCAAGTAAACAGCTGTAAGAAATGTGTATATGCAGAAGAGGGAAATAATTGAATGCGAGTAGAGAAAAGAAATAAGATGTGCAGCCTAACCAATAGTTGTCAGAGTTGGTCACATGCACATAGACGAAACAAATTGATCTTGAAATGTAGAATTCAAAGCAAAGGAAAGTTTCAAATCTAGATCTAAGATAACACAAAGTTTATGCAAAAAACTAAAAAGAAATAAGAAACAAATGCACCGTTGACACAAAGTTCTCTAGAATTCTACCTCCTTTCAATTCCTTAGATTTTCAAAAAGATATCAAGGGTTTCAGCTCAAATTCAGGAACACAAGAATGTTGATTACAAATTCTGATCCTTTAACTCGTAGGTTCTTCCTCTAATTATAATGTATAGAGGGCAATCACAAATAGGAAGCTTTTTTAATGAATTGCCACATGTTGAAGCTATGAAAAAGGGAAGCAACTAGCAATCTTCCTCCTGGAATTCCTCTTTTCATGACTTACATAATTTATAACTGAAAATAGAACCTCCTATTTTGCATGTTTGCCACTTATTTCCAAGTAATTGACTTCTTCTAGTAACTTGAAGGAATGGATTTTAAACCAATCACTTAAGTTTTACAATTTAATTGATTACTCAATTACTTTGTCGGAGAAAATAAGAAAAAGAAAAGAGAAAGAGAAGAAATTAGAAGAAACCTTCTACACTCTCAGTCTTGTTCTTTTTCCATATTCTTTATGCAGTTGACTCTTTTGCCTTTGATTCTCACCAAACTGGATCTGGAAGCAGCTAACTATGATTTACCCACGGGTGCTACCTCTGACATGTCTTCCCCTTTCATCCTTGAAGCTTTTGCATTTCTTCTCCAGTATATGCACCAATGTAATGTTTGTCATAAATAATTCAAACAAAACTCATCATCTTTTATTTTTTATTGTATATGATCAATTTTAAATTCTGGAAAGCACTCCAGGTGAAGGCAAATACAAGTATATTCAATGAAGGCTTCAACTAGAAGATTGGGAGCACATGTACAAGCTCCTGGAAGGAATTTTCCATGCAATGACTTCTACTTGGGCTGCATTAGAAACAAGAGGATGATTTTTTTTTCAGAAGCCTTTGCAATTATGAGATCTGGATCTATTTCTCCCTCTGATTCTGAAGATATATTCAATGTATCAGATATTGACTTTTGCTTTCTTCACCAATATGGGCATCTGTGATGAATACCTGCAATTGATTCAGAAAAATATGGATTCCATGGCATGAACACTCAATTTTCATCACCAAAATCTGCTTATAAAGCCTGCTGCCCTCTATTTTTAGACTTTGCTTGCATGCCAAGCAAGCTAAAAATATTATTTTATTCACGTGTGCACTCACATCAACATGTAGATGCTCTAAATAATAAAAAGAAAGCTTCTCTAACCCTAGGCACCAAAACTGGATGCTTCCCGACAATTTTAAAAAAATCAGCTTTTAGACATTTAGTTATGCCAAAATGGGTTGCACTTTTTGGCTAGAAGTCATGTTAAAAATAAGAAGTCAAAGCAATGTGAATTTTCACCCCACAAGACAGGCAATAAATTCTTGCTTTCACTTTAGTGACTTTACTTTCATAATGGGAATTTTCACCTTGCAAAGTAGACAAGAAATTCCTGCTTTTCACTTAAGTGACTTTGCTTTCATAATGGGAATTTTCACCCTGCTAGGTAGGTAAGAAATTCTTTCCTGCCTGCCGCCTCCAAAATTCCCATTGGCAACTTAAGTGATTTGACTTGATGGGAAAAAGTAACCTGTTAGGCAGGCAAGAAATTCCCGTCTGCCTACCACTGCCAAAATTCATATTGGCAGCTTAAATTCTTCCTTCCAAAAAGTGTGACTTACATGAAAGATAGTTCTTTTCCAAAAGTGTGACTTCTGCCTTTAAAATTGCGTGAAAATTCGTCACTAAAGGCAGCATGGAAATTGGACGCGGAAGGCAACTTTGAAAAATGTGACTAGCATGAAGACTGCATGAAGAAATCTTCTAAAGTCGCGTGAAAACTCGTCAACAATATTTTATTTCCATTTTTGGATTTTTGGTGAAGAAAACACAAGAATAGAATAAAATTTGCCATTTTTGGAAATGATCCGGGAAGATGTAGCGGCAAAAACTTGCATGTGCCATAACTTTCATTCTGTAGCTCCGTTTTAGGTGTCGTTTTCTCTAAAAGTGCATATTTTCTCGAGCTCTACGCGTTGATAGTAATATTTTTCTTATTTTCATAGAATCAAATTTGCACCATTTTGGACCAAGCAACTTCTTGCAATCTTCTGAAAGAATCCTGAGCTTTAATCGCCTGTAGACAAATTAGTAATTAAAAAAAACTAGATAGCTTTTCAAAATCCTAGGCCTGGGGAAATATCTGGAAAGAACAATGAATATGCTATGGGAATTTCCGGAGAAAACAAACCAAAACATAGGAAAAAAGAAATAAAACAAAACAAAAACAGCTACGGGAAAATGATCGAAAAATTTCTCCATTTAGCTTATTTGCAAAAATTCTTCCCCCCGGGTGAATGTTCTGTGGTAATAATGATGGGGTGAAGTGCTTTATATAACCTAAATCCTCCAATTTTAGCTCAATCTATTTTTAAAAAAACTTTATTTATTTAATAAATAAAATTCTCTCAAACAAAACTTGGCAAAGGGATAGAGTGAGTTTTAGCATGTGGGTATTTGGTGAATTTGGCTTTTATGACTCTCTAGGGTTACCTTAGAGTGATGCAAACAACTATAGGCGAAACAAACACAAAACGACCCGTTACTTTGAAAAGAACGAATTTTTTAAAAAGGGGTAGTCCCAGATTTCAGGGTGAAATCTTGGGGACACCAAGTTTTGTCTTTTGAAAAGGTGATTTTTTTTGTTTTCATTCATACGAGATTATTATTTTTTGAAAACATGCATTAAAATTATAAAGTGCCAAAGGGTGGGTTTGAAGCATAATTCAAGTGTCATGTAATAATGTTGTGATTCCCTCCTTTCACCTTATGCTCTTTTCTTTTGCAAGCACACAAATATGTAGATGAATCCTAATTCGTTTGTTTTTCTTACTCCCTTCAACTATCACTCATTTTGCAAAACAAAAAGCTCTACAGGATAATTATGGGTTTACAAACTGAACCTACAACTGTTGCAGAGAAAGAGAACTGGTTTGACAACTGTGATGAAGCTTATGGTTTCTTGTGCCTTTATGTGTCACTAGATCCGCACTTTCATATAATTATTGCCAAAAAATCTAAAAAAGTATGGGACACCTTATAATTTTTTTTTGGGAAACTAAATGAGATGAAAGTGCACGAATTGGAAAATGAGTTAATTAGTCCTAGCCCTAGTAGTTTTGACACACTTCAGGACTACTTCACCAAGTTCAAATATGTGAGAATGCAACTAAAAGAATGTGGAATTGACAAAAAGGGCTCACAACTCATGTTTTATGTTCTCACCAAACTTGGTCCTCACTATTATATTTTCGTCTCCACTTTCTATGCAACCAAGAGAGCACTTGATATTGCATGGGATATGCCCTCCTTTGATGAATTTGTTATTGACTTGACTCATGAACAAAATAAATTGATTCATATGGGCACACTAAAGTTCACTAAACCACATGCTCTACTTTTGGGGCATGACAAATGAAAGGCTTCAAAAGAGAAGAAACATAACAACAAAGATCGTGAGAGAAAGAAGGATCAACCCACCACCAAACCAAACTTTGGCACTTCCTCTTCTAGTGTTAAGCCTAAGAAAGAGAAGATAAAATACGGGTATTGCATATGCAGGCATGATGAAAGTAAATGTTTGAATAAGCATATTGAACACCTCACATGTCTTCTTGAGAAGAACACCATAGGTGTACACTAGTCTATCAAAACATCTTCATCAACCCATGAATCCTCTAAGGAAAATGACAATGGAAGAGAGAAAGAGAAAAAATCAATAAAGGAGAAAACAAAGGGGAGAGATTTAGTTGTAGTTGTACCACTGACTCCTATATGAGTTTTTTATTCTACTCTATCACATCATATGGCCTCTTCACATGTGGAGCTCACTTCCTTAGAGCCATGTGACATGTCCATGAAAAGCTTCATTGATACTCACACTTTAACAATTTAAAAATTGTCAATCTCAGGGTGGTGTCCAAGGTTATTTGCAATGAAGAGACGATTTGGAACATATTGAGCATGTAAAATAAATCAAACAAGAAAAAACACAACAATGGTAATTAAATGATCTATTCTAAGCTTATTAAAACTAGTAATAATAGGGGACAATACTTCCAACTCTATGATCACAGAAAAGAACATGCAGGAGTGAAAATAGACTCCAGATAAATGAAACACACTAATACTAGAAGTAAAGAAAATTATAATAATTTGAACAAGAAATAATTAAAAATTCCATCCATATTAGAGAGGAGTGGCCCTTGATCCTTCCCTTTGATCCAATTGTTAATTTCTACTCAAGGAAACATAATTTATCCCATAAGCATGTTCTTTATTTGTCAATAGTTCAATTTACAATACATTTTCTATCATTTCTTAAAATTCAAACCCTTTATTCTATAATGATCATGCCTCATATAGATTAGGCAGATTCCTCTTCCTATTAGGAGACAAAGTTTCCCCTTTGAATAAAATTTATTATATGAAAGATACTTGCAAAAATTAACTAAGTAGATCTATAACAAAACAATCATGGAACTGGTAGTTTATCATGTCAAATGTACATGTGTGCTTATAGATTCCCATTCAAATTTTTCTTCTTGATGGAGGAGGAGTTCTGTATACTTGACTAGGTCGGGTAATCTTCAGGAGTTAGATGAATTCAAAGAAATCATGTTCCTTGTGAAGTGGAGAATTCCATGAAATTATGATTAGTTATTGCAAGTTGAATCTTTAATGCATTGTTTAAACTATGTCAGCTAGTCGAATTCCATGTCAAAAAAAAGTGGCTACCACATAAGTAGATCGGATTCTATGATGGATTTTGTGTTGAATAGGTAATTCCACGAACTATGGGAATCATGTGTTGACCATGCGAGTCTTGCGCGTGGTTGGTTGATTCCCACGCTTGACTGGGTGAGTCTTGCACTCATACAAATTATTTTATATCCTTCCATTTACATATATGTTAGCCCCATAAATCAATTTATATCAACAAATAAAGAAATCATATAAAAGATGATAAATATCCAAGACACATGCTAAAAACACATCTTTTAGTCAAGTAGAAGTTTCATTTATAATAAGACTATTATTAGTTTCTATATAAGGTAAGATGGAAATAGTAGAAAAAATGGGGCTTGGAATATGGATTTTTAAAGGCTTTGTTGGAGCTCAAAATTTGACCCATCCCAAATCAAAATGATCTAGGGATTTGAGGCAACATGGGAATGTCTTCAAGTTATGAGACTTGCACTGAGACAAACATCCAGAGAATTTTGACTTCCTCCGCTTATTCCTATTGCTAAAACTACTTATGAGAAGGGAAATGCAGCTACCTAACTCTACTATATCATTCCAAGGGACCGGGGAGAGAGGGAAATGCATAAAATGAAGTTCTACATTAAAAATAGGTGATAACACCAAGAACAAGGGGAAAGACACTCTTAATTGAGGGAAAATTGAATAAAATGGAGGAGAGGGCAGGTTAGAGAGCCAAAGTCTAGAGAAGCATTCAAACTTCCATTTTTACGTAATGCACAACATAAATAAACCTTGCAAAGTGAATAAACACACACAACATACCTGTAAGTAGATGAAATGGCAAGAAAATGTAATATAACACCAGCTAGAGCAAAATAATAGCCACAAAACAAGTATTTTATTACTTTAGGAAGATGCACAGTTCATTACAATGAAGGAAGAAGGCATAATACATTGCAAAATCTAAATCTGAGGCCTGCAATTCACGAACACTTGTGCATCACTTAGAAATGATGCCCTTTTATTCTGAAAGTATCCAACATTACAAATGAGCACCATTTTACAATAATAGAAGATGGGAAAAGAGAGGAGGGAAAAGAGGAGGGAACTCGGATTTCCACCTTCACCCACCAACAACATGCATTGAATTTCTAAAAATAGGTATGGGAAAACTTCCAAGGCCTTCCCCCATGGTACATTGCTTGTATGAGGAAGAATGGGCACCATACCTCATCAAATGTGGTAGTTGAGCTACCTAGAATTGCTCTTTTTAATGTTGGGATAGTATTTCCACTTTTTCACATACCTAACATCAATAAAATTAAGATATGTAATTTATTTGGTGTAGAGGATGCTGAGATCTTTCCAACGGTACCAAGTTTGTGAAACTTGGAGCAACATGTCAAAATATATGGCCATTTGAAGTTCAGAGGTTAGGAGTTCCACGCGGGCTCCTACAGTCTTCAACAATCATTTTTTGTTTGGTGCATGTGGATCAGATGATTGGAGAACTCACGGAACTCATTTTTTGTTTGGTACAGGTGGATTAGATGATTGGAGAACTCAGTAAATGTTCCCTTTGTTCTTACTGGGCCTGCATTTTCCGCAAGGGTTGCGAGTTTTGTGTGTTACGGAGTATTGGATCACAGGTGGAACCGTGGAACAATTCTACCTGCTCCTCTAGTTCATGTATCTCTCCCTCTGTCCATAATTCATTGCCCTCTTCACTTCATCTTTCATTTTTCAGCTCGATTGGCGATCCAGGGAACTAGTGCCCCGACGGAACTATTTCACCCGCTACCTTAGTTCTCGTAATGCTTATTGCCCTTGCATAAAACTATCTCCGCTTTGCACTGTTGGCTTTGTTCCCTCCGCCGCTTAGTCGACCTATTTTCTTGTGCAGGGAACCCATGACTCCAAGGAACTGTTCCATCAATTCCAAAAATATCAGACCCACCCATAATAATCTATTCCAACCCCCAAACTCCTTCTTTGTGACCTGAAAATGAATGCAGGGAACCCATAGTCCCAAGGAATTGTTCTATCCATTCCACCAGAACTCGATTAACACGCAATATAATGTAAAGGACCTATTTTTTCATTTTTTTGACTAAGTGCTGGATTGAGGAGCCATGTAAGGTGAAGGGGAATCCCTAGAACACTAAACTTCTCCATTTTTCATCAATTACACCTGCTCAAGTCCAAGTTCAAGAGAATTACCCATTTTGTCAGTTTCTTCTCAAAAGTTCAACCATATTGCCTTAGTCCAGATTTTTCAAGTTAGTTGATTTACAATGGGTGCAAAATTGGATAGCATGATCATCACTCCCCCATACTTAAGTATTAGCAGGTCCTCATGCTACAAAGTCATCGATTGTTATTCATATTTTCTACAATTTTGTTGTAGTTATTCATTGGCAAATGTAGCCCGTGTCTTTATTCATAGTCTATAGTATCCTCTGAGTTCCAACATTGTTTTCATCCATTCCTCGTAACTTTTCAAAATTTGTTCCTAATCATTAGTCCATAAGAGGACCAATGCCAATATGAGTAGTAGCCTAAACCTCATGCCAATCCATTATTATTGTAATTTCAACATAATTCGTCCCACCTCTTTGGTTCTCCTTATCAACCATCGAAGGTTATTAGGTGAAATAACTTCTTATTTCTTATAGCTATCAGTGAGAAAATCCTACCTCTGCTTGTGGGAAAATAATGTTGTATTGATGTTTGGTATGATATATGCCCAAAAATCTAGCACACATGAAGAGATTCTTTCCTTATACATGTCTAATAGCAAAAGTGAGTAAATATGTGCCCTATAATGATGTAAAAAACTTGTTAATTATTGGAAAGCCGTGTCTCATTAGAAGACCTAAGTTAGTCTCCTCCCTTGTGAAAATGTGTTTATGTTCTCTCCATATAATTTGTTGCTAGAGTGTGGAAATGAAAGACCTTACTTGAACTTCTCTAACATACAAATTGATGAAAATATGTGTCATTTCAGGGAATAAAAAATTTATGAACATATAACTCGCATAAATTTTTTTTTCCATGAATTGCCTATCATTTTAAAAATCTATTGTCTCTTTAGAGAGGACCTCGGAAATTTTCCACTTATAGAACTTCTCTCTTAAAAATAAAGTATAAAAGGTTGTTGGTGATCTGTGTGAAAGAGCCTTCTTATATAGTTGGCATATAAATGCGACATTTTTCATCAAGACTTGTTACTTTGCTTCTAATTTTTTATTTTCTTCCTTTAAGGTTGTATTTTCCCCTTCTACATTTCTAAGCTCATAGCAATGACTCATCCTAATTGTAATCCTTTTTAAAACCACAACTTGTGGGAAAACAAAGTCAGTTTGGGAGACCTTGTCGATGGTATCTATGAATTTTTCTTTTTCTTTTTCATATTTTAGAGTTGTAAGCTCTAAAAATAAGGTCTCAATAGTTTTTTGGATATCCTGAATAATCCTATCCTTTTCTTGTAGATCCCTCCTAAGTTGCTAAATTTCTAACTCCTTTCTTGACTCCAAATTTTTAATTTGAGAAATGTGCTCATTTTTCTCTTGGAGCACAAGCTGCAACTTTTCCAAAACGTTTTTTCTCTGTTTTAACTCAAATTTCACCCTTGAGAGGGCCAACACTTGGGGGGTAAGGGATTCTTCCTCCTATGGTGAGCTAGGTTCCCCTTCAAACATGGGCATTTTTCCTTTGTCTAGAAATGGAGGACTCTCAATAGTGGGTTGTTTTTCAAAAATTGGTTCATCAGAAACAAGGTTATGAAGAAATGGAGACGTTGGTGAGGAAACTTGAGATGTGGACCCCATTTCCCTTATTATTTCTGCCTTAAGGATGACAATTACCTCATGCATAACAATTATGAAAAGCATGGCGAGAATATCGTGGGATAAAAAAATCTTACCTTGCATTAACTAATCATTAATGTTATTTTTTTATTATTGGTAAATAGTTTTGAAGGGACTATACCCTGTTACAATAAGGGCTTAATAGCCAAATAGAGCTATAGAGGGACAAAAAAAAAGGATCAAAATCTATATAAAGCATTATGTCCATCATTAACTAAAAGATAGTTACTAGTAGAAAGCTAAACAGAACAAAAACTGCAACAAGACAACAAAATAGCATCAGAGAAACAACAAAAAGACCAAAAAATATAGTGACTAGAATGAGGCCCTCTAGCCCGAGGGATATTACTTCTAATCATTAATGTTATTATGATTGAATCTTCTAACTTTAAAAAAGTATTTTGGCACTTCCATTTCCATTTTCCAACTAATCACATGTTTCTTCAATGTATGATAGGTTGTTTATTGTGTTGTTAACACACACACACACACACACAAGTCAATGCTATTATAATTGAATCTTCTAACTGAAAAAAATTAATTTGGCATGTACCTTGTCATTTTCCAATAATCACATGCTTCTTTAATTTATGATAATCCATTTATTGCTCTGTTAAAGTCCTACATGACATGATTTTGAAATGAGGTGAGTGTCATCACTGGTTTTCAATCACTATATATATGAAGGAATGACTACCATTGTTATTTTTAAACCATTCCTTCATGGGAAAATGGCCACCATTTCTGGTTTTTAACCATCGCTTCATGGAAAGATGGATGCCATTTCTCATTTTCAACCATCTTCCTCTTATTATCATATCGACAAAATACCTTATCTCGGAAATAGCTTGAATGAGGTGACCTCCTCTAAGTAATTTGGAGATGTGTTGGCTTGTATCTACATCTTGAATTCTTCTCAGGATATTGGTTTTTGGTATAGGCATATTCTATGACCATTAACCAACATTCCCCTTCATTTTCAATCAATAGGAATGAGTTGAATAGTACCATTGTTTTAGACTTATTCTATTTGGTATGGGCTTATCCATCTAGTACGTAGCTTCCCCTTGAAATCCTTATATTTTAAATCAAAAAACAAGGCCCACTCACCTTTTTGAAATGTCCTTTTCTTGATATGGTGGTCATGTCATAGTTGTCTTTGATGTTGGACTAATTTAGTTTGGTTCAATGCCTCTAGCCTCATTTAATCCAACTCATTTTGTTGGACAAGTCTTGATTTTTGTACCTATAATAGTTCAATTTATGCTTTTACAATTGTCTTCAATGTTTTTATTTCAAATTATATGGGAAGGATATGTTCTTCCCATAGATAAACTTATATGGAGTAAATCCCATAGTTGCTTTCCAAGTTATGTTATAAGCCTATACTGCCTCTAGAAATTTTACACCCAATTTTCTATTGAAACATCCAATGTTTTAGTCCGTATTGGTTACTTTTACGTGACCATTAGATTTAGGATGGTAAGGGGATGATTTTTTGTGCCTTATATGATAGGTTTTCACAAAAGAGATGATCACATTTGACATAAATTAGGGCCCTTGATTTGAAACAATTGACCTTGGTGCTCCAAATCTTTGAAAAATATGTTCGTACAAGAAATCTTCCACCTTCTCATCCCTAACATATTGAAGAGCCTTTACTTCTACCCATTTAGGCATGTAATCTGTGCACACAAGGATGCATTCTTTTCCTTGAGAAGGTGGATCAACTGGTCCAATGAAATCCAATCCATGCTTCTCAAATGGTTCTAGAACTATCTGAGGTTGAATAGGCACTTCATTTAACAATGTTGGTTTCCTCACATGTTGGCACCTATCACATTGCCATACATACCTTTTGACATCTGTGTGTAATGAAGGTCAATAGTATCCAGTTCCTAGAATTTTATGAATTGTCCTTTTGACTAAATAATGCCCTCCTAATGGTTCATCATGGAAAGCCCTAAGTATGTCAAAGATTTCATCCCCAAATACACACCTACATAAAACATAGTCATGTATACATTTAAAAAGCATTCCATCAAACCATTTTTACATTATACTTTGTTTGATTAATTATTTATTTTGTTTTTTGGTGAGAGAAGGTGGAAACTTCCACATGGCTAAATAATTAGCCATATCTACAAACCAAGGATAATTGGTGGAGATAGAAAATAAATGTTCATTTGGGATATCATCATCCACTTGTTCATTTGTACTTGAATCAGTGAGACTTGAAAGAAAATCAAACACCACATTTTCCTTCCCAAGCTTATCAATAATTTTGACATTGAGTTCTTGCAATAATAACATCCATTTAACAATTCTACATTGAACCAAAGGTGTTTTCATTAAATATTTAATGACAGAATGATATGTATGAATAATTACCTCATAACTTGTAATGTAATGGAATTTTTTTTATTGCGTAAACTATTGAAAGAAATTATTTTTTGTGGTGGTATAATTATTTTTCAGTTAGAGAGAGATTTTTACTTATGTAATAAATTACATGCATTGATTCTCCCTCCTCTTGTTGGCCCAAAATAGCCCCAACTATTTCGTTGGAAGAATTTGTTTGTATATGAAAGGGAAGCTTCCAATTTGGTCCCATAAGGACTGGAGTAGTATTTATTTTCCCTTTTATGATTTCAAAATCTCTTTGGAAAGCTTTTTTCCATTGAAATTTAGATTCCTTGGTCAAAAGTGAAAATAGTGGGGAGGTTATTTTACTAAAATATGAGATAAATCTTCTATACTAGTCTACATGTCCTAAGAAACTACATACCTTAATCTACTTTTTAGGTGATGAGAGTTGCACAATGATCTTAACCTTGTCTACATTGATTTTAATTCCTTTTATTGAAATATGATGTCCCAACATTATCCTTTTTTCCATCACAAAAAGGAACTTTTCATGATTGAGGGATAATTGATGTTTTCCACATCTAGAGAGTACTTTGTCTAGGTTATTTATTGCTTCTCGAAATGTAGTTGTTATCCAATTTCACCCCCTAGGGTTGAATTGATAACATACATCAGGATTCTCAAGTCCAAGGCAAATTGATTGATCCAGGGAAAAAATCATGTTTCTAGGGTCCCTTCAGAAAATTTTCTAACTCTCCTGTCCAGGTTGAAAAGAACAAGCTCTGAGAAAATGCGAGAAAGTTGCAGAAAATAAGCTTGGGCCAGAAAAAATTGTGAAAATCGGCTAAGTCCTAGTCCCCGGGACAGTCGGGACATTTGGGACGTCAAGGCGCGGATCGGCTGAAAAGCCTATAGGCAGCCCAAATAGCAAAGGGACATCTGGGACAAATGGATGCGAAATGCCCGAATCGGCCGAAAGAAAGAAAATTTGTCCAAGTCCTTTACCGAGAGCAAGCGGGGGACAGGAGTACGGCGAAGGACGAAGAACCAGCCGGTTCGGCCGTGAACCGGCCGGTTCGGCCGAAATAGGAAACTTCAGCACAAGGACAAGTGGGACAAAGGGACGCACGGGACGCGGATAGCTGAAGGAGCCGAAAGCCAATCAGATCACGCCATGTGTCACCGGCAGAAAAGGGATGAGGAAGCCCATTTCGGGTGGATCGGAGGATTCTGTCCCGCGAAGTACTGGGACATCCGGGACAAAAAGACGCGGTGGACGCGAAAGAGCCGGCAGACCCGCGGACCAACCAGATCATGACACGTGTCACAAGGAGAAAGGTCCAAAGGTCAAAGGGGTGATTTTTGAAGGAAAATACCGAGCCAATAGAAAGAGGACACATGTCTAATGAAGCAGAGAAGGAGAGAGAATCACGCGACCAATCAATGCATGCCACGTGTCATCCAGGTGGCAGAGCGCGGGAAGAAATTTAAAAATCCGTTTTCACCTGTTTTGTGCCCTAGATCTTCAGATCTCCATATCTTTTGATCCAGAGCTCGGATTGGCACGTTCTTTATATCAACGGAAAGCTTGTGAAATTATCTACATGATTATGGGGTTAATCTTGAGTTTTGGTGCAGTCTAGAGAGATAAAATTGAGAAACAGCTCTGACGCATGTTCATGGCCAGAAGTGACATTTCAGCGACCAGATTTAATGCAGAATGGGTCGCATTCTCCTGTAATCCAGTCAAAATGACAGGGTATGGGTTTATAAGGTTCCCCCATGTTGTTTTAATGCATCTGTAGTCAAGGAGGGATGGGCTCCCATGTTTTGTACGTTTTCTGTCCCCTGGGCTCGACCCTTGCACTGTAAAAGCCAGATTTGGCTCATTTCTAAGAGGGAACATTTCTTTGGATAGCAAGCTTCTTCTTTCACCTGTAACAAGTGATTTTTGAAGTATCAGACCTCTTCTAAAATTGTAACAGTTTTTCTACCTTTTTGATGTTATAATACAAGGATTTTGAAAGTGGAAATGACAATACAGGCTCTGTGATCAGTTTTCAGTCCTCTGTTTGTGTTGCTTGTTTCATTTCAGACCTCTGATTACATCTTATCAGCTTGTGCATGATATTTTATGTTGCATTCTATGATCTGTGTCTATCTGCAGAACAAGAAGTGTTCACCACTCCTCCTTTGGTGTATCACCTGTTAGTTTAGTTTCATTTTTTGCACTTTCTATCTCTGTCTCCTTGGATTTTAGAGTAGGATTAGGTTTCAAACCTCTGTAGTTTTGCAAAATATAGATCTAAATCAGAGGAGTTTGAGGAACCAGCCTCTAATCTGGAGATTCCTCTCTCAGTTTCACAAGTCCCCACACTTGGAGAGAGGTTTCCATGTTGTGCAATCACACTGGATGCTAGAGTGATCAACCTAGAAGCCTGATCTGCATCCAGGGGTGCTGTGAGTCTGCAACAACAGTTTTGGCACGCCCGGTGGGACACTAGAGGTCTCATTTTTATTGCAGCAAGAGTTGATATGCATCTGCTACATTTTTCTTGCTTAAAAAGAGCTATTATTTGCATATCTGGCGACTCCAAGGGGAGGAATCAACTGGTTTCAGCAGTGCAAGCCTGAAAACTCATGAGAAGAATCATCACAAGGTCAAGAGTTGGAGAAGAAGAAGTGTTGTTTGAATACTTGAAGTTATCTCCAAGAAGAAGGCAAAGAGGAAGAAGGATTCAAAGGTCTCCATCTCCACCAAACAGAACTCTCTCAACTCCTCCACCTGACAGGCCTTTCATTCAGTATACAAGGGCTTTAAGACTGATTAGAATGGCTCAGAACAATCCCTACGTCAACTTCACAGGCAGCAGCCCACTTGCTCTCAATGCACAACATCCAGTTCCTATTGCAGCCTTGAAGAACATTCCCTACTTCACCGGAGAAAATCAGACTACTCCAGGTGATCATGTTAAAGATATTGCTAACCTTTGTGCAATCCATGAAATCAATGAAATGCAAGTGGTTGTCAAGTTACTGGCATCTTCCTTCAAGGGTAAAGCATTACAATGGTTTAGGAGCCTTGGAGCTGGTTCTATCACAAACTGGAATCAGCTGTGTATTGCACTTCACGAGCAATTTGGAGAGAAGGGAGACAACTTGTCTCTTTTGGAGCAGCTGACAACTATCAAGAGAGCCCCCAACGAGCAGCTGACTGACTTCAACTTCAGATTTCAAAGGTCTTGGGATAGGATTCCAGTGGCAGTCAGGCCAACAGCAGAAGATGCTTTTCTATATTACCTTAAAGCTTTGAATTCTGATATTTCTATGTTAATTCAATCTATGGGAGGCACAACCTTACCTGCTGCTTATAGCATTGCCATTAGAGCCGAAAACTATCTTATTCAAGATGGTAAACTAGCTCCTAGGCCTCCCATGCCCTTGTATCCAAACTTAGAAAATCCAAGCTCTAGTCAAGCACCCACTTTGGCTCCTGTTCCCACCCCTAGAAATCAAAGTTCAAGTGAAACTTCTACTTCATCCTCTAGTGCTTCAAATGAACTCCAAGAGGTCATGAAACAGTTGCAAAATTTGGGAAATGAGCTGGTTACTATCAAAAGACAGCAAGCCCAAGGTTTCAGACCTTCTTATCAATCTCAAGCGCAATACCAGGCTAGGCCCCCATACCAACAAAATAGGTCACCAAATCAGGCTGCAAATCAAAATCAAAGCCAAGTAAGGCCTCCTGCTAATAGACCATTCCAGCCCTATAATCCAAATGCCATATCTGCCTCTAAGGCATTAGTGCCAACACAGAACAACATTGCTCAGGAATATGATTGGTGCTTTCCATGCAACGAGCCTCATAACCAATCCATGTGCTTCAATGGTGCTCTCAATCAAGCATTGATGGTGACAACTATCTGTGTGGAGGGTGAGGGCAACCAAGGAAACAACCAACAACCAGAAACATTCCAACAACAATCAGCCCCAAATGACACCACATTGGTAAACTGGCAAGCAGAAGATTTCTGTGGCATGAATCAGGCAGTTCCTCAAGGTGTTGCAGCCAACACAAGGTCAAAGAGGAGGAATCTGGGTGAAGAACAGCCATTAGCCCCAGCCAATCCACAACCTTCCACGGCTCCACAAATGATTGGCAAGCAAAGTCCAGTTTCAAATGCACAAGGGCAGCCAAGAACAGCCCCTAGGCCAACTCAAATGCCAGCTGTTGCTACCCACGTGCAAGGGGTGAATGTGCAGACCAAGGGACAACAAAAGGATACTTCATCCCCGTTCAGTATCATTGATCAGATGAAGAAGACAAACGTCAATATATCAATGTGGGAATCCCTATCCATCCCAGGCCAGAGAGATCTGCTGCAAGCTGCCATGAAGGACTGGCCAATTTCAAATCAGCAGGTTCAAATGCAAGACAAGGTACTCACAAATGCTGCCCAGCCTGAAGGAAATCATGGAAGACAACAAGGTAAAATGTTGAAGCCCCCTCCTTTCTATGTTTCATTAATCATTGGGGATAAACTAGTACACAATTGCATGATTGATTCTGGGGCAAGTAGCTCAGTGATGCCCAAGCAAATAGCTGATCAGCTGGGTCTCCAATATGAAGTAATATCTAAAGGGGTAGTGCAATTGGATGGGACAGCAGTAGAAACCGTGGGAGTAATTAAAGGTTTGAATCTTACCTTGCATACATGCCCCAACGTTACCGTTTTACAAGATGTGTCAGTGATAGATTTGCCACCACTCTTTGCCCTATGTTTATCAAGGGATTTCACAGCCAAAATTGGAGGCTACTTATCTGCTGATTGGTCACACATGTTGTTTAGAACAAGATATGGTACTAAGGTCACAATCAGATCCGAACCAATTGCAAACTTTCATATTGAGCCTCATACTCCAAGCCAAGTCAATGCCAACTGTTCAGCATTTGATCAAGAAGATTATCCAAACACAGATGAAGCTGACACCAAAGTTGGAAGCATTCCAGATTTGACTCTTGATGAATGGGCAAGCAAGGTACATGCTTTTGATCCCTACCAAGAAGTAGAAGAATCTGAACCAGGAGTCTATTGCATACATGAAGAGAACCAGCCTATTCCTAGCATCACCAAACCAAACCATAAGGATGACAATGAGGTATGGAAATTATTTTTCGATGGATCAAGGAGTAGGCAAGGTGCAGGAGGAGGAGCTATGCTTGTTTCACCTCAAGGCATCAAATATTATTCAGCTTTTTGCTTCCAGTTTTCTTGTTCAAACAACACAGCTGAATATGAGGCCTTGATTCATGGACTTCATTGGGCTAGGAAAAAGGGCATAAAAAACTTGCAGGTGTTCGGGGATAGTGAGCTGATCGTCAATCAAGTCAGGGGACAACATGCTACAAAGAATGACCTGCTGAAGAACTACAAGAATAGGGTATGGGACCTCATCAAGGACTTTGAAGCTTTCAACATCGTGTCCATACCCAGGAAGAAAAATGAAGCCGCGGATAAACTCGCAGCAGTTGGAGCAACGTTTGATGTGGTTGACAACATCAAAAGGGAAAAAACACAGCCACATATCCATGTGATTGTGAGGCCAGCAGTTCCAGATAATAATATAAGCTGGCAGGTGTTTGAGAACGATCAACAGATCGTCAATTTTTTACAAGAAGAGGCTGAATTCTCAGCTAGGAATCAGGACAGACTAGAGCAGCAGTATGGGGGTCAAGTAGTGCAGCTGCGGACAAACAAGCTTCCCAAGGGTTTAGTAACGTTGGAGTCTATCTTCAACCCTAACGACCAGTTCCGTAAGGAAAAGGCCAACATACAGGTCAAGAGAGAAGATTCAGAGCCAATTCCGGTTGGGGAAGGCAAAACACTTCAAATTGGTAAAGTGGCCACTGAGCAGGAGAAATCAGATTTCATACAGCTTTGCCAAGAATTTCCAGATGTCTTCGCTTGGAGCTATGAAGACTTGAGAGGATTCAATCCGAATTTGGCACAACATACCATAGAATTGGATCCAAATGCTAAGCCCATCAGGTAGAAGCAGAGACCTGTTAACCCTCACATTGAGCCTCTAATGAAGAAAGAGCTAAATAAGCTAATAGAGGCAAGCATTATATTCCCGATCAAGCACTCAAGCTGGGTTGCTAACTTGGTTCCGGTCAGGAAGAAGAGCGGAGAAATCAGGTTGTGTGTGGACTTCCGAGACCTCAATAGGGCATCTCTCAAAGATCATTACCCGCTTCCTTCAATGGAACAAATATTGCAAGTAGTATCCAGTTCAGAGAGATTCTCTCTCCTAGATGGCTACTCAGGGTATAATCAGGTGATGGTGAAAGAAGAGGACCAGTTCAAGACAACTTTCACCACCAAATGGGGAACCTATGCTTACAAGAAGATGCCATTTGGGCTGTCAAATGCTGGTGCTACCTTTCCAAAGGGCAATGGACATGGCATTCAAAGGCTTGATCAACAAGATAGTGCTTGTATACCTAGATGATATCACTGTCTTCTCAAAGAATGCAACAGACCATCTCTTTCACCTCAGGCAAGTGTTTCAGAGGTGTAGAGAGTTCGGAGTATCATTGAATCCCAAAAAATGCATATTCCTGGCTCATGAGGGGAAACTTCTAGGCCATATTGTCTCGAAAGAGGGACTGGCAATTGATCCAGAGAGGGTTGAAGCCATAAGAGCACTACCATTGCCAAGTCACAAGAAGGCTCTTCAAAGTTTCTTGGGAAGGATAAACTTTGTTCGAAGGTTTGTCCCAGATTTTGCAGCCCTTGTCAAGCCCATCACCAAAATGTTAAAGAAGAGCATGGCTTTTAAGTGGACAACAGAAGGCAAGGAGAGTTTTGAGGCAATCAAAGAAGCTATCTCTCAAGCACCAACTCTCATCAACCTAGACTTCTCCAAGGATTTCATCCTCTATGCATTTGGAGGTGATGACACTATTTCTGCCATTCTAGTACAGCAGAACAAAGATAATGATGAGCAGCCGATTGCCTTTTTCAGCCAGAGCCTAGATGACTGCGAGGTGAGATAATCTTTTATTGAAAAGCATGTACTTGCAGTAATCAGAAGCTTGAAGAAATTCAAGCATTTAGTCTCAAACAACAAGGTCCAGTTGCTGGTCTCGCATGCTGGAGTTAAGGACTTCCTCCTCAACAAGGATTTGAATGAGAAAAGGGTAGGTTGGATCACCCGTGTCATGGAATATGACATCGATATCAAGATCACCAAGCTAGTAAGAGGGAAAGGACTGTGTGAGCAGCTGGTTTTGGGGAAGCAAAAGGAAGTATGCAACGAAGAAGAGGTTGTTTTGACAGTCCAGGACAGCCATGAGCCAAGTGGCAATCATGAAGAAGACAATGCTTCCCCCACTCCTTGCTGGACTCAAGGTATTATGCACTTCCTAGGCATAGGCCTATGCCCTCCAGAGATGAACAAGACCCAAAGGAGACACTTCAGATTGCAGGTTGTCCCGTATGCCATTGTTGATGGAGTTTTGTTCAAGAAAGATGTAAATGGAGTGCTGCTGAGATGCATTAGCACAAATCAGATTCAAAGGGTGTTGGAAGAGTTCCATGATGGACCAGCTGGTGGCCATTTTGCACCAAGAGTGAAAGCTCTAAAAATCATGAAGGCTGGTTATTATTGGCCTAAAATCTTCAGTGATTGCTATGCATGGATCAAGAGGTGTAATAATTGTGCATTCTTCACAGGAAAAGAGAAGTTTGCTGCCCTTCCATTGCATCCAATCTCAGTTGACCAGCCATTCATGCAATGGGGTTTGGACTTCATTGGAGTCATTAATCCCAATTCAAGCCAAGGGCATAAATGGATTTTGACAGCCACAGACTACTTCACCAAATGGACAGAAGCAGTAGCACTCAAAGAGGCAAATGAGTCTAGCATCTTAGACTTTTATGAGGGAATAACAACCAGATTCGGTGTACCTACCACAATAATCTCTGATAATGCATTGGCATTCATTGGATCTAAAGTGACTGAGTGGGCTGTCAAGAACGGTATTTACCTAAGCACTTCATCGAACTATTACCCTCAGGGTAATGGCCAGGCCGAGTCTACAAACAAGAACTTGTTGAAGATCATTAGGAGGACTCTTTATGAGAATCAGAGGTCTTGGCATACCAAACTGAAATCAGCCTTATGGGCTGATAGGATAACTCCCAAAAGATCCACAGGTAACTCTTCATTCAGGCTTGTCTATGGAAGAGAGGCAATCTTGCCTATGTCACTTGAGTTGCCAACATTGGAACTCATGAAGCAGCTGGAGTTACTTGAATTTGAGCCCATGGAGGTGAGATATGCAAAGTTGATGGAGCTGCAAGAGATCAGAAATCAGGCATCCCAAGCAATGGAAAAGGATCAAGCTTTGATCAAGAAGACCTTTGATAGAAAGGCCAAGGATAGATCTTTTCAAGTTGGAGATCTAGTGTTGAAATGGGATGCGGACAGAGCAAAACTAGGAAAGCATTCAAAATTTGATGCCATTTGGAGTGGCCCATACGTGGTCACAAAGTGCAAGAACAACAATGTTTTCCAATTAGCCTCACTGGAGGGTGAAGAACTGCAGATTCCAGTCAATGGAATCTATCTCAAGCGTTGCTTCTAGAGGGAAGTTCACTACCCTTGTAAATATTAGATTAGATTTTCTTTCCTCCAAGTGCTTGTGCACATTGTTTTGCTGCAGGTTAGTATTGTTTTCCCTAAGTGCTTTGGCACAACTTGCTGTCCATGGAGATGTTTAGCAATCCTTGCTTTCATCGGGTAACATTCCATCTTCCTCCTCGCGCATTCTGAGTCAGTTGAGGTTCTAAACAGAATATTCGATGACTCCATGCCCAATGGACTGCTTCAGGCAACTAGTCTTTTCATCTAGCAGGCAGATGACCCTGCTGAGTCACCAAATTGTTATCCAATTTCACCCCCCCAGGGTTGAATTGATAACATACATCAGGATTCTCAAGTCCCAGGCAAATTTATTGATCCAGGGCAAAAATCATGTTTCTAGGGTCCCTTCAAAAATTTTTCTAACTCTCCTATCTAGGTTGAAAAAAACAAGCTCTAAGAAAATGCGAGAAAGTTGCAGAAAATAAGCTTGGGCCAAAAAAAATTGTGAAAATCGGCTAAGTCCTAGTCCCCAGGACAGTCGGGACATTTGGGACGTCAAGGCGCGTATCGGCCGAAAAGCCTACAGGCAGCCCAAACAGCAAAGGGACATCTGGGACAAATGGACGCGAAATGCCCGAATCAGCCGAAAGAAAGAAAATTTGTCCAAGTCCTTTACTGGGAGCAAGCGAGACAGGAGTACGTGAAGGACGCGAACCGGCCGGTTCAGCCGGAACGGGAAACTTCAGCACAAGGACAAGTGGGACAAAGGGACGCGCGGGATGCGGATAGCCGAAGGAGCCGAAAGCCAATCAGATCACGCCACGTGTCACCGGCAGAAAAGGGACAAGGAAGCCCATTTCAGGCGAATCAGAGGATTCTGTCCCGCGAAGTACTGGGACATCCGGGACAAAAAGATGCGGTGGACGCGAAAGAGCCGGCAGACCCGCGGACCAACCAGATCATGACACATGTCACAAGGAGAAAGGTCCAAAGGTCAAAGGGGTGATTTTTGAAGGAAAATCCCAAGCCAATAAAAAGAGGACACGTGTCTAACGAAGTAGAGAAGGAGAGAGAATCACACGACCAATCAATGCATGCCACATGTCATCCAGGTGGCAGAGCGCGGGAAGAAATTTAAAAATCCATTTTCGCCTGTTTTGTGCCCTAGATCTTCAGATCTCCATATCTTTTGATCCAGAGCTCGGATTGGCACGTTCTTTATATCAACGGAAAGCTTGTGAAATTCTCTACATGATTCTGGGGTTAATCTCGAGTTTTTGTGCAGTCTAGAGAGATAAAATCAAGAAACAGATCTGACACGTGTTCATGGCCAGAAGTGACATTTCAGCGACCAGATTTAATGCAGAATGGGTCGCATTCTCCTGTAATCCGGTCAAAATGACAGGGTATGGGTTTGTAAGGTTCCCCCATGCTGTTTTAATGCATCTACAGTCAAGCAGGGATGGGCTCCCATGTTTTGTACGTTTTCTGTCCCCTGGGCTCGACCCTTGCACTGTAAAAGCCAGATTTGGCTCATTTCTAGGGGGGAACATTTCTTTGGATAGCAGGCTTCTTCTTTCACCTGTAACAAGTGATTTTTGAAGTATCAGACCTCTTCTAAAATTGTAACAGGTTTTCTACCTTTTGATGTTGTAATACAAGGATTATGACAGTGGAAATAACAATACAGGCTCTGTGATCATTTTTCAGTCCTCTGTTTGTGTTGCTTGTTTCATTTCAGACCTCTGATTACATCTTATCAGCTTGTGCATGATATTTTATGTTGCATTTTATGATCTGTGTCTATCTGCAGAACAAGAAGTGTTCACCACTCCTCCTTTGGTGTATCACCTGTTAGTTTAGTTTCATTTTTTGCACTTTCTATCTCTGTCTCCTTGGATTTTAGAGTAGGATTAGGTTTCAAACCTCTGTAGTTTTGCAAAATATAGATCTAAATCAGAGGAGTTTGAGGAACCAGCCTCTAATCTGGAGATTCCTCTCTCAGTTTTACAAGTCCCCACACTTGGAGAGAGGTTTCCATGTTGTGCAATCACACTGGATGCTAGAGTGATCAACCTAGAAGCCTGATCTGCATCCAGGGGTGCTGTGAGTCTGCAACAACAGTAGTTTCATAAACTATGAATTTGTCTATATAGATTTCCACATAGTTATGAGTAAGATCAACAAAAATTGCTAACATTACTCTTTGGAAGGTGGCAAGGGCATTACATAGACCAAAAGGAAAAACCCTGTAGGAAAATTTTTCCCATTGACGAGTAAATGTGGTTTTGTCCTGGTCTCCAAATGCCACCATTATTTGATTATACTGACTGAAGCCATCTAGAAATGAAAGATATTTCTTCCCTGATAAATTGTCCAACACTTGGTCAATGAAAGGAAGAGGGAAATAATCCCTATAAGTGGCTTTGTTTAATTCTTTGTAGTCAACACAGAACCACTTTTTTCCATTTTTCTTGGGTACAATGACCAATGGAGATGCCCACTGACTATTTAAAATTGGATAAATAAATCCTACTTGCAATAATTTCTTAATTTCAACCTTCACAATATCTCTAAAGACATGATTTATCCTTCTCCAAGGTTGTATAACTGGTCTAAAATCAATGGTGTAAATATGGTGTGTGTAAATGTTGGGATGAATGTCTTTCATATCCTTATATTCCCAAGAAAAAGTTTGAGTATGGGAGAATAAGAGTTTAAAACACAACATTCTCCTCAGAATTGTTGAGCCAATTTTGTATTGCTAATGTTTTCCCTGTAAGGATGGGTAGTTATTTGGTGTTTGGGTGAATAAAAGTATCCACCAGATAGTCTCTCAAAAGTGAATTCAAGTGGTATCTATGAGGTATAATATTGTGAATATTATTAATATTATGGAAAACACACTCATTTAGATAATTGTTTCTTGTAAAAGGAAAAATTAATGGTTGCATGTTTTCATCCCACATTTATTTTTCCATTGTCTCTATTTTTTGTGAATCAAGTTTAGAGGAATAACAATCCTGAACCTGCTCAGAATATTCTTGTATTATTACAACAACTAACAAGGACACAAATTCCTTAGTATCCTCTAATTCATTCATATACAATTGATTTCATGAAACAACAAAAGGTTTTACTATTGGGTATAAGGATATTTTATTTGCATCACGCCCATTAGTGATTGCCATATCCCCCGTCCTATAGTGAATAATTTTTGCAAACAGTAGCTAGCCATAGGCATCCCAAAATTAAGGGATATCCAATATTTTTTAATTTTAGTTTTAACAACCATGAAGTCTACCAAGTAATCCCATGATTCAAATGTGATTTTCACACACTCTATGATTCCTTTTGGCTTAGCTACAAACTTATCAACCATCTCCAAGAGCACAAATGTTTCCTATAAACCAAGCTAATACAATATTAACAAGGTATCATTAGTCATGACATTTATGGAAACACCTAAGTCAATCAAAACATTTGGGATCTTCACGTTGCCAATATAAACTGTCACTAGAGGGCTTTCAGGATCATCATATAAGGGGGAATTAATTTCAATTCCAAAATGCTTGCTAATTTACCATCGACCTGAATGGTCTTTGGTTATTGGTTAGTTATTTTTTCTTCCTTGGGTTTTAACACACAACTCTTTGATTTTTTTATTCAATTATGGGATATCTATGATAGTTTGAAAAAGAGGAATTCCAATACTTAACTTCTTCAAACCCTGAATTCAATCTAATTCAAATACCTCCTTATTTTGGATATTATCCTTCCTTACGAACCTATCTTAGAATAGTTCTATTGGGAGTGGGTCAAGTACCCTCTCAGAAGTAGGTTCAGGTTGTGTTTCCTTTCCCTCTTCCTTCTCTTCTGAATTTATTCTATGGTTAGAGAAGAGGTTTTGGAAGTAACCTTACCTAAACATAATAAGATGTTATCAAAATCAATGGAATTCATTACAAGGGTTTTCTCAGTGTCAAGAGTATATGCCTAGTTGCCCTGCTTGGTATTCTTTTAATAAACAATGATTTGTGCTGGGATATGCGTTTGGAAAGGTTGTTCAGTTTGAGTGGAGGTAGTTGGTCTAGTTAATAGGGTTTGTTGTTTTCCCTGTTTTCTCCTCTAATTTTAAATGGTTGGTCAACAAACTGACGGGAATTCCATTGTTGTTGATATTGAGGGTTAAATTGTTGAAAATGTGGTGGGAATTATTGGTTTTGAGTCTATAGTTGCTGATAAAATTTTGATTGCATATTCCATGGTTGTAACTCCACTCTTGTAGAACTTTATAATTACAAGGTTGAGGATGGGGCCATGGAGTGTTCCTTTGATTAAGAACCCATTGAGTCATTGGGGCATATTGTTGGTTTTGATTTGGTAAAAAATTACCTCCTTGCCTTTGTGCCACATAACTAAATTCTTGTTCATTTTGTACATTTTGTTTCATATGGTTTTTAAGAAAGGTAAATAATCCACATTGGTCAGTTGCATATTTCAAATCACAAACAAGTCAATCATTGGTTTTATCTAGTGGGAACTCTTTAAGTCTATGTTTATCTCTACATCTAGGACAATATATGAATAATAGCTCAATATTATTGGATTTTTCCTTTCTATTGTTGTATTTAGTTGTACTAAGATATATGCTCTCATGTTTGTAATTTATTCCCTTAACTTGGATATATCTCCATTGAAAATCTTGCCTCTATTTTTACTTAGGTTTAGGTGAGTTCTGGAATAATTTCTACAGAAGTTCAATAATTTATGTAAACTCGAGCTTGTCCATATCTCACTTTTCCATCAAATTAAAAGCCTCTTGAATTTCATCATCCAATCCTTTGAAAAATATTATTTTTAAAATAGTGATGTCTAGTCTCGTGCCACATATTCTATGAAGGAAGAGGAAACAATCAAGATAATCCTATACACTTTCATCCTCCTTATTTTGGATCTTAAAGAGTTCCTTCCTGCGGTCACTAACCCTAGAATAATCCTGGTATTTTTCCAAGAAAATTGTTTCCATATCTTCCCAAGTATGGATAGATTTGGGGGATAGTCCCATGAACGATATCATTGTTGTATCTTTCAAAGTTGAGGGAAACAAATTTTGTTAATGAATGTTAGAGGTATAATCATAGGTCTGACACAATAATTTGAATTCAAATAAAAAATTGATTAATATGTTATGATACTAGATCCCTGAACATAGGTAGGATTGATGGTGATATATTTTTATAGGGCCTTGATCATTAGGATACACTTCTATGGGATAAGTGAATGTCCTCCCCAGTGGTATACCACCTTGGGTTCCTTCATTGGAATTTTCTACTACGTGTGCGATCTTCTTTGTTACTCAACATGTTCCACTAGTATATTTTGACGGGGGTTGTTTGGGTTTATTATTAAAAAATATACCTCTATGGTCTCTAGGTCTAAACATATACTTATAACATGAAAAATAAAAATTCAATAACTTTAAGTGTTATTTGATCATCTTGTTCCACATACTCCAAAAGCACAAAAAGGATATATTTTTTTCACTACAAAACCTTTATATCTTAAAAAAAGAGTAAGGAATAAAAAAATCTAAATAGAAGCTTACCAGATTCTCAGTAACACTAAAGCTAGTACCTTCTTCTTCAATAACAACTTTGAATCCCCAAAAAAAATGTCAAAAATTAAAAATCTTTGTTGATACTCACAGTGTAACAATTTAAAATTTGTCAATCCCATGGAAGTGTCCAAGGTTGTTTGCAATGAAGAGGTGATTTGGAACATGTTGAGCATATAAACTAAATCAAATGGGAAATAACACAATGGTGGTAATTATGTAATGCCCATTTAATAGGGTTAGCTAGAAAAATTAGGGGATAATTTTTTTTTGATTTGAAGTGTCTACAACCAGGTTGCAAGACATTAGTTTTCACTAACAGGTTCTGGAACAAGACCAAACTACTACAACATATGTTTTCCTTCATTAACAATTTCAAGTTCACAAGGTTCAAATTTTAGGGTTATATGTTTTAGTTAGGTTCAGGGAGTAATTTACCCCCATGCCTGCTCTCTAACAGGCTCAGAGTTTCAACTAGATTTTTCTCCTACTTAACACTTCCAAAATTTCCCTAAACCATTCCCAATGGATAGGAAATTTTCTCACCTTTCTGGTGATATAAAGAAGTCCTCCTAACTCCTTGTAGAACTCAAGATATGAGTGGGCGGAGTTCCTAGGGAAAATTTTCCCTAGGTGGGACACGTGTCAAGAGGAGGAGAAAGCACCTTGAACGGGTTGGCGGGTCGCGGGGTGGCTTAGGGAAAATTTCCCAATGCATGGGAAAAAGAAACCATTCTTCTGTGCCTCCGTGGGTCCCTAGAGTACACGTGTCACTACCGGTTGGTTGGGAGAAACGACGGGTGAGGGAGCGGGTTGAGGCTTTAAGTCTCTTTCACCAAAATTCACAAGGGAAATTGGTCCGTGCCTTGCCATCGCCAAGAGGGCCACGTGTCATGCACTGGTTGAGCAAGGGGAGAAAGGGGTGGTGGGA